>LR738711.1:54786460-54860248 GCA_902687465.1 Secale cereale | reverse complement strand
ACTACTTTCCAATTCTGGAGAAGGTACAATAACATCATCAATTTCCACTTTCCTCCCACTCACTTCTTTCGAGAGAAAATCCTTCTCTAGAAAGGATCCATCTTTAGCAATGAATATCTTGCCTTTGGATCAGTGATAGAAGGTGTACCCAACAGTTTCCTTTGGGTATCCTATGAAGACACATTTCTCCGACTTGCGTTCGAGCTTATCAGGTTGAAGCTTTTTCACATAAGCATCGCAACCCCAAACTTTAAGAGACGACAACTTTGGTTTCTTGCCAAACAACAGTTCATAAGGCGTCATCTCAACGAATTTTGATGGTGTCCTATTTAATGTGAATGCAGTTGTCTCTAAAGCATAACACCAAAACGATAGTGGTAAATCGATAAGAGACATCATAGATCGCACAATATCTAATAAAGTACTGTTATGACGTTCTGACACACCATTACGCTATGGTGTTCCGGGTGGCGTGAGTTGTGAAACTATCAACATTATTTTAAATGAAGACCAAACTCGTAACTCAAATATTCGCCTCCGCGATCAGATCGTAGAAACTTTACTTTCTTGTTACGATGATTCTCTACTTCACTATGAAATTCTTTGAACTTTTCAAATGTTTCAGACATGTGCTTCATCAAGTAGATATACCCATATCTGCTCAAATCATCAATGAAGATCAGAAAATAACGATACCCGCCAGAAGCCTCAACACTCACCTGTCCACATACATCAGTATGTATGATTTCCAACAAATTAGTTGCTCGCTCCATTGTTCTGGAGAATGGAGTTTTAGTCATCTTGCCCATGAGGCATGGTTCGCAAGCACCAAGTGATTCATAATCAAGTGATTCCAAAAGTCCATCTGCATGGAGTTTCTTCGTGCGCTTTACACCAATATGACCTAAACGGTAGTGCCGCAAATAAGTTGCAATATCATTATCAACCTTGCATCTTTTGCCTTCAATATTATGAATATGTGTATCACCATGATCGAGATCTAACAAGAATAGGCCACTCTTCAAGGGTGCAGGACCATAAAAGATATTACTCATTAAAATAAAACAACCATTATTCTCTGATTTATATGAATAACTGTCTCGCAACAAACAACATCCAGATATAATGTTCATGCTTAACGCTGGCACCAAATAACAATTATTTAGGTCTAAGACTAATCCCGAAGGTAGATGTAGAGGTAGCGTGCCGACGGCGATCACATCGACTTTGGAACCATTTCGCGCGCGCATCGTCACCTCGTCCTTAGCTAATGTTCGTTTAATCTGTAGCCCCTGTTTTGAGTTACAAATATTAGCAACCAAACCAGTATCAAATACCCAGGTGCTACTACGAGCATTTGTAAGGTACACATCAATAACATGTATATCGAATATACCTTTGTTCACATTGCCATCCTTCTTATCCGCCAAATACTTGGGGCAGTTCCACTTCCAGTGTCCAGTCCCTTTGCAGTAGAAGCACTTAGTTTCAGGCTTGGCTCCAGACTTGGGTTTCTTCATGGGAGTAGCAAGTATCTTGCTATTCTTATTGAAGTTCCCCTTCTTTCCCTTGCCCTTTTTCTTGAAACTAGTGCTCTTGTTCCATCAACAATTGATGCTCCTTTTTTATTTCTACCTCCGCAGCTTTGAGCATAGCGAAGAGCTCGGGAATTGTCTTATGCATCCCTTGCATATTATAGTTCATCACGAAGCCTTTATAGCTTGGTGGCAGTGATTGAAGAATTCTATCAATAACACTGTTCTGCTCCATCTTGCAGCTATAGAACTTATTGGAGACTTCATATCTCGTAATTCGGGCATTTGCTTGAAATATTAACTTCAGCTCTTGGAACATCTCATATGCTCCATGACGTTTAAAATGTATTTGAACAGCAGGCCTGTCACCGAGCTGTGCTTCCAGGACATAATTCTTCTGTGGAGCAATGAGGACAATCCTCAAGTTACACACTCAGTCCGTGTAGTTGCTACCGTCATCTTTCTGTCGGGGAACGTAGCAGAATTCAAAAAATTTCCTACGCTTCACCAAGATCAATCTAAGGAGTCATCTAGCAACGAGCATAATGGAGTGCATCTACATACCCTTTGTAGATCGCGAGCGGCAGCGTTCGAAGGAACGTGGATGAAGTAGTCGTACTCTTCGCGTTCCTCGTCACCGATGATCCAGCGCCGAACGGACGGCACCTCCGCGTTCAACACACGTACGGTACAGCGACGTCTCCTCCTTCTTGATCCAGCAAGGGCGGAGGAGAGGTTTTCGGAGATCCAGCAGCACGACGGCGTGGTGGAGGATGCAACAGGAAATCCTGCAGGGCTTCGCCGGCGCCCTGCGTAAGGAGTAGGAAGTGTGACGGGAGGGGGGAGAGGCGCCAGAGGCTTGGGGTGCGGCTGCCCTCACCCCCCCCCCCACTATATATAGGGGCCAGGGGGAGGCGCCGGCCCTGGGAGATCAGATCTCCAGTGGGGGCGGCGGCCAGGGGGGTACACTTGCCCCCCAAGGCATAGGGGGCGCCCCCTCCCCCTAGGGTTTCAACCCTAGGCGCATGGAGGGGGGTGGCCCATGTGGTGCGCCAGCCCACCAGGGGCTGGCCCCTTCCCCTTTGCGTCCTAGGGGGCCCACCAGGATGGGTGGCCCCACCCGGTGGACCCCCGGGACCCCTCCGGTGGTCCCGGGACACTCCCGGTGACCCCCGGAGGTCACCCGATGGCCGAAACTGGACTTCCTATAGATCATTCTTTACCTCCGGACCATTCCGGAACTCCTCGTGATGTCCGGGATCTCATCTGGGACTCCGAACAACATTCGGGTTTCCATGTGCATGTATCTCTACAACCCTAGCGTCACCGAACCTTAAGTGTGTAGACTCTACGGGCCCGGGAGACACGCAGACATGACCGAGACGACTCTCCGTTCAATAACCAACAGCGGGATCTGGATACCCATGTTGGTTCCCACGTGTTCCTTGATGATCTCATCGGATGAACCACTGTGTCAAGGATTCACTCAATCCCGTATGTTATTCCCTTTGTCTATCGGTACGGTACTTGCCCGAGATTCGATCGTCGGTATGCCCGATACCTTGTTCAATCTCGTCATGGCAAGTCTCTTTATTCCTTCCATAATCCATCATCCCGTGACTAACTTCTTCGTCACTTTGAGCTCATTATGATGATGTCTTACCGAGTGGGCCAAGAGGTACCTCTCCGTCATACGGAGTGACAATATCCCAGTCTCGGTTCGTACCAACTCAACAGACACTTTCGGAGATACCCGTTGCGTACCTTTATAGCCACCCAGTTACGTTGTGACGTTTGGCACACCCAAAGTATTCCTACGGCATCCGGGAGTTGCACAACCTCATGGTCTAAGGAATAAATACTTGACACCGGAAAAGCTTAGGCATTACGAACTATACGATCTCGTTCTAGGCTCAGGATTGGGTCTTGTCCATCACATCATTCTCCTAATGATGTGATCCCGTTATCAATGACATCCAATGTCCTTGGTGAGGAAACCGTGACCATCTATTGATCAACGAGCTAGTAACTAGAGGCTTACCAGGGACACGTTGTGTTCTATGTATTCACACATGTATCGCTGTTTCCGTACAATACAATTCAAGCCTGAATAACAGACAATTATCATGAACAAGGAAATATAATAATAATACTTTTATTATTGCCTCTAGGGCATATTTCCAACAGTCTCCCACTTGCACTAGAGTCAATAATCTAGTTACATGGTGATGAATCGAACACCCATAGAGTTCTGGTGTTGATCATGTTTTGCCCGTGGAAGAGGTTTAGTGAACTGGTCTGCAACATTCAGATCCGTATGCACTTTACAAATATCTATGTCTCCATCTTGAACATAATTCCGGATGGAGTTGAAACGGCGCTTGATGTGCTTGGAATGACTCCTAGGTCGGTGATGAACTCCTTCATCCAGACTCCTTCTTGCGCTGCTTCGCAAGAAGCTATGTACTCCGCTTCACATGTAGAATGCGCCACGACGCTCTGCTTGCAACTACACCAGCTCACTGCTCCACCATTCAAAATATACACGTATCCGGTTTGAGACTTAGAGTCATCCAGATCTGTGTCGAAGCTAGCATTGACGTAACCCTTTACGACGAGCTCTTCGTCACCTCCATAAACGAGAAACATATCCTTAGTCCTCTTCAGGTACTTTAGGATATTCTTGACCGCTGTCCAGTGTTCCATACCGGGATCACTTTGGTACCTCCCTACCAAACTTATGGCAAGGTTCACATCAGGTCTGGTACACAGCAGGGCATACATGATAGAACCTATGGCCGAGGCATAGGGAATGACACTCATCTTTTCTCTATCTTCTGCCGTGGTCCGGGACTGAGCCTTGCTCAATCTCATACCTTGCAAAACAGGCAAGAACCCTTTCTTGGACTGATCCATATTGAACTTCTTCAATATCTTGTCAAGGTATGTGCTTTGTGAAAGACCAATGAGGCGTCTTGATCTATCTCTATAGATTTTGATGCCTAATATATAAGCAGCTTCTCCAAGGTCCTTCATTGAAAAACTCTTATTCAATTAGGCCTTTATACTTTCCAAGAATTCTATATCATTTCCCATCAGCAATATGTCATCCACATATAATATGAGAAATGCTACAGAGCTCCCACTCACTTTCTTGTAGATACATGCATCTCCCCAAGTCTGTATAAAGCCAAACACTTTGATCACATCATTAAAGCGAATATTCCAACTCAGAGATGCTTGCACCAGCCCGTAAATCGAGCGCTGGAGCTTGCATACCTTATTAGCATTTTCTGGATTGACAAAACCTTCCGGCTGCATTATATACAGCTCTTCCTTGAAGAAGCCATTAAGGAATGCCGTTTTGACATCCATTTGCCATATCTCATAATCATAGAATGCGGCAATTGCTAACATGATTCGGACGGACTTTAGCATCGCTACGGGAGAGAAAGTCTCGTCGTAGTCAATCCCTTGAACTTGTCGATAACCCTTAGTGACAAGCCGAGCCTTATAGATGGTCGCATTACCATCCGCATCTGTCTTCTTCTTAAATATCCATTTATTTTCTATGGCGTGCCTATCATCAGGCAAGTCCACCAAAGCCCATACTTTGTTTTCATACATGGATTCTATCTCGGATTTCATGGCTCCAAGCCATTTATTGGAATTCGGGCCCGCCATCGCTTCTTCATATTTCGAAGGTTCACCGTTGTCTAACAACATGATTTCCATGACAGGGTTGCCGTACCACTCTGGTGCGGAACGTGTCCTTGTGGACCTTCGAAGTTCAGTAGTAACTTGATATGTATCTTCATGATCATCATCATTAACTTCCTCCCTTGTCGGTGCAGGCATCTTAGGAACAATTTGTTGGAAATATGCCCTAGAGGCAATAATAAATTGGTTATTATTATATTTCCTTGTTCGCGATAATCGTTTATTATCCATGCTAGAATTGTATTGAAAGGAAACTCAGATACATGTGTGGATACATAGACAAACACCATGTCCCTAGTGAGCCTCTAGATAACTAGCTCGTTGATCAATAGATGGTTACGGTTTCCTAACCATGGACATTGGATGTCGTTGATAACGGGATCACATCATTAGGAGAATGATGTGATGGACAAGACCCAATCCTAAGCCTAGCACAGATCGTGTAGTTCGTATGCTAAAGCTTTTCTATATGTCAAGTATCTTTTCCTTAGACCATGAGATTGTGCAACTCCCGGATACCGTAGGAATGCTTTGGGTGTACCAAACGTCACAACGTAACTGGGTGGCTATAAAGGTGCACTACAGGTATCTCCGAAAGTGTCTGTCGGGTTGGCACGAATCGAGACTGGGATTTGTCACTCCGTGTGACGGAGAGGTATCTCTGGGCCCACTCGGTAGGACATCATCATAATGTGCACAATATGTGATCAAGGAGTTGATCACGGGATGATGTGTTACGGAACGAGTAAAGAGACTTGCCGGCAACGAGATTGAGCAAGGTATCGGTATACCGACGATCGAATCTCGGGCAAGTGCTATACCGATAGACAAAGGGAATCGTATACGGGATTGATTGAATCCTTGACATCGTGGTTCATCCGATGAGATCATCGTGGAACATGTGGGAGCCAACATGGGTATCCAGATCCCGCTGTTGGTTATTGGCCGGAGAGTTGTCTCGGTCATGTCTACATGGTTCCCGAGCCCGTAGGGTCTACACACTTAAGGTTCGATGACGCTAGGGTTATAGGGAAAGTATGTACGCGGTTACCGAATGTTGTTCGGAGTCCCGGATGAGATCCCGGACGTCACGAGGAGTTCCGGAATGGTCCGGAGGTAAAGATTCATATATGGGAAGTCCTGTTTAGGTCACCGGAAAAGTTTCGGGCGATATCGGTAATGTACCGGGACCACCGGGAGGGTCCCGGGGGTCCACCAGGTGGGGCCACCAGCCCCTGAAGGCTGCGTGGGCTAAGTGTGGGAGGGAACCAGCCCCAAGGGGGCTGGTGCGCCCCCCCCCACCAAGTCCCTAGGCGCATGGAGAGGGGAGGGGGGCAAACCCTAGGTCCAGATGGGCCTTAAGGCCCACCCTAGGGCGCCCCCTCTCTCTCCCCCCCTTGGCCGCACCCTTAAATATCACCGTTGTGGCTTTGCGTAGGTAAGAAGCGTTCTTGCTAGATACCCATAGCAGCCACGTAAAACATGCAACAACAAATTAGAGGACGTCTAACTTGTTTTTGCAGGGTATGTTTGTGATATGATATGGCCAATGACATGATGAGATATATTTGATGTATGAGATGATCATGTTGTAATAGTTAATATCGACTTGCATGTCGATGTATACGGCAACCGGCAGGAGCCATAGGGTTGTCTTTAATTTTTGTATGACCTGCGTGTCAATCATTAAGCGCTATGTAATGCTTTACTTTATCGCTAAACGGTAGCAATAGTAGTAAGAGCATGGTGGGCGCGCGACAACCCCGATGGCGACACGATGATGGAGATCATGATGATGGGGATCATGGTGTTACGCCGGTGACGATGGAGATCATGCCGGTGCTTTGGAGATGGAGATCAAAAGCACAAGTTGATGGCCATATCATGTCACTTATGATTTGCATGTGATGTTAATCCTTTTATGCATCTTATTTTGCTTAGGACGACGGTAGCATTATAAGATGATCCCTCACTAAAATTTCAAGATAAAATTGTGTTCCCCCCGAGTGTGCGCCGTTGCGAAGGTTCGTCGTTTCGAAGCACCACGTGATGATCGGGTGTGATAGACTCTATGTTCGCATACAACGGGTGCAAGCCAGTTTTGCACATGCAGAACACTCGGGTTAGACTTGACGAGCCTAGCATGTACAGACATGGCCTCGGAACACGGAGGACCGAAAGGTCGAGCATGAGTCATATAGTAGATATGATCAACATGTTGATGTTCACCATTGACACCACCTCATCTCACGTGATGATCGGACTTGGGTTGGTGAATTTGGATCATGTCACGCTCGGATGACCGGAGGGATGTCAATTTGAGTGGGAGTTATAAGTAATTTGATTAGTTAAACTCACTTATCATGAACAATAGTCTAAGTTGCCTTTGCAAATTATGTTGTAGATCAATAGCTTGCGTTGTAGCTCCCTGTTTAAATACGATCCTAGAGAAAGACTAAGTTGAAAGATATTGTAAGCAAGGATGCGGACTGGGTCCGTAGTCCGAGGAGTGTCCTCACTGCTGCACAGAAAGCTTACGTCTTTGATGCACCGCTCGATGTGCAAACCCCTACAACGTTGTCTATGGATGTTGTGAACACCTGACAGAGACGTCCTGATGACTACTTGATAGTTTAGTGCACCATACTTTACGGCTTGGAATCGGGATTCCAATGACGTTTTGAACGCCATGGAACATATGAGATGTTCTAAGAGCTGAAATTGGGATTTCAGGCTCATGCCCATGTTAAGAGGTATGAGACCTCTGACAAGTTCCTTTGCCAAAAGGATGGAGGAGAATAGCTCAACTAGTGAGCATGTGCACAGAATGTCTGGGTGCTGAAATCACTTGAACCAAGTGGGAGTTAATCTTCTAGGTGAGATAGTGGTTGACGGAATTCTCTAGACACTATCACCAAGCTACTAGAACTTCGTGAAGAACTATGGCATGCAAAGGATGGATGATCCCGGTGCTGTTAGCGGTTCTTAGTACCGCAAAAGTAGAAATCAAGAAGGAGCATCAAGTGTTGATGGTTTAACAAGACCACTGTTTTCAAAAGGGTAAGGGCTAGAAGGGAAACTTCATGAATGGCAAACCTGTTGTCGCTCTGATGAAGGAACCCATGGTTGAACCCAAACCTCGAGACCAAGTGCTTCTATTGTAAGGGGAACGGTCACATGATAGCGGAACCACCCCAAATACATGGTAGATATGATAGCTGACAACTTCAACAAAGTGTATTTGATATACGTGTTATTAATGTGTACCTTAGTAGTACTCCTTGTAGCACCTGGGTATTGGATACCGGTTCAGTTGCTATTATTAGTGACTTGAAGCAAAAGCTACGGACTGAACAGAGACTAGCTAAGGGCGAGGTGACGATGTGTGTTGGAAGTGTTTCCAAAGATGATAAGATCACCATCGCACGCTCCTTCTATTTTCGAGATTAGTGTTGAACCTAGATAAATGTTATCAGGTGTCTACGTTGAGCATGAAAATGATTAGATCATGTTCATCGCAATACGGTTATTCATTTAAGTTAGAGAATAATGGTTATTCTGTTTACATGAATAATACCTTTATGGTCATGCACCCAATGGTTCGTTGAATCTCGATCATGGTAATACACATAATGATAATATTAATGCCAAAAAGATGTAGAGTTAATAATGATAGTACCACTTTCTTGTGGCACTGCCGCTTAGGTCATTTTGGCATAAAATGCATGAAGAAACTCCATGCTGATGGACGTTTGGAGTCACTTAATTTTGAATTGCTTGACACATGCGAGCCATGCCTCATGGGCAGGATGACTGAGATCTCGTTTTCAGGTACAATGAAACGGGTAAGTGACTTATTGGAAATCATACATGCTGATGTATGTGATCCAATGAGAATTAAGGCGTGTGGTGGATATCGTTATTTTCTTATCTTCACTGACGATTTGAGTAGATATGGTATATTTACTTAATGAAGCAAAAAGTCTGAAACGTTTGAAAGGTTCAAAAATTTCAGAGTGAAGATTAAGAATCATCATAACAAGAAGATCATGTTCCTACGATCTGATCAAGGGGATATTATCTTAATTATGAGTTTGGCAATCACTTAAGACATTGTGGAATTGTTTCGCAGTTGAAGTCCCCTGGAACACCACAGCGTAATGGTGTGTCCGGACATCGTAATCGAACCTTATGAGATATGGTGCGATCTATGGTGTGTCTTACCGATCTACCGCTATTATTTTGAGGTTATGCATTAGAGACAGCTGCATTCACTTTATATAGGGCACCGTCTAAGTCCGTTGAGACGACGTCGTGTGGTTTGGCAAGAAACCAAAGTTGTCGTTTTCTTAAATGTTTGGGGCTGCGATGCTTATGGCTTCAGCCAGGAAAAGCTCGAACCCAAAGCGGACAAATACATCTTCATGGAATACCCACTGGTAACGGTTGGGTATACCTTCTATCTCAGATCCAAGGACAAAAATGTTTGTCGCTGAGAATGGGTCCTTTCTCGAGAAGGAGTTTCTCCCGAAAGAATTGAGTGGGAGGAAGATAGAACTTGATGAGGTTGTCGAACCCTCACTTCAACCGGAGAGTAGTGGAACACAGAAAGATGTTTCTGTGGAACCTACGACAGTTGAAGAGGATACTAATGATAGTGATCATGAAGCTCCAGATCAAGTTGCTATCGAACCTCGTGGGTCGACAAGGATGTGTACTACTCCTGAGTGGTACGGTGATCCTGTCTTAGAGGTCATGTTGTTGGACAACGATGAACCTACGAACTATGGAGAAGCGATGGTGGGCCCATATTCCGACAAATGGTTAGAAGCCGATAAATCCGAGATAGGATCCATGTATCAAATCAAAGTATGGACTTTGGTGGACTTGCCCTATGATCGGCAAGCCATTGAGACAAATGGATCTTTAAGACTAAGACGGACGTGGACGGTAATGTCACCGTCTATGAAGCTCGACTTGTGGCGAAGAGTTTTCCACAAGTTCAAGGAGTTGACTACGATGAGATTTTTCTCACCCGTAGCGATGCTTAAGTCCGTCGGAATCATGTTAGCATTAGCTGCATTTATGAAATCTGGCAGATGGATGACAAAACAAGTTTCCTTACCAGTTTTCGGAAGGAAAGGTTGTATGTGATACAATCAGAAAGGTTTTGTCGATCCTAAGGATGCTAAAAGATATGCTAGCTCCAGCGATCCTTCCATGGACTAGAGCAAGCATCTCGGAGTCGGAATATACACTTTGATGGAGTGATCAAAGTTTTTGGGTATACAAAGTTTGTTGGAAACTTGTATTTGCAATAAAGTGAGTGGGAGCACTACAACATTTCTGATAAGTATATGTGAATGACATATTGTTGATCCGAAATGATGTAGAATTTCTAGAAAGCATAAAGGGTTGTTTGAAATGAGTTTTTCAAAGGAAGACCTGGATAAAGCTGCTTACATATTGGGCATCAAGATCTATACAGATAGATCAAGACGCCTGATGATACTTTCAAAAGAACACACACCTTTGACATGATTTTGAAGGAGTTTAAAATAGATCAGTCAAGGAAGGAGTTCTTACCTGAGTTGTAAGGTGTGAAGTTGAGTAAGACTCAAAACTTGACCACGGCAGAAGGAAGAGGAAGGACGAAGGTCGTCCCCTATGCTTTTGTCATAGGCTCTGTACGGTATGCCATGCTAAGTACCGCACCTGATGTGTGCCTTGCCACATGTCTGGCAAGAGGGTACAAAGGTGATCCAGGAGTGGATTACTAGATAGTGGTCAAAATTATCCTTAGAGGAGTAAGGATATGTTTCTCGGTTATGGAGGTGATAAAGAGTTCGACGTAAAGAGTTACGTCGATGCAAGCTTAACACCCATCCGGATAACTCTAAGTGGAGATACCGGATACGTATAATGGAGCAACAGTTTGGAATAGCTCCAAGTGGAACGTGGTAGCAGCATCTACGATATGACATAAAGTTTTGCGAAGTACATAGGGATCTGAATGTTGCAGACCCATTGACTACAACCTCTCTCACAAGCATAACATGATCAAACCCAGAACTCATTGAGTGTTAATCACATATTGATGTGAACTAGATTACTGACTCTAGTGAACTCTTTGGATGTTAGTCACATGGCGATGTGACCTATGAGTGTTAATCACATGGCGATGTGAACTAGATTATTGACTCTAGTGCAAGTGGGAGACTGTTGGAAATATGCCCTAGAGGCAATAATAAATTGGTTATTATTATATTTCCTTGTTCGCGATAATCGTTTATTATCCATGCTAGAATTGTATTGAAAGGAAACTCAGATACATGTGTGGATACATAGACAAACACCATGTCCCTAGTGAGCCTCTAGATAACTAGCTCGTTGATCAATAGATGGTTACGGTTTCCTAACCATGGACATTGGATGTCGTTGATAACGGGATCACATCATTAGGAGAATGATGTGATGGACAAGACCCAATCCTAAGCCTAGCACAGATCGTGTAGTTCGTATGCTAAAGCTTTTCTATATGTCAAGTATCTTTTCCTTAGACCATGAGATTGTGCAACTCCCAGATACCGTAAGAATGCTTTGGGTGTACCAAACGTCACAACGTAACTGGGTGGCTATAAAGGTGCACAACAGGTATCTCCGAAAGTGTCTGTTGGGTTGGCACGAATCGAGACTGGGATTTGTCACTCCGTATGACGGAGAGGTATCTCTGGGCCCACTCGGTAGGACATCATCATAATGTGCACAATATGTGATCAAGGAGTTGATCACGGGATGATGTGTTACGGAACGAGTAAAGAGACTTGCCGGCAACGAGATTGAGCAAGGTATCGGTATACCGACGATCGAATCTCGGGCAAGTGCTATACCGATAGACAAAGGGAATCGTATACGGGATTGATTGAATCCTTGACATCGTGGTTCATCCGATGAGATCATCGTGGAACATGTGGGAGCCAACATGGGTATCCAGATCCCGCTGTTGGTTATTGACCGGAGAGTTGTCTCGGTCATGTCTACATGGTTCCCGAACCCGTAGGGTCTACACACTTAAGGTTCGATGACGCTAGGGTTATAGGGAAAGTATGTATGCGGTTACCGAATGTTGTTCGGAGTCCCGGATGAGATCCCGGACGTCACGAGGAGTTCCGGAATGGTCCGGAGGTAAAGATTCATATATGGGAAGTCCTGTTTTGGTCACCGGAAAAGTTTCGGGCGATATCGGTAATGTACCGGGACCACCGGGAGGGTCCCGGGGGTCCACCAGGTGGGGCCACCAGCCCCAGGTGGCTGCGTGGGCTAAGTGTGGGAGGGGACCAGCCCCAAGGGGGCTGGTGCGCCCCCCCACCAAGTCCCTAGGCGCATGGAGAGGGGAGGGGGGCAAACCCTAGGTCCAGATGGGCCTTAAGGCCCACCCTAGGGCGCCCCCTCTCTCTCCCCCCCCTTGGCCGCACCCTAGATGGGTTTTCTAGGGCTAGCCGCACCCCTAGGGGTGGGAAACCCTAAAGGGGGCGCAGCCCTCCCTTCCCCCTATATATATGTGAGGTTTTGGGGCTGCTAGACACACGAGAACATCTCCCTCTTGGTGCAGCCCTACCCCTCTTCCTCCTCGTCTCCCGCAGCGCTTGGCGAAGCCCTGCTGGAGTCCCGCGCTCCTCCACCACCACCATGCCGTCGTGCTGCTGTTGGTTGGAGGTTTCCCAACCTCTCCCTCTCTCCTTGCTGGATCAAGGCGTGGGAGACGTCACCGGGCTGTACGTGTGAAGAACGCGGAGGCACCGTCCGTTCGGTGCTAGGATCTTCGGCGATCTGAATCGCGGCGAGTACGACTCCATCAACCGCGTTCTAGTAACGCTTCCGCTTAGCGATCTACAAGGGTATGTGGATCCAACTCTCCTCTCGTAGATGTGCATCTCCTAGATTGATCTTGGTGAGCGTAGGAAATTTTTTGTTTCCCATGCTACGTTCCCCAACACAATTTCCTGCGCTGCGCTACTTTCCGGTTCGGGAGGGATGACTGTCACCTCATCAAGTTCTACTTTCCTCCCAGTCACTTCTTTCGAGAGAAACTCTTTCTCCAGAAAGGATCCATTCTTGGCAACAAAGACCTTGCCTTCGGATCTGTGGTAGAAGGTGTACCCAATCGTTTCCTTCGGGTATCCTATGAAGACGCATTTTTCCGATTTGGGTTCAACCTTCTCAGGTTGAAGTTTCTTGACATAAGCATCGCAACCCCAAACTTTTATAAGCGACAGCTTAGGTTTCTTGCCAAACCAAAGTTCATATGGTGTTGTCTCAATGGATTTCGACGGAGCCCTATTTAAATTGAATGCGGCAGTCTCTACAACATATCCGTAAAATCTGACCATACATTCCTTCACACACTCTATTACTACTTAAAATCGGTTCTAAACAAATCTAAAATCAAAACATTCAAACAACTAGATGAACTAGGGTCCACCCAGTGCCAAATAATGCATGAAAACTATCTGGATTTGACCAAAACTATTTGGAGGGATTGAAAGAGCCTACCTTCCTCTTCGTTTTAAATCAAAGACCGACAAAACGGAGCCCAAATGGAGGAGATCCAAGGGGTAGTGTAGGGGAAGAGAGAGGAGTATCCTCTCTATTTCGGGACAAAAAAAATAAGATGAACTCGAGCGAATGGGTGGGTGGGTTCCCCACATGCTGTCACGTCAGTCACTTAACTCTCGGGGGCCTACGACCATCGATCATGGCGGTAGGGTATACCACCAGTGAGTTTGGTGGTAGGCATTCAACCACGTCAGCATGGCCTGACAGCACCGTCTATGTTGTCCAACATCCTACCGCCAAGGTTCCTGGCAGCAGGCAGTTATACCCTACCTCCAAGGACGATGCCGGTAGGAAAAATGTCAGATCATGAATGTTTTTCAAACCGTGGTCAGACCATGCTAATGGTTGTCAAAAGGGTCAAAACCATGATTTCGTACGCTTCCAGCAACATGGCGCTTGAGGATGGTGACATCACAGTTGCGCCCAATCATGAGGCAGTACCTGCACTTATAGTGTATGTTTCTATCAATCATAGACCCAAAGACTGAAATGGTATTTTTGGTGTATTAGTTTTTGGAATTGTTTTCCCACATATGTTAACTAGTTCAGGGATTGGGTGAAAATTCATGGTAAGATTTTTTCATTCCAAATATTCGAATGATAAAATCTAGCAGAAATCTGTAAGATCCGTATTTCTCCGTGACAAAAAATTTAAGGCGGATTTACCCAGGACAACAAATCATCTCAAGGAACTTAGCCAACCCGAATCCACATGTACATAATTGCACCACGGACAAATAACCTAGATCCATTAATACATAATCACATCACATAAAAAATAGCCCTAGAATCCATTAACATAGAATTGCATCGCAGAAGATAAAGCCCATACATATTTTCTACCAGCAGAATTGTACAAGCGAGAATTCAATAAAGGATTATTATACCTGCTGCTTTGGGTTTGGGATGGTCTCCAGAGCGGGCCGCCGGGACCTCTTGTAGCACCGTACAGAATCATGAGAGGATGAGTAAATGTAGTGCACCTTCTCCTTCATGTTGCTCCCCTGCGCATCCACCTTCCTCTACAAGAGTACAACACCAACCAAAATTGTCAGTACTACTATCTACTACGTACAACCCAAACCAACCATTAAAGACAAAATAGATTGTCAATCTGAGAAAAAAGCTTCCACGAGAACAAGAAAGAGAACAACTCAAGCAGAGGAGAAGAGGGCTGATGAGAATCCGGGAATGTCTGGTAGGGAACTTACTGCCTAGCACCTCCTTTTAAAAGTTCCAAGAGGCTCGTCTTTCTATCCTTGCCTCTAGAAATTCATGCCTCATCGCCTGCTAGATACATTTTCTTCTAAATTCTTTCTCATCTGTGTTTCTTTTTTGCCTATAGATTAGCACAAATCTTGTAAAACACACATGCGTTAGGATTACATTTATGGTCGATTTTAATTCTTCGATGGAATTATCAATGGCTAGCTTCCTCTACAAAACAATATGATCCATGACTTGGACTGTAATAACAAGTTGTCTATCTATGGTAGAAGTATCCACTATTTAGAAGTATCAGTTTTTCAGAGAATTGGATACAAGTACTCCCTCCGTTCCTTTTTACTCTGCATATAAAAAAATTTCGAAGTCAAACTGCATAAAGTTTGACCATCTTTATATGAAAAAATTATCAACATTTACAATACTAAAGTTGTACAAGACGAAAATTAAAAATTCATGATGCATCTAATGATATCGATTTCACATTGTGAATGTTGATATATTTTTCTATAAAGTTGGTCAAACATTACGCGGCTTACTTCACACAAATCTTTATGCGAACAAAAAAAGATTGGAGGGAGTACCTAGTAAAGATATTTTGTCCACGTCACGAATCAGGTATTCTGTAGAAGTAGATATTGATAATTCCACGCAAGAAATAAAAGCTTACTAGAAGTTACAATACTACTAATCTATACGAAAATGAAACACACACGCGCAAGTAAATTTAGAAGAAAATACATCTCGCACTAGCGGTGATGAATTCATAGTCAAGAATAGAAAGATGAGAATTCTGAGACTTAAAAAGGAGATGCTAGGTTACAAGTTTCTCAACGGGCATTGCCGGATTATCCTGGTTAGCCCTCCTCTCCTTTGCCCAAGTTGTTGTCTTCCGTGGGGGCAGAACCTACGCTTTCTGTCTAGGTTGCCATTTTGTATCCTCTTTTTGTTTGCTTTGGTAGTGGATATTTGCAGCAGTAGTAACAAGTTCGGTTTGAATTGACGCAGAATCCAAGTTTCTTGGTCAAAACTCTAGTAGATGGCTGCCCAACGGATCAAGGGAAGGAGAAGATGCACTGCATTGACTCGCTGTTCGAGGATTCAGTACGGTCCTACATGTGGCCCCTGCAGCCAGCTCCACACTAGGTATAAGTATAATACTTTATCAGATTATGGTTGTAGGATTCTGCTAATAGAGAAGCTATATGGGATTTATCTTCTTTGATGCAGTCCTGTGTTAATGAATTCTAGGGTTAGTTTTTCTGTGATATCATTGTGAATTAATGGATTAGCATAGGACTAGGTTGTCTCTGTGATGCAATTCTGCACCAATGCCTTCGAGTTGGGCTAAATTTCTAGTGAGGATGAGCTGTTGTTCTTGGTAAATCTACCTTAATTTCTTTCTCTGGACTACAAATCTTACATATTTCTGCTAGATTTTACGATTCAGCTACTTTGAATGCAAAAAAAGCTTACAATGAATTGTCATCTATTTCCTGAACTTGTTTACATGTTGAATGAAAATAATTAGCAAAACAAATTGATTAAAATCTTGTGTTGTATATATGTATTTCATACTTTGGCTCGAACTCTGACCTTTTCTTTCAAGTTATGATGGCCTTGCTATTTTGAATATGTCATGCAAAAAAATGACTGACCTCACCTCTACTACTATCTAAGAATCTTTAGTTTTGCAGAACGCACATGGTTCCTTGAAAATAAGGGATAGAACGGGATGGGAACATGTTATCGGGATTGACGGAAGCAGATGGTGGAAAATGTAGGTACTGCTAAATGATTGGGCGCAACGGTGGTGTCACCAGCCTCAGGCACCATGTTGCTAATGGCAGTGGCAGGATAAGGGTGTGCCCATCTGCTCCCAAAGATGTCGCCAATGAGATGAAATGTTTGTCGGATAGTACGAGGCAGAAACCACAAAAGTGGACATCACGAAAAGGGGATGTTGTGCAACCGTCTATGGACACAACCTCTGAGTCCAAGAACTCTGTACCCTTGACCACATGTGTACTATGCTCCACACTTAGCGATTCAACAGAAGGTTCCATGATACCTCACGATATTAAGATAGATTACGAGGAAGATAGTGCATTCCTCTTATCATGGAACCTTCTGTCAAATCACATAGTGGAGCATAGTACACCTGTGGTCAAGGGTATAGAGTTCTTTGTAATGCCCAGGATGGAGCTATATCTCCTACGTGTCGAGGCACGACTTAGAGACATAACCCCATGCTGGAATGATCGCAAGTCTGGTATCTTTGCACAACTCATGTAAAAGATGGGGATGGAAAACATAAAATAGTTGGCTTACACTCGCCACGTCACACAGATACAATACATGTCTGAATCATCATACATTAAAACATCACCGCCCTCTAAGGGTAAAATTCAAATGACAAGATACCAAACATAAGTTAAATCCACAGGTCGGATCGAATCCTAGTAGAAGTCTCCACTACTGATCATCAGGATAACGAACATAGTATCGACTACGCTACTCGTCGTACTCCCAGTCAAGCTCGGTGCCATCACCTGGATAGCTCACAACTGGACCTGCATCTGGTGTGGTGAAGTAACTGTGAGCCATAGAGGACTCAGCAATCCCGTTCCCGGGTAACAAGACTATTTAAGCCTTGGGAGAGGATAAGGCTGAAGAAAAGAATAAGTGTCTGCAGCAGCAACTAGCAACTAGCTTACGTGAGAGAGTGCGAGAAGAGAAAGCCCTGGTCGAGAGATGATCACGAAGTGATCCTAGCTACAGCTCAACAAACATAACCCCACCGTGTTCAACTCCCGAATCCCTATTCGGAAGTTGACAGTCACGGTACACACGCTGGTAGTGTATTAAAACAATGTGTCAAGTTATCTAAAACCGGATATTAACAAGCTCCCATCTGCCACATAACCGCGGGCACGGCTTTCGAAAGTTCATAACCCTGCAGGGGTGTTCCAACTTGACCCATTACAAGCCCACGATCCGCGGAGTCGCAACTCCAAAGTGGGAAGACCCGAGTATTCTCGGAATCCCGTGCTCAAGATACTCCGAACTAAGGTAAGGCTAATCCAGCAAATCCTCCCGGCGTGTCGACACCCTGATAGTAGCCGCGCGTATCTAAGTCTCAGGACACGACCTGATGGGTGATGCTACGGGTTTATATCAATCCTCGAGTTTCCGCGTGGTGACCCCGCAGGACCCCCGTTTCGGACCAACACTCATGAGGAGCACTGGCCCGGGGTTGTTGATTAAGAACTCGGGTTAATTACTCCCTATGCAAGTTATTTAGTTATTAGTCAAATAGTACCAATGTTGGGACTTGCTGGAAAAGACTTAGCACTTAGCGGTTTATCGAGGGCGTCCCATACACCCCAACCGTGTTAGGAACGCATAATCATGGAACATAACACCGGTTTATACGGTTCCTAACGGCATGAGTGGAACAAATCTCCAAGCAAAAGGCTTAGCCTTCCACCCTTGCCAATATATAGATGATTTCATTTAAGCATTTATATAGTGTGATATAACCCAACAAAACTTCAACATGAAGCAAGCATCTTCGATCTTCACCTACAACTAGCAATGCTATAAGAAGGGCTGAGCGAAGCGTACTTAGCCAAGCAACGGTTTGCATAGGTAGGGTGGTTAAACATGGTAATGGTTACAAGTAGGAGGCTGACAGGTAGAACATGGGCATCGAGGCAAAATTATAGAGCGGAACTACTAGCAATAGGCAAAGATAGTAATGTTATCGGGGTTCGATCATCTTGCCTGAAGTGTAGTCGTTCGGATCGTAAGAAGGGTCCTCGTGCTCAACCTCGTTGGTAACCTCATGCTCGTACTCGTACTCGGTCTCAGCTTCCGGCTCTAAGCAATACAATCACACAAGGCACGAATCAACAAGATGCAATGCGCACACCAAAATAATGGATGCATGATGGATGCACTAAGGGAGCACACGGAGCACGGAAAAATAGCACTCAAGCAAATCACCTCAAAACATTATAACAATAGGAGATTATGAATCTACACGGAAAATCAATCAAGTTTCATATAAGACTCGCTGAAATCGGAGCTACGGGCTAAAAGTTATGCCCGAAACAAGAAATGAGCGAAAGCTGAAAATTACAGCAACATAGCAACTTCGGAGCACTAGAAAAATAAGCTACAGCACTCAAACACCATGGCAAAGAGCATGAACATAAACTAGACATATCCTACAGCAAATAAGTCCAAAGGTGCACCCCCAAAGGAGCCACAGATCAATAGCAACAAGCTTGGACATATTGAACTTGACAATAAAATTCTGGGAGCAGAATTTTATTGAACTTTGGAGCAAAAGTTAAACATTCTACAGCCACTTAAATAAACATGTGAGAACATGAATAGAAATCCAAGAATATATACTACAAGGAACCATCAAGATCCACCCCAAAACTATCATGGTTTGTCCTAGAACAGCACGCAAACATGGCATCGGAACGTTACAGATTTCAGACTTAGTGAAAATCCACTGTCCTAAAACAGCAGTTTCATCATGGCATCTAAAACAGCAAGTTTAAGTCACCTCGAAACTAAACATGGCAAGTGGTAAGCACCACATCAAAGTACACATGATGGTGATTCCGAAACATACAAGCATGCATCATGGAGATAAACACAACGATAGCAATGAGCTCAACAAGATGGCATTTCATAACAAGTGAAACAACATCACAGCCACATGGCACTTTGCAACGAGGATAACCATGACAAGAATAAATCTATCATGCAACCTATCACAAGCAACATGTAGAGCATGGCAAGACGAACACGTGGACATGTCATTTGCATCAAACGGATAAACGAGCTAAAAGTTATCACTATGCAAAGATGGCATAAAAACATTACATAGCAGCAGTTATATCGGGATGCACTCTTGCAACAGAAAAATAAGCATCTAGATGACCTCTAACATGCATGGCACAATGGAACGAATCGTAGTGCTAGTCACCACGAACGTCTGGACATGCTATTTGCGCGAAACGGAGTTACACACAAGAAGTTATCAGCAGTTGAAACTAGCATCAGCACACAAAAACTGGGGACTTAGATGATTGAAATAACCTCAGATCTGAGATCTGGAAGAAGTCAACGGGGGCTTCGGGCTGAAACTGGTGCGGCCCGCGTGGAAGTAGTGGGACGGGCCGGCGGGGAGGATTCGGCTGGGCCAGGCGCTGCGGATCTGTAGAGGCTCGCGGAGAGGCTGCTGATGCGGGCCGGGGGCGATGCGGTACTGGAGCGGCCCGACGAAGCAGCCCGGCTTGGGTCCGCGGCGGGGAGGCGGGGCGCTGGGCCTGGCGGCGGCGAGGCCGGCCCAGGCGGGTGAGGCGAAGGAGGCCCGCGGCGCGACCTACTGGCGACCGGGCGAGTCAACGCGCGGCTCCCGCGCGGATCTGCGGCCTGGAGGAGGAGCGGCCCAGCCGGGTGCTCGGGCCTTGGCTGGCGACGGAGGGAGGCGCACCGCGCGGAGAGGAGCGGCCCGCGGCTCGGGGGAGGCCCAAGGCGAGATCTGGCGTTGCGGTGGGAATCGGGGAAGGCTGGATCGATCGGGCCTGGGGAGCGAGGGCGATGCGGCCAAGTGGTCCAGTCGGTCGATGCTTCGAGCGAGCGGGACGCCCAGGCTCCGTTGACCGACCGGCGGATCCCTGGCGATGCGGGAGGCTCGGCCTCGAGAATCGAGGAGGAATAGGAAAATCCGTCTTGGGTCTGGTGGAGCACAAAATTTGAGGGGAGATTGGGGGAAGAAGTTAGGGATGCTCAAAATGGACATAGGGGGTCTATAAATAGCAGTTTTTGCTAGGGTTAGGGGTTTTGGGGGGTTTTTGAGCCCTCCGATCGCGATCTGACGGATCCGATCGCGAGGGGAGTTAGGGTGGGCCAAGAGGAGGTAAGTGGGCTGTTGGAGGGATGTCTTGGGCCACAAAGTGGAGGCACTTTGAGCCCACACGAATAACTGTTGGGATAGCAGACGGACTCCAAACGCGACGAGATTTGACAGGCGGGTTACACACACCAAAGCAACAACACACGACAAGTGTCGCGCCAAACAGGTAACGTTACATGGCCAAACACCAAAGTAGGTCTACGGGACGCCACGGACACGTGAGGGAGCTCCGGAACGCGAAACGGACAACGGGAAGGAACGCGTGGAACCGGATGCAACCGACAACACAACTGCAATGCGATGCACATGTCTACATGATATGAATGAATGCCACACACTCACACAACAAAACGACGAAAACCCGAAAGACAAAGAACCCGAAATGGAATAGATGAAGCCGGAGATATATTATATGCCCAAAAGGGAAAGTATTACATCCGGGGCATTACAAACTCTCCTCTACTACAAAAAGATCTCGTCCCGAGATCTAGGACTGGAAAAAGGAAGGGTACTCGGAACGAAGATGATCTTCTCATTCCCACGTAGCTTCTCGGTCGGTGTGATGTGACCACTTGACTTTCAAGAATTTGATGGACTTGCTGCGGGTCTTGCGTTCGGTTTCTTTGAGAATAGCAACGGGATGCTCTCGGTAAGACAGGTCTTGTTGAAGATCAATCTCTTCAAACGGAATCATGCGCTCAGGTGCCTTGAAGCATTTGCGGAGTTGAGACACATGGAACACATCATGAACATTGGCGAAGTTGGGAGGGAGCTCAAGTTGATAGGCTAGATCGCCTCTTTTGCCAAGAATCTTGAAAGGCCCGACGTATCTAGGAGCAAGCTTTCCTTTGATACCGAATCTTTGGGTGCCTTTCATCGGAGACACACGGAGATAAACATGATCATCAATGTTGAAAGCCAAATCACGATGCTTGCCATCATAGTAGCTCTTCTGACGCGACTGAGCGGCCTTGAGATTCTCACGTATGACTTTGCACATTTCTTCGGCTTCCGAGATCAAGTCATTGCCAAGAAGTTGACGTTCGCCTGTTTCAGACCAGTTGAGAGGGGTACGGCACTTTCTGCCATAGAGGATTTCAAACGGAGCTTTGCCTGCACTTGCTTGAAAGCTGTTGTTGTAAGAGAACTCGGCAAATGGAAGGCAGTCTTCCCATTTCATGCCGAAAGATATGACACAGGCTATGAGCATGTCTTCTAGAATCTGATTCACTCGCTCGACTTGACCACTAGTCTGAGGGTGAAAAGCAATGCTGAACCTGATCTTAGTGCCCATGGCGGACTGAAAGGAGTCCCAGAACCTTGAAGTGAACAAACTTCCACGGTCTGAGGATATGACTTGAGGAATGCCATGTAAAGACACAATTCTGGAAGTGTACAACTCTGCCAATTGAGCTGCATTGATGGATTCTTTGACTGGCAGGAAGTGAGCGACTTTGGTAAGCTTGTCAATCACCACGAAGATAGAATCATTTCCTCGCTTGGATTTAGGAAAACCAGTGACGAAATCCATTTCAATGTGGTCGAACTTCCACTCAGGAATAGGAAGAGGTTGGAGAAGACCGGCTGGACGTTGATGTTCTGCTTTCACTCTTCTGCAAACATCACATTCGTTCACGAATTGGGCATTCTCCCTTTTCATGCGTGTCCACCAGTAAGACTGCTTGAGATCTTGATACATCTTGGAACTGCCAGGATGAAAGGAAAGGAGAGAATCATGTGCTTCTTCCATTATGAGCTTCCTGAGATCCCCTTTGGGAACAACGAGTTTGTCCTCGAAGAACAAGGTATCTCTCTCATCAACACGAAAGCACTTGTATTTTGGATTGCCCTTTGCAATACCATGTTTCACCTTCTTCACCATGGTATCCCTGAGTTGGGCCTCACGGACCTGATCTTCCAAGGTAGGAGCAACTTGAAGATTTGCAAGAAAACCCTGCGGAACAACTTGGAGGTTGAGCTTCAAGAATGCTTCACAAAGCTCAGGCTGGCACGGCTTGATAAGAAGGCTGTTGCAATATGCCTTTCTGCTCAAAGCATCCGCAATCACATTCGCCTTGCCAGGAGTGTATTCAATGCTGGGATCGTACTCTTGGATCATTTCAACCCAACGAGTCTGGCGGAGGTTCAGATGCGGCTGTGTGAAGATGTACTTCAAGCTCTTGTGATCAGTGAAGATGTCGACTTTTCTGCCCAACAACAGATGTCTCCACGTAATCAAAGCATGTACCACAGCTGCTAGCTCGAGATCATGTGTGGGATAGTTCTTCTCACTTGGCTTGAGCTGACGAGAAGTGTATGCCACAATTCTCTTATCTTGCATAAGCACACCACCAAGACCTTGAAGAGAAGCATCACAGAATACTTCATAGGGCTTGGACTCATCTGGAGGAGTAAGAACTGGAGCAGAGACGAGCTTTTCTTTAAGGGTTTTGAATGCCACTTCACACTCTGGAGACCAAAAGTATTTGACATTCTTCTGAAGCAAGTTGGAAAGAGGCTTGGCAATCTTGGAGAAGTTCTCAACGAACCTTCTGCAATAGCTGGCAAGACCCAGAAAACTGCGGAGTTGCTTGACGTTCTGAGGAGCTTCCCAGTTGACAATTGCTTCAACTTTCTCGGGATTAACCGCAATACCGTCAGCTGAGATGATGTGGCCCAGGTACAAAACCTTATCGAGCCAAAACTCGCACTTGGAGAACTTGGCATAGAACTTATGCTCACGGAGTCGATCAAGAACCAGACGTAAGTGCTTTTCGTGATCTTCTTCATTCTTGGAAAACACCAGAATATCATCCAGATACACAAGCACAAACTCGCCGGTATAGGGGTTGAAGATGTAGTGCATCATCCTCGAAAAGGTAGGAGGAGCATTGGCGAGACCAAAAGACATGACGGTATACTCGTATGAACCGTAGCTCGTTCTGAAGGCCGTCTTGGGAATGTCTTCCTCGCGAATGCGAATTTGATGATAGCCCATTCGGAGGTCGAGCTTAGAGAACACTTTAGCTCCTTTGAGCTGCTCGAAGAGTTCGTTGATGTTGGGGAGCGGATATTTGTTCTTTATCGTCTTCTTGTTCAATGGCCGGTAATCAACACAGAGACGCTCCGTGCCATCTTTTTTCTTGACAAATAAGACACCACAGCCCCAAGGAGACGTACTAGGCCTGATGAGACCCATACTCTCCTATTTATCAAACTGCTTCTTCAATTCCTTCAATTCATCCGGAGGGAGCTTGTACGGACGCCGGCATGCTGGCTCAGTACCCGGCTCGAGTTCAATAACGAATTCCACTTGACGGTGTGGAGGCATGCCTGGAAGATCTTCAGGAATGACATCTTGATATTCGTTCACCACTGGGATTTGAGATATGGCATTAATTTTGCCCTTATCATTGAGAGAGAAAAGCCTGATAGTGTTATCCCTGGAGGCAAAGATAATCACATCTTCATCAGGATGAGTCATCTTGACTTCCTTCTTAGCACAATCAATGTGAGCATCATGCTGAGAAAGCCAATCCATTCCGAGGATGAGGTCAATGTCGGAATTACCAAGAACCACCGGAGAAGCCAAAAATCGATAATCACCCATGCGAATAGAAACATTCGGAGCATATATACTGGAATGCATTCGTCTCCCCGGAGAAACAACTGATAACTCCCTTGGCAAACTTTTGATGTCAACATTATACTTGGATGCAAATGGTTGAGACATGAAAGAGCATGAAGCACCCGAATCAAATAACACTTTAGCTGGAAAAGAGTTAACTGAGAGGTTACCCAAAATCACATCAGAAGAATTATCCGCTTGTGATGCATTCATCAGATTCACCCTTGCTGCATTTGGATCATGCTTGACCATAGCGGTACCGACAGGTGGAGGAGGCGGAAGGCGCCTTGGGTTGTTGCACTTGTTGGAATAATGACCCTTCTGGCCACATGTTGGGGAACGTAGCATAATTCAAAAAATTTCTACGTCTTCACCAAGATCCAACTATGGAGACATCTAGCAACGAGCAACTAAGAGTGCATCTACATACCGTTATGAAGATTGCGTGCGGAAGCTTTCAACGAAGCAAGGATGAAGTAGTCGTACTATTCACGTTCTTCGTCACCGATGATCTAGCGCCGAACGGATGGCACCTCCGCGTTCAACACACGTACGGTGCAGCAACGTCACCTCCTTCTTGATCCAGCAAGGGGGGAGGAGAAGTCGTCAGAGATCCGGCAGCACGACGGCGTGATGACGGATGCAGTGGATGTCGCAGCAGGGCTTCGCCGGGCGCCCTGCGTTGGGAGTATGGGGTGTGACGGGAGGGGGAGAGGCGCCAGGGATCAGGTGCGGCTGCCCTCTCCCCCCCTCACATATATATAGGGGCCAGGGGGGGCGCCTGGACCCCCTGCAGATCCAATCTGCAAGGGGGCGGCGGCCAAGGGGGGGTTCCTTGCCCCCCAAGGCAAGTGGAGCCCCCCCTCCCCTTTAGGGTTGGAACCCTAGGCGCAGAGGAGGTGGGCCCCCTTTGGTGGTGCGCCAGCCCAGAGGGCTGGTCACATCCCCTCGCGGCCTAGGGGCCCCACCGGGATGGGTGGCCCCACCCGGTGGACCCTCGGGGCCCCTCCGGTGGTCCCGGGACGCTCCCGGTGACCCCCGGAGATCACCCGTTGGCCGAAACTGGACTTCCCATATATCAATCTTTACCTCCGGACCATTCCGGAACTACTCGTGACGTCCGGGATCTCATCCGGGACTCCGAACAACTTTCGGGTTTCCACGTGCATTAATCTCTACGACCCTAGCGTTACCGAACCTTAAGTGTGTAGACCCTACGGGTTCGGGAGACACGTAGACATGACCGAGACCACTCTCCGATCAATAACCAACAGCGGGATCTGGATACCCATGTTGGTTCCCACGTGTTCCTCGATGATCTTCATCGGATGAACCACCGTGTCAAGGATTCACTCAATCCCGTATGTTATTCCCTTTGTCTATCGGTACGGTACTTGCCCGAGATTCGATCGTCGGTATTCCCAACACCTTGTTCAATCTCGTTATGGCAAGTCTCTTTACTCGATCCGTAATACATCATCCCGGGACTAACTACTTAGTCACATTGAGCTCATTATGATGATGTATTACCGAGTGGGCCCAGAGGTACCTCTCCGTCATACGGAGTGACAACATCCCAGTCTCGGTTCGTACCAACTCAACAGACACTTTCGGAGATACCCGATGCGTACCTTTATAGCCACCCAGTTACATTGTGACGGTTGGCACACCCAAAGCACTCCTACGGTATCCGGGAGTTGTACAACCTCATGGTCTAAGGAATAAATACTTGACACTGAAAAGCTTATGCATTACGAACTATACGATCTCGTGTTATGCTCAAGTTTGGGTCTTGTCCATCCCATCATTCTCCTAATGATGTGATCCCGTTATCACCGACATCTCATGTCCATGGTCAGGAAACCATGACCATCTGTTGATCAACGAGCTGGCTACTAGAGGCCTACCAGGGACTCATTTTGATCTGTGTATTCACACATGTATCGCTGTTTCCGTACAATACAATTCAAGCATGAATAACAGACAATTATCATGAACAAGGAGATATAATAATAATGCTTTTATTATTGCCTCTAGGGAATATCTCCAACAGTCTCCCACTTGCACTAGAGTCAATAATCTAGTTACATTGTGATGAATCGAACACCCATAGAGTTCTGGTGTTGATCATGTTTTGCTCGTGAAAGAGGTTTAGTCAACGGGTCTGCTACATTCAGATCCGTATGCACTTTACAAATATCTATATCTCCATCCTGATCATAATTTCGGATGGAGTTGAAACGGCGCTTGATGTGCTTGGTCTTCTTGTGAAACCTGGGCTCCTTGGTAATAGCAATAGCACCAGTGTTGTCCCAGAAGAGAGTCATCGGGCTTTACGCGCTTGGAATGACTCCTAGGTCGGTGATGAACTCCTTCATCCAGACTCCTTCCTGCGCTGCTTCAGAAGCAGCTATGTACTCCGCTTCACATGTAGATGCTGCCACCACGCTTTGCTTGCAACTGCACCAGCTGACTGCCCCTCCATTCAAAATATACACGTATCCGGTTTGCGACTTAGAGTCATCCAGATCTGTGTCGAAGCTAGCATCGACGTAACCCTTTACGACGAGCTCTTCGTCACCTCCATAAACGAGAAACATATCCTTAGTCCTTTTCAGGTACTTCAGGATGATCTTGACCGCTGTCCAGTGTTCCGTAGCGGGATCACTTTGGTACCTCCCTACCAAACTTATGGCAAGGTTCACATCAGGTCTGGTACACAGCATGTCATACATGATAGAACCTATTGCCGAGGCATAGGGAATGACACTCATCTTTTCTCTATCTTCTGCCGTGGTCGGCGACTGAGTCTTACTCAATCTCATACCTTGTAAAACAGGCAAGAATCCTTTCTTTGACTGATCCATATTGAACTTCTTCAATATTTTGTCAAGGTATGTACTTTGTGAAAGACCAATGAGGCGTCTCGATCTATCTCTATAGATTTTGATGCCTAATATGTAAGCAGCTTCTCCAAGGTCCTTCATTGAAAAACTTTTATTCAAATAGGCCTTTACATTTTCCAAGAATTCTATATCATTTCCCATCAGCAATATGTCATCCACATATAATATGAGAAATGCTACAGAGCTCCCACTCACTTTCTGTAAATACAGGCTTCTCCATAAGTCTGTATAAAGCCAAACGCTTTGATCACCTCATCAAAGCTAATATTCCAACTCCGAGATGCTTGCACCAGCCCGTAAATCGAGCGCTGGAGCTTGCATACCTTGTTAGCGTTCTCTGGATCGACAAAACCTTCCGGTTGCATCATATACAACTCTTCCTTGAGGAAGCCATTAAGGAATGTTGTTTTGACGTCCATTTGCCATATCTCATAATCATAGAATGCGGCAATAGCTAACATGATTCTGACTGACTTCAGCATCGCTACGGGAGAGAAAGTCTCGTCGTAGTCAATCCCTTGAACTTGTCGATAACCCTTAGCGACAAGCGGAGCCTTATAGATGGTCACATTACCATCCGCGTCTGTCTTCTTCTTAAATATCCATTTGTTTTCTATGGCGTGCCTATCATCAGGCAAGTCCACCAAAGTCCATACTTTGTTTTCATACATGGATTCTATCTCGGATTTCATGGCTCCAAGCCATTTATTGGAATCTGGGCCCGCCATTGCTTCTTCATAGTTCGAAGGTTCACCGTTGTCTAACAACATGATTTCTAGTACAGGGTTGCCGTACCACTCTGGTGCGGAACGTACCCTTGTGGACCTTCGAAGTTCAGTAGTAACTTGATCTGTATCTTCATGATCATTATCATTATCTTCCTCCCTTGTCGGTGCAGGCACCTCAGGAACAGTTTCCTGCGTTGCGCTACTTTCCGGTACAGGAGGGGTGACTGTCACCTCATCAAGTTCTACTTTCCTCCCACTCACTTCTTTCGAGAGAAACTCTTTCTCCAGAAAGTATCCATTCTTGGCAACAAAGACTTTGCATTCGGATCTGTGGTAGAAGGTGTACCCAATAGTTTCCTTTGGGTATCCTATGAAGACGCATTTCTCCGATTTGGGTTCGAGCTTTTCAGGTTGAAGTTTCTTGACATAAGCATCGCAACCCCAAACTTTCAGAAACGACAGCTTCGGTTTCTTGCCAAACCAAAGTTCATATGGAGTCGTCTCAACGGATTTCGACGGAGCCCTATTTAAAGTGAATGCGGCTGTCTCTAAAGCATAGCCCCAAAAAGATAGCGGTAAATCGGTGAGGGACATCATAGATCGCACCATGTCCAACAGAGTACGATTTCGACGTTCGGACACACCGTTACGTTGAGGTGTTCCGGGCGGTGTCAATTGTGAAACAATTCCACAGCTCCTAAGGTGTGTGCCAAATTCATGACTTAAATATTCACCCCCACGATCTGATCGCAAGAACTTTATTTTCTGTCACGTTGATTCTCAACCTCATTCTGAAATTCCTTGAACTTTTCAAAGGTCTCAGACTTGTGTTTCATCAAATAGATATACCCATATCTACTCAAGTCATCCGTGAGGGTGAGAACATAACGGTAGCCTCCGCGAGCCTCAACACTCATTGGACCGCACACATCGGTATGTATGATTTCCAATAAGTTGGTTGCTCGCTCCATTGTTCCGGAGAACGGAGTCTTGGTCATCTTGCCCAAGAGGCATGGTTCGCACGTGTCAAATGATTCATAATCAAGAGACTCTAGAAGTCCATCCGAATGGAGCTTCTTCATACGTTTGACACCAATATGACCAAGGCGGCAATGCCACAAGTATGTGGGACTATCATTATCAACTTTACATCTTTTGGCATCTACACTATGAATATGTGTATCACTACGTTCGAGATTCATAAAAAATAAACCATTGACCAGCGGGGCATGACCATAAAACATATCTCTCAAATAAATAGAACAACCATTATTCTCCGATTTTAAAGAATATCCATCTCGCATAAGACGAGATCCAGAAACAATGTTCATGCTCAAAGCTGGTACTAAATAACAATTATTCAGGTTCAAAACTAATCCCGAGGGTAGATGTAGAGGCAGCGTGCCGACGGCGATCACATCGACCTTGGAACCATTCCCGACGCGCATCGTCACCTCATCCTTCGCCAGTCTCCGTTTATTCCGCAGCTCCTGTTTTGAGTTACAAATGTGAGCAACTGCACCGGTATCGAATACCCAGGAGCTACTACGAGTGCTGGTAAGGTACACATCAATAACATGTATATCATATATACCTTTGACGTTGCCGGCCTTCTTGTCTGCTAAGTATTTGGGGCAGTTCCGCTTCCAGTGACCCGTTCCCTTGCAATAAAAGCACTCTGTCTCAGGCTTAGGTCCATACTTTGGCTTCTTCCCAGCAACAGGCTTGCCAGGCGCGGCAACTCCCTTGCCGTCCTTCTTGAAGTTCTTCTTACCCTTGCCTTTCTTGAACTTAGTGGTTTTATTGACCATCAACACTTGATGTTCTTTCTTGATGTCAACCTCCGCTGATTTCAGCATTGAATACACCTCGGGAATGGACTTCTCCATCCCCTGTATATTGAAGTTCAACACGAAGCTCTTGAAGCTTGGTGGGAGCGACTGGAGGATTCTGTCAATGACCGCTTCATCTGGGAGATTCATTCCCAGCTGAGACAAGCGGTTGTGCAATCCTGAAATCTTGAGGATGTGCTCACTGACAGAACTGTTCTCCTTCATCTTACAGCTGTAGAATGCGTCGGAGACATCATATCTCTCGACTCGGGCATGAGCTTGGAAAACCATTTTCAGCTCTTCGAACATCTCATATGCTCCATGATGCTCAAAACGCTTTTGGAGCCCCGATTCTAAACTGTAAAGCATGCCGCACTGAACCAGGGAGTAATCATCACTACGCGACTGCCAGACGTTCAAAACGTCTTGGTCCGCATCGGGAGCAGGTGCATCACCTAGCGGTGCTTCTAGGACATATGATCTCTTGGCAGCTATGAGGATAATCCTCAGGTTACGGACCCAATCCGTATAGTTGCTACCATCGTCTTTCAGCTTGGTTTTCTCTAGGAACGCGTTGAAGTTGAGGGAAACCTGAGCGTGGGCCATTTGATCTACAAGAGATATTGTAAAGAATTTAGACTAAGTTCATGATAATTAAGTTCATCTTAATCAAATTATAATGAACTCCCACTCAGAATGACATCTCTCTAGTCATCTAAGTGATACACGATCCGAATCGAGTAGTCCGTGTCCAATCATCACGTGAGACGGACTAGTCAAAAACGGTGAACATCTTCATGTTGATCGTATCTTCTATACGACTCGTGTTCGACCTTTCGGTCTTCCGTGTTCCGAGGCCATGTCTGTACATGCTAGGCTCGTCAAGTGAACCCTAAGTGTATCGCGTGTGTAAATCTGTCTTACACCCGTTGTATGTGAACGTTAGAACCTATCACACCCGATCATCACGTGGTGCTTCAGAACAACGAGCTTTAGCAACGGTGCACAGTTAGGGGAAACACATTACTTGAAATTTTAGTGAGAGATCATCTTATTTACTACCGTCGTTCTAAGTAAACAAGATGCAAAAACATGATAAACATCACATGCAATCAATTATAGTGACATGATATGGCCAATATCATCTTGCTCCTTGGATCTCCATCTTCGGGGCACCATGATCATCTTGTCACCGGCTCGACACCATGATCTTCATCATCATGATCTCCATCATCGTGTCTTGAGGAAGTTGTCACGCCAACTATTACTTCTACTACTATAGCTAACGTTTAGCAACGAAGTAAAGTAATTACATGGCGTTATTCAGTGACACGCAGGTCATACAATAATAAAGACAACTCCTATGGCTCCTGCCGGTTGTCAAGTTCATCGACATGCAAGTCGTGATTCCCTATTACAAAAACATGATCAATCTCATACATCATATATATCATTCATCACATCTTCGTTCTTGGCCATACCACGTCACAAAACACATGCTGCAAAAACAAGTTAGACGTCCTCTAATTGTTGTTGCAAGTTTTTACGTGGCTTCTATAGGATTTCTAGCAAGAACGTTTCTTACCTACGCCAAAACCACAACGTGATTTGTCAACTTCTATTTACCCTTCATAAGGACCCTTTTCATCGAATCCGATCCGAATAAAGTAGGAGAGACAGACACCCGCCAGCCACCTTATGCATCTAGTGCATGTCTGTCGGTGGAACCAGTCTCACGTAAGCGTACGTGTAAGGTCGGTCCGGGCCGCTTCATCCCACAATACCGCCGAATCAAGATTGACTAGTAACGGTAAGAAAGTTGAACAAGATCATACGCCCACAACTGCTTTGTGTTCTACTCGTGCCAAGATGCTACGCATAAAACCTAGGCTCAGATGCCACTGTTGGGGAACGTAGCATAATTCAAAAAAATTCTACGTCTTCACCAAGATCCAACTATGGAGACATCTAGCAACGAGCAACTAAGAGTGCATCTACATACCGTTATGAAGATTGCGTGCGGAAGCTTTCAACGAAGCAAGGATGAAGTAGTCGTACTCTTCACGTTCTTCGTCACCGATGATCTAGCGCCGAACGGACGGCACCTCCGCGTTCAACACACGTACGGTGCAGCAACGTCACCTCCTTCTTGATCCAGCAAGGGGGAAGGAGAAGTCGTCAGAGATCCGGCAGCACGATGGCGTGATGACGAATGCAGTGGATGTCGCAGCAGGGCTTCGCCGGGCGCCCTGCGTTGGGAGTATGGGGTGTGACGGGAGGGGGAGAGGCACCAGGGATCAGGTGCGGCTGCCCTCTCCCCCCCTCACATATATATAGGGGCCAGGGGGGGCGCCTGGACCCCCTGCTGATCCAATCTGCAAGGGGGCGGCGGCCAAGGGGGGGTTCCTTGCCCCCCAAGGCAAGTGGAGCCCCCCCTCCCCTTTAGGGTTGGAACCCTAGGCGCAGGGGAGGTGGGCCCCCTTTGGTGGTGCGCCAGCCCAGAGGGCTGGTCACATCCCCTCGCGGCCTAGGGGCCCCACCGGGATGGGTGGCCCCACCCGGTGGACCCCCGGGGCCCCTCCGGTGGTCCCGGGACGCTCCCGGTGACCCCCGGAGATCACCCGTTGGCCGAAACTGGACTTCCCATATATCAATCTTTACCTCCGGACCATTCCGGAACTCCTCGTGACGTCCGGGATCTCATCAGGGACTCCGAACAACTTTCGGGTTTCCACGTGCATTAATCTCTACGACCCTAGCGTTACCGAACCTTAAGTGTGTAGACCCTACGGGTTCGGGAGACACGTAGACATGACCGAGACCACTCTCCGGTCAATAACCAACAGCGGGATCTAGATACCCATGTTGGTTCCCACGTGTTCCTCGATGATCTTCATCGGATGAACCACCGTGTCAAGGATTCACTCAATCCCGTATGTTATTCCCTTTGTCTATCGGTACGGTACTTGCCTGAGATTCGATCGTCGGTATTCCCAACACCTTGTTCAATCTCGTTATGGCAAGTCTCTTTACTCGATCCGTAATCCATCATCCCGTGACTAACTACTTAGTCACATTGAGCTCATTATGATGATGTATTACCGAGTGGGCCCAGAGGTACCTCTCCGTCATACGGAGTGACAACATCCCAGTCTCGGTTCGTACCAACTCAACAGACACTTTCGGAGATACCCGATGCGTACCTTTATAGCCACCCAGTTACGTTGTGACGGTTGGCACACCCAAAGCACTCCTACGGTATCCGGGAGTTGTACAACCTCATGGTCTAAGGAATAAATACTTGACACTGAAAAGCTTATGCATTACGAACTATATGATCTCGTGTTATGCTCAAGTTTGGGTCTTGTCCATCACATCATTCTCCTAATGATGTGATCCCGTTATCACCGACATCTCATGTCCATGGTCAGGAAACCATGACCATCTGTTGATCAACGAGCTGGCTACTAGAGGCCTACCAGGGACTCATTTTGATCTGTGTATTCACACATGTATCGCTGTTTCCGTACAATACAATTCAAGCATGAATAACAGACAATTATCATGAACAAGGAGATATAATTATAATGCTTTTATTATTGCCTCTAGGGCATATCTCCAACACCACACTTGTAGCAAGTAACCTCAGAAAGCGGACGGGCAGGAGGAACACTCGGTCTTGGAGCTTGGAACTGTTGATTGGACTGCTTGTTGGAGTTGGGTGGGTGGGAGAAACCACGTCCACTAGAGTTCTTGTTACTGTTGGAGTTGTTGGAGTTGTTGTATGGAGCTCGAATCACTGGAGGAGGAGGAAGCCAGAATTTCTGTTGTTTCGCAGCCAACTAAGACGATGAGGAAGAGTGAACGGCATCTCGAATTCTCTTTTTAGAAGCCTCCATCTTTAGCTGAGCTGCCTCTTGTTTCAAAGCCATGTTATAGAATTTGTCGAATTCATCGGGCTCGAACAAGGTGAGAGCAAGTTGAAGTTCATCTTTCAGGCCTCCACGGAACTGGTAGATTTTGCTCTTAGCATCAGGAATGTCTTGCTTAGCATAGCGGGCGAGGTTTTGGAACTTGACATTATACTGGTAGACTGTCATAGAGCCCTGCTTCAGGTTGCGGAATTGCTCACGCATATCCTCGATGACACTTGTAGGAATGTGGTGAGAGCGAAAGTCCTTGCAGAAATTCTCCCAAGAGATCACCTGACCTAGCCTGGAGTCTTTGTACTGCTGCCACCAGTCAGCTGCTTGGTCTTTGAGTTGGAAGGCTGCAAACTTCACATAATCCTCTTCTCTTACGTTACTGCACTCAAAATGCTTCTTTATGTCGGTTAACCAATCTTCAGCATCAAGAGGGTCGACACAGTAACTGAAAGCTTTTGGATTATTGGCCAAGAACTGGTTGAGAGTAGCATGGTGCTGCTGGTTGAAGAAGTTGTCTTGATTCCCTGGAACACCCTGATTAGCTTGATTAGCTTGCATCTGATGCATCATCTGCATCAACATCTGGGTGTTCTGAGCTGTAGTCTGCATAATCGCTCTCCAAGCCTCAGACGGAGGAGGAGGGGAAGGAGGACATTCTGGGACCTCTTCACCCTCTGGGTTAGCGTTGGGAACTCGTTTTGGAGCCATCCTGAAAGAGATGACCACGAATCATCAATTGATTGACAAAAGGTATAAGCTGAATCAATGGAATGAATTGCAACAAGTCTTCACAATAATCATTCGAACAATAGGAACGAATGAAATTCTCAGTTAAATGATAACATCAATCTTCACGAGAAGCCACATAGGGGACAAAAGGTAAAATAAGAAAAACAACAAGGTACAGACGGGAACAAACACAAGATAGGAGCTTCGTTCTAACATCTTTGTGCTGAAAGGATATGAACGCGTTACGAAAGGGTTTTGCAATCCCCGGATCAGCATAGCCAAGGACCCTTTAAGATGCAACTCCCGATCGGAACATCGGTCATAATACCACTTCACTCAATGTAGAACCCCGAACTCGCTAACCTGCATTCGTTGGAAGAATGCCTACGATCTACTGGATAAAACCCACCTATGAATTTCCGACAGATTCCAGTTATGCAATCAGGTGTTGGGGATACACGGGAAGCACCGCGCAATCAACTATAAACCTACATCCAGGTGTATCCATCCTTCAACACATAACCAGTCCTTCTCGGAAACTGTCTACCTCGGACCTTCGAAAAGCATCCACTATAACAAGTTATGGCAATACTCCCGAACTACCTCCCCAGTACTGGGTGATGTCGGGGTTATCTTGCCACTGGCCGTATAGGAGAGATTTTCGATGTCGGCCGTCTTAAGTATTTAGTACTGCCGCGATATGCTTGTGACGACAATACCCCGAAGCTCAACTCCCCGGGACACTGCCACAACCCCTAATGTCAGGAGGCATCGAGAACAATATTCTCGTCACAAGAACATCGAAAAAATCCCAGAATACTCGCGAGATTCCTAAAAAAAATTTGGTGCAGTTTTTGAAAGTAGAAGAGACAAGAGTAGTCGTCAGGAGTCCTCACCAGAGAGAAAGGGGATGAGAAGCAAAGAAATCCTACTCTCCGATATAATATAGGACTCAAAATATTTTCAGTGTGTGCCTAGACTCGACCGTCAACGATTCGATCAATCAGTGGGGGCTCCTAGGTCGGAGAAGGCTCTGATACCAACTTGTAATGCCCAGGATGGAGCTATATCTCCTACGTGTCGAGGCACGACTTAGAGACATAACCCCATGCTGGAATGATCGCATGTCTGGTATCTTTGCACAACTCATGTAAAAGATGGGGATGGAAAACATAAAATAGTTGGCTTACACTCGCCACGTCACACAAATACAATACATGTCTCAATCATCATACATTAAAACATCACAGCCCTCTAAGGGTAAAATTCAAATGACAAGATACCAAACATAAGTTAAATCCACAGGTCGGATCGAATCCTAGTAGAAGTCTCCACTATTGATCATCAGGATAACGAACATAGTATCGACTACGCTCCTCGTCGTACTCCCAGTCAAGCTCGGTGCCATCACCTGGATAGCTCACAACTGGACCTGCATCTGGTGTGGTGAAGTAACTGTGAGCCACAGAAGACTCAGCAATCCCGTTCCAGGGTAACAAGACTATTTAAGCATTGGGAGAGGATAAGGCTAAAGAAAAGAATAAGTGTCTGCAGCAGCAACTAGCAACTAGCTTACGTGAGAGAGTGCGAGAAGAGAAAGCCTCGGTCGAGAGATGATCACGAAGTGATCCTAGCTACAGCTCAACAAACATAACCCCACCGTGTTCAACTCCCGAATCCCTATTCGGAAGTTGACAGTCACGGTACACACGCTGGTAGTGTATTAAAACAATGTGTCAAGTTATCTACAACCGGATATTAACAAGCTCCCATCTGCCACATAACCGCGGGCACGGCTTTCGAAAGTTCATAACCCTGCAGGGGTGTTCCAACTTGACCCATTACAAGCCCACGATCCGCGGAGTCGCAACTCCAAAGTGGGAAGACCCGAGTATTCTCGGAATCCCGTGCTCAAGATACTCCGAACTAAGGTAAGGCTAATCCAGCAAATCCTCCCGGCGTGTCGACACCCTGATAGTAGCCGCGCGTATCTAAGTCTCAGGACACGACCGGATGGGTGATGCTACGGGTTTATATCAATTCTCGAGTTTCCTCGTGGTGAACCCGCAGGACCCCCGTTTCGGACCAACACTCATGAGGAGCACTGGCCCGGGGTTGTTGATTAAGAACTCGGGTTAATTACTCCCTATGCAAGTTATTTAGTTATTAGGCAAATAGTACCAATGTTGGGACTTGCTGGAAAAGACTTAGCACTTAGCGGTTTATCGAGGGGGTCCCATACACCCCAACCATGTTAGGAACGCATAATCAAGGAACATAACACCGGTTTATACGGTTCCTAACGGCATGAGTGGAACAAATCTCCAAGCAAAAGGCTTAGCCTTCCACCCTTGCCAATATATAGATGATTTCATTTAAGCATTTATATAGAGTGATATAACCCAACAAAACTTCAACATGAAGCAAGCATCTTCGATCTTCACCTGCAACTAGCAATGCTATAAGAAGGGCTGAGCGAAGCGTACTTAGCCAAGCAACGGTTTGCATAGGTAGGGTGGTTAAACATGGTAATGGTTACAAGTAGGAGGCTGATAGGAAGAACATGGGCATCGAGGCAAAACAATAGAGCGGAACTACTAGCAATAGGCAAAGATAGTAATGTTACCGGGGTTCGGTCATCTTGCCTGAAGTGTAGTCGTTCGGATCGTGAGAAGGGTCCTCGTGCTCAACCTCGTTGGTAACCTCGTGCTCGTACTCGTACTCGGTCTCAGCTTCCGGCTCTAAGCAATACAATCACACAAGGCACGAATCAACAAGATGCAATGCGCACACCAAAATGATGGATGCGTGATGGATGCACTAAGGGAGCACACGGAGCACGGAAAAATAGCACTCAAGCAAATCACCTCAAAACATGATAACAATAGGAGATTATGAATCTACACGGAAAATCAATCAAGTTTCATATAAGACTCGCTGAAATCGGAGCTACGGGCTAAAAGTTATGCCCGAAACAAGAAATGAGCGAAAGCTGAAAATTACAGCAACATAGCAACTTCGGAGCACTAGAAAAATAAGCTACAGCACTCAAACACCATGGCAAAGAGCATGAACATAAACTGGACATATCCTACAGCAAATAATTCCAAAGGTGCACCCCCAAAGGAGCCACAGATCAGTAGCAACAAGCTTGGACATATTGAACTTGACAATAAAATTCTGGCAGCAGAATTTCATTGAAACTTTGGAGCAAAAGTTAAACATGCTACAGCCACTTAAATAAACATGTGAGAACATGAATGGAAAGCCAAGAATATATACTACAAGGAACCATCAAGATCCACCCCAAAACTATCATGGTTTGTCCTAGAACAGCACGCAAACATGGCATCGGAACGTTACAGATTTCAGACTTAGAGAAAATCCACTAAGTCCTAAAACAGCAGTTTCATCATGGCATCTAAAAGAGCAAGTTTAAGTCACCTCGAAACTAAACATGGCAAGTGGTAAGCACCACATCAAAGTACACATGATGGTGATTCCGAAACATACAAGCATGCATCATGGAGATAAACACAACGATAGCAATGAGCTCAACAAGATGGCATTTCATAACAAGTGAAACAACATCACAGCCACATGGCACTTTGCAACGAGGATAACCATGACAAGAATAAATGTAGAGCATGGCAAGACGAACACGTGGACATGTCATTTGCATCAAACGGATAAACGAGCTAAAAGTTATCACTATGCAAAGATGGCATAAAAACATTACATAGCAGCAGTTATATCGGGATGCACTCTTGCAACAAAAAAATAAGCATCTAGATGACCTCTAACATGCATGGCACAATGGAACGAATCGTAGTTCTAGTCACCACGAACGTCTGGACATGCTATTTGCGCGAAACGGAGTTACACACAAGAAGTTATCAGCAGTTGAAACTAGCATCAGCACACAAAAACTGGGGACTTAGATGATTGAAATAACCTCAGATCTAAGATCTGGAAGAAGTCAACGGGGGCTTCGGGCTGAAATAACCTCAGATCTAAGATCTCAAGTTATCTGGAAGAAGTAGTGGGACGGGCCGGCGGGGAGGATTCGGCTGGGCCAGGCGCTACGGATCTGTAGAGGCCCGCGGAGAGGCGGCTAATGCGGGCCGGGGGCGATGCGTTACTGGCGCGGCCCGACGAAGCAGCCCGGCTTGGGTCTGCGGCGGGGAGGCGGGGCGCTGGGCCTGGCGGCGGCGAGGCCGGCCCAGGCGGGTGAGGCGAAGGAGGCCCGCGACGCGACCTTCTGGCGACCGGGCGAGTCAACGCGCGGCTCCCGCGCGGATCTGCGCCCTGGAGGAGGAGCGGCCCAGCCGGGTGCTCGGGCCTTGGCTGGCGACGGAGGGAGGCGCGCCGCGCGGAGAGGAGCGGCCCGCGGCTCGGGGGAGGCCTAAGGCGATGTGGTCCAAGGCGAGATCTGGCGTTGCGGTGGGAATCGGGGAAGGCTGGATCGATCGGGCCTGTGGAGCGACGGCGATGCGGCCAAGTGGTCCAGTCGGTCGATGCTTCGAGCGAGCGGGACGCCCAGGCTCCGTTGACCGACCGGCAGATCCCTGGCGATGTGGGAGGCTCGGCCTCAAGAATCGAGGAGGAACAGGAAAATCCGTTTTGGATCTGGTGGAGCACAAAATTTGAGGGGAGATTGGGGGAAGAAGTTAGGGATGCTCAAAATGGACATACGGGGTCTATAAATAGCAGTTTTTGCTAGGGTTAGGGGTTTTGGGGGGGTTTTGAGCCCTCCGATCGCGATCCGACGGATCCGATCGCGAGGGGAGTTAGGATGGGCCAAGAGGAGGTAAGTGGGCTGTTGGAGGGATGTCTTGGGCCACAAAGTGGAGGCACTTTGAGCCCACACGAATAACTGTTGGGATAGCAGACGGACTCCAAACGCGACGAGATTTGACAAGCGGGTTACACACACCAAAGCAACAACACACGACAAGTCTCGCGCCAAACCGGTAACGTTACACGGCCAAACACCAAAGTAGGTCTACGGGACCCCACGGACACATGAGGGAGCTCCGGAACGCGAAACGGACAACAGGAAGGAACGCGTGGAACCGGATGCAACCGACAACACAACTGCAATGCGATACACATGTCTACATGATATGAATGAATGCCACACACTTACACAACAAAACGACGAAAACCCGAAAGACAAAGAACCCGAAATGGAATAGATGAAGCCGGAGATATATTATATGCCCAAAAGGGAAAGTATTACATCCGGGGCATTACATTCTTGGACTCAGAGGTTGTGGCCATGGCCAGCTGCACAACAACTCCTTTTCGTGTGGTCCGCTTACGTGGTTTCTTCCTCGTACTATCTAAGAAATTAATGTTTCATCTCATTGGAAACATCTTTGGAAGGAGATGGGCATGCCCTTAGATTGCCACTGCCACCGACAACATGGTGGTTGAGGCTGGTGACACCATCGCTGCACCCAATCAAGTAGCATTACCTACACTTCCACCGTCTGCTTCCGTCAATCATGAATCATGTTCCCATCCCGTCCGATCCCTAAATTTCAAAATTGAAGAGTGTTAGTTAGTTGTACAGGTGAGGTATGTCAGCATTTTGCATGAAATATTCAAAATAGTAATGCCGCGATAACTTGAAAGAAAATGGTAGAGTTGGAGCCAAACTATGAAATGCATACAACACAAGATTTTTATATATTTTTTCTTCTAATTATTTTCTTTCAAAATGTTAACAAGTTCAGGAAATACATGACAATTCATGGTAAACCTTTTTTTGCATTCGATGGATCTGAATCATAGAATTAATCTAGTAGAAATATGTAAGATTTCTAGTCTAGAGAAAGATATTAAGGCATATTTACCAAGAACAACAGATCGTCCTCACAAGAAATTTAGCCCAACTCTAACGCATTGATGTAGAATCGCATCACAGAGACAACCTAGTCCTATGCTAATCCATAAATACACAATAATATCATAGGAAAACTATCTCTAGAATCCATGAACACGGAACTGCATCAAAGAAGATAAATCCCATACAACGTATCTACCAGCAAAATCCTACAAGCACAATCTGATAAAGTATTGTACTTATACCAACTCTGGAGCAGGCTGCTGGGGCCTCTTGTAAGACCATACTGAGACCTCCAATAATGAATCCGTGCAGCGCATATTCTCCTTCCGCTTGTTCTGCTAGGTAGCCATCTGCTAGAGTTTCGACCAAGAGACGAGATTCTGCATCAACTCCAACCAAACTTGTTACGACTTCTACTAGTATCCACTGCCAAACCAAATAAAAAGAGGAGATAAAATGGAAACCTGTACATGAAACGTCAGTTCTGCCCCCATGGAAGACAACAACTTAGGCGGAGAAGAGGAGGGCTGACCAAGATAATCGGGCAATGCCCGGTGAGAAACTTGCTGCCTAGCAACTCCTTTTAAAGTCCTAGAATTCTCGCCTTTCCATTCTTGATTATGAATTCATCACTGCTAGAGCAAGATGTATTTTGTTCTAAATTTACTTGCTCTTTTGTGTTTCTTTTTCGTATAGATTAGTAGTATTGTAACTTCCGGTAAGCTTTTATTTCTTTCTTCGAATTATCAACGGCTACTTCTACAGAACACCCTGATTAGTCACATGGACAAATTATCTTTGCTAGGTATATGTATTCAATTCTCTAAGGAATTGATACTTATGAATAATGGATACTTCTAGCATAGATATACAACTTGTTATTTGCTGCCTAGCCTTAATTTTTTTGTCTTGAAGAAATACTAATCATTCAAATCCGTGGAATGAAAAAATTTAAAGTGAATTTTCCATGTGGGAGGACCCCGTAACTAGTGACGAGGCTTCGTACAGTATTGTCCTATTGGGACGACCCCCTAACTAGTGAATCATGGTAAGAACTTTTACTCTATATGCTTGAAAGGTAAATTTTAGAAAATATCTTGAAATCTCTACAGTCTATCAGAAAAATAAGAAGATTTACCCAAAATAATTGGTTACCAGAGACAACTTACTCCCCACTTGAATTGTTTTGGCTATCAAAAATAACCAATAATGCCCAGAAGATTGTTTTGTTTAACAAACTATGAAAAACACAAACCTATATAATCCTACGCAAGCTGACTATTCCATTGTTACACGAGAGTATATGTAGAGACAGTTTCACTGGGTACGATATGTGTCTATGAATAGTCATCAAATTCTTCACTTCATTTGATTGAACTAGCTACAGTCGCAGGATATGGTAACAAAGGAGTATATACGTTATTAATAATAATGATTTCTCGCAATGTCTTTTACTAGGGATTTAAAAAGGTTTTGGTGAGGAGAGGGCCCAAAGTAACTCTTTTGCATGGTAATACGTGTCTCATTTATATCATAAGGATCATAGTACAAACTTCACAAATCACTAAACACTAGTGGCTATTATTATTATTATTGTTATTAAGGAGAGTTGATACGTTCTGCTCACCCCCTCCCTCCTCTGTTTCCTTTTTTCGCTCGACGCCCCTCCCTCCTTGGTTTGAAATAATCTAAATGCAATCATTACTTTCCTTGATTTTATTGGAAACCATGTCTTACATTAACTCAATTTAATCTTACCAAAACTATGTCATGCATTAACTCAATCAAATGAAATCAAATCAAATCTTTCCAAAATCTTAACTAAATGAAAACTTCCCTTGCCTTCCCCTAGTCATAGCCAAATAAAATCAAACCTTACTAAAATATCATCTAAATGAAAACTTTTCTTCCATTCCCCTACACATACTCAAATCAAATTTTACCAAAATCTAGAATGGTATATACCAGACACGACTAGTGTTGAACCATTAGAATATGTATGCCTTCAATTGTAACACAACAGGCAATTAGCTAGTAAGATATAAAAGGGGCATGGACTACCTTAAGCATCTCCCAACAACTTACATCATATCCATATAAAATGCTTTGAAAATTGTAATGATGAGTGAGTAATCTCTAAGAAAAAGGAGAGTGATCTATACTTACTCGGCATAAAGCAATCAGACATGTTAATATAAATATTTTAGAAGGGTGTTCATTTGAAAAAAACCAAGACTTTCCTAATCTTGGCTGAAAGTGCTCTATCCATGGCTGCTCCCTAATATCTGACCTGTAAATGACATAATTTATCCCCGGTAATCAAACTGTTGAGCGATATTGTTTCTTTTATGTTTCAGAAGGCATGTTTTTTTGAATGCATCTATGAGCTACTCCCTTTTCCCGTAATATAAGATGTTATTACAATCAATATATGAGTACATTAGTTGTAGTAACATCTTATATTATAGGATGGAGTGAGTAATAAGTAGCTAGGTACATGACCTATCATTATCTATTTCGTATTTTCTAGCCCATCTAGTCAGGCATCATCATCCATTGTCATCGTTAGAATTACAGAACAATGAAAATCGGGGACGTTGCCATATAAAGATATGGTGGCATGTGATTGCCTCATCACAATACGATGACAACCATTATGTTTAATCCATGATTCTGGAATGTTGTAGCACTGATTAATTACATACCTCATCTATCATGCCTGATCTTGCGGCCTTGAGTTGATCAAGCTGGGTGTCATGATCCATTTCCATCGTTAGATTTATGCAATGGGGATTAACTTGAGGCCAACCGCCATAGCTCTAGTGAGCAATGATTATACAAAAATAGAGGTGTGTAGCAATGAGAGCCAATGGTGTCGTCATATTTAGATCTGGTAGCCTGCAATCACCTCCGGTTAAACTTGAGAGATATCTTCTCAATGGATGATTTTGCTAACACTTATTGGATTTCCTAAGGTACCTTATATGTCGTGCCCGGTCTACCAGATCTGCAGGAATCTGGTCGAGTATCGTGCTCCATCTTTGTCATGAGATCTACACCGTGGGTATCCATCGAGGCCCGTATCATATCTAGAGCGAAACGATGACAGGAAGCGATGTGTTTTGAGAGTGTTTCCATCTATCTAAATCCGATGGCTTGTGCCATGGATTCTTGTGAAGCTCAAAGCTCAAACTAGGAGGAATGGATCAAGGCTTACAGCTCGCAATAAATTGACAATGGGCGACAGGAGGCGGTCAGTTGGCGAGGTGGTCGCCGGACAATCGGCATGGCGCTTAATGCTGGCAAGGTATGGTATCATCGAAGATGTAGAGACCATACGGTGATTAGAGTCTCTAGAGAGAAATGAGGGTTGTGTGAGAGGGGTGGCGGCGGAGGCGGAGGCGGAGGCGGGAAATGGGAGGCATGTGTGGGGATTTAGGGTTGGGCATGCTTAAATAGACCCATTGGATATTTTAGGAAAGTGTATGGAAGTTTTTCTTGACAGTCCCTCAATAATCTAATTTTCTAGAAATATTCTCTTTACCGGAAAGGACAAACTTTCAAAAAAATGTGAATCTTTTCAAAAAGTACACTATATTGAATATTTTTATATCCCTTATAGAGACATGAAGGAGGATGCAAGATGTGAATTGACGGTAAGAGATATCTCATGCAGAGAAGGTTCCTTGCACCATCCCAAATAAGATCTTACAAACTTTCTCTCATCTGCACAAAGTCATATAGTCTTGTATTAATACAAAATGTTTTAAGTTTTACCAACTTAAACAAAATTATTTACAAGACCCACTAAATACATTGTGAAAACATATTTCTTCATAGATCCAGTGTTGTCACAAAAGTTTTTCTTTGGACCAGATGCACTAGGTATTACACCTAGATCGGATATGAACTCCTTCATCCAGACTCATTCATTTGCTGGTTCTGAAGTAGCTATGTACTCCGCTTCACACGTAGATCCCGCCACGATGCTCTGCTTGGAACTGCACCAACTGATAGCTCCACCGTTCAATAAAAATACATATCCGGCTTGTGCCTAGAGTCATCCGGATCAGTGTCAAAGCTTGAGACGTAACCATTTACGACGAGCTCTTATCACCTCCATAAACGAGAAACATATCCTTTGTCCTTTTCAGGTACTTCAAGATGTTCTTGACAGCTGTGCAGTGATCCATTCCTGCATTACATTGGTACCTCCCTGCTAAAATTAAAGCAAGGCACACATCAGGTCTAGTACACAACATTGCATACATGATAGATCCTATGGCCGAGGCATAGGGAATGACTTTCATTTTCTCTCTATCTTCTGCAGTGGTCGGGCATTGAGTCTTAATCAACTTCACACCTTGTAACACAGGCAAGAACCCTTTCTTTGACTGATCCATTTTGAACTTCTTCAAAACTTTATCAAGGTATGTGCTTTGTGAAAGTCCAATTACGCGTCTTGATCTATCTCTGTAGATCTTGATGCCCAATATATAAGCAGCTTCACCGAGGTCTTTCATTGAAAAATTCTTATTCAAGTATCCTTTTATGCCATCCAGAAATTCTATATCAATTTCCATTAAACAATATGGCATCCACATATAATACTAGAAATTCTACAGTTCTCCCACTCACTTTCTTGTAAATAAAGGCTTCTCCAAAAGTCTGTACAAAACCATATGCTTTGATCACCTCATCAAAGCGTATATTCCAAGTCCGAGATGCTTGCACCAGTCCATAGATGGATCGCTGGAGCTTGCACACTTTGTTAGCACCTTTAGGATTGACAAAACCTTCTGGTCGCATCATATACAACTCGTTTTTGAGGTATCCTTTAAGGAACGCAATTTTGACATCCATTTGCCAGATTTCATAATCATAACATGCGGCAATTGCTAACATGATTCGGACAGACTTAAGCATCTCTACGGGTGAGAAAGTCTCATCGTAGTCAACTCCTTGAACTTGTCGAAAACCTTTCGCAACAGTCGAGCTTTGTAGACAGTAACATTATCGTCGGTATTAGTCTTCCTCTTAAAAATCCATTTATTTCCAATGGCTTGCCGATCATCGGGCAAGGCAACCAAAGTCCACACTTTGTTGTCATACATGGATCCCATCTTAGATTTCATGGCCTCAAGCTATTTTGCGGAATCTGGGCTCATAATCGCTTCCTCATTGTTCGTAGGTTCATCATGGTCTACTAACATGACTTCCAGTTTTGGGTTACCATACCACTCTGGTGCGGAACGTGCTCTGGTTGACCTATGAGGTTCAGTAGTAACTTGATCTAAAGTTTCATGATCATCATCATTAGCTTCCTGGCTGATTGGTGGGGGAATCACTAGAACATGTTTCTATGATGTACTACTTTCCAATTCTGGAGAAGGTACAATAACATCATCAATTTCCACTTTCCTCCCACTCACTTCTTTCGAGAGAAAATCCTTCTCTAGAAAGGATCCATCTTTAGCAATGAATATCTTGCCTTTGGATCAGTGATAGAAGGTGTACCCAACAGTTTCCTTTGGGTATCCTATGAAGACACATTTCTCCGACTTGCGTTCGAGCTTATCAGGTTGAAGCTTTTTCACATAAGCATCGCAACCCCAAACTTTAAGAGACGACAACTTTGGTTTCTTGCCAAACAACAGTTCATAAGGCGTCATCTCAACGAATTTTGATGGTGTCCTATTTAATGTGAATGCAGTTGTCTCTAAAGCATAACACCAAAACGATAGTGGTAAATCGATAAGAGACATCATAGATCGCACAATATCTAATAAAGTACTGTTATGACGTTCTGACACACCATTACGCTATGGTGTTCCGGGTGGCGTGAGTTGTGAAACTATCAACATTATTTTAAATGAAGACCAAACTCGTAACTCAAATATTCGCCTCCGCGATCAGATCGTAGAAACTTTACTTTCTTGTTACGATGATTCTCTACTTCACTATGAAATTCTTTGAACTTTTCAAATGTTTCAGACATGTGCTTCATCAAGTAGATATACCCATATCTGCTCAAATCATCAATGAAGATCAGAAAATAACGATACCCGCCAGAAGCCTCAACACTCACCTGTCCACATACATCAGTATGTATGATTTCCAACAAATTAGTTGCTCGCTCCATTGTTCTGGAGAATGGAGTTTTAGTCATCTTGCCCATGAGGCATGGTTCGCAAGCACCAAGTGATTCATAATCAAGTGATTCCAAAAGTCCATCTGCATGGAGTTTCTTCGTGCGCTTTACACCAATATGACCTAAACGGTAGTGCTGCAAATAAGTTGCAATATCATTATCAACCTTGCATCTTTTGCCTTCAATATTATGAATATGTGTATCACCATGATCGAGATCTAACAAGAATAGGCCACTCTTCAAGGGTGCAGGACCATAAAAGATATTACTCATTAAAATAAAACAACCATTATTCTCTGATTTAAATGAATAACCGTCTCGCAACAAACAAGATCCAGATATAATGTTCATGCTTAACGCTGGCACCAAATAACAATTATTTAGGTCTAAGACTAATCCCGAAGGTAGATGTAGAGGTAGCGTGCCGACGGCGATCACATCGACTTTGGAACCATTTCACGCGCGCATCGTCACCTCGTCCTTAGCTAATGTTCGTTTAATCCGTAGCCCCTGTTTTGAGTTACAAATATTAGCAACCAAACCAGTATCAAATACCCAGGTGCTACTACGAGCATTTGTAAGGTACACATCAATAACATGTATATCGAATATACCTTTGTTCACATTGCCATCCTTCTTATCCGCCAAATACTTGGGGCAGTTCCACTTCCAGTGTCCAGTCCCTTTGCAGTAGAAGCACTTAGTTTCAGGCTTGGCTCCAGACTTGGGTTTCTTCATGGGAGTAGCAAGTATCTTGCTATTCTTATTGAAGTTCCCCTTCTTTCCCTTGCCCTTTTTCTTGAAACTAGTGCTCTTGTTCCATCAACAATTGATGCTCCTTTTTTATTTCTACCTCCGCAGCTTTGAGCATAGCGAAGAGCTCGGGAATTGTCTTATGCATCCCTTGCATATTATAGTTCATCACGAAGCCTTTATAGCTTGGTGGCAGTGATTGAAGAATTCTATCAATAACACTGTTCTGCTCCATCTTGCAGCTATAGAACTTATTGGAGACTTCATATCTCGTAATTCGGGCATTTGCTTGAAATATTAACTTCAGCTCTTGGAACATCTCATATGCTCCATGACGTTTAAAATGTATTTGAACAGCAGGCCTGTCACCGAGCTGTGCTTCCAGGACATAATTCTTCTGTGGAGCAATGAGGATAATCCTCAAGTTACACACTCAGTCCGTGTAGTTGCTACCGTCATCTTTCTGTCGGGGAACGTAGCAGAATTCAAAAAATTTCCTACGCTTCACCAAGATCAATCTAAGGAGTCATCTAGCAACGAGCATAATGGAGTGCATCTACATACCCTTTGTAGATCGCGAGCGGCAGCGTTCGAAGGAACGTGGATGAAGTAGTCGTACTCTTCGCGTTCCTCGTCACCGATGATCCAGCGCCGAACGGACGGCACCTCCGCGTTCAACACACGTACGGTACAGCGACGTCTCCTCCTTCTTGATCCAGCAAGGGCGGAGGAGAGGTTTTCGGAGATCCAGCAGCACGACGGCGTGGTGGAGGATGCAACAGGAAATCCTGCAGGGCTTCGCCGGCGCCCTGCGTAAGGAGTAGGAAGTGTGACGGGAGGGGGGAGAGGCGCCAGAGGCTTGGGGTGCGGCTGCCCTCACCCCCCCCCACTATATATAGGGGCCAGGGGGAGGCGCCGGCCCTGGGAGATCAGATCTCCAGTGGGGGCGGCGGCCAGGGGGGTAGACTTGCCCCCCAAGGCATAGGGGGCGCCCCCTCCCCCTAGGGTTTCAACCCTAGGCGCATGGTGGGGGGTGGCCCATGTGGTGCGCCAGCCCACCAGGGGCTGGCCCCTTCCCCTTTGCGTCCTAGGGGGCCCACCAGGATGGGTGGCCCCACCCGGTGGACCCCCGGGACCCCTCTGGTGGTCCCGGGACACTCCCGGTGACCCCCGGAGGTCACCCAATGGCCGAAACTGGACTTCCTATAGATCATTCTTTACATCCGGTCCATTCCGGAACTCCTCGTGATGTCCGGGATCTCATCTGGGACTCCGAACAACATTCGGGTTTCCATGTGCATGTATCTCTACAACCCTAGCGTCACCGAACCTTAAGTGTGTAGACTCTACGGGTCCGGGAGACACGCAGACATGACCGAGACGACTCTCCGTTCAATAACCAACAGCGGGATCTGGATACCCATGTTGGTTCCCACGTGTTCCTTGATGATCTCATCGGATGAACCACTGTGTCAAGGATTCACTCAATCCCGTATGTTATTCCCTTTGTCTATCGGTACGGTACTTGCCCGAGATTCGATCGTCGGTATGCCCGATACCTTGTTCAATCTCGTCATGGCAAGTCTCTTTATTCCTTCCGTAATCCATCATCCCGTGACTAACTTCTTCGTCACTTTGAGCTCATTATGATGATGTCTTACCGAGTGGGCCAAGAGGTACCTCTCCGTCATACGGAGTGAAAATATCCCAGTCTCGGTTCGTTCCAACTCAACAGACACTTTCGGAGATACCCGTTGCATACCTTTATAGCCACCCAGTTACGTTGTGACGTTTGGCACACCCAAAGTATTCCTACGGCATCCGGGAGTTGCACAACCTCATGGTCTAAGGAATAAATACTTGACACCGGAAAAGCTTAGGCATTACGAACTATACGATCTCGTTCTAGGCTCAGGATTGGGTCTTGTCCATCACATCATTCTCCTAATGATGTGATCCCGTTATCAATGACATCCAATGTCCATGGTGAGGAAACCGTGACCATCTATTGATCAACGAGCTAGTAACTAGAGGCTTACCAGGGACACGTTGTGTTCTATGTATTCACACATGTATCGCTGTTTCCGTACAATACAATTCAAGCCTGAATAACAGACAATTATCATGAACAAGGAAATATAATAATAATACTTTTATTATTGCCTCTAGGGCATATTTCCAACAGTCTCCCACTTGCACTAGAGTCAATAATCTAGTTACATGGTGATGAATCGAACACCCATAGAGTTCTGGTGTTGATCATGTTTTGCCCGTGGAAGAGGTTTAGTGAACTGGTCTGCAACATTCAGATCCGTATGCACTTTACAAATATCTATGTCTCCATCTTGAACATAATTCCGGATGGAGTTGAAACGGCGCTTGATGTGCTTGGAATGACTCCTAGGTCGGTGATGAACTCCTTCATCCAGACTCCTTCTTGCGCTGCTTCGCAAGAAGCTATGTACTCCGCTTCACATGTAGAATGCGCCACGACGCTCTGCTTGCAACTACACCAGCTCACTGCTCCACCATTCAAAATATACACGTATCCGGTTTGAGACTTAGAGTCATCCAGATCTGTGTCGAAGCTAGCATTGACGTAACCCTTTACGACGAGCTCTTCGTCACCTTCATAAACGAGAAACATATCCTTAGTCCTCTTCAGGTACTTTAGGATATTCTTGACCGCTGTCCAGTGTTCCATACCGGGATCACTTTGGTACCTCCCTACCAAACTTATGGCAAGGTTCACATCAGGTCTGGTACACAGCAGGGCATACATGATAGAACCTATGGCCGAGGCATAGGGAATGACACTCATCTTTTCTCTATCTTCTGCCGTGGTCCGGGACTGAGCCTTGCTCAATCTCATACCTTGCAAAACAGGCAAGAACCCTTTCTTGGACTGATCCATATTGAACTTCTTCAATATCTTGTCAAGGTATGTGCTTTGTGAAAGACCAATGAGGCTTCTTGATCTATCTCTATAGATTTTGATGCCTAATATATAAGCAGCTTCTCCAAGGTCCTTCATTGAAAAACTCTTATTCAATTAGGCCTTTATACTTTCCAAGAATTCTATATCATTTCCCATCAGCAATATGTCATCCACATATAATATGCTACAGAGCTCCCACTCACTTTCTTGTAGATACATGCATCTCCCCAAGTCTGTATAAAGCCAAACGCTTTGATCACATCATTAAAGGGAATATTCCAACTCAGAGATGCTTGCACCAGCCCGTAAATCGAGCGCTGGAGCTTGCATACCTTATTAGCATTTTCTGGATTGACAAAACCTTCCGGCTGCATTATATACAGCTCTTCCTTGAAGAAGCCATTAAGGAATGCCGTTTTGACATCCATTTGCCATATCTCATAATCATAGAATGCGGCAATTGCTAACATGATTCGGACGGACTTTAGCATCGCTACGGGAGAGAAAGTCTCGTCGTAGTCAATCCCTTGAACTTGTCGATAACCCTTAGTGACAAGCCGAGCCTTATAGATGGTCGCATTACCATCCGCATTTGTCTTCTTCTTAAATATCCATTTATTTTCTATGGCGTGCCTATCATCAGGCAAGTCCACCAAAGCCCATACTTTGTTTTCATACATGGATTCTATCTCGGATTTCATGGCTCCAAGCCATTTATTGGAATTCGGGCCCGCCATCGCTTCTTCATATTTCGAAGGTTCACCGTTGTCTAACAACATGATTTCCATGACAGGGTTGCCGTACCACTCTGGTGCGGAACGTGTCCTTGTGGACCTTCGAAGTTCAGTAGTAACTTGATATGTATCTTCATGATCATCATCATTAACTTCCTCCCTTGTCGGTGCAGGCATCTTAGGAACAATTTCCTGCGCTGCGCTACTTTCCGGTTCGGGAGGGGTGACTGTCACCTCATCAAGTTCTACTTTCCTCCCAGTCACTTCTTTCGAGAGAAACTCTTTCTCCAGAAAGGATCCATTCTTGGCAACAAAGACCTTGCCTTCGGATCTGTGGTAGAAGGTGTACCCAATCGTTTCCTTTGGGTATCCTATGAAGACGCATTTTTCCGATTTGGGTTCAAGCTTCTCAGGTTGAAGTTTCTTGACATAAGCATCGCAACCCCAAACTTTTATAAGCGACAGCTTAGGTTTCTTGCCAAACCAAAGTTCATATGGTGTTGTCTCAATGGATTTCGACGGAGCCCTATTTAAAGTGAATGCGGCAGTCTCTAAAGCATAACCCCAAAAAGATAGCAGTAAGTCGGCGAGAGACATCATATATCGCACCATGTCCAACAGGGTACGATTTCGACGTTCGGAAACATCGTTACGCTGAGGTGTTTCGGGCGGTGTCAATTGTGAAACAATTCCACAGTTCCTAAGGTGCGTGCCAAATTCATGACTCAAATATTCACCCCCACAATCCGATCGCAAGAACTTTATTTTTCTGTCACGTTGATTCCCAACCTCATTCTGAAATTCCTTGAACTTTTCAAAGGTCTCAGAATTGTGCTTCATCAAGTAGATATACCCATATCAACTCAAGTCATCTATGAGGGTGAGAATATAACGATAGCCTCCGCGAGCCTCAACACTCATTGGACCGCACACATCGGTATGTATGAGTTCCAATAAGTTGGTTGCTCGCTCCATTGTTCCGGAGAACGGAGTCTTGGTCATCTTGCCCAAGAGGCATGGTTCACACGTGTCAAATGATTCATAATCAAGAGACTCCATAAGTCCATCAGCATGAAGCTTCTTCATACGTTTGACACCAATATGACCAAGGCGGCAATGCCACAAGTATGTGGGACTATCATTGTCAACTTTACATCTTTTGGCATTCACACTATGAACATGTGTATCATCACGATCGAGATTCATCAAAAATGAACCATTGACCAGCGGGGCATGACCATAAAACATATCTGTCAAATAAATAGAACAACCATTATTCTCATATTTAACTGAGTAGCCATCTCGCATCAGACGAGATCCAGATACAATGTTCATGCTCAAAGCTTGTACTAAATAACAATTATTAAGGTTTAAAACTAATCCCGAGGGTAGATGTAGAGACAGCGTGCCGACGGCAATCACATCGACCTTCGAACCATTCCCGACGCGCATCGTCACCTCGTCCTTCGCCAGTCTCCGCTTATTCCGCAGCTCCTTCTTTGAGTTACAAATATGAGCAACTGCACCGGTATCAAATACCCAAGAGCTACTACGAGCACTGGTAAGGTACACATCAATAACATTTATATCACATATACCTTTGACGTTGCCGGCCTTCTTGTCCGCTAAGTATTTGGGGCAGCTCCGCTTCCAGTGACCCGTTCCCTTAAAATAAAAGCACTCAGTCTCAGGCTTGGGTCCAAGCTTTGGCTTCTTCCCGCCAACCGGGCGCGGCAACTCCCTTGCCGTCCTTCTTGAAGTTCTTCTTACCCTTGCCCTTCTTGAACTTAGTGGTTTTATTGACCATCAACACTTGATGCTCTTTCTTGATCTCCACCTTCGCTGATTTCAGCATTGAATACACCTCGGGAATGGACTTCTCCATCCCCTGCATATTGAAGTTCAACACGAAGCTCTTGTAGCTAGGTTGGAGCGACTGGAGGATTCTGTCAACGACCGCTTCATCCGGGAGATTCATTCCCAACTGAGACAAGCGGTTGTGCAACCCAGAAATCTTGAGGATGTGCTCACTGACAGAACTGTTTTCCTCCATCTTACAGCTGTAGAATGCGTTGGAGACATAATATCTCTCAACTCGGGCAAGAGCCTGGAAAACCATTTTCAGCTCTTGGAACATCTCATATGCCCCGTGGTGCTCAAAACGCTTTTGGAGCCCCGATTCTAAGCTGTAGATCATGCCGCACTGAACCAGGGAGTAATCATCACAATGCGACTGCCAAGCGTTCATAACATCTTGGTTTGCCGGGGCGGGAGCGTCACCTAGTTGTGCTTCTAGGACATAAGTTTTTTTGGTAGCTATGAGGATAATCCTCAGGTTACAGACCCAGTCCGTATAGTTGCTACCATCGTCTTTCAGCTTGGATTTCTCTAGGAACGCGTTGAAGTTGAGGGTGACATGAGCGTGGGCCATTTGATCTACAAGACATATTGTAAAGAATTTATACTAAGTTCATGATAGTTAAGTTCATCTTAATCAAATTTTAATGAACTCCCACTCAGATTGACATCTCTCTAGTCATCTAAGTGATACATGATCCGAATCGACTAGCCCGTGTCCGATCATCACGTGAGACGGACTAGTTATCAACGGTGAACATCTTCATGTTGATCGTATCTTCTATACGACTCATGTTCGACCTTTCGTTCTTCCGTGTTCTGAGGCCTTGTCTGTACATGCTAGGCTCGTCAAGTGAACCCTAAGTGTATTGGGTGTGTAAATCTGGCTTACACCCGTTGTATGTGAACGTTAGAACCTATCACACCCGATCATCACGTGGTGCTTCAGAACAACGATCCTTAGCAACGGTGCACAGTTAGGGGGAAGGAACACAATTCTTGAAATTTTAGTGAGAGATCATCTTATTTACTACCGTCGTTCTAAGTAAACAAGATGCATAAACATGATAAACATCACAAGCAATCAAATAAAGTGACATGATATGGCCAATATCATCTTGCTCCTTCGATCTCTATCTTCGGGGCACCATGATCATCTTTGTCACCGGCACGACACCATGATCTCCATCATCATGATCTCCATCATCGTGTCTTCATGAAGTCGTCACGCCAACTATTACTTCTACTACTATGGCTAACGTTTAGCAATAAAGTAAAGTAATTACATGGCGTTATTCAGTGACACGCAGGTCATACAATAATTAAGACAACTCCTACGGCTGCTGCCGATTGTCCCTATCATCGACATTCAAGTCGTGATTCCCTATTACAAGAACATGATCAATCTCATACATCACATATATCATTCATCACATCTTCTTGGCCATACCACATCACATACCACATGCTGCAAGAACAAGTTACACGACCTCTAATTGTTGTTGCAAGTTTTACGTGGCTTCTATAGGTTTTCTAGCAAGAACGTTTCTTACCTACGCGAAAACCACAACGTGATTTGTCAATTTCTATTTACCCTTCATAAGGACCTTGTTCATCGAATCCGATCCGACTAAAGTGGGAGAGACAGACACCCGCCAGCCACCTTATGCATCTAGTGCATGTCTGTCGGTGGAACCAGTCTCACGTAAGCGTACGTGTAAGGTCGGTCCGGGCCGCTTCATCCGACAATGCCGCCGAAACAAGATTGGACTAGTAACGGCAAGAAAATTGAGCAAACTCAACGCCCACAACTTGTTTGTGTTCTACTCGTACAAGATGCTACGCAAAGACCTAGCTCAGATGCCACTGTTGGGGAACGTAGCAGAATTCAAAAAAATTCCTACGCTTCACCAAGATCAATTTAAGGAGTCATCTAGCAACGAGCATAATGGAGTGCATCTACATACCCTTTGTAGATCGCGAGAGGAAGCGTTCGAAGGAACGTGGATGAAGTAGTCGTATGATGGCTTCTCGCCCCTCGTTGGTTACCCCAAGTGGAAGGTTTGAGATGTAGCGTAGCAGCAAATTTCCCTTGGCAAAGATACCAAGGATCGAATCCCGTGAGACTCCGAGGGTCGACAAGAAGGTGTCAATAGCGCCAGAAACTTTCGCTTGACAGGACCTGCACACAGATACAAATAGCTTTGCTCCCAACGAGTACAGAGAGGTTGTCAATCCCTCCGGCCTTGTCGTTTACAAAGGATCAAACGCAAGAGATAATAGTGATAGGTATGACTGCAACTAGGAAATAAGAACAGGATGTAAATAACGGGTGTGATCAGTGATGGTAATATGGACCGGAGTCCCATGATGTTCATTAGTGATGTCTCTCCCCCAAAAGACGATAAAACAGCTAAGCGAGGTAAACAAATTACAGCTGGGCAATTGACAGGATTATGTGCGCAAACCAATGCTAACTATGCTGCAAAGAAAGGTAGAGGCTCAAAAGCATGGGTGGTACGCCAAGGCAAGTAGACCGAAATCCATCTGCATCTACTACTAATCATCCACCTTGAGATATCTATACAGAACATCTCGCTGGTATTAAGTTGCGAGTCCCACCCAAAGTGTAAACTCAAAGCAACAGACAACTGCATTAAAAGAACTTTGCGTAAAGTAAACAATCCTTGCACCCGCAAGTACAAGCACCGTTGTTTTCCCCCTTGTGGCAACAACGCATCCCCTAGACTCATGTTTCTGTCACTCAAACTAGTCATCGAGGGGCATGAACCCACAATCAAGCATAACGTTCCCTCTTGGAGTTACTACCTACTACTCGGCCAAAGCAATAAATAGCAACGGAGAACATGCAAGAATTACTCAAGAACATAAATATAAAAGAGGTGAATCAAATATATTACTCACACACAATCTGAACATAATCTCATAATCCATCGGATCCCAGCAAACTCAGCAGAGCAACAACATAAAGATTACATATGTGCCTCGATCATGTAGGGCAGCTCACGAGGTCTAATCGGTGAAGAACAAAGAGGGGAGGAGAACATCACATAGCTACTGGTCATGGACCCATGGTCCAAGGGAGACTACTCACAACTCATCCGGGAGGCGTCCATGGTGGTGGAGAAGCTCCCGGTGGTGGTTCTCCCCTCCGGCAGGGTGCCGGGAAGAGTTCTCCTGGTGGTCCCGATCTTGGAAGCGCGGCGGCGGGGGAACAGAGATGAGATCGCCAAAAAGGGTTCCGTCCTCGAGGGTTTTGGGACGCGAGCAATATATATGCCAAAGGGGGTCACCAGAGGCGGAGGTGGGGCCCCAGGCGCCCCCCTGGCGCGGCCAGGTGTGGGGCCACGCCGGGTGGCCGCCTGGGCCACCCCAGGCTCCCCTCTGGCCCTGCCTTGGTTTTTCAGAAAGCTCCCGATACGCTGATTTTTCCTGTATTTTTCCTGGAATTTTTAGGGCACTTTTAATATGGGGGAAACCTGAAATAGAAAAACAGCAGAAAAAAAGAACTGGCACTGTGGTGCACTGAGTTAATAGGTTAGTGCATAAATATCATAGCAATATCACACAAAAGAGGCATGGAGCAAGCAGAAATTATAGATACATTTTGGACGTATCATCGTACTCTTCGCGTTCCTCGTCACCGATGATCCCAGCGCCGAACGGACGGCACCTCCGCTTTCAACACACGTACGGTACAGCAACGTCTCCTCCTTCTTGATCCAGCAAGGGCGGAGGAGAGGTTGTCGGAGATCCAGCAGCACGACGGCGTGGTGGTGGATGCAACAGGAAATCCTGCAGGGCTTCGCCGGCGCCCTGCGTAAAGAGTAGGAAGTGTGACGGCAGGGGGGAGAGGCGCTAGAGGCTTGGGGTGCGGCTGCCCTCTCCCCCCCCCCACTATATATAGGGGCCAGGGGGGGCGCCGGCCCTGGGAGTTCAGATCTCCAGGGGGGCGGCGGCCAGGGGGGTAGACTTGCCCCCCAAGGCATAGGGGGCGCCCCCTCCCCTAGGGTTTCAACCCTAGGCGCATGGAGGGGGGCCCATGAGGTGCGCCAGCCCACCAGGGGCTGGCCCCTTCCCCTTTGCGGCCTAGGGGACCCACCGGGATGGGTGGCCCCACCCGGTGGACCCCCGGGACCCCTCAGGTGGTCCCGGGACACTCCCGGTGACCCCCGGAGTTCACCCGATGGCCGAAACTGGACTTCCTATATATCATTCTTTACCTCCGGACCATTCCGGAACTCCTCGTGACGTCCGGGATCTCATCCGGGACTCCGAACAACATTCGGGTTTCCATGTGCATGTATCTCTACAATCCTAGCGTCACCGAACCTTAAGTGTGTAGACCCTACGGGTTCGGGAGACACGCAGACATGACCGAGACGACTCTCCGGTCAATAACCAACAGCGGGATCTGGATACCCATGTTGGTTCCCACGTGTTCCTCGATGATCTCATCGGATGAACCACTGTGTCAAGGATTCACTCAATCCCGTATGTTATTCCCTTTGTCTATCGGTACGGTACTTGCCCGAGATTCGATCGTCGATATGCCCGATACCTTGTTCAATCTCGTCATGGCAAGTCTCTTTACTGGTTCCGTAATCCATCATCCCGTGACTAACTCCTTAGTCACTTTGAGCTCATTATGATGATGTCTTACCGAGTGGGCCCAGAGGTACCTCTCCGTCATACGGAGTGACAATATTCCAGTCTCGGTCCATACCAACTCAACAGACACTTTCGGAGATACCCGTTGCGTACCTTTATAGCCACCCAGTTACGTTGTGATGTTTGGCACACCCAAAGTATTCCTACGGCATCCGGGAGTTGCACAACCTCATGGTCTAAGGAATAAATACTTGACACCGGAAAAGCTTAGGCATTACGAACTATACGATATCGTGCTAGGCTCAGGATTGGGTCTTGTCCATCACATCATTCTCCTAATGATGTGATCCCGTTATCAATGACATGCAATCTCCATGGTCAGGAAACCGTGAACATCTATTGATCAACGAGCTAGTAACTAGAGGCTTACCAGGGACACGTTGTGGTCTATGTATTCACACATGTATCGCTGTTTCCGTACAATACAATTCAAGCATGAATAACAGACAATTATCATGAACAAGGAAATATAATAATAATACTTTTATTATTGCCTCTAGGGCATATTTCCAACACTTTCAACTTAGCTTTCTTCAGGAATGCATTAAAATTCAAGGGAACGGTAGCACGGGCCATTGATCTACAACAACATAGATATGCAAAACTATCAGGACTAAGTTCATGATAAATTAAAGTTCAATTAATCATATTTCTAAACAACTCCCACTTAGATAGACATCCCTCTAGTCATCCAAATGGTCACGTAATATAAATCAACTAAACCATGTCCGATCATCACGTGAGATTGAGTAGTTTCCAATGGTGAACATCTTATGTTGATCATATCTACTATATGATTCACACTCGACCTTTCGGTCTCGAGTGTTCCGAGGACATGTTTGTATATGCTAGGCTCGTCAAGTTTAACCCGAGTATTCTGCATGTGCAAAACTGTCATACACCTGTTGTATTTGAACGTTCAGCTTATTGATACGTCTCCAACGTATCTATAATTGTTTATTGTTAAATGCTATTATATTATCCTTCTAGGATGTTTTATGGGCTTTATTATACACTTTTATATGATTTTTGGGACTAACCTATTAACCCAGAGCCCAATGCCAGTTTCTATTTTTCTCCTGTTTTAGGGTTTGACAGAAAAGGAATATCAAACGGAGTCCAATTGACGAGCCAATTTTTTTATGATTTTTTCTAGACCAAAAGAAGCCCCCGAATCAAAAGAGTTGGGCCAGGAGAGCCAGAGGCTGCCCTCGAGAGTGGAGGGCGCACCCTGGGCAGGGGGGTGCGCCCCCCTATCTCGAGGATGGCCCGTAGCTCCCCTTTACTTGGCCCCGACTCCAAAAATTCCTATAAATACTTAAACCTTCGGAAATTTACCTAGATCGGGAGTTCTGCCGCCGAAAGCCTCTGTAGCCACCAAAAACCAATCTACACCCGTTCTGGCACCCTGCTGGAGGGGGGAATCCCTCTCCAGTGGCTATCTTCAGCATCCTAGCGCTCTCCATCACGAGGAGGGAGTAGTCCACCCTCGGGGCTGAGGGTATGTACCAGTAGCTATGTGTTTGATCTCTCTCTCTCTCTTGTGTTCTTGAGATGGCACGATCTTGATGTATCGCGAGCTTTGCTATTCTAGTTGGATCTTCTTCTCCCCCTCTACTCTCTTGTAATGGATTGAGTTTTCCCTTTGAAGTTATCTTATCGGATTCAATATTTAAGGATTTGAGAACACTTGACGTATGTCTTGCGCGTGTTTATCTGTGGTGACAATGGGATGTCATGTGATCCACTTGATGTATGTTTTGGTGATCAACTTGCGGGTTCCGTGACCTTGGGGATCTATGCTTAGGGGTTGGCACACGTTTTCGTCATGACTCTCCGGTAGAAACTTTAGGGCACTCTTTGAAGTACTTTGTGTTGGTTGAATAGATGTTTCTGATATTGTGTGATGCATATCGTATAATCATGCCCACGGATACTTGAGGTGACAATGGAGTATCTAGGTGACATTAGGGTTTTGGTTGATTTGTGTCTTAAGGTGTTATTCTAGTACGAACTCTATGATAGATTGAACGTTATTACAAACTCTTGAATAGATCGATCAGAAAGAATAACTTTGAGGTGGTTTCGTACCCTACCATAATCTCTTCGTTTGTTCTCCGCTATTAGTTACTTTGGAGTGACTCTTTGTTGCATGTTGAGGGCTAGTAATATGATCCAATTACGTTATCCTTGTTGAGAGAACTTGCACTAGTGAAAGTATGAACCCTAGGCCTTGCCTACTATCATTGCAATACCACTTGCTACCTTGCTGTTTTTATATTTTACTTTTACAAAAACCAATATCTACCGTCCATATTACACTTGTATCACCATCTCTTCGCCGAACTAGTGCACCTATACAATTTACCATTGTATTGGGTGTGTTAGGGACACAAGAGACTCTTTTTTATTTGGTTGCAAGGTTGCTTGAGAGAGACCATCTTCATCCTACGCCTCCCACGGATTGATAAACCTTAGCTCATCCACCTGAGGGAAATTTGCTACTGTCCTACAAACCTCTGCACTTGGAGGCCCAACAACGTCTACAAGAAGAAGGGTGCGTAGTAGACATCAAGCTCTTTTCTGGCACCGTTGCCGGGGAGGTTAGTGCTTGAAGGTATATCTTTAGATCTTGCAATCGAATCTTTTAGTTTCTTGTTTTATCACTAGTTTCGTTTATAAAAGAAAACTACCAAAAAAATGGAATTGAGGGTACCTCATATGCTTCATCTTTTTAATATCTTTCGTGAAAATGATAGGAAGGAAAATTGTGCTCAAGTACTAGAAGAAGAATTACATAGAATGCTTGGCATAAAATAAGTGCATGATGAGCATGATTGCAGTGTTGTTAGTGTGAATCCCTTGAATATCCATGATGCTAATGATATGCAAAGGCCCAAGCTTGGGGAAGCTATGTTTGATGAAGATGATATTTTTAGTCCCCCAAGTTTTGATGAGCCAATTTATTATGATGAAAGCATGCCTCCTATCTATGATGAATATTGTGATGACACCTATCCTATAAAGAATAAAGATAACCATGAAACTTTTCATCATGATTTTAGTTTTCAATTGGGTTATGCTTCACATGATAGTTATTTTGTTGAATTTGCTCCACCCACTACTATGAGTGAGAAGAATTTTGCTTATGATGGGAGTAGTAAAATTTATATGCAAGTAGATCATGAAAAGAATGCGTTAGGTGCTGGCTATATTGTTGAATTCATTCATGATGCTACTGAAAATTATTATGAGAGAGGATCATATGCGTCTACATATTGCAATAATATCAAGTTTCCTCTCTATGTGCTTAAAATCTTGGAGTTATGCTCGTTTTTCCTTCCTATGCTAGTTGATTATCGTTCACATAAGTTTTTTGCTTACAAAATCCCTATGCATAGGAAGTGGGTTAGACTTAAATGTGCTATTCATAGGCTTCATGATGCTCCCGTTATGTTTCAATTCTTAACTCATATGTGAGCATCATTATGCCTAGCTAGGGGCGTTAAACGATAGCGCTTGTTGGGAGGCAACCGAACTTTATATTTTTTTTGTTTTTGTTGCTGTTAGGGAATAAATATTGCATCTAGCCTCAGATTAGATGTGGTTTCATGTTTTTCTTAGTGTTTGTGACAAGTAGAACCTTTGGGAAGACTTGTGTGAAATTTATGTCATCTTGCTGTGAAAAACAGAATCGTTAGCGCTCGCTAAAGTAGTCTTCAGATTTTACTGGAGCGTGCTATTTAGTTGATTCTTTTTGCAGATTATTGGTAGACAAACTTCGCAAATTTACCAATTTAGTTTGAATTTTTTGGAGTTCCAGAAGTAGGTGAAACCTGCAGATTACTACAGATTGTTCTGTTTTTGACTGATTCCGTTTTTCGTGTGTTGTTTGCTTATTTCAATGCATCTAAGAGTCGTATTGGGAAGTATGAACCATATAGAAGTTGGACTACAGTAGGTTTAATACCAGTATAAAAAAAGAATGAATTTATTGCAATACCTTTGAGTAGTGGTTTGCTTTCTTATACTAACGGAGCTCACGAGAATTTTTGTCTAAGTTTTGTGTTGTGAAGTTTTCAAGTTTTGAGTATTGCTTTGATGGACTATGGAACAAAGAGTAGCAAAGGCCTAAGATTGGAAATGCCCATGGCACCCCAAGTAAATTCAAGATAATCAAAATCCTAAGCTTGAGGATGCCCCGGGAAGGCATCCCCTCTTTCGTCTTCATCCATCGGTAACTATACTCGGAGCTATATTTTTATTCACCACATGATATGTGTTTTGCTTGGAGTGTCAATTTAGTTTATTTTGTTTCGCTTGCTGTTTGAATAATACCCCAAGATCTGAAGTTCTTAAATGTTAGAGAGTGTTCACATAGTTACATAATTATTCAACTACTCATTGATCTTCACTTATATCTTTTGGAGTAGTTTGTTATTGCTCTAGTGCTTCACTTATATCTTTTAGAGCACGGTGGTGGTAATATTTTGTAGAAATTGTTGAACTCTCATGCTTCACTTATATCCTTTTGAGAGTCTATTAAAACAGCATGGTAATGTGTTTAGGCTAAAGAAACTAGTCTTCACATGATAGACATCCAATGTCAATGTAGAAAAAAAAATCACACTAAGTGCATTGAATAGAATGAGATGTTGAATGCTTGATAACTGTTTTGAGATATGAGGATAGTGATATTAGAGTCATGCTAGTGGAGTTATTATGAAATTGAGAAATACTTGTGTTAAGGTTAGTAATTCCCGTAGCATGCACGTATGGTGAACCGTTGTGTGTCTAAGTTAGAGCATGCGGTATTTGTAGAGTGCCAACCTTTGTGTGGAGGTCGGGGGCGCGCGATGGTTAACTCCTACCAACCTCCCCCCTAGGAGAATGCATTGATTGCTTTGTTTTGATGACTCGTAGATATTTGCAATAAGTATATGAGTTCTTATGACTAATGTTGAGTCCATGGATTATACCCACTCTCACCCTTCCACCATTGCTAGCCTCTCTTGTACCGCACAACTTTCGCCGGTGCCATAAACCCACTATATATCCTTCCTCAAAACAGCCACCATATTGTTCCTCAAAACAGCCACCATACCTACCTATCATGGCATTTCCATAGCCATTGCGAGATATATTGCCATGCAACTTTACACCGTCCGTTCATATGACACGCATCATATTGCCATATTGCCATTGCATGATCATGTCACTACAAGGATTCAGGTCTATTGCAACAAAATCATTCGTTGCAATACATTCTGATTTGTGGCAATAAGTACATATTGCCACGAAACAACATTCTTTGGCAGCCGTTGCGACTGGACGCATGGTAATAGGTTATTGCCACAAAGAAGCAATTGTGGCAATAAAGTGTGCTATTGCAACAAACGTGTGGGTAGTTGCCACATATTTTCCCGTGGCAACACTCACTTGATGCCACAATTTGCTTTGTGGAGATAGGTTTAATGCAACATGTAATGAATCATGGCGACTAGTAGCTCGTGGCAATAGACATTTGTGGCAACAACCTATGCCAATGATGTTCATTTCTGTGGCGTATACTCTTCCGTGGCAATAGTCAATTGTTGCAATAAACTATGGCAACAATCCTTGTTTCCGTGGCATTTGGCATTTTGCTATGAACCGATGCAATTGTGGCATTAATTTATGGCAAAAAATATTCCAGTCGTCGTAACAGGAAATTGCAACATACTAGTTTTGGTGGTGATAAATAGATACAGGGCCGGCCCTGTGTTTCGGGAGGCCCTAGGCGAACTCGACGACATGGGCCCCTATGTCCTAAGATCATATATATGTATGCGCGTGTCTGATACATAAACTTCATTAAACTTTCAACCACGCATCTTTAGTTTAAGATTTGACTACAATAATTGTTGGACAATGCCATTTTACGACATCACTACAAAAAAGATAGCAAAATGAAACTAACATGACATGATTACCTCAAATAAGAACCAAATTCGACTGATTCCATCGACAACAATAATACTTTAGTGCTTCAGAAAAAGTTTCTTGAGGCATTTCTTGATGCAAAGTTATTAAGGGCACAATCAAGATCAACATTGTCCAAGATATCCTTCTCAATGCAAAAATTTATACATCGGATGATTGGAACCCTAGACATTTACAGACTGACAAAAAATTAGCATGACTGAGTACATACTGTGAAAGATTGAATTAGAAAAAAATTGAAACTTCGTGTATACTGAAATTTAAGGATGGATCTTGGATGAATAGTTGAATACATACATACTAAGTTAAGAATAAAATAAACTACTGAAATTGGTGTTCGGGGGATGGATCAGGAACATGGATGGATACGGACCCTGTACGTTATTGGCAGTACGTACTGTGGTGCGCTCACAGCTCACATACGTATAATGTATTGCCACCTTTACCGATGCCGGATGGCCGGGCTACGAACTGCTGCACGGCGCATGCAGCGGCGGCCGAGAAACAGGCAGGCCGACGGTGACCGACGAGAGGACGAAGACGAGGGAAAGGCTTGAGATCTTCGATTCATTTCTTTCACAAGGGAAACGAGCGGCCGTGCCTTGCATCAGGCGTGAGTCACGTCGCCTGACGCTTCGCTAATCGCTAGATTCATTTCTTTTCTCTGGAATTTTTTTCTTACCTATTTTTGCTAGACTATACTTATACTACATCATGGGCCCCCTCCCCGGCCTGGGCCCTGGGCCGTCGCCCCTCCGGCCATACCCCAGGGCCGGCCCTGAATAGATATCACAACGGGTGAAATTTTTGTAGCGAGAAACTATTGCCACAATATAAACTTTTTGTGGTGCTAACATGTGGCAACCAAAAGTGAGTTGTGGTAATAGCCTATTGCAAATGTAAAAAAAATAGAGGCATTCAATTACAATATTCAATACCATACGTATAATATGTAGATTCATAAAATTCATAATTCTCATAGAAAATATCCATCAAATGAAACTCGAATGTAATTTAGCCATCATAATTAAGTGTCAAGACTAAACTGTCCGTGATCTAGAGTCCAGTCGAGCTAGTTCTTTGGATCCCGCAATCAAGAAATAAAAAAATTGTTCCATTTAATGAGTCGAACATAACTTACGCGATACAACTAGTCCAGCCCCATTGTTAAAAAGAACTATTGCTAGACTAACTAGAGTAATACTATGTCAGCAAGCATGTAACTGAGGGATCAGAACAGTTGTACAAGTGTAAATGTCTAAAGCATAAGCACAAATACATGTACTAAAAGTTTCCACTATTGATTTAAGTTGTGACTCAATCTATAGTTTCAATTAAGTTCATGTCCCTAGCTAGCACATATTCGTTTTGTTAAAGGTGTGACTCGATGCAGCAGCAACACATGGTGAAAGAGAAGAAGCAGCTAGATAATTAGGAAGGCCATTGACGTACGTATAAAATACAGGTGAACATGAAGAGAAAGCAATGTTGTGACTTACCATTTCTTTAAACATTTGAGGATTCCTTGTTTTGATTTAAAATTATCCATCAAGTTGAATATGCAGAACAGAACCATACATACACATATTAACAGAAAACACATTTAGGAGTAGATGGAACTTTATCTGAATCCTCACGACGCGGACTTCAATTCAGCCTTGGCAATCTAACGAAAACTATAGAGAGATGCCGGCCCCATTGTTAAAAAGAACTGTCGCTAGACCAACTGGAGTAATATTGTGTCAGCAAGCATGTAACTAAGGGATCAGAACAGTTTTACAAGTGTAATTGTCTAAAGCATAAGCACAAGTACATGTACTAAAATCTTCCACTATTGATTTAAGTTATGGCTCAATCTATAGTTTCAGTTAAGTTCATGTCCCTAGCTAGCACGCTCATTTTTTAAGTTGTGACTCGATGCAACAACAATGCATGATGAAAGAGAAGAAGCAGCTGGCTAATTATGAAGGCCAATGACATGCTCACTTGAAAGTGGACCATGAGTTTCAGTTTCTTTGTTTTCAACATCTTAGATGTGCTTTGTCCTAAAAACGGAAAGAACAATTATAGGTGCGGTGACCACTGCTTTGGATTCGTGCAAAAAAAGTCTGGGCAAACATAGAACCACACATCATGGTGAAAAGTAAACATATTGCATGTCAAAATACAAAGTTGTACTAGAGGAGCGTCAATTAATTTGGATCGGAGGGAGAATATTGAATGTTACCTTGAACTTATCCGCAGAACCAGCTTCTGCATAAGCCTCAACAGCTTTGGAGGCAGATTCTTGTAGACCAAGGAATGGGCAACGAGGGTCGTCATCACATTCATGGTAATCGATAAATGAAGCTCCAGCAGCAAGAAAATGCTCAGTTAACATTAATTTTAAAACGAAGGGTCAACAATAGTTGTGGCTCAACCATAAAATAATAAAACAAAAATATATACTAAAGACTGGAAGCCCAGCCCTGACAAGTGCTCATTGAACTCATAAAAGAGAAGTGAGAGACTTTTGAATATGCTGGGTCATGCAATACCTATTGGACGAAGCAGAAGCACTCAATAAGAAATATGATTGGTTTTTACCATTTAGGAGGAGGAGTGGACGTGGTGCAATCAGAGGAACTGAGTAGGGAGCATCAAATTGTGAAGCCATAGCAGGTGCTATCTTGTCCCAAACCTGGTAAAAATATGTCAATACACGTTTGTGAAACATTTACAATGGAACAATCAGAAATAAATGTCAAATAAATCAGATAGTCACCTTTTTCACAATCTCTACATCTATTTCACTCTTCCCTCAATCAATTCTTGCTTCTATAGGAAACACAAAACTGATGTGTGTACCTGTATGTATTTGGAGCTTAATTTTCTAAAAGGATAAATTTTCTAAAAGTACACACAACAGTTTATGTATTCAGTCTTCCCTGAATCAATTCTTTCTTCTACAGGAAAGACATTCATGTGTGTACTCTTGCGCATTCCTGTATTCAGCTCCAAATAAATAGGATAAATTTTCTAAAAGTGAACTCTATGTATTAATTCAGTATCATGATACAATCATGGTCTATAATACCTCCGAGTGATTCACCGGTAATCCCTATCCTAGAGGGATCGACATCGTCCCTTGCACTAATATAATCTTCAAGCTTTATCAAGTCCCACACCTGCACATGTTCCTCACTGCGTATAGCAAGAAAACAGGCCCAACATGTTTTGAAGTATGATATATCAGGTCATACAGTAGAAGACAATCTTAAGGAGAGAACCAGACCAAAAGAATAAATCCAGAAGTCAACTGAAGTGCCAACCTAGATAGTGTAGTTATGGTACTAGTACAGCTGGACTAACACCAACAACGGTGGTAAACTAGAGCTAATACTTAATCACAAATAATTCAATGCAATCCCTTGTTAACCTGCCCAAGTTGCCTCCCGACGGCCACTCTGTAACTCTTCAAGATATCACCGCCACTATGTGCTAGCTTTGCTTCCGTTCAAAGGATACAAGAACAGATTCACATACATCTGTCATCATTTTAAGTGCAGCTCAATGAGCTGCTACAAAGAGAACACGTCAGCAATAGCAGATATTCTTCATACCATTGTTGCTTCACAAATAAAAGAAATATTGTTAGTTTTTTGTATGATTAGTACTCATACACATACAGTTGCAGAATTATGAGCATATGCGAATACTATAATCTCATATTGAACTCCTCCTGGCCTTCTAGCTCTGGGTGTCACCATCACGATCACCCGTCGTCTTCATCATCCGACATCTTCACAATAAAATCAGAGTAAGAAACATTGTAGTCATGAACTACATTATGCGAAACTATCAAAAACAAGAGATAATACATTAGCAGTGCATGGCTCCTCCACGCTTAAAGGAGCAAAGCCAGACTTCTATCTTAATGCCCGAGGGGGGAGCCAGGCGCACCAGCTGGCTCGACTTCGCCGAGCGTAGGCGCCGCCAAGGGAGGGCGTACTGGCAAGGGTACGCGGCGGGCAGCACAGGGGCCGAGGCGCTGCCGAGAGATGTCGCCCTGTGACACAGTGGACAAGACGAGCGGGCGGGGCGGCGCTCGTGAGTCCCGGGCATCGGCCGAGGGGCGGCGCTCATGAGTCTCGCGCAGCGGACAAGGGGCGGCGACCGCGGGCCGGGGTCTCCGGCAGCGGGCGAGGGCGACCGCCTCTCGCAGTGGGAGGTAGGACCGGATGGCAGGATGACCGGGCGGGTCGCGCCGGTGTTGGGCTGTCAACGGGGCGTGCGGCGGCGAGCCGGCATGGCCAAGGACACGGAGACGCGTTGGCGGTCGTGGAGGAGAGGGAGGAGGGCGAGATCGAGGACGACGACTCCTCGTCGGCGGCACCGCGCGGCACGCTGGCAACCTCCGCACCTGCTGGACGACGCTAGGATTTCTGGATGTTCTAGGCTGGGAGGAGATCGGGAGAAAGAACCTGAACCAGGAACGAGAGCTCCAGATCCAATCTCCGGTGAAGACGCCGTGTGATTTGGTTTAGCATACTATAATCGTGGGTGGTTAGGAAGGGTCTTTAGTGGCAAGATAAATAGACTCTATTTATTTGGTGGGAACACAAAATATTGGCGTAAACTACAGTAAACCAAAATTATGTGGTGGGAAAGTAATTTTTTTTTAGGGAATGTTTAGAATAATGAAAAAATTGGAAAATTAATATTTCAAAGCAATATGAGATATATATCTATATCTATATAATAATACCTAATAATAAAGCACGGATTGAGTCCGTCGGGTTCACCGTCACAATACGCTTTCACCCAGTCGTAATACGCTTTTACGATTCGTATATACAAAACTGTAATATAAACGAGGTGGTACTAATTTGGGGATGTCCAACGACCCTTCCTCTGATCCCATCTAGACCTCCTGCCACACTCCGCCCAGTCTGACCACGCCACGAGGGAGATCGGATCAGTTGGAATCCATCACCTGTTCCTATTGTACGTCGAGCCTAGATGTCCAGATCTTAAACCGGTTCCTTGGATAATTTTTTCATGAAGATCGTTCTGGCAGTTTTCTTCTTCGATACAAAAAGATACGATGTCCTCACTTACCTTGGATTAATTTTGCTGGATTCATCATCATGATACTAGATGTCCAGATCTTAAACCGGTTCCTTGGATAATTGTTTTTCTCCTTCCCAAAGAGAACCAACTATTCCTCGCTAGATGGAGTAACGAAACGTGCGCACGTAAAAAGCGCTTCACAACCTGCACGATCTCGGCAGATACGACACTAGCTTGGCACGCGGCGCTCGACGGCCGGCCGGCCCATGCATGGACGTGCAGCCCTAGGCCTGTGATCAACTATCCCAAGAAAAACACACACACATACGCACGTATGTATCCAGTCGCTGCGTGCTTGGTCGTCGATGAGGATCTACCACCTGTGTAAGACCTCGACCCAGTTCGCCTCCTCTCGCCGATCCGCTTTCATGTCCGGCGGCGGAACATCGCAGATATCCACATCCACTAGCACCCTTGTCGCATAGGCAACCGCCGGTGAGCTCGATCATGGCAATCCTGATCATGAAGATCGTTCTGGCAGTTTTCTTCTTCGATACAAAAAGATACGATGTCCTCACTTACCTTGGATTAATTTTGCTGGATTCATCATCATGATACATGCACGCGGCAACAATTTCATTACGGTCCGATGTGACTCTCTCTCTCTCTCTCTTCCCCATCTTTCCCTAATTATATTTTAATATATATGTATGGATATTTGGGTGAATCGGCTTAGCCTGCTGTCCACCTCATTGAAGAGAGACAAGGCATTAATGTCAAAATTAAAATGGACGAGATTGAGGGCATGCCCATGTAATTTAAACTGTCGTCGCGAGGCCGTGGTTGGTGCTCACAATCACGAAAGCGAGAGAAAGGAAGAGCGAGCGAGGTCGGGGCAGCAGAGTAACAGTTAGACGAAGATGCATGGCTGTAGTTTTTGATCCGTGACAAGCAGGAGGGGATCCTCTAACAAGCGCGGAGCTGGTATCTAACTAGAATGCTGCTGTTTTAACTTTCCCTTGTTTCTTTTCTTGTTTTTGTTTGTTTCAAATTTTTATCTGAATCCTCGCCAAAAAATATTAGAATATTTTGAAGGTTAATAAGGATTTTAAATATTCTGCTTTTCTTGTGGAATCAAAAAATTACTCAAAGTCCAAATAAAATAATTTCATTAGTATTTAGTTCATATTTTTATTCCTAAAAACATAAACTCCAATTAGGTGAGCTAGCTTTCAGGCTGGACGTACCGAGCGGGCTTTTTGGCCCGCTCGGACCGATCTGGACCGGACCGAACGGTCCCGGCCCGCTGGGAAAATTGGCCGGTCCGAGCTGGGAATTCCGGCCCGCAAATTGATCGGTCCGGTCCGGTCTTAGCTCGGTTAACTCGACTGGACCGAACGAACTCGGTTGTTTCTTATGCACGAATGAGCATACGCGATGGATTCTTTCGCTCGAGGTAGAAGAGATCTCCACGATTTACTCCACGTAATTGAGAGACAGTTATCTCCAGGATTCGCTCCACGTTAAAGGAGAGACAGTTATCTCCGTGTTTTACTTCGTAGGAATAGGAATTCTATTGCCTAAAACGTTGGAGTTTTCCTTTTATTCAACGTAGCAGAAACAGAAAGAGCGAGAAAGGTGGGCTTGATCGGATGCGTTCCTTCCATCCTACACCTCCCCATGATATTAATCTGCGCCAGGTCAGAATTTGAACGACTGAACGTACATTTGTATGTGGGCACACACGTTGCAGTCCCTATTTATTTGCAACATGCAAATTGTAAAAAGGGTAGTTATGTCACATGCAACATTCCTACAATGTTGACTCCTATCGACTCAACAGATTTAACGTGATACTTTCAAAAAACTAACGGTATTAACGTGGCAGAAAATAGGAAACACCCTTATAAGGAAAAAAAGAAAACAGGAAACTACGAGGCAAGAGATTAATTGCGTGTCGCCAGGAACAGACCCGCACATGGAATTCATTCGCTCGGGGGGGCCGTAATCTCCTGCAGGAGCTCGCCGCCTCCACGGCGACACCTCCATTCATCGCCGACGTCATGTATCTCGCCTCAACGACCTCTTAAACATGCTCATAATAGGCACACGGCTGAGTCTCTCTCCTTCCTCTCCTCCCCGTGCCCCGTAATCACCTGCAGGAGCTCGCCGTCGCCATGCACCGCTGCTCGCCGTCGCCGTACGACGCCATGGGCGGTCCTCTCGGTCCGGCCCGAGCTTTTCCACCGCCGGTCCGGTCCATGAAAAGCGGACTGCGGCACTGCTCGGTCCGGTCCGGTCCGGTCCGCCGGCGGCCGGTCCAGACGGCGGCTCGGTCAGGGCCCGGACCGGCCCGGACCGTGTCCACCCTGGGCTAGCTTACTAGACTCTGTCAAAGGTTAGGTTCTGCATCAAACTAAATAGTACCACATCGATTATCTATACCAAGTCCAACCAGTTTTTATAGGTTCACGAGTTGACTGCAAAAGAAGTTGGTTGAGAAAAGAAAAGCAGGAGTCGGGTTGGCTGAGGCCATGGGAAATCAGAAATTAATGAGTAAGAAAGATATACTGGAGGAAGAAGGACCGTGGCGCAAAGAGATTATAATATGGGAAGGAGTGGGCATGCAAGGATTAATATAGGAAGGAAATATGAAGCATGGAAGGAGCGATTATAATGTGAGAAGGAGTGGGCATGCACGGATTAATATAATTATAGGAAGGAAATATGAAGCATCGAAGGAGCGCGGCATCTCTACTACAAGGCTTATGTTGGAAGCAAAAAAAAAGAGTATCCTTCCATTAGAGCAACTTCAAAAGGCGGGCCGTCCTCGTCCAAACTCGTCGTCCACATCTGCCATCCTTTGCTCCTTCATCGTCGGCAAACCCTAGCCACCACAACCACAACGAGATGGGCCTCTTCTCCGGCGGCAGCAAGGCCAAGGGCAAGTCTTCCGCCACCCCTTTCCCCTCAGAGTTCGCCCCACCTCCGCCGGCGGCGCCGCCTCGCCTGCAGAGGCAGCGCATGAACGTGTCAGTGCACCAGACGGAGTGGCACTGGCAGCACCGCCAACCTCTGTCGTATCCCGACGTGATGCTGCCGCACGACTGACATCTGAATCCAGATAGGATCCCAGTGCCGGCCGCGCCGCGGTCGCTCGTGCTCACGCGGAGGAGGAGCGGCGCCGGCAATCGCTGCTGACGCCGGAGCAGCGCCGCGACCCCGCCTACGCAACCGACTCGCCCAACTGGGCGAGGTGGTTCGCCTTCGAGCACGAGGAGGCGAGGCGACGGGGCTTGCGCGAGGTCGCCCGGAGTTCGCCGCCACCGGCGCTCGTCGTCCGCGAGGAGGACCAGGCGGCGGAGGACGCCTACCAGGCTGCCCTTGCGGGCGTCTACCGGGAGAGCGAGGAGGACGAGCGGCGGAGGCGAAAGAGGAGGCACGGTACGAGGCGGCAATGGCCCAGGCCCTAGCCCTCTCGGCGGCGGGCGACAGCGTGGTGCCGCCGGTGGTCCCGTTGTCCCCATCAAGCCGGAGCGGGAGCCGTCCCCCATCGAGCGCTACTCCTAGACGGGAGTACTGCGCGAATGGGTAAGCGCGTCGCAGGTCTGGATGGGGGCAACGCCGCAGCAGGAGCATGCGTACCTCGTGATGTGGAAACAGCTCCGGCTGACAGAGGAGCACCGTCAAGGCGAGTACGAGAAGATGCTCGAGCGCGACCTCGAGGAGGAGCAGCGCGAGGCCGAGGAAGAGGCGCGCCAGGCCGCGGCTGCACAGGCGGCTGCACAACCCCCCGCCCCGGCACTGCTTGCGCTGGCACAGCCCGACATGACGGCGCTCTGGAACTCGTCGTTCGCCTGGGCCGGGCCGGCGCCGACGCTCATCGACCTCACGAACCCCTGAAGAGTGATTGTTTTAAAAGAAAAAAAATCGACAATATGATGTGTTGTGCATATGGACACTCGACATTGATGTTAACCAGTTAATATATTTACGCACCCGTTACAACACATGGGCCATTTTTGTATAAGTGGTAAAAAACGTATCACACAGGGCAATCTCCCAACTGAGCCGGCTCATGCAGTAAGACCTCCTATACTGTGCTTTGCCAGCTGGGAGAAGACGCAGCGCGACCGTTTGGGCCGGTCCATGTCCGGGCGTCCTGTTTTTTAATTTTGTTTTTTCTGCTTTCTTTCTTTCTACTTAAAATAATTTTGAACTTCAAAAAGGTTCCCAAATTAAAATAAATGGGAATTATGAAACATATTTTTTAGTAAATCATAAAATGTTTGTGTATTCAAAAAATGTTCACGATTTTATAAAAAAAAGTCTTTTCTTATTCAAAAAATGTTCGAAACTTTGAACAAAAATGTTCGAGAAATCAAAAAATGTTCATGATTTAAAAAAATGTTCAAAATTGTTAATGAAATTGAACAAAATTTTGCCAAATCAATAAAAATTTATGAATGAACAAATATCCAGAAATTTCAAAAATTATTTGTGACTTACAAAATAGTTTATTCATGCATAAAATGCTCGCTGATTCAAAAGAGATTATGCATTTCACAAAATGTTCGTTAAATATAAAAAATTCGTTAAATAAAAAAATGTTCATGAATTTCAAAAAATATCCCACCAATTTCCAAAACAATGTTCATCCATTCAAGAAATGTTCACCAATTCAAGAAACGCTTTTTTAATGTTCACAATTTTCAAAAAATGTTTGCGAATAGTATAAAATATTCATGAATTCGAAAAATATTCTTGATTTTTGAAAATGATCAAATGTTTGTAGAAGTTTTCATGAAATTAAAAAAATGACCATGGTTTCAAATATGTTCACGAGTTTAATTTTTTTTTTCATGATTTCACAAAATTGAGAGTGGTGTTGTATCTCGGTGATGCAACAAAATATGATCATGGCCATTGAAGATTATGATTTTTTTTTCTCCCGTTGCAACGCACGGGCACTTTTGCTAGTATATATATA
>LR738711.1:54773461-54786417 GCA_902687465.1 Secale cereale | reverse complement strand
ATATATATATATATATATATATGCCGCTAAATCGTCTCACGACCGTCATGTTCCCTCCGAACTAGATCGGGAGATTGCCGATGAAATCGTCCCACATCCGTCATCTTCCCTAAGTCCGACGATAGGCGGCTTGTGGGAAGCTCGCATCCATGGCCGGTGGAGAGGCTCGAGCTCGCGGGCAAAGGCGGGAAGTGGGACAATAGAACTGCTTGGTCAGCATCGAGGATGGACGAAGCGGTCGACGGGAGTGGCGTGCAAGGTCTGAGGGCCGACTCACCGGCAGGGGCTTGTCGCCCGGGTCAGGACGACATGACCTAGAGCCTGGTAGCACTAGTAGAAAACAGGGCAACGGTCCCGGCCAGAAAATCGCATTAGTCCCGGTTCACTCACGAACCGGGATTAATATGAGCATTAGTCCCGGTTCGTGCGGCTAGGGCGACATGCAACCATTAGTCCCGGTTCTAATGGAACCTTTAGTCCCGGTTGAAGCCATAAACCGGGACTAAAGGGTGCGATGGCCTTTAGTCCCGGTTTGTGGCTCGAACCGGGACCAAAGGTCAGACCTTTAGTCCCGGTTGGAGCCACAAACCGGGACTAAAGGGGTTGAGGCTTTAGTCCCGGTCCATGGTTCCAACCGGGACTAAAGGTCTGACCTTTAGTCCCGGTTCGAGCCATGAACAGGTACTAAAGGGGTCCTGAATTTCAAAAAAGTGTAATGAAAACGTAAAACGGCTATAACTTTTGCATACGATGTCGAAAAAAAACATATAATATATCAAAATGTAGGGAAAAAAATTCCGCATCCGATTTCAACGGCCTTTGGCCTATTTCGACATTTTTAGAATCTTCAAATTCCAAAAGGAAAAAAATATGCTCAAATTTCAGTTTTTTTGAATTTTTGGTCAAACTGTGCTCAAACTACTTATTCAAGAAATATTATTGTTACTAAATAATTATTCAAGAATATTAGTGTTTCTAAATAATTATTTTAGTTTTTTTGAATTTTGGTCAAATCTGGTCAAACTGTGGTCAAACTACTTATTCAAGAAATATTAGTGTTATTAAATAATTAATGTATTTTACAATAATATTTTTTAATTCAAACAGTGCTTCGTACGCAACTTCAACTCCTCAGGGTTAATAGGATTGACAGCAGAGTATTGTCAGGAAAACAACAAGTGCAGACTTGGAAACTAGGTGGAATAGAACTCGGAAGTTAAGCGTGCTCGGGCTGGAGCAGTGAGAGGATGGGTGACCTGCCGGGAAGTTAGACGATTTGAACTGGGTGATGATGGATGATTAGAGATTAATGGGTGATGATGGGTAGTTAGAGGATGGGGCCGGTTTCAAATAATTCAGATATTTGAAAATCAGAAAAAAAAATAAAAAAAAAATAAATAAAAATTCAAAAAAAAAAATCCTTTAGTCCCGGTTGGTGTTACGAACCGGGACTAAAGGTCGAGCTCCAGAAACCAGCCACGTGGAGCTCCTTTAGTCCCGGTTCGTAAGCAAACCGGGACTAAAGAGGAGGGCTTTAGTACCGACCCCTTAGTCCCGGTTTAAGAACCGGGACTAAAGGCCCCTTACGAACCGGGACTAAAAGCCCGTTTTCTACTAGTGTAGGGGTGGCCGTCGCGCAGAAGTAGGGGTCGCGACCGGTGCTAGCGCGTTGTCTCCGTACGACCTGGTTGTAGGTACAACCAGGTTTGCACTAGAATTTTGAAAATCATTTCAAAAAGCAGCAAAAACATGGCCAGTTTTGAACTACAACTCATAGAAACCTCATGTGGCCCTCACCTTAAAACTCATAGGTTATACTCTTGCCTTGGAACACAAGTACAAATGGGATGGGTTCATGAGACGGCTGATCTATGTCAGTCTCGATCTCACATTTTGATCTTGAGATGGGGTGACCTCAACATCTTTCATCTTCGGACAGTCCGTGGTGGGTTCCTCCGCGCCAGAGTAAGTCCAACATAATCATCTCGTTCTTGTTTCAACGAAAACCATAAAGATTCAACTGTGTAAATTAACAATGAAACCAATTTCGTTTTGAGATCTGTTGTGTTAGGAACGTGTTGTCTCATCATGGATCTACAATTGTGTATCTTTGTTTACTCCCTAGTTGCCATGACAAAAATGAAACTTGGGATATATGTCAAATATTTGCGCCCTTGCCCGTCAGATCCGTCCTGCATTGGATCCACGCACGAGGGGTGAAGGAGCCCTGCCGCTGGCCAGGCTTCACCCAATCACGCCCTCTGGCAGCGACAAGGGAGGGGAGGAGCAGACAGCAGGGCACTGGGAGGTGTCTAGGGATCCCTCCCGTCGCCGTCCGCAACTCGCGCCATCTAGTGCTTGGGACCACGGATTCATTGAGATCGCCGCCGCCACCAAGACCCAGCACACCCCACCACCGGAGGCCACATCCACGTCACCCGCCTCCCAATGTAGCCGCTAGGAAGCAGGGCGGCAGCCGCCACCAAGACCCAGCACACCCCACCACCGGAGGCCACATCCGCGTCACCCGCCACCCAATGTAGCCGCTAGGAAGCAGGATCGCGCCGCCGCGACCCTCCGCATCGCGACTCCCTTGTTCGTCATATCCGTCCCACATCGGATCCACGCGCGAGGGTGCGAAGGAGCCCTGTGGCCGCCGTCCTTGTTGGAATATCATGGTTTAGTTGCTATATCTATTTCTACCGGTATTTGATGCTACTATTGTAGTTTAATTTATAAAATCATCAAATTTAAAAACAGTTCTTCGAATTAGAAAAATCAATTTGAGAAAGTTCATTCATTTGGATAAAAGTTCATCAAATATGGGAAAAGTTCATTGATTTTTTTACGTGTATATATAGATGTGTGTCTACATTGGCGTGTATACACATATATACAGTTTATGGACAACACACAAAATTGTATATTTACGTGTATAATATATATACACACTGTATATATACAGTTTATTCTCAAAAAAATTATATATATACAGTTTAGAAAAATTATACAAAAACTTATACGCACATATATATACACTGCATATTTATGTGTATTGTATAATATACATAGGACCCATCTTCATAGAGTCGTAACATTGAACATTGGATACACGTAGGACCTTTCTTCGTAGAATCATAGCGATACATTATGGAATTAATGAAAAATATTTTAAAAATTATATGCATAATTTGATCAACCGTATGGGAGCATGCTAAACACATACACCTAAAGGAAAAAAAGTTAAGGACACTATCCATTAGGAGAATTAATTTTTTTTATGAGAAATTGTAAGATTGCGAGACGTCTATAAATTGGATCGATGGGATGTAAGGAGGCGATGTGGGACTATATAAGAGGAGCATTGACCTTCACTGAAGCACACAACATGACTTAGGCGATGTGGGACTATATAAGAGGAGCATTGACCTTCACTGTAGCACACAACGTGACTTAGTTCAGTTAGCTGTGTCATTATTCCTGAACAGGATGTTCTGAGTTCGAATCTGGATGCCAGCACTAAATTTTGTTGGGCTCGATTTATTGGCCAACCGCAACATACACACCTATTTTTGCTGGGCTCGTCTCGACCCGATTTATTGGGCCATCCTGAACAGGAGGTTCTGAGTTCGAATCTGGATGCCTGCACATAATTTTGTTGGGCCTGATTTATCGGCCAACCGCAGCATACACCCCTGTTTTTGCTGGGCTCGTCTCGGCCCGATTTATTGGGCCACCGCAGCACACGCATGAAGTTTTAATTTTGAGAAAAACGAACAATAGACATGCACATTATTTTAGTACCACCCCGGACATACGGACGATTTTACCAGCTTGACGACGGATATAAAACAGACGAAATAACAATGGTAAGAAGGAATAGACCTTTTTTTAACGCAGTACACACACAAGCACTCATACATACGCGCATACAATCATCCCTATGAACGCACACACGTAGACCGTACCCCTATGAGCATCTCCGAGAGACTGAGCCGACATATCATCTTGAGATTTACAAAGTCACTGTAGACGCCTCGTCGTCGACGGGAACGTCTCCTCCCACTGAAAATGTATCGCCGAAAATCCTGAAATAAATCCAGAAATTATGCGAGCCCCATGACTTGAACCCTAGTTGGCTGGGGATACCACTGTCCCTTTAACCAGTCAACCATAGGTTGGTTCGCCAATAGGCCCTTTATTAACAGGTAGGTAGAGATATAGATTCGTATCAACAAAGCGTGTTCTATCCATTTATAATCTTTTTCCTTTGTTTTTGGTTAATTGAAATTAATGCAACTAAAATATATTTTAATTACTCCTTAAAGCTGGCAAAACTCATAACTTAATATCTATAAATTCGAATAATATATTTTTTCACTGTTTTACTTGTAACTAATGCAACGTCACACTGATGTTGCAATATATTTCTGAATATTACCACAAATAGTTATTCTGTGAAAATACCTAGTCTCTATTACAACAAAATGGCTACCTCGCGCAACGGAATTTGTTTGTCGCAATATCGCTACCATATTGCAACGCAGACACGGTTTGTTGCAATTGTTAGCCACTTTTTTGCGACAATATTTGTAACTAACGCAACGTGATGCCGATGTTGCAATATCTTTTTGAATATTCTCACGAATAGTTATTCTGTTGAAATACATAGTCTCTATTACAACAAAATGACTTCCCTCACGCAACGGAATTTGTTTGTAGCAATACCGCTACCATATTGCAACACCGATACAGTTTGTTGCAATATGAGGCCTGTATTGCAACAAATTTGTATTTATATCGACGAAACTAAGTTATGGCAATATGTGCGGCCTATTACCACAACCGGAGATTTTGTGGTAATATTGCACTTTATTGCAACAAAATGTAGTTGTAGCGCTAAATTTTGTTGCAATAGACAGAAATCCTCCCACTGAAAACGTATCGTCGAAAATCCTGAAATAAATCCAGAAATTATGCGAGCCCCATGACTTGAACCCTAGTTGGCCGGGATACCACTGTCCCTTTAACAAGTCAACCATAGGTTGGTTCGCCAATAGGCCCTTTATTAACAGGTAGGTAGAGATATAGATTTGTATCAACAAAGCGTGTTCTATCCATTTATAATCTTTTTCCTTTGTTTTTGGTTAATTGAAATTAATGCAACTAAAATATATTTTAATTACTCCTTAAAGCTGGCAAAACTCATAACTTAATATCTATAAATTCGAATAATATATTTTTTCACTGTTTTACTTGTAACTAATGCAACGTCACACTGATGTTGCAATATATTTCTGAATATTACCACAAATAGTTATTCTGTGAAAATACCTAGTCTCTATTACAACAAAATGGCTACCTCGCGCAACGGAATTGGTTTGTTGCAATATCGCTACCATATTGCAACGCAGACACGGTTTGTTGCAATTGTTAGCCACTTTTTTGCGACAATATTTGTAACTAACGCAACGTGATGCCGATGTTGCAATATCTTTTTGAATATTCTCACGAATAGTTATTCTGTTGAAATACATAGTCTCTATTACAACAAAATGACTTCCCTCACGCAACGGAATTTGTTTGTAGCAATACCGCTACCATATTGCAACACCGATACAGTTTGTTGCAATATGAGGCCTGTATTGCAACAAATTTAGTATTTATATCGACGAAACTAAGTTATGGCAATATGTGCGGCCTATTACCACAACCGGAGATTTTGTGGTAATATTGCACTTTATTGCAACAAAATGTAGTTGTAGCACTAAATTTTGTTGCAATAGACAGAAATCCTTGTAGTGTGTAGTTGACATCGTATTTGTGGCAAGGCCACCATGCATAATTTTTCATATATGTCACTCTTGTTTCATTGCACATACCGGTGCATCGCCGGAGGCATTCATATAGAGTCATACTTTGTTCTAGTATCGAGTTGTAATTCAATGAAAGTGTGATGCTCATCATTATTAGAGCATTGTCCCATGGGAGGAAAGGCTAAATCAATAAAGCCCCTCCACAAAAAAAAACGAAAGGCCTAAAAAAAGAAAAGAAAAAAGAAAAAAGGACAATTGCTACTATCATTTTCCACACTTGTGCTTCAAAGTAGCATCATGTTCTTCATTGTAGAGAGTCTCATGTTTAGTCACTTTCATATACTAGTGGGAATTTTCATTATAGAACTTGGCTTGTATATTCCAACGATGGGCTTCTTCAAATGCCCTAGGTCTTCGTGAGCAAGCAAGTTGGATGCACACCCATTAGTTTCTTTTGTTGAGCTTTCATTCATATTTAGCTCTAGTGCATCCGTTGCATGGCAATCCCTACTCACTCACATTGATATCTACTGATGGGCATCTCCATAGCTCGTTGATATGCATAGTCGATGTGAGACTATCTCTCTCCTTTTTGTCTTCTCCACAACCACCTCTATTCCACCCATAGTGCTATGTCCATGGCACGCACATGTATTGCGTGAAAGTTGAAATGCTTGAAAGAATAGAGTATGAAAACAACTGCTTGGATGAAATCGAGGTTGTGGATGCTATGAATATTTTTGTGTGATAGCCAACACTATATGATTTTTTAGGGATAACTTTCTTTAGCCATAGTATTTTGAGAAGACATGATTGCTTTGTTAATATTGCTTGAAGTATTATTATTTCTTATGTCAATATAGACTTTTATCTTGAATCTTTCAGATCTGAGCATTCATGCCACAATTAAGAGAATCACATTGAAAAACTATATTGGTTAGCATTCCACATAATAAATTCTGTTTTTGTCATTTACCTACTCGAGGACGAGCAGGAATTAAGCTTGGGGATGCTGATACGTCTCCAATGTATCTATAATTTTTTATTGTTCCATGCTATTATATTATCCTTCTAGGATGTCTTATGGGCTTTATTATACACTTTTATATGATTTTCGGGACTAACCTATTAACCTAGAGCCCAGTGCCAGTTTCTTTTTTTCTCCTGTTTTAGGGTTTTACAGAAAAGGAATATCAAACGGAGTCCAATAGATGAGCCAATTTTTTATGATTTTTTCTGGACCAAAATAAGCCCCTGAAGCAAAATAGTTGGGCCAGGAGAGCCACGGGCTGCAGTCGAAGGTGGAGGGCGCGCCTTGGGTAGGGTGGCGCGCCCCCCTATCTCGAGGACGGCCCGTAGCTCCCCTTTACTTGGCCCCGACTCCAAATATTCCTATAAATACTGAAACCTTCGGAAATTAACCTAGATCGGGAGTTCCGTCGCCGAAAGCCTCTGTAGCCACCGAAAGCCTCTGTAGCCACCGAAAACCAATCTACACCCGTTCTGGCACCCTGCCAGAGCGAGGAATCCCTCTCCGGTGGCTATCTTCATCATCCCGGCGCTTTCCATCACGAGGAGGGAGTAGTCCACCCTCGGGGCTTAGGGTATGTACCAGTAGCTATGTGTTTGATCTCTCTCTCTCTCTCTCTCTCTCTCTCGTGTTCTTGAGATGGCACGATCTTGATGTATCGCGAGCTTTGCTTCTAGTTGGATCTTCTTCTCCCCCTTTACTCTCTTGTAATGGATTGAGTTTTCCCTTTGAAGTTGTCTTATCGGATTGAGTCTTTATGGATTTGAGAACACTTGATGTATGTCTTGCGCGTGTTTATCTGTGGTGACAATGGGATATCATGTGATCCACTTGATGTATGTTTTGGTGATCAACTTGCGGGTTCCGTGACCTTGGGAATCTATGCATAGGGGTTGGCACACTTTTTCGTCTTGACTCTCTGGTAGAAACTTTAGGGCACTCTTTGAAGTACTTTGTGTTGGTTGAATAGATGTTTCTGGGATTGTATGATGCATATCGTATAATCATGCCCACGCATACTTGAGGTGACAATGGAGTATCTAGGTGACATTATGGTTTTGGTTGATTTGTGTCTTAAGGTGTTATTCTAGTAAGAACTCTATGATGGATTGAATGTTACTACGGACTCTTGAAATAATCCATCAGAAATAATAACTTTGAGGTGGTTTCGTACCCTACCATAATCTCTTCGTTTGTTCTCCGCTATTAGTTACTTTGGAGTGAATCTTTGTTGCATGTTGTGGGCTAGTAATATGATCCAATTATGGTATCCTTGTTGAGAGAACTTGCACTAGTGAAAGTATGAACCCTAGGCCTTGCCTACTATCATTGCAATACCGTTTATGCTCACATTTACCACTTGCTACCTTGCTGTTTTTATATTTTCCTTTTACAGAAACCAATATCTACCATCCATATTACACTTGTATCACCATCTCTTCGCCGAATTAGTGCACCTATACAATTTACCATTGTATTGGGTGTGTTGGGGACACAAGAGACTCTATGTTATTTGGTTGCAGGGTTGCTTGAGAGAGACCATATTCATCATACGCCTCCCACGGATTGATAAACCTTAGGTCATCCACTTGAGGGAAATTCGCTACTGTCCTACAAACCTCTGCATTTGGAGGCCCAACAACGTCTACAAGAAGAAGGGTGCGTAGTAGACATCACTTATCACACCCGATACTCACATGGTGTTTCGGCACGACGAACTTTCGCAACGGTGCATACTCGGGGAAAACACTTGTACCTCGAAATTTTGTAAGGGATCATCTTATAATGCTACCGCTGAACTAAACAAAATAAGAAGCATAATAAGATAAACATCACATGCAATCAAAATATGTGACATGATATGGCCATCATCATGTTGTGCTTTTGATCTCCATCTCCAAAGCATCGTCATGATCTCCATCGTCACCGGCTAGACACCATGATCTTCATCGTAGCGTCGTGGTCGTCTCGCCAACTATTGCTACTACTACTATCGCTAACTCATAGTGATAAAGTAAAGCAATAACATGGCCTTCGCAATTCATACAATAAAGAGACAACCATAAGGCTCCTGCCAGTTGCCGATAATTTACAAAACATGATCATTGCATACAATAATGTATAACTCATCACATTTTAACCATATCACATCACAACATGCCCTGCAAAAACAAGTTAGACGTCCTCCACTTTGTTGTTGCAAGTTTTACGTGGCCGCTATGGGCTTAGCAAGAACCGTTCTTACCTACGCATACAAAAACCACAACGATATATCGTCAAGTGTGTTGTTTTAACCATCACAAGGACCGGGCGTAGCAACACTCAATTCAACTAAAGTTACAGAGACAGACGCCCGCCGGTCACCATTAAGCAACGCGTAATGTCGGTCCGGGCTGCTTCATCTCACAATACCGCCGAATCAAAATATGACATGCTGGTAAGCAGTATGACTATTATCGCCCACAACTCATTGTGTTCTACTCGTGCATATCATCTACGCATAGACCTGGCTCATGATGCCACTGTTGGTGAACGTAGTATTTAAAAAAATAAATCTGACGATCATGCAAGATCTATCTAGGTGAAGCATAGCAACGAGTGGGGAGAGTGTGTCTACGTACCCTCGTAGACCGAAAGCGGAAGTGTCTAGTGACGTGGTTGATGTAGTCGAACGTCTTCGCGATCCAACCGATCTAAGCACCGAACGTACGGCACCTCCGCGTTCAGCACACGTTCAGCTCGATGACGTCCCACGAGTTCTTGATCCAGTTGAGCGCCACGGGAGAGTTTTGTCAGCACGACGGCGTGGTGACGGTGATGATGAAGCTACCGGCGCAGGTCTTCACCTAAGCATTGCAACGTTATGACCGAGGTGCTTAACTGTGTAGAGGGGCACCGCACACGGCGAACAAATCAACTTCTATGTCTATGGGGTGCCCCCTCCCCATGTATATAAAGGAGTGGAGGAGGGGAGGGGCCGGCCCTCTCTATGGTGCACCCTAGGGGAGTCCTACTCCCACCGGGAGTAGAATTCCCCTTTCCCTAGTTGGAGTAGGTGGGGAGTGAAGGAGGAGAGAGGGAAGAAGGAAAAGGGGGCCGGCCCCCCACCCAATTCAGATTGGGCTTGGGGGGCGAGCCCCTCACCTTGGACGCCCCCTCCTCTATCCCACTAAAGCCCAATAAGGCCCATACACTCCCTGCGGGGTTCCGGTAGCTCCCTCGGTAAAACTGTAAATGCCCGAACTCACCCAGAACCATTCTGATGTCCAAACATAGGCTTCCAATATAACGATCTTTATGTCTCGACCATTTCGAGACTCGTCTTCATGTCCGTGATCACATCCGGCACTCCGAACTACCTTCGGTATATCAAAACACATAAACTCATAATACTGATTGTCATCGAACGTTAAGCGTGCGGACCCTACGGGTTCGAGAACTATGTAGACATGACCGAGACACATCTCTGGTCAATAACCAATAGCGGAACCTGGATGCTCATATTGGTTCCTACATATTCTACGAAGATCTTTATCGGTCAAACCGTATAACAACATACGTTGTTCCCTTTGTAATCGGTATGTTACTTGTCTGAGATTCGATCATCGGTATCATTATACCTAGTTCAATCTCGTTACCGGCAAGTCTCTTTACTCATTCTGTAATACATCATCTCGTGACTAACTCATTAGTCATTTGCTTGCAAGGCTTAATATGATGTGTATTACCAGGAGGGCCCAGAGATACCTCTCCGACACTCGGAGTGACAAATCCTATTCTTGATCTATGCCAAGACCAGAAACACCTTCGGAGACACCTGTAGAGCATCTTTATAATCGCCCAGTTACATTGTGACATTTGATAGCAAACAAGGTGTTCCTCCGGTGTTCGGGAGTTGCATAATCTCATATTCATAGGAACATGTATATGTCATGAAGAAAGCAATAGCAGTAAAACTAAACGATCAAGTTGCTAAGCTAACGGATGGTTCTTGTCCATCATATCATTCTCCTAATGATGTGATCCCGTTGATCAAATGACAACTCATCTCTATGGTTAGGAAACATAACCATCTTTGATCAATGAGCTAGTCTAGTAGAGGCATACTAGGGACACTCTGTTTCCTCTATATATTCACACATGTACTAAGTTTCCGGTTAATACAATTCTAGCATGAATAATAAACATTTATCATGATATAAGTTTATACAAATAACAAATTTATTATTGCCTCTAGGGCATATTTCCTTCAGAAAAGGCCCCCACGACAACAGTCGGGATTCTTCATCCTCTCTCATATATGGTGGATACACTACTTCACTGATTTTTCGACCGTCGGTGATGGTCGGTATTCCTCCTTCCCCTAGTGCATAACAAAGGTCTGACACAAGGAGAAGAAGGAAAAACGACCCCCACGACAACAGTCAGGATTCTTCTTCTCTCATATATGGAGCCTCGACAGACTTAAAGTCAACCTGAAATGTCATTTAAATATTTTTCTAGAACATCAAGGACACTCGATATTTCCTACATATTCTAGCACAAATCATGCCAGGATTCACAGAAAAATCCGGTTTGACCTTTGCTAAAAAAAGGACAAATCGAGCGCCTGAAATTTGCCGGAACGGAAATTAATCAACACTCCGGCAAAATATAGGCCACTCGGAGGTGTAACCTGCAAACATGGTCGGCCACTTGGGCAAGCACATATCCTATTTGAGCAACACAAGATATTCATGTTTATATCTACATCATATGAGCATTCAATAAGCAAATCCTATAAGTAGGAGTAGTTTTCCAACTTGAGCATTCAATAAGCAAAACCAAGTCCTAAAATAAATTAGTATTCAAATTAGCATGCATTCAATAAGCAAAACTAAATCATCTCTTTCGTCCGTACATCGTCGAATATTATCAGTAATACATCTCGAAAAGTATCATACATATAAAATCACTAATAAACCTAAAACCCTAGCGAACGACGGGTATCGGCGCGGGTGTTGGACACCCAAAGAGAAGGAACCATCACAGGATCATAGCTCCAGTGAGATTCCTGAAGAACCTTCCACGTATTGGAGAACCTGACCTCCAACGCGACCATGTAGCGACGGACGTGCTCGTCCTCCTCGCTGACACAGTGACGTACCAACTCCGCGGGGTCCTCAAGCCTCCGCATCGTCACTGGCCCACGCGACCGCCACCAAAGAAGGTTCGGGTCAACAACGGGCTGACTCCTCACCAAGTTGCGCCCCCGAAAGGTAGCACATCTAGTACCAGCCCGACGGAGCCCAGTCCCGGACATGGCCCCTCTGATCAAGCAGGCCTCCTCCGCCGAGTCGACGACGAGGATGCGGGATAGGCATCGTCGACGTCGATGCGGGAATAATTGCTTTAACCAAAAAAATAACAAACGTGACACCTAAAACACCTAAATTCTATTAACTACACCTAATTAAGAACCTACATTTTGAACATCATTTGATCATAAATAGGGTTCATACTACATGATTCTAGGATTAAACACCTAAAATACCTAAATTAAATTAACAACACGGGGTGGCTGGTCTCACCTCGATCGAGGTCGGAGGGGGTCGGTGACGGGGACGATGGCGTGGATGATGCAGGGGCTCCTTGATTTTTGCAAAAACAAAATATAAACAAAAACATTATTATCGTCATCTTAGGACTTAGTGAACTCCATAAGCTACATTTAATTATTCTATTCAAATTTACTTATAATCTCCTATTCTATTCAAATTTTCTAAAAATTTCCTATTCTATTCAAAAGACCTACATTTACTTATTTTTTCAATTTCATATTTTATTCTATTCAAATTTACTTATTCAAAATTTCTAAAAAATTCATTTTCTATTCAAAAGACCTACATTTACTTATTCTTTTCAAATTACTTATCTAAATTTTCTAAACACAAAATACACTAAAACATACATTTACTAAAAACAAAAACCTACATTTAACAAAAACTAAAACCTATTTACAGAAAGGGGTAGGAGGAGGTGGGAGGAGGCCAGGAGGAGGAAGGAGGAGGAGGAGAGAGGAGGAGGAGAGAGGAGGAGGGGAAGGAGGAGGGAGGAGGAGGAGAGAGCAG
>LR738711.1:54723453-54773351 GCA_902687465.1 Secale cereale | reverse complement strand
CAGGAGAGGGAGGAGCAGAGGAGGAGGGCGCAGCCGGCGGAGAGGGAGGATAGAGGAGGACCGTGGGAGGAGGGAGAGAGGAGGGCGACAAGAGGAGGAGGATGAGGAGGGAGAGAGGGAGGGGAGGAGGGAGGCAGAAACCTTGGGGGCGTCGGCGGCGACGCAGGCGATGTGCGGTGATGACGGCGAGTGAGAGGGTGCGAGGGAGAGTGAGTGACGCGCGCGGCCGGGTGTGGATAAGGTACACCTAGTAGTAGCGCTGGATCGCAAAATGCGCTACTGCTAATGTACATAGCAGTAGAGCTTATTTCAGAGGAGTGCTACCGGCAACGGTTAGGAAATTACTAGTCGCGAACCCGTGCATTCGCACGGGCTAGTTTTTTTTAATGATAGACTTCTTAAATTTCAAACTTTGTAGATTTTGGCTATTGCTTAGCGTCCAACACACATGGAACCAACTACAATTTGAATCCTAAAATTTGATACGAATATAATATAAATAAACACATTTATTTTTTCATTTTATTGTTAGTTTATACGATTTTACTCCATATTTTATCCTAGTTATGTAGTGATTCCATGCCTATATATATATATATATATACATGTGTGTGTGTGTGTGTGTGTGTGTGTGTGTGTGTGTGTGTGTGTGTGTGTGTGTGTTAAATTGGAAAATTTCTAAATTTGGGTATTGATATAATTTAAATGAACATATACGCTTATTTTCATTTCTGTGCAATTTGATAGTACATTAGTCCATATTTTATCCAAGTTATATGTAGGAATTGCATGCCTATACATTACATAGAAAATTTCCTAGGTAGTAATTACTACAATATTTGAAAGTAGGTTTGCTTCTTTCTTCCCAGAGTTGGCTTGAAATGGGAAGTTCGTATGTTCAATTACCTTGCACCCTGGTCGCTAGATGTGTGAGAACTTCCATTCTATTTGGGTATCATGTAGGTATTCATGAAATGAAATTATCCTCAGCCTATCAAGAAATATGGGGTTAAAGCATATGAACATTGTAAGAATGTTTAATTGCACACCATGGTATGAATTGTAGCTACAACAATCTTCATAAATTCCCCGTGACTGCGAAATATGCGTTTTGGAAATTAAATTAATGAAAGATTGGAGAGGAATAACAACATGTTGATAACAAAATACAATAAGTTCTATGATTGCATATGGCTGACATATCATTCTTGTATATGTGGATGCCAAGAGTTATTATATTCAGTTTTGTTAGGACACTCCACATGAGTTGGTTATGGATGCAAGTGCTTATGGGATAGAAAGTGGATCTCACACAAATTTATGATATCGATATAGCTAATTCTTAATTATCAATTTTACGTATATTAGGTATACATTAAGTTTGTGCCAGCATGCATTCGCGTGTCAGCTTGTGATATACTCCCTTCGTTCCATAATGTAGTGCATATAAATTTTTACAAAGTAAAACTTTATAAACTTTGACCAAGTTTATAGAAAAAACTATTTATATCTACAATACTGAATGTATATTAGATGAAAGTATGTCTTGTGATGTATCTAAGCATATGTATTTGGTATTCTAGACGTATATCGATCAAGAACTCTATAATTAATTGTCCCCTGTAGACAGACCTGCTATACTCTCTTTTTTTCGAAATTGAATGCATGCTCTACTGAAAAGGCTGTCATCCAGGAACATGAAAATTAGATTGGAAAAAAATTGCATGTAAGTTACAGTACGTGCAGTGAGAGGTCTTCTTCATGCTCCCAGCCCCTGCATATACCACAATGACAAGCAGAAGCGATATCAATGGAAGGACTCTGCAGTGCCGCTAGTGAACCGTGGTGCGCCAAGTAGAAGATCCAGCCCGTTGATTGATAAATTTTCCGTGTGACAAAAATTAAATTGACATATAACTGTAAATGATTTGTTGTGGATTCTTTGCATTCATGCTTTATGTATGAGATTGATTGCATGTATATTGTCTCAAGTAAACTTGCATGTGCTGAACAAAATCAGCACTTTTGATAAGAGAGACTAACCAATCAATTGGCTCCCGGTCAAACTTACCCAAGTCTATAGTTTAAAAAACTGCACATGGAAACAATAGACAACGCACATGCAGAAAATGAAGAAATTGTGAATGTATTCATCCCAGGTGCTGATCAACATGATTACATGAACTTCTAGTCCGACCTCAATGTAGCACATAGTCTAAGTCTGATCACACTGACAAAACTTTCAATCAATTAATTACAACAAAGATGTATTAGTCTGTAGTCTGTACCAATGATTTGCAAGGAAAGGCATGAAGAATACACCACGGTGCAGCCCTTCGTTCATGGAGAAAACTATACGGCCAACAACACCTACCATTCCAACCTGGGCGACCCTGCTGCAATCCTTCCCAACAACACTTCCTCCTCCCTGGAGCTCTTCGTGATCTGCACTACCGACCAATCCCTAGAGGTATTCACTCGACTCAAATTAGATTCTGTTTTTTCAATAAGAGTAGGCTAGATTTTTGGGAAGTCGTTTAATTACTTTTGGCATATGCACCTATAAGGTACACACGTCCAGATGATAATATATATGTATGCCGTATTTCTATGGAACTAAGAAACCATCTATTAGCAGCACGTTGATAATTAGCTTATTTGTAAGGTTGAATAATTGGCTGCTTAGTTCGTTGGCAGTTGATTCAAAGAAAAAACAATCATAGAGGACCAAGGGATTCTGTACCTGGGTGGAGGCAGCCAATATTCTGATGGAGACGCACGAACCTGATTGGAAAGAGAAGAGAGATCCGAACATTGGCCGCCGCCCACTTCAGTTGAGGAGGAAATCGACCCAGGCGTCGAGGCCATGGACAGGCAGATGCGGCTTCTCTAGCTTGCAGTTGCGAGTTGCGACACAAATCTACCGATGACATAATTATGGATCATCTTCCTTTGTTCTTTCTTTCTTAAACATCCATGTCAGATCATCGAGGAGGAGGGTCATTCATTGGTATTTCAGCAGAGAAAGAGAGAGAGAGAGGAAGGGAGAGATCATGGAGAAGAAGAAGCCGTGGAGTACTAAATAGGAAGAGACCTTGCGGTAGAGGAGTAGATAGAGATTGCTTTATCTTTGGAAGAGGTAGAGATTGTTTTCTTTTTCTTTTGAAGAGATAGAGATGGTTTTAATTAGAGGAGGAAGACACGGTGGGTTAGCATCCTGCGTGGTGAATTCTATCTTTATTGCAGAAAATGAATGTGGGCCTCAAGCAATAACTATTTTTTTTACCAATTGAGCAAACTTGAACCATGATTTCTATTGTTATATCCACACCGTAATAACTCCTAGGGTCCACCAGATCAACGGCTCCTAATTTCTAATTAATGTGGTAATTTCTTGGGAGTCTCTAATTAGTATAGGTATAGATAGTAGTAGTGTATTTTATAACTATAGCACTAGAGGTAAGTGCATAGTAGTAGCACTTTCTACGACCAAGCGCTACTGATAAATAGTAGCAGTAGTTCCTTTGAAAAGTGCTACTAGTAAGCTCCTGTGTATAAGGTTTTTCCTAGTAGTTGCGGCATGCCTCCATGGGTCAAGATGGCAACGGGGACGAAACCCATCGGGTTTTGCCTGCCCAAACCCATCCCCACAAGAAAATCACAAACCCGTCCCCGTCCCCGTCCGCGTAAGCAGGGCTAATTTTTTGCCCGTCCCCTAAACCCATCGGGTTTCCTAAACCCACGGGGAAATCAGCATATTTAAGCAAACATAATAGCTGTAAAGAATAGCATTTCGGCAGCAAAAAGAGCATATTTTAGCAGCTTAACTTGCGAAAATTGTAGTACAATACAGTGTTACATGGTTCAACAGCTACAAGGAGCATATTTCACCAACATAACTCCAGCAAAAAGAGCAATAACAACAGCTACAAGGAGCTTATTTCAGCGGCATAACAAAAAGAGCAATAACAACAGCTAGAAAGAGCAGTAACAACATCTGCATAAGCATATTTCTACAACAAACAGGATCATTATTCAACCATACATGGTTCAACATGCCGTCTAATTAGGCTTAGTATGGTGTTTTGGCCGGGATGACGGGTTTCGGGTTCGGGTATTGCTCAAACGGGTTTAAACCCACGAAACGTGTCGGGTTTATATCTTACCCAGCATCAGCCCCGCGGGGTTAAAAAGACGCCCATCCCCGTCCCCTAATAGGGTAAAAACCCGCGGGGACGTGGGTTTCGGGGCCCCATTGCAATCTTGATCCAAGGGAGCATTTTCGCGTGCTCTGCCTCATTCGCTTCAGGCCGCGAATACGCGGGAGCCGGGTAGCAGAGTTGGATCGCCTCCCCTTCACCTCTACGATGCAGGACTTCACCGACCGCTTTCAGGCCTTGGCGTGCCACGCGCCCGGCGTGACGGCTTGCCAGCGGGCCGAGCCCTTCATCGGCGGTCTGCCGTGTCATATCTGCATGGACGTGGAGCTGCAGCGACCGCGGGACCTCCAAACGGCCATGTGCTACGCCGCGCGTTAGAGCGCCGCGCAGTGGCCATACAAGAAGCGTCACCGTCCCGGACGGCTGGGACGCCACCCTGGCCGGACGTTCCCGCGCAGCGTCGGCCTGCTCAGGCTTTTGCAGCACCCCTCGTTACGATCGCGGCATGCCTGTTCCGCCGACTCACCCCGGCCGAGCAACTCCAGCGTTGCTGCCAAGGGTTGTGCTTCAACTGCGACGAGCCCTACATGCCCTGCCACAACTGCCCATGATTCTGCTACATGGAGGCTGCGGACTACATTGTGGAGGATGCCGTCGCCGCCGAGCTCGGCGACCTGCCCGCCCCCGCTACATCACAGGTGTTTGGCGATGGTTGATCACCTCGATGAGTTCCGCAAGAGCTTCTCCGCCTTCCAGCTCGAGGACGAGCTGTTTGTGCATGCGGAGAGAAGTGTTCTGAGCGGCACATACTACAGCCAGGCAGTTAGGGGCTGGCCCAGTTATCTTATCATGTTAGGGGCTTAGCCCAATTATATTATTAGAAGCATTATATAAACTCATGTAAGGACCCGTTTTGAGATTAAGCAAGAAGCAATCATATTTGCTCGGTTTCCTCAGGGAGCCGGGAGACATATAACCCTAGCCGCCGCCCCTTGCGCCATCTCCCTCTCAGCCGCCGCTTTCACCGCGCACGGACGGTGCCCAGCCGCCGGCTGCCGCGCCCTTGCCCTCGTCCTCCTCCATCTTTCCCCTACAATCTCGGGTCTAGACCTGGTATAACCATAGTTTCCACCAACTTGTCATCAAAATGGACAAAATGTGATGTATCTAGAACTAAAATACATCTAGATACATCCCTTTTATTCATTTTGATGACAAGTATTTCTGGACGGAGGGAGTACATCTTAAAGGCTAGTTGAGCTAAAACTTAAATGGCATATACAATACGCTTTTCTAAGCACAGATGTTCCTATGTAATGAAAACACACTGGCATTTTTTCCCTGCCACAATCTAGTTATATCTTGTTAGGATTATCTCAGTTCACCTAGCACCTGATACAACCCAGGCTAGAAGTGGGGCCGAGGAGCTCACATTCACAATAATAGCAAAATCTACTAGATTTGTAACAACAAAGATGTGTTGTATGTTGGTCTCCATTTGTTGGTACTTTCCAAGACTTTGACAACCACAGACATTTGATGCCTTCTCTTGTAATCAATCTACAGACACCACATTGCAAGCTTTATCATCTCAATTACCACTTGCTTATGTGTTTGCATGCCTTTGCTGTTCTTGTCAATCAAATCTATCAAGGATCTGTCTTAACCTTTTCTTCCAACATGGTAATAAGATGCATGCTCTCTTCAGAACGGGAAATATCGAGATTCTTTTTTCCTCTCATGATTTCGATGACTACAACAAAAAACCTATAGACATTGATCTTTTCTGTAATTTGCGATGTCAACCATTCTGGAGCTAAATAGTCAGGTGTACCTTTCATTCCAGTAACCACTTGGCTCATATCTCTATCAATTAGCTTGCACATTCCAAAATCAGAAAGCTTACCATTGAAGCTTTCATCTAAGAGGATATTTTGTGGCTTGATATCCATATGAGCAATTATCTTCATGCACTCCTCATGAAGGTAAGAGAGGCCCTTAGCTATGCTCGTGATAATCTTGCAACGCACCCTTCATTCTAATAGAGGAGCACTATTGTCATGTCGACAATATATCCACTTGTCAAAGGACCCGTTTGGCATATACTCATAAACCAAGAGCCTATGGGTTTTCTGTGCACAGAAACCAATCAGCCTGACCTGATTTATATAATGGATGCCGCTGATTGTCTGGACCTCTGTCAAAAATTCTTTGTTTCCCTGACCTGCTCGATCCAAACGTTCTACTACAATGGTTTTCTCACCAAGCCGTCCCTTGAAATTAGACCCAAATCCTCCTTCCACAGGGATGTATTGTAGCCAAAAATTATATGAGAGATGGACTTGCTTTCTACAGATTCTTTTGATGTTGTGAATATTATGATATGTAGCCAAAAACTGTGTGATTGCCAGAAACTGTCTGTTAGAACAGTGGAATATCTTCTACTTGCACACCCGTCCTTCCAATGTTGTTGATTGTGATAGTTTTTATTGTAAAATTTGCCGCTAGACTACTAGATCTGTTCATTCCTGATAAACTCTTTGCTGCTACAGGCGCATCTGGATGGTCACGGACTCACATCTGCCAGGTGGATGCCTGGACGGCTTGTTGACTGGCCTATCAAAAAGTCGGGAATTTTCTTGAAACCTTTTGACATCATATTAGTACAAGATGTATCTGCCATGGAAGATAATGTTTCAAATTCAGTGATCTTTGGATCGAATTCTGATTTGAAACTTGGTATATTGTGTTGAAGTTTGATGTTGTGAACATATTGTATAGATTTTTTATGTAAATTTCTGATAACACAGTATGATGATTCCTCTTTCGTGATCGTACATGCTTGTTCAACCCTTCAAGTGTATATGGTCAATCATGTTTTGTGAATTTCTGTCACTGTATATGTACTATCCTGTTCAACCCCTCAAGTACCATTTTGTAAATATTTTGCAACATTATGTCCCAAGACACGAGAACTATGTATTATAATTTATATCAAGTATTTGCCCTCATATATTCAACTCTCAAGGAGCTCCTTTCTCGAGGCACTGGATTTCCTTTGTAATTATTTTGCTCACGTATGTTATAGCACTGAAATGGATAAGGCTTAGCTTAGGTAGACACCGGATTAACTTGAGGTCGCGCTGGCGCGCTGCCAGGTCTTTCCCTTTCCCCCCAAACTGCCGCTATTGCACTCCGTCGAGGACAGTCTCTGATCCTAGCACCGTCAGCACATACTCATAGACGGGCACGGGGCACCCTTCTCATCTGTTTCAAGCGGAACATAACATTATTGACCATGCTGGCGATGGAGACCTTGTCGATGAGATCTTCTCCACGCGTTGTAGTTCGATTTGCACTGTGATATAAAGTGCATCGTGACTGCACGGTGGTGCACGAGCCTTCGGCAAACTGGGCCGGGTTCCGATGTGGTGGGGCTCAACACTACCAACATAGTAAAATACAGTGATGTCAAACAAAAGAAGATAAGAAAATACGGCCAATGGAATGTGGCTAGCGGAGATCAATGATCGCACGACCCAGACACATAATTACATAACTAGCACATATGTATGTGTGTTGCAACCGGAGAGATAATTGACGTGTCTATCGAAATATCCATCAGCACAACACAACAACATCGAATGGTGCCACCCTGCCATAGTACTGAGGCGCACACTGAGATCTAATAGAAATTAATATAAGTAGTACATTAAGAAGTATGCTACACATATAATACTTTTGGTACAATTTTTGTACGATGATTTTGATCTTAAAGAGCCTAATTTTCAAATCTTCTGTACCAAGACATTAATTATAAGTTGAAGCAATGTTTGAAATTTGCATCAAGTTGTGAAAAATATATCAATATATGGGTTATGTTGAATGCATTTGAGGTATCTCATCATACACTTGAAGTTAAAAAAAATGCCCGCTTCTTGCGAAACGACCCAGTTTGTTGCATGCAACTCCTGCTTGAGCTTACATAGCGCCTCTCATCTTCCTGGTTGCAGATCACGGACGCACACTCAGTAATACATAGGCCAGCTCAATTGGTTGCAACTTTCTAAACTGTGGTTGAAGTCTCGAGTTCGAGACCACATGAATCAATTAACTTTTTCTATGGCAATTTTTTTATCGCACAATGACGATGGGTCGGCCCCTGCAGGAAAATGCTCAATAGCAATGGGGTAGAGGGCCGGGCCCATTGCCTATGTGCGAGGCGTTCCACCAATGAGCCAAAAAAATCGAAGCCCAATTAAGGACAATTTTTTTCTTTTCTATTTTTGTATATATACGAAGGGATGAACCAAACTAACGGATAAAAATCTGCTAATAAATGACGTACCAAACAATTGGAGTAAGAAAGTACATTATATATAGGTTTATAGAAAATAAAAGTACTAATTAAGAGTGCAACCAAAACATAGTTTAAAAATGATTAACATGCAAGTTAATATCATATTTACAATCTACACATTTTTCTGAGCGATTTTCCATATATAACATTGTAAATTTCAAGTTAGTGTTTAAAAGATAAGAGTATTTTAAAAAGTACTCGAATCCATGAAAAAGATACTTAAAAAAATAGCTGGACCAAAATTGAACTGTGCAGCAAGGAAGCTCTATCTTACACCAATTGAAATTCGGGCAGAAAAGACAGAAAAAAGGGAGCTAGGATCAAACCTTGGTCTTCCTGATGGGGAAGTGACGCCCTAGCCACTAGGCTGCTGGTGTGCTTGTGACAATGGGAGGGCATAGCTATATATCAACCAAATGTAACCGCGACAACTTAATAAAAAAGGAATCGGTTTTGCCACCTACGGATAGCATTGGTGGGTAATTCTCGCCAACTTTGATGGTAATTTGGATGATGGTGAATGGGTAGAAACACTCTGTGCTTTATTATTAGGTAAATATAGTCTCTCGGAACCAGATCGATCGGCCCACAACAAATCGAACATTGCCTTTACCGAGCGTCTTCGATCCCCAATTCCCGATTCCCTTGTACGTCCCACAGCCATGAGCCAGAGCAAGGGCTCCGACATGGCATGCCGCCGCCGTAGCAACTCCCTGCCGGATGATGATGATCTTCTCTCGGAGATCCTCCTAAGCCTTCCGCCGCAGGCATCCTCCCTCCCATGTGTCTTCTTGGTTTGTAAGCGGTGGCGGCTTGTCACCACGGACTCCAGGTTCCTCTGCAGCTTCTATGCACACCACCGAAAGCCACTCCACCTCGGTTTTTTTAGTACCTGGAGAAGATCCTCTTCACCTCCGTTATCGACGCTCCGTACCACATCCCTCGCAAGTGCTTTGACTCGTACGCTACGGCTGCCTCCGCAAACATGACATACCTAGCTGGTTCCTTCTCGATACTGACCTGCTTAGGTGTCTCCATGGTCGCGTCGTCATCATTGACTATGTGAGCAAGGATCTAATCATGTGCACCCTTGTCGTAGGCGACCATCATCTTGTGGCTGCTCCACTAGAGTTCACAACAATCTTCCACAACATCATCAGGGCGGTGCTTTCTGTTGCTGGGGACTAGGACCAGATGCATGGTTATTGTTACTCTAGCAAAGGGACGGTAACTAAGTTTAAGTTGTTACGTTTGGGAAAATCTGCCGGTTCTGGCTGCCTGGCACGAGGGCAACAAAGCATAAGAAACAATTAAGATTACATACTACATATAGTACATGTTAGGTCGCTCACCGATGAAGCTCCATGACACCCTCTGTAGCTTCCTCTGCTGGGGTGTGTTGGCTCCTATTGAAGTACAATGCCACACAATGTGGTAGGTGTCACTCGACAGTGTACATGCATATGAGGGGACACCTAATCCACCAATTATTTTTGTCCCTCGTACACATAGCGTTTAGTCAAAAATCCCTAACTATCCAATATGGCGTCCAGTTAACCTACATAAGAGTTGGTTCCATGTTTCGACGCCTTCCGGGAAAGTGGTCATAAAAAAGTTACAACATGCTATTCCTGATTGTATTTGAGATTGTCCATCTCATTGATGAAGCTCTTGTACAAAGCCTCTTGCTTGCCTCCGAACATTTTGACTCTGTCCCAAGCTTAAGCTAGAGTGGGTTGTCAAAAAATTCACTTCTTCTCCCTCAAGGCATTCCAAAGGCCACCTGGGGTCCATTTTTTCAGGATGTCCAACCAGCAACTGCCCCCACATCCATACAGAGATGTCCCAAGTATATCCGCCCATAGCGGGTATGTCGTGGAATTGTCACGGCAGATGTCCTAGTGTGAGGACTTAGTCGTGAGGCCAACACATCTATGTGGTAGCTTGAGAGGGGTTGAGCGGACTCGAGAGACGCAACACAAGACAAGGATTTAGACAGCTTCGGGCCCGGGAAATATAATCCGATAATAGCCCTACATGCTATTTGTGGCTAGGTCTCATTATCATCACGAGAGAGTCGCCGGTAAACCGGCTCTATGTGTCTAGCCCTAGTTATTGTTTCTTCTTGCTTCTCCCCCTTTGGGGATCCCTGCCCCTCCTTATATATGTTGAAGGGGTGGGTTACATGACTAGTCCACCAAAACATGAACCAGCCTAGTCTTAACATGAACCGGCCTTCTGGGCCTTGGGCCTTGTCATCCGTCCGCCGCCCGCCGGGTTACTAGTGAGACATAATGTTCAAGCAAGTTGCTTGTAAACCATCTGGTCAGGGCGGGTCGCTAGTGAATAGCTAAGTGTAAACCGGGTCTCAAGTAAACCGCCAAGTCTGGCCGGGTCATACCGCGGGGTATATCCCCAACATTAGCCCTCATTTTAGCTTGGATTTATTCATGGTAAACTTATGCTGCAAAATAAACACAAAAACAAATTTGACAGTTTGCGTTCCGAGTTAAAAATTCTTATAAACCGGCACCTGACCATCGTTAACTCCTTGTCCTTTCCTTTTTCTAGAAAATCCGAGTCAATAGACCAGCTTCATAATCAATTTACTTGCAGAAGATATTTTGTAAATAAGAATCCATTTGAATCGGCCTTCAATGCTCCGATTTGACAAAAATATTGGTCTTCAAACTTTTCAACTGATATTCAGCCAGTTTGAAAATGTGGAACTTGCTGGTTTATGATTGCCAAAATTACCGGGTTATAAAAACTAATGATCCCAGGTCATGACCGTTTATAGACGCCGGGTTATGATTGTTGCCAACGCCGGGTCACACAATTAATCTTCCTGATTTGCCCAAAACTGAGAATTTGAAGATGTTCCTCCTTTATATGCATATTACCTGTAGCCGCCAAGTCTTAAGAGGAGAACTTAGAGATAGCTTAAGACTTGTTTCAATATAAATGTTGCAACCTTGAAGAAATCCAGATTGTTCATCCTCGTCACTAGTAAAAATTGAATACTCCATATTATGTAGCCCCCAGGTGACGGCTTGTCATGCTTGCAGCAACCTGGGACTTGTAATTGCCTGATGCTCAAAAAACTTCAACCAGTGTAGCCCACAAGGGACGGGTCATTATGCAATAATGAGCAGGGACTTTATAAATATGATCATGTAGACTTGAACAGCACTGTGTAGCCCACAAGGGCCGGCTCAGTAAAATAATATTGAGCTGGGACTTTATATATACTTCTTTGAAAAGAACATCATATGATGTAACCCCCATCATGGGGCTTGAACCCATGTCCACAAGTTTAAGAGCTTTGTGCTTTACCAACTGAGTAGTGGACCCTTCAATATAGTGGATTAAGACTTGTGTACCTTGAATTGTTGACAGGAGCAATTGGTAGCCCCCAAGGGCCGGCTCATTACTATGTGATGAGTCGGGTCTTCAATAAGGTGAGCAAACAATGACTTTGCATAAGCCCCCAAGTGTCATGGTGCATGCTTGCAGCGACATGAGGCTTGCATATTTGATGTAATCTTAACTTGAATAATGTAGCCCCCAAGTGCCGGGTCGTAAGCCTGCAGCGACTCGAGACTATACCTTCAATTGTAGAATAAACCATTTCCATTGATAAAATAATATCCATTGCGCTGAAGCGACTTTGAAAATCTCAAACATAATATTGGTTATTAATAACCATGATAAAAATCCAGCCATGCTGACTAATTAAAGATTTGAATAATATATCCCGGTTTGCAAACCAGTTCCATTGATATTTGATCACACTGTTGGTTTTACCAAGCCAGTGTAGTAAGGGTGATAACCCCAATCTTGGGTATTGCTAACTCCTGCAATATTTTTGCCGGTTTATAATAAAATCGTACCGGGTTGTGATAAACATCGGATTATCCGTATATGATACTAGCAACTTGTAATCGAAACCAGACCGGTTAATGAACACCAGATTATTTGATAGCGGTGACTTATAGTCAACAACCAGGCCGAGTCAATAAACAACGGTTTAACATAAAAAATGTCCTAAATTGCAAAAGAGAATAAACTTGTCAAAAAATCATGCGAGGCTTTTTATGGGCTGCCAGGCCTATATTCAAGGCTTTTCATGGGCTGTCAGGCCACTGAGTTAAACCATTTCACAAAGCCAGTTAAGATGGACCTCACATTAACCAATCGTCGTTTTAACATTGACAAGTTCAGGGTTTGTATAAGATTGACTTGTCAAACGTTCGGCGGGTCATACCAGGTTTACCTGGACAGAGTGACTTAGTTGATGCAGGCAGGTTAACCCGGGGTTTTAGGTGAATACACCTGGCTTCCAAGCCTGGCTTGATAGCCTATTACAAGGGCCTTAAAAACTCTTTTATGCTGTGCAAGAAGAGCCCCCAAGTAAAATTTTGTGTTGTGCTCAGTGGGTGCCTATGTTTGAGTTGTGCTGTGCAACAAACTCTCTTTGGCCCCTTTATGATAATATTGGCCTGATAGCCGGATTACTGAAGTAACCAGAGCTGCGCTCTTATGATAATATTGGCCTGATAGCCGGATCAAGAGGGTAGTCAGAACTCCGCTTTGTAAACAGAAGCCCCCATGTGATATATTTCTGAGATGTGCTCGCTGGGTGCCTATGTTTGACTTGTGTTGTGCAAGAAACTCGCTTTGGTCTATTTAATTGTTCCTGAGAACTCGAACTTTGCGAGAGATATTTCTTCTTGAACCGGATGTTTAAACCGGATATTGAATGTTTAAAAGCTTTGTGGGAGACATATTTCCCCTGAACCGGATTGTAAACCGGATATTTGAGAGCTTCAGTAAGACTGATGTCTTTTGAGCCGGATTTTAAACCGGATTCCATTCCAATGACCTGGAAACTTCTTCATTGAGCTGGGATTTTGTAATTGTCATATACTTTTTAAGCCAGAAATTTTCTGACGGCCTTTACATTTTCATCAATATAATAGTTGCCTCTGGGACCGGGTTATCTTTCCCTCCATCATCCTGGGTTCTTAAATTTGCTGAAACTGGCAAGAGTTGTTGAGTCATGTCATCGGAGCCCCCGAGTCTTAAGACGACTCAAGGAGTTTGTCTTGAGATTCTTTGTATTTGACCATAGCAGAAGGTGTATAACATTGGTGTTGATAGCGCGATGTGAATCCATAGAAAGTTGAGATGCTTGCGGCGGGTTATAAATGATCTCGTATGAGCCGTGTCAACAACTCGGCCAATGGTTCCTTCTAATTGGCTGTTTTGAAGTTTAACCAAACTATAGTGGCGGCGGCTTCTGTGCCTACCCATTGGGCCATCCAGTGCAGACGATAGCTGATGATAATTTGCTCCAGAGTTGTTGGAAGAAAACCAGGCTACTCAAGCTGTGACTTGCTCATACTCAATAAACAGCTCATGCAGATAGGTGCGGCCCAATATGTTGATGTAGACCAGGCCGCGAGAGTCAGACAATAAAGACGACCGCAAGATCGGAGGCGATATAGATAAATGAGTCGGCCACGGCGTTGTAAGCCGGTGCAGTCGGGCGAGTCAATTGCAGGTGTGATAAGCCGGATCGTGTTGATGTAAACTGGACCATAGAGACCACAGCCTGCACATACATTCACTGAGCTTGATGGCATGGTCAGATGCTTCCGTATGATAACGATGGGGCGAGCTATATATCGATGACACGGCCATTGTCACGAGATACGGCCACGGCGTCGTAAGCTAATGAGGGGTCTGTTGAGTAACGACAACCACCTGTGCTAAATGATGTTGGCGTGCCTTAATCTCCGCGGTAGAGTACCACTTTGTAATGAATAATTCTCTTGCATATAAAATACAGCAGGGTAAAGTAGTTTTGCTCGAATGAATTAACATGTGCTTAAAAAATAAAATAGAGTAAATAGCACCTGGTATTTTTCGTCGGGTGCAAAGCGGTCGAGCACGACGGGCAATTGCAGCGGTCAGCCCGGAGTCAACCACAGCGGGAGTGGGCAGCGAGCCGGCACCGGCCGAAGCAAGCCAAAACACGGCAATTGCTCCTGGGGTTGATGTACGGTCAGCCAGCCTTTGCAGCAATTGTTGGAATAGTACTTAAACAGAGTGTCTTCATCACGTGCTATTGGAGTACTATTGGAAGTACTTTGGATTTGATTTATTGTCCACATAAATTATTCCAAAAGCGATTAGTTTTCACGTACTACCACCTGAGTCGATGTACACTACTAGTACTTTGCTAGTTTATCCGGAAAAATTACCGATTGCTGCCCCGAGACTTGATCTGTCACCTGAGGTTTGATGGGAGTAGATAAACAGGAGCAGATCAGGCATGGTTGTGCCCCGCGTACGTACGCCAGGGCGGCCGCTAATTTACGCCCGCTCTTATGGTAGCGTGGCACGGATGAAAGAACCGGTGTAGAACATTACCAGCGCATGCTCCGTACCCGCAGTATAATACATTATTTATAATGAATAATTGTTTTGCGAAACAATATTGCTGACCAATGCAAAAATAAAATGTTCTTTGAGAAAAACAATATGCACTATATAAAATAGTCTAGACGGATGTCACTTGACGCATTTAGACTTTTACGATCCTCACCAGTGTCCATCAGTCAGCCCGGCGCATTGAATATGCAGCTCATAATTCTTCCTTCAGGTTGCCACTCCAGATGCTTCGTCAATAGTTCGTGAACTTTGCCGCGGGCGATGAGCCGGCGGCGACTCTGCGACAAGGGCGGCTCTCAATAGAGGACGGAGGCGACGACGGCGGCTCGAGGAATCGGCTCAACGCGCATCCGCGATGGTGGGGCCGTAGTGGTAACTCAGAGCAGACGCAAGGCGGCATGAAAGCAAGGGCACACGGGCCACGCACGCGGTGAGTACGCCGAGGCGGCGACGGCTCAGAGTTGGCCACTTGCAGGTGGAGGTAGCCGCAGTTTTTAAAAGCCTGTGAGAACGGCGGTTTACAGACGCGGGCGGCTCAAAGCGAGGCCAACATTGGGACGAATCAGCAACGTCCTTTGGACGACTAGGACGACAGCGGCTGATGGAGCGAGGCGGACGACGACAGCAGGCGGGTATGGCCAGCGCAAGGTTGAAAACGGCTCGGAGTCATCGTGCGGCCATGATCAAACCCTCTTCCAAGTTGTCGTTGGTTTGATTTTCCTCTCGTGCTGATGGATCAATCGATGGATCTCCTTTGCCTTCACGTCTGGAACCAGTAGTACTAGTTTTTTCCGTGACGAAATTAGCACCATAGTACGAGTTGATGCCATCTGGACTCAAAACAATGTAATAGTGCACGGGCAGCAAAACTTTGTTTGCCTTGGCGATTTGACGTTTTGATGGATAATGTGTGACCTTCACGTGGGTACTAAATCAACCATTAATATGAAATACTCCCTTAGCACTGATCTGATTTGATGTCTTGACAGAGTGCGTAGCCACAGTAGCAATCTCAGGACTTGAAATGAATCTGCGACTGCCTTGGATGCCATCTTCTTCACACGCGCTGGCTCTCTGGTTTAAAACGGAAATCGGACAGCGATATACATTGAGTCGGTCTCGGTTTTGCCGGATAGCACGGAGGTGCGGTGGCACGCATGGAACCCTAGCTCCTTCCAAACCGGTTATTTTTCATCCGAAAAATTGCAAACTTCTCGATCCCTGGAAAAGATCCCTCCAAGACCTCAACACCACCGTGCACCCGGCCCCACGGTGGGCGCCAACTGTCATGGAATTGTCACCGCAGAGGTCCTAGTGTGAGGACTTAGTCGTGAGGTCAATGCATCTACATGGTAACTTGAGAGGGGTTGAGCGGAATCGAGAGACGCAACATGAGACAAGAATTTAGACAGCTTTGGGCGCCGGAAAACATCTTCCGGTAATATCCCTACACGTTGTTTGTGGCTAGGTCTCATTATCATCATGAGAGAGTCGCCGGTAAATCGTCAGCCGCCCGCCGGGTTAACAATGAGTCATAATGTTCAAGCAGGTTGCTTGTAAACCATCTGGTCAGGGCAGGTCGCTAGTGAATCGCTAAGTGTAAACCGGTTCTCAAGTAAACCACCAAGTCCGGCCGGGTCATATTTCTGGCCGCGTCATACCGCGTAGTATATCCCCGACATTTGCCCCCAGTTTAGCTTGGATTTATCCATGGTAAAGTTATGCTGCAAAATGAACACAAGAACAAATTTGACAGTTTGTGTTTCGGATTAAAAATTCTTGTAAACCAGCACCTGACCATCCTTAAGTCCTTATCCTTTCCTTCTTCTAGAAAATCCGAGTCAATAGACCAGCTTCATAATCAATTTACTTGCAGAAGATGTTTTGTAAATAAGAATCCATTTGAATCGGCCTTCAATGCTCTGATTTGACAAAACTATTGGTCTTTAAATATTCAACTGATATTCAGCCGGTTTGAAAATGTAGAACTGGCTGGTTTATGATTGCCAAAATTACCGGGTTATAAAAACTAATGATCCCAGGTCATGATTGTTTATAGACGCCGGGTTATGATTGTTGTCGACGCCGCGTCACACAATTAATCTTCCTGATTTGCAAAAACTAAGAATTTGAAGATGTTCCTCCTTTATATGCATATTACCTGTAGCCCCCAAGTCTTAAGAGGAGAACATAGTGATAGCTTAAGACTTGTTTCAATATAAATGTTGCAACCTTGAAGAAATCCAGATCGTTCATCCCCATCACTAGTAAATACTGAATACTACATATTATGTAGCCCCCAGGTGATGGCCTGTCATGCTTGCAGCAACCTGGGACTTGTAATTGCCCGATGCTCAAAAAACTTCAACCAGTGTAGCCCCCGAGGGCCGGGTCATTATTCAATAATGAGCAGGGCCTTTATAAATATGATCATGTAGACTTGAACACCCCCGTGTAGCCCCCAGGGGCCGGCTCAGTAAAATAATATTGAGCTGGGACTTTAAATATACTTCTTTGAAAAGAACATCATATGATGTAACCCCCATCATGGGGCTTGAACCCACGTCCACAAGGTTAAGAGATTTGTGCTTTACCAACTGAGCAGTGGACACTTCAATATAATGGATTAAGACTTGTGTACCTTGAATTGTTGACAGGAGCAATTGGTAGCCCCAAGGGCCGGCTCATTACGATGTGATGAGTAGGGTCTTCAATAAGGTGAGCAAACAATGACTTTGCATTAGCCCCCAAGTGTCATGGTGCATGCTTGCAGTGACATGAGACTTACATATTTGATGTAATCTTAACTTGAATAAATGTAGCCCCCAAGTGCCAGGTCGTAAGCCTGCAGCGACTCGGGACTATTCCTTCAATTGTAGAATAAATCATTTCCATTGATAAAATAATATCCATTGCACTGAAGCGACTTCGAAAACCGCAATCATAATATTGGTTACTGATAACCATGATAAAAATCCAGACATGCTGGCTATTTAAAAATTTGAATAATATAACCCGGTTTGAAAACCGGTTCCATTAATATTTCATCACACTGTTGTTTTTACCAAGCCAGTGTAGTAAGGGTGATAACTCCAATCTTGGGTATTGCTAATGTAATGCCCCGGATGTAATACTTTCCCTTTTGGGTATACAATATATCTCCGGTTTCATCTATGTCCATTCCGGGTTCTTTCTCTTTCGGGCTTTCGTCGTTTTGTTGTGTGAGTGTGTGGCATTCATTCATATCATGTAGACATGTGCATTGCATTGCATTTGTGTTGTGGGTTGCATCCGGTTCGTCGTGTTTCTTCCCGTTGTCCGTTTCGCGTTCCGGAGCTCCCTCACGTGTCCGTGACGTCCCGTAGGCCTACTTTGTTGTTCGGGCGTTTTACGTTACCGGTGTGCCGCGAGGTTGTTGTGTGTGTTGTTGTTTTGTTGTGTGCAACCCGCCTCTCAAATCTCGTCTCGTTTGGACTCCGTTGACTTTCCCATCCGTTGTTCGTGTGGGCCCGAAGTGCCTTCACTTCGTGTTCCAGAAACACCCCTACTGCTTTCTTTTATCTCCTCCTAGGCCTTTTAAATCTACCCCCGCGATCGGATCCGTCGGATCGCGATCGGAGGGCTCCTAGCGCCCCTAAATCCCCTCCTAACCCTAAAAACTGCTATATAATAGACCCTAGTCTATTTTGGCATGTCCCCTTCTTCTTCCCACCTCCCCTCTATTTTTTTTCCTCTATTTCTTTTGGGATCGAGCGCCGCCGCAAATTCCGCTGGCTCGAAGCCTCAGAACGAGGTCAACGCCTCGAGGCGCCCCGCGGGATCCTTCGACCGCTCCAGCCGCGGACCGTCGCCCCTCCGCGCCAGCTCATCAGCTCGCCAGGCCTCGTCAGCCCACCGCACCGAGCCGACGAAGTGGTCCTCGCGGGCCAGCCGCTCCCTTCGTCGCCTCCTCGCCTCGCCTCGCTGGCCCGAGGCCAGTACAACTTCCGCGCCGCCCGGCCTCTCAGGCCGCAGGCACCAGCCGCCGCCTGGCCCGCTTCTCCCGAGCCGGCGCTCCTCCTCGCTTCGCACTTTCGCCGTCGCCTGGGCCAGGCCCGACTCGCCTCCCGCCCCGACCGGGCCTTCCTCTTCCGCCGCAGCCGGGGCCCGAAGCCGCCTGGGCCGGATCCACCGCCAGCGCGCGGCCCGCCTCCTACTGGCCGCACCGCCTCCGCCCGGCTGGGCCTCGCCCCGGTGGCCCGCCGAGCTGCCGCCCAGATCTGCTTCAACCCAGGCCCGAGCCCGTTACTGTTCATCGAGGTTGACCCTTTTCCCCACTAAGTCCCAGATCTGTCAGTCTGAAATGCAATGTTTGACCTGCTGTATCTTTTACCGTGGTGCTCCGTTTTGCGCGTGTGATATGTCCAGACGTTCGTGGAGATGTGCTCTACGTTTCCTCTGTTGTTGTCATGCATGTTAGATGTCATCTAGACACTTGTTTTGCTGTTGCAAGTGTGCATCATGTTATAAACTGCTGTTATGTGTTATTTTCATGCCACCTTTGCCATGTGATAACTTTTAGCTCGTTTGTCCAAACGATGCAAATGACATGTCCACGTATTCGTCTTGCCACGAACTACGTGTTGCTTGTGATAGGTTGCATGGTAGATTTTTTATTGCCTTGTTATCATCGTTGCAAAGTGCCATGTTCATATGTTGTGTTTTCACTTGTTATGAAATGCCATCTTGTTGAGCTCGTTGCAATCGTAGTGTTCACCTCTATGAAGCATGCTTGTGTGTTTCGGGATCACCTTCATGTGTATGTTGATGAGGTGCTTACCCTTTGCCATGTTTAGTTTCGAGGTGACTTAAACATGCTCTTTTAGATGCTATGTTGATATTGCTGTTTTAGGACTTAGTGATTTTTCACTAAGTCTGAAATCTGTAACTTTCCGATGCCATGTTCGTGTGATGCTCTAGGACAAAGCATGTTAGTTTTGGGGTGGATTTTGATTGTTCCTTGTAGTATATATTGTTGTCTTTCCATTCATGTCCTCGCATGTCCATTTGAGTGGCTGTAGCATGTTGATCTTTTGCTTTAAAGTTTCAATAAAATTCTGCTGCCAGAATTTTATTGTAAAGTTCAATATGTCCAAGATCATTGCTATTGATCCGTGACTCCGTTGGGGGTGCACTTTGGACCTAGTTGCTGTACTATATATCTAGTTTGTGTTCAAGTCCTTTGCCATGCTTTTTGGGTGCTGTAGCTTAATTATTTTGAGCTCCAAAGATGCTATGTTGCTGTAATTTTCAGCTTTCGCTCAAATCTTGTTTCGGGCATAACTTTTAGCCCGTAACTCCGATTTCAGCGAATCTTATATCAAACTTGATTGTTTTTCCGTGTAGATTAATAATATCAGATTGTTATCTTGTTTTGAGGTGTTTTGCTTGAGTGATGTTTTACGTGCTCCATGTGCATCCTTAGTGCATCCATCATGCATTCATGTTTTCCGAGTGCGCATTGCATCTTGTTGATTGGTGCTCGGTGTGATTGTTTTGTTTAGAGCCGGAAGCTGAGACTGAGTACGAGGTTGAGCACGAGGTTTCCAACGAGGTTGAGCACGAGGACCCTTCTTACGATCCGAACGACTTCTCTTCAGGCAAGATGACCGAACCCCGATAACATTACTATCTTTGCCTATTGCTAGTAGTCTCGATCTATAGTTTTGCCTCGATGCCCATGTTCTTCTTGTCAGCCTCCTACTTGTAACCAATTGCCATGTTTAACCACCCTACCTATGCAAACCGTTGCTTGGCTAAGTACGCTTCGCTCAGCCCTTCTTATAGCGTTGCTAGTTGCAGGTGAAGCGAAGATGTTTGCTCCATGTTGAAGTTTGGTTGGGTTATATCACACTATATAAATGCTTTAAATGAAATCATCTATATATTGGCAAGGGTGGAAGGCTAAGCCTTTTGCTTGGTGTTTTGTTCCACTCATGCCGTTAGGATCCGTATAAGCCGGTATTATGTTCCTTGATTATGCGTTCCTAACACGGTTGGGGTGTATGGGACCCCCTCGATAAACCGCTAAGTGCTAAGTCTTTTCCAGCAAGTCCCAACATTGGTACTATTTGCCTAATAACAAACTAAACATGCATAGGGAGTAATTAACCCTCTTTCTTAATCAACAACCCCGGGCCAGTGCTCCACATGAGTGTTGGTCCGAAACGGGGGTCCTGCAGGGCCACCTCGAGGAAACTCAAGGTCTGGTAAAAACCTGTAGCATCGCCCATCCGGTCGTGGCCTGAGATGAGATACGCGCGGCTACTATCAGGGTGTCGGCACGCCGGGAGGATTTGCTGGATTAGCCTTACCTTAGCTCGGTATATCTTGAGCACGGGATTCCGAGGATACTCGGGTCTTCCCACTTTGGAGTTGCGACTCCGCGGATCGTGGGCTTGTAATGGGTCAAGTTGGAACACCCCTGCAGGGTTTGAACTTTCGAAAGCCGTGCCCGCGGTTATGTGGCAGATGGGAGCTTGTTAATTCCGGTTGTAGATAACTTGACACAATGTTACTAATACACTACCAGCGTGTGTTCCGTGACTGTCAATTTCCGAATAGGGATTCGGGAGTTGAACACGGAGGGGTTATGTTTGTGGAGCTTGTAGCTAGGATCACTTCGTGATCACTTCTCGCCGATGCCTTCTCTTCTCGCTCTCACTTGCGTAAGCTAGATGCTAGTTGCTGCTGCAGACTTGTTCTTTTCATCAGCCTTTCCCTCACCTAAAGGCTTAAATAGTTCTGTTACCCGGGAACGGGATTGCTGAGTCCTCCGTGGCTCACAGATACTTCACACACCAGATGCAGGTCCAGCTGTGAGCTATCCAGGTGATGGCACCGAGCTGGATTGGGAGTACGACGAGGAGCGTAGTCGGTACTACGTGCGCTACCCGGACGATCAGTAGTGGAGTCTCTTACTAGGTTTCGATCCGCCTGTGGTTTATTTATCTGAGTTTGGTACTTTGACTTTTGGCTTTTGCCCTTAGAGGGTTGTAGTGTTCTTAATGTATGATGTTTGAGACTTGTACTGTAATTCTGTGACGTGGCGAGTGTAAGCCAACTATTTTCAGTTTACTATCCCCTCTTTTACATGAGTTGTGCAAAGATTACCAGACTTGAGATCATTCTAGGATGGAATTATGCCTTTAAGTCGTGCCTCGACACGTAGGAGGTATAACTCCATCCTGGGCATTACAAGTTGGTATTAGAGCCTTCTCCGACCTAGGAGCCCCCACTGTTTGATCGAACCGTTGACGGTTGAGTCTAGGCACACACTGAAAACTTTTTGAGTCCTATATTATATCGGAGAGTAGGATTTCTTTGCTTCTCATCCCCTTTCTCTCTGGTGAGGACTCCTGACGTCTACTCTTGTCTCTCCTATCTTCAAAATTTGCACAATTTTTTTTTAGGAATCCCGCGAGTATTCTGGGATTGTTTCGATGTTCTTGTGACAAGGATATTGTTCTCGATGCCTCCTGTTACCGAGGAGTTGAGCTTCGGGGTATCATTGTAACAAGCATATCGCGGCAGTACTAAATACTTAAGACGGCCGACATCAAAAATCTCCCCTATACGGCCAGTGGCACGATAACCCCGACATCACCCAATACTGGGGAGGTAGTTCGGGAGTATTGCCATAGCTTGTTATAGTGGATGCTTTTCGAAGGTCCGAGGTACACAGTTTCCAAGAAAGACTGGTTATGTGTTGAAGGATGGATACACCTGGATGTAGGTTAGAGTTGATTGCGCGGTGCTTCCCGTGTATCCCCAACACCTGATTGCATAACTGGAATCTTTCGGAAAACTATAGGTGGGTTTTATCTAGTAGATCGTAGGCATTCTTCCAACGAATGCAGGTTAGTGAGTTCGGGGTTCGACATTGAGTGAAGGGGTTATATGACCGATGTTACTATCAGGAGTTGCATCTTAAAGGGTCCTTGGCTATGCTGATCCGGGGATTGCAAAACCTTTTCGTAACGCGTTCATATGCTTTCAGCACAAAGATGTTAGAACGAAACTCCTCTCTTGTGTTTGTTCCCGTCTGTACCTTGTTGTTTTTCTTATTTTCATTTTGATCCCTATGTGGCTTCTCGTGAAGACTGATGTTATCAATTAACTGAGAAATTCATTCGTTCCTCTTGTTCGGATGATTTCATTCGTTCTTATTGTTCGAATGATTATTGTGAAGACTTGTTGCAATTCATTCCATTGATTCAGCTTATTCCTTTTGTCAATCAATTGCTGATTCGTGGTCATCTCTTACAGGATGGCTCCGAAAAGGGTTCCGAATGCTAACCCAGAGGGTGAAGAGGTTCCAGAACGTCCTCCTTCTCCTCCTCCTCCGCCTGAGGCTTGGAGAGCAATTATGCAGACTACAGCTCAGAACACTCAGTTGATGATGCAGATGATGCAACAAATGCAAGCTATGCAAGCTAATCAAGCTAATCAGGGTGTTCCAATGAACCAAGGCAACTTCTTCCAGCAGCACCATGCTACTCTCAACCAGTTCCTGGCTAACAATCCTAAAGCTTTCAGTTACTGTGTCGACCCTCTGGATGCTGAGGATTGGTTAACCGACATAAAGAAGCATTTTGAGTGCAGTAACATGAAAGAAGATGACTATGTGAAGTTTGCAGCCTTCCAACTGAAAGATCAAGCAGCTGACTGGTGGCAGCAGTACAAAGACTCAAGGCCGGGTCAAGTGATCTCTTGGGAGAATTTCTGCAAGGATTTCCGCTCGCATCACATTCCTACAAGTGTCATCGAGGGTATGCGTGAGCAATTCCGCAACCTCAAGCAGGGCTCCATGACAGTCTATCAGTATAATGTCAAGTTCCAAAACCTCGCTCGCTATGCAAAGCAAGACATTCCTGATGCAAAGAGTAAAATCTATCAGTTCCGTGGAGGTCTCAAAGATGAACTTCAGCTTGCTCTCACTTTGTTCGAGCCAGACGAATTCGATAAGTTCTATAACATGGATTTGAAACAAGAAGCAGCTCAGCTTAAGATGGAGGCTTCTAAGAAGAGAATTCGAGATGCTGTTCACTCTTCCTCATCGTCTCAGTTGGCTGCGAAACAACAGAAATTCTGGCTTCCTCCTCCTCCAGTGATTCGAGCTCCATACAACAACTCCAACAACTTCAACAACTCCAACAACAAGAACTCTAGTGGTCGTGGTTTCTCCCACCCACCCAACCCAAGCAACCAGTCGAAGAAGCAGTTTCAGTCTCAAGGCTCCAAGTCAAGTGGCTCTCATTTCCGTCCTCTCTCAGAAGTGACTTGCAACAAATGCACTCAGAAAGGTCACTATGCCAACAGATGTCCGAATCCGAAGCGTCTTCCTCCTCCTCCACCTGTGAGCTCAGCTACTGTCAGGCATGATCCAAAGGCTGCAAGGGTCAATCTGATGAATGCAGCACAAGCGGAGGCTTCTTCTGATGTCATTTTGGGTAACCTTCCAGTGAACTCTTTTCCAGCTAAAGTGTTATTTGATTCGGGTGCTTCTTGCTCTTTCATGTCTTATCCATTTGCATCCAAGCACGATTTTGTCACCAAAAATCTGCCAAGGGAGTTAACAGTTATTTCTCCGGGGAGAAGAATGCACTCCAGTGTTTATGCTCCGGATGTTTCTATTCGCATGGGTGACTATCGATTTTTGGCTTCTCCGGTGGTTCTTGGTAATTCTGACATCGACCTCATTCTCGGAATGGATTGGCTTTCTCAGCATGATGCTCACATTGATTGTGCTCAAAAGGAAGTCAAATTGACTCATTCTGATGAAGATGTGATTATCTTCGCCTCCAGGGATAATACTATTCGGCTTTTCTCTCTTAATGATAAGGGCAAAATTAATGCCATAGAGCAAATTCCAGTGGTGAACGAATATCAAGACGTCTTTCCAGAAGATCTTCCAGGCATGCCTCCACACCGTCAGTTGGAGTTTGTCATTGAACTCGAGCCGGGCACTGAGCCTGCGTGCCGGCGTCCATACAAGCTCTCTCCGGATGAATTGAAGGAATTGAAGAAGCAGCTTGATAAGCAGGAGAGTATGGGTCTCATCAGACCGAGTACGTCTCTGTGGGGCTGTGGCGTCTTATTTGTCAAGAAGAAAGATGGCACGGAGCGTCTCTGTGTTGACTACCGGCCATTGAACAAGAAGACGATTAAGAACAAATATCCGCTCCCCAACATCAACGAACTCTTTGAGCAGCTCAAAGGAGCTAAAGTGTTCTCTAAGCTTGACCTCCGAATGGGCTATCATCAAATTCGCATTCGCGAGGAAGACATTCCCAAGACGGCCTTCAGAACGAGCTACGGTTCATACGAGTATACCGTCATGTCCTTCGGTCTCGCCAATGCTCCTCCTACCTTTTCAAGGATGATGCATTACATCTTCAACCCCTATACTGGCGAGTTCGTGCTTGTGTATCTGGATGATATTCTGGTGTTTTCCAAGAATGAAGAAGATCACGAAAAGCACTTGCGTCTGGTTCTTGATCGACTCCGAGAGCATAAATTCTATGCCAAGTTCTCAAAGTGCGAGTTTTGGCTCGATAAGGTTTTGTACCTGGGCCACATCATCTCAGCTGACGGTATTGCGGTTAATCTCGAGAAAGTTGAAGCAATTGTCAACTGGGAGGCTCCTCGGAACGTCAAGCAGCTCCGCAGTTTTCTGGGTCTTGCCAGCTATTGCAGAAGGTTTGTGGAGAACTTCTCCAAGATTGCCAAGCCTCTTTCCAACCTGCTTCAGAAGAATGTCAAATACTTTTGGTCTCCCGAATGTGAAGTGGCATTCAAAACCCTCAAAGAGAAGCTTGTCTCTGCTCCAGTTCTGACTCCTCCGGATGAAACCAAGCCCTATGAAGTGTTCTGCGATGCTTCTCTTCAAGGTCTTGGTGGTGTGCTTATGCAAGATAAGAAAATTGTGGCATATACTTCTCGGCAGCTCAAGCCCAGTGAGAAGAACTATCCCACACATGATCTCGAGCTAGCAGCTGTGGTACATGCTCTGATTACGTGGAGACATCTGTTGTTGGGCAGAAAGGTCGACATCTTCACTGATCACAAGAGCTTGAAGTACATCTTCACACAGCCGCATCTGAACCTCCGCCAGACTCGTTGGGTCGAGATGATCCAGGAGTACAACCCCAGCATTGAATACACTCCAGGCAAGGCGAATGTGATTGCAGATGCTTTGAGCAGAAAGGCATATTGCAACAGCCTTCTTATCAAGCCACACCAGCCTGAGCTTTGTGAAGCTTTCAGGAAGCTCAACCTCCAAGTTGTTCCGCAGGGTTTTCTTGCAAATCTCCAAATTGCTCCTACCTTGGAAGATCAAGTCCGTGAGGCCCAGCTCAGTGATTCCATGGTGAAGAAAGTGAAGCATGGGATTGCTAAGGGCACTCCAAAATACAAGTGCTTCCGTGTTGATGAGAGAGATACCTTGTTCTTCGAGGACAGACTCGTTGTTCCCAAAGGTGACCTCAGGAAGCTCATAATGGAAGAAGCTCATGATTCTCTCCTTTCCATTCATCCTGGCAGTTCCAAGATGTATCAAGATCTCAAGCAATCTTACTGGTGGACACGCATGGAAAGGGAGATTGCCCAATTCGTGAATGAATGTGATGTATGCAGAAGAGTGAAAGCAGAACATCAACGTCCAGCCGGTCTTCTCCAACCTCTTCCTATCCCCGAGTGGAAGTTCGACCACATTGAAATGGACTTCGTCACTGGCTTTCCTAAATCCAAGCGAGGAAATGATGCTATCTTTGTGGTGATTGACAAGCTTACCAAAGTCGCTCACTTTCTTCCAGTCAAAGAATCAATCAATGCAGCTCAACTTGCAGAGCTGTACACTTCCAGAATTGTGTCCCTACATGGCATTCCTCAAGTGATATCCTCAGACCGTGGCAGCTTGTTCACATCAAGGTTCTGGGACTCCTTTCAGTCCGCCATGGGCACGAAGATCAGGTTCAGCACTGCCTTTCACCCTCAGACTAGTGGTCAAGTCGAGCGTGTGAATCAGATTCTAGAAGACATGCTCAGAGCCTGTGTCATCTCCTTCGGCATGAAATGGGAAGAATGCCTTCCATTTGCCGAGTTCTCTTACAACAACAGCTTTCAAGCAAGTGCAGGCAAAGCACCGTTTGAAATTCTCTATGGCAGAAAGTGCCGTACCCCTCTCAACTGGTCTGAAACAGGTGAACGCCAACTTCTTGGCAATGACTTGATCTCTGAAGCCGAAGAAATGTGCAAAGTCATACGTGAGAATCTCAAGGCCGCTCAGTCGCGTCAGAAGAGCTACTATGACGGAAAGCATCGTGATTTGGCTTTCGACATCGGTGATCATGTCTATCTCCGAGTTTCTCCGATGAAAGGAACCCAAAGATTCGGTATCAAAGGAAAACTTGCTCCTAGATACGTCGGGCCTTTCAAGATTCTTGGCAAAAGAGGTGATCTAGCCTATCAGCTCGAGCTCCCTTCCAACTTTGCAAATGTTCATGATGTCTTCCATGTGTCTCAGCTTCGCAAATGCTTCAAGGCACCTGAGCGCATGATTCCGTTTGAGGAGATTGATCTTCAACAAGACCTTTCCTACCGAGAGCATCCAGTTGCAATTCTCGAAGAAACCGAACGCAAGACTCGCAACAAGTCCATCAAGTTTCTGAAAGTCAAGTGGTCACATCACACAGACCGAGAAGCTACCTGGGAACGAGAAGATCATCTTCGTTCCGAGTACCCTTCCTTTTTCCAGTCCTAGATCTCGGGATGAGATCTTTTTGTAGTAGAGGAGAGTTTGTAATGCCCCGGATGTAATACTTTCCCTTTTGGGTATATAATATATCTCCGGTTTCATCTATGTCCATTCCGGGTTCTTTCTCTTTCGGGCTTTCGTCGTTTTGTTGTGTGAGTGTGTGGCATTCATTCATATCATGTAGACATGTGCATTGCATTGCATTTGTGTTGTGGGTTGCATCCGGTTCGTCGTGTTTCTTCCCGTTGTCCGTTTCGCGTTACGGAGCTCCCTCACGTGTCCGTGACGTCCCGTAGGCCTACTTTGTTGTTCGGGCGTTTTACGTTACCGGTGTGCCGCGAGGTTGTTGTGTGTGTTGTTGTTTTGTTGTGTGCAACCCGCCTCTCAAATCTCGTCTCGTTTGGACTCCGTTGACTTTCCCATCCGTTGTTCGTGTGGGCCCGAAGTGCCTTCACTTCGTGTTCCAGAAACACCCCTACTGCTTTCTTTTATCTCCTCCTAGGCCTTTTAAATCTACCCCCGTGATCGGATCCGTCGGATCGTGATCGGAGGGCTCCTAGCGCCCCTAAATCCCCTCCTAACCCTAAAAACTGCTATATAATAGACCCTAGTCTATTTTGGCATGTCCCCTTCTTCTTCCCACTTCCCCTCTATTTTTTCCCCTTCCTTCAGATCTCAGATCCACTTTTCTTCCCGGATCCCGAGAGGATCGCTGGGATCGAGCGCCGCCGCAAATTCCGCTGGCTCGAAACCTCAGAACGAGGTCAACGCCTCGAGGCGCCCCGCCGGATCCTTCGACCGCTCCAGCCGCGGACCGTCGCCCCTCCGCGCCAGCTCATCAGCTCGCCAGGCCTCGTCAGCCCACCGCACCGAGCCGACGAAGTGGTCCTCGTGGGCCAGCCGCTCCCTTGGTCGCCTCCTCGCCTCGCCTCGCTGGCCCGAGGCCCGTACAACTTCCGCGCCGCCCGGCCTCTCAGGCCGCAGGCACCAGCCGCCGCCTGGCCCGCTTCTCCCGAGCCGGCGCTCCTCCTCGCTTCGCACTTTCGCCGTCGCCTGGGCCAGGCCCGACACGCCTCCCGCCCCGACCGGGCCTTCCTCTTCCGCCGCAGCCGGGGCCCGAAGCCGCCTGGGCCGGATCCACCGCCAGCGCGCGGCCCGCCTCCTACCGGCCGCACCGCCTCCGCCCGGCTGGGCCTCGCCCCGGTGGCCTGCCGAGCTGCCGCCCAGATCTGCTTCAACCCAGGCCCGAGCCCGTTACTGTTCATCGAGGTTGACCCTTTTCCCCACTAAGTCCCAGATCTGTCAGTCTGAAATGCAATGTTTGACCTACTGTATCTTTTACTGTGGTGCTCCGTTTTGCGCGTGTGATATGTCCAGACGTTCGTGGAGATGTGCTCTACGTTTCCTCTGTTGTTGTCATGCATGTTAGATGTCATCTAGACACTTGTTTTGCTGTTGCAAGTGTGCATCATGTTATAAACTGCTGTTATGTGTTATTTTCATGCCACCTTTGCCATGTGATAACTTTTAGCTCGTTTGTCCAAACGATGCAAATGACATGTCCACGTGTTCGTCTTGCCACGAACTACGTGTTGCTTGTGATAGGTTGCATGGTAGATTTTTTATTGCCTTGTTATCATCGTTGCAAAGTGCCATGTTCATATGTTGTGTTTTCACTTGTTATGAAATGCCATCTTGTTGAGCTCGTTGCAATCGTTGTGTTCACCTCTATGAAGCATGCTTGTGTGTTTCGGGATCACCTTCATGTGTATGTTGATGAGGTGCTTACCCTTTGCCATGTTTAGTTTCGAGGTGACTTAAACATGCTCTTTTAGATGCTATGTTGATATTGCTGTTTTAGGACTTAGTGATTTTTCACTAAGTCTGAAATCTGTAACGTTCCGATGCCATGTTCGTGTGATGCTCTAGGACAAAGCATGTTAGTTTTGGGGTGGATTTTGATTGTTCCTTGTAGTATATATTGTTGTCTTTCCATTCATGTCCTCGCATGTCCATTTGAGTGGCTGTAGCATGTTGATCTTTTGCTCTAAAGTTTCAATAAAGTTCTGCTGCCAGAATTGTATTGTAAAGTTCAATATGTCCAAGATCATTGCTATTGATCCGTGACTCCGTTGGGGGTGCACTTTGGACCTAGTTGCTGTACTATATATCTAGTTTGTGTTCAAGTCCTTTGCCATGCTTTTTGGGTGCTGTAGCTTAATTATTTTGAGCTCCAAAGATGCTATGTTGCTGTAATTTTCAGCTTTCGCTCAAATCTTGTTTCGGGCATAACTTTTAGCCCGTAACTCCGATTTCAGCGAATCTTATATCAAACTTGATTGTTTTTCCGTGTAGATTAATAATATCAGATTGTTATCTTGTTTTGAGGTGTTTTGCTTGAGTGATGTTTTACGTGCTCCATGTGCATCCTTAGTGCATCCATCATGCATTCATGTTTTCCGAGTGCGCATTGCATCTTGTTGATTGGTGCTTGGTGTGATTGTTTTGTTTAGAGCCGGAAGCTGAGACTGAGTACGAGGTTGAGCACGAGGTTTCCAACGAGGTTGAGCACGAGGACCCTTCTTACGATCCGAACGACTTCTCTTCAGGCAAGACGACCGAACCCCGATAACATTACTATCTTTGCCTATTGCTAGTAGTCTCGATCTATAGTTTTGCCTCGATGCCCATGTTCTTCTTGTCAGCCTCCTACTTGTAACCAATTGCCATGTTTAACCACCCTACCTATGCAAACCGTTGCTTGGCTAAGTACGCTTCGCTCAGCCCTTCTTATAGCGTTGCTAGTTGCAGGTGAAGCGAAGATGTTTGCTCCATGTTGAAGTTTGGTTGGGTTATATCACACTATATAAATGCTTTAAATGAAATCATCTATATATTGGAAAGGGTGGAAGGCTAAGCCTTTTGCTTGGTGTTTTGTTCCACTCATGCCGTTAGGATCCGTATAAGCCGGTATTATGTTCCTTGATTATGCGTTCCTAACACGGTTGGGGTGTATGGGACCCCCTCGATAAACCGCTAAGTGCTAAGTCTTTTCCAGCAAGTCCCAACATTGGTACTATTTGCCTAATAACAAACTGAACATGCATAGGGAGTAATTAACCCTCTTTCTTAATCAACAACCCCGGGCCAGTGCTCCACATGAGTGTTGGTCCGAAACGGGGGTCCTGCAGGGCCACCTCGAGGAAACTCAAGGTCTGGTAAAAACCTGTAGCATCGCCCATCCGGTCATGGCCTGAGACGAGATACGCGCGGCTACTATCAGGGTGTCGGCACGCCGGGAGGATTTGCTGGATTAGCCTTACCTTAGCTCGGTATATCTTGAGCACGGGATTCCGAGGATACTCGGGTCTTCCCACTTTGGAGTTGCGACTCCGCGGATCGTGGGCTTGTAATGGGTCAAGTTGGAACACCCCTGCAGGGTTTGAACTTTCGAAAGCCGTGCCCGCGGTTATGTGGCAGATGGGAGCTTGTTAATTCCGGTTGTAGATAACTTGACACAATGTTACTAATACACTACCAGCGTGTGTTCCGTGACTGTCAATTTCCGAATAGGGATTCGGGAGTTGAACACGGAGGGGTTATGTTTGTGGAGCTTGTAGCTAGGATCACTTCATGATCACTTCTCGCCGATGCCTTCTCTTCTCGCTCTCACTTGCGTAAGCTAGATGCTAGTTGCTGCTGCAGACTTGTTCTTTTCATCAGCCTTTCCCTCACCTAAAGGCTTAAATAGTTCTGTTACCCGGGAACGGGATTGCTGAGTCCTCTGTGGCTCACAGATACTTCACACACCAGATGCAGGTCCAGCTATGAGCTATCCAGGTGATGGCACCGAGCTGGATTGGGAGTACGACGAGGAGCGTAGTCGGTACTACGTGCGCTACCCGGACGATCAGTAGTGGAGTCTCTTACTAGGTTTCGATCCGCCTGTGGTTTATTTATCTGAGTTTGGTACTTTGACTTTTGGCTTTTTCCCTTAGAGGGTTGTAGTGTTCTTAATGTATGATGTTTGAGACTTGTACTGTAATTCTGTGACGTGGCGAGTGTAAGCCAACTATTTTCAGTTTACTAGCCCCTCTTTTACATGAGTTGTGCAAAGATTACCAGACTTGAGATCATTCTAGGATGGAATTATGCCTTTAAGTCGTGCCTCGACACGTAGGAGGTATAACTCCATCCTGCGCATTACAGCTAACTCCTGCAATATTTTACCGGTTTACAATAAAATCGTACCGGGTTGTGATAAACACAGGATTATCTGTATATGATACTGGCGATTTGTAATCGAAACCAGACCGATTAATGAACACCGGATTATTTGATAGTGGTGACTTATAGTCAACAACCAGGTTGAGTCAATAAACATCATTTTATCATAAAAAATGTCGTAAATCGCAAAAGAGAATAGACTTGTCTAAAAATAATGCGAGGCTTTTTATGCCCTGCGAGGTCTATATTCGAGGCTTTTCATGGGCTGCCAGACCATTAAGTTAAACAATTTCACAAAGCCTGTTAAGATGAACCTCACATTAACCAATCATCGTTTCAACGTTGACAACTTCTGGGTCTGTATAAGATTAACTTGTCAAATGTTCGGCAAGTCATACCTGGTTTACGCGGACGGAGTGACTTACTTGATGCAGGCAGGTTAACCCGGGGTTTTAGGTGAATACACCTGGCTTCCAAGCCTGGCTTGATAGCCTATTACAAGTGCCTTAAAAACTCTTTGTTGTTGTTCAACAAGAGCCCCCAAGTAACATTTTGAGCTGTGCTTAGTGGGTGCCTATGTTTGTGTTGTGCTGTGCAACAATCTCTCATTGGCCCCTTTATGATAATATTGGCTTGATAGCTGGATTACCGAAGTAACTAGAGCTGTGCTCTTATGATAATATTGACTTGATAGCCGGATCAAGAGGGTAGTCAGAACTCCGCTTTATAAACAGAAGCACCCATGTGATATATCTCTACGCTGTGCTCGGCGGGTGCCTATGTTTGAAGTGTGTTGTGCAACAAACTCTCTTTGGTCCCTTTAATTTTTCCTGAGAACTCGAACTTTGCGAGAGATATTTCTTCTTGAACCGGATGTTTAAACCGCATACTGAAAGTTCAAAAGCTTTGTGGGAGATATATTTCTCTTGAACCGGATTGTAAACCAAATATTTGAGAGCTTCAGTATGACTGATGTCTTTTGAGCCGGATTTTAAACTGGATTCCTTTCTGATGACCCGGAAACTTCTTCATTGAGCCGGGATTTTGTAATTGTCATATACCTTTTAAGCTAGAAATTTTCTGACGGCCTTTACATTTTCATCAATATAACAGTTTCCTCTGGGGTTCTTAAATTTACTGAAACTGGCAAGATTTGCTGAGTCATGTCATCGCAACCCCCGTGTCTTAAGACGACTAGAGGAGTTTGTCTTGAGATTCTCTGTATTTGACCATAGCAGAAGGTGTATAACATTGGTGTTGATAACGCGATGTGAATCCATAGAAAGTTCAGGTGACTGCGGGAGGTTATAAATAATCCCGTATGAGTCGTGTCAACAACTCGGCCAATGGTTCCTTCTAACTAGTTGTTTTGAAGTTTAACCAAACTGTAGTGGCGGCGGCTTGTGTGCCTACCCATTGGGCCATCCAGTGCACACGGCGACTGATGATAATTTTCTCCAGAGTTGTTGGAAGAAAACCAGGCTACTCAAGCTATGACTTGCTCATACTCAATAAACAGCTCATGTTGACAGGTGCGGCCCAGTATGTTGATGTAGACCAGGCCGCGAGAGTCGGACAATAAAGACGACCGCAACATCGGAGGTGATATAGATAAATGAGTCGGCCACGGCGTTGTAAGCCGGTGTAGTCGGGCGAGTTAATTGCAGGTGTGATAAGCCGGATCGTGTTGATGTAAACTGGACCATAGAGACCACGGCCTGCACATACATTCACTGAGCTTGATGGCATGGTTAGATGCTTCCGTATGATGACGATGACGCGAGCTATATATCCACGACACGGCCATTGCTCTTGCAGTAAACAATTGTCCTGCATATAGAAATCCATAGACCGAAGTAATTGTTCTTTGACAAAAACAATATGTGCTAACAGAACAAATTTGGATAAATGTCACCTGATTCGTCTGGAGTGGACGGGCAAGTTGCCCTCCTTGTTGTAAGCCGGTGTGGACGGGCAAGTTGCCCTCCTCGTTGTAAGCCGGCGCGGTTGCGAGAGATGACCACGTGCGGTCATGAGATACGGCCATGGCGTCGTAAGCTAATGAGGGGTCCGTTGAGTAACGACAACCACCTGTACTAAATGATGTTGGCGTGCCTCTATCTACGCGGTATAGTACCACTTTGTATGAATAATTCTCCTGCATATAAAATACAGCAGGGTAAAGTAATTTTGCTCGGATGAATTAACATGTGCTTAAAAAATAAAATAGGGTAAATAGCATATGGTATTTTTCGTCGGGTCCAAAGCGGACGAGCACGACGGGCAGATGCAGCGGTCAGCCCGGAGTCAACCACAACGGGAGTGGGCAGCGAGCCGGCGCCGGCCGAAGCAAGCCAAAACACGGCAATTGCTCCTGGGGTTGATGTACGGTCAGCCCGCCTTTGCAGCAATTGTTTGAATAGTATTTAAAAATAGTGTCTTCATCACATGCTATTGGAGTACTATTGGAAGTACTTTGGATTTTATTTATCCTTCACATGAGTTATTCCAAAAGCGATCAGTATTCACGTACCCACCTGATCCAATGTACACTACTAGTACTCTGCTTGTTTATCCGGAAAAATTACAGATTGCTGCCTCCTGACTTGATCCGTCAACTGAGGTTCGATGGGAGTAGATAAACAGGAGCAGATCAGGCGTTCTTGTGCCCCCGCGCATGTACACCAGGGCGGCTGCTAATGTACGTCCGCTCTTATGATAGCGTGGCACGGACGAAAGAACCGGTGTAGAACATTACCAGCGCATGCTCCGTACCCGCAGTATAATGCCTCATTTATAATGATTAATTGTCCTGCGAAACAATATTGCAGACCAAGGCAAAGATAAAATGTCCTTTGACAAAAACAATATGCACTATATAAAATAGTCTGGACGGATGTCACATGATGCATTTAGACTTTTACGATCTTCGCCGGTGTCCATCAGTCAACCCGGCGCATTTAATATGCAGCTCATAATTCTTCCTTCGGATAGCCACTTCAGATGCTTCGTCAATAGTTAGTGAACTATGCCGCGGGCGACGAGCCGGCGGCGAGTCTGCAACAAGGGCGGCTCTCAACAGAGGACGGAGGCGACGACGGCGGCTCAAGGAATCGGCTCAACGCGCATCCGCGACGGTGGGGCCGTAGAGGTAACTCAGAGCAGACGTAAGGCGGCTTGGAAACAAGGGCACGGGGGTCACCCGGCGTTGAGTACGCCGATGCGGCGGCGGCTCAGAGTTGGCCACTTGCTGGTGGAGGCGGCCGCAGTTTTTAAAAGCCTGTGAGAACGGCGGTTTACAGGCGCGGGCGGCTCTAAGCGAGGCCAGCGTTGGGACGAATCAGCAATGGCCTTTGGACGACAGCGGCTGATGGAGCGAGGCGGACAACAACAGCAGGAGGGTACGGCCAGCGCAAGGTTGAAAACGGCTCGGAGTCATTGTGCGCCCATGATCAAATCCTCCTCCAAGTTGTCGTTGGTTTGATTTTCCTCTCGTGCTGACGGATCAATGGATGGATCTCCTTTGCCTTCACGTCTGGAACCAGTAGTACTAGTTTTTTTCGTGAAGAAATTAGCTTCATAGTACGAATTGATGCCATCTTGACTCAAAACAACGTAATAGTGCACGGGCAGCAAAACTTTGTTTGCCTTGGCGATTTGACGTTTTGATGGTAATGTGTGACCTTCACGTGGGTACTAAATCAACCATTAATTTGAAATACTCCCTTAGCACTGATCTGATTTGATGTCTTGACGGAGTGCGTAGCCACAGTAGCAATCTCGGGACTTGAAACGAATCTGCGACTGCCTTGGATGACATCTTCTTCACACATGCTGTCTCTCTGGTTTAAAACGGCAATCGAACAGCGATATACATTGAGTCGGTCTCGGTTTCGCCGGATAGCACGGTTGTGCAGGGGCACGCACGGAACCCTAGCTCTTTCCAAACCCGTTATTTTTCATCCGAAAAATTGCAAACTTCTTGATCCCTGGGAAAGATCCCTCCAATAACTCAACACCACCGTGCACCCGGCACCACAGTGGGCGCCAACTGTCGTGGAATTGTCACGACAGATGTCCTAGTGTGATGACTTAGTCGTGAGGCCAACGCATCTATATGGTAGCTTGAAATGGGTTGAGTAGAATCGAGAGACTCAACACAAGACAAGGATTTAGACAGCTTCGGGCCCCGAGAAATATCATCTGGTAATAGCCCTATTTGTTGTTTGTGGCTAGGTCTCATTATCATCATGAGAGAGTCGTCGGTAAACCGGCTCTTTATGTCTAGCCTTAGAGATTGTTTCATCTTGCTTCTCCCCCTTTGGGGAGCCCTGCCCCTCCTTATATATGTTAAAGGGGCGGGTTACATGACTAGTCGTAGTAGGATTAGGATTACTCTATTACATGTGGAGTCTTACTCTTGCTTCCTTTGTAAGGGAATATTCCTTGTGCTTTTCTCATAAACCGGCCCACCATACCATGAACCGGCCTTCAGGGCCTTGGGCCTTGTCATCCGTCTGGTCAGGGCGGGTCGCCAGTGAATCGCTAAGTGTAAACTGGGTCTCAAGTAAACCGCCAAATCAGGCCGGGTTATATTTCTGGCGGGTCATACCGCGGTGGTATATCCCCGACAGGGTATGTCGCTGGTTTTCATACACGCCTCGCCGAGCTGCCAATAAGAACCAGTTCATCATTAGCTTCGAAAAATTCTTAAAAACATAAATACATCCATAAATAATTATTGCAGTAACTTGTTACCTGACGATACAAGTAGGCGAGACCAGCGAACCCCTAGCTGTACTTCCGGTCCTAGTCGATCAGGAAGTCAAGATACAAATAGGACGCAATGTCACCAGAGCAGTCTACAAAAATTACCTGGGATAGGAAATACCACAAGTACGCCCACGCGTATTGCTCCACCGTCTCGTCCTCCAAACCTTGTGGGCATCCCATCCTGTTCTCACGGAGCCAATTGAATGGGGCACTGGATGTCCGGTTGTCCATATTTCCCCAGGCGGTAAGAGAGGGGGAGCAATCATCAATGAGACCGGTAACCCTCTCACGCCAAAACTTGTTACACACTCGCTCAATGAGAGGCTCGCTGTGGAGCGGAAGACCATTAATCATCGCGAAGTCCTCCAGGGTGACTGTTATCTCCCCACAGGAAAGGTGGAAACTGTGTATCTCCGTCCACCAGCGATCCAGCGATCCGCCGCCGCTTTCACTGCGTAAGGACGACGCCCAGCCGCCGGCCTCCGCGCCCTCGCCCTCGTCCTCCTCCATCTTTCCCCTACAATCGGTTCTAAGCAAATTTAAAATCAAAACATTCAAACAACTTGATGAACTAGGGTCCACCTAGTGCCAAATAATGCATGAAAACTATATGGATTTGACAAAAACTAGTTGGAGGTATTGAAAGAGCCTACCTTCCTCTTTGTTTTAAATCGAAGACCGACAAAACGGTGCCCAAGTGGAGGAGATCCTAGGGGGTAGTGGAGGGGAAGAGAGAGAGGAGTATCCTCTCTATTTTGGGACGAAAAAAATAAGATGAACTCGGGCGAATGGGCGGGTCGGTGCCCCACAAGATGTCACGTCAGTCACTTAACTCTCGGGGGCCTACCACCATCGATCGTGGCGGTCGGGTATACCGCCAGTGAGTTTGTCGGTAGGCATTCAACCACGTCAGCATGGCCTGACGGCACCGTCTACGTTGACCAGCATCCTACCGTCAAGGTTCCTGGCAACAATCAGTTATACCCTACCTCCAAGGACGATGCCGGTAGGAAAAAGGTCAGATCATGAATGTTTTTGAAACTATGGTCAGATCATGCTAAAGGTTGTCAAAAGGGTCAAAACCATGATTTAGTCCGCTTCCAGCAACATGGCGCTTGAGGATGGTGACATCACCACTGTGCCCGATCATGAGGCAGTACCTGCACTTACAGTGTGTGTTTCTGTCAATCATGGACCCAAAGACTGAAAGGGTATTTTTGGTGTATTAGTTTTGGGAATTGTTTTCCCACATATGTTAACTAGTTCAGGGATTGGGTGAAAATTCATGGTAAGTTTTTTCATTTCAAATATTCGAATGATAAAATCTAGCAGAAATCTGTAAGATCCGTATTTCTCCGAGACAAAAAATTTAAGGCGGATTTACCCAGGACAACAAATCATCTCAAGGAACTTAGCCAACCCGAATCCACATGTACATAATTGCATCACAGACAAATAACCTAGATCCATTAAAACATAATCACATCACATAAAAAATACCCCTAGAATCCATTAACATAGAATTGCATCGCAGAAGATAAAGCCCATACATATTTTCTACCAGCAGAATTGTACAAGCAAGAATTCAATAAAGGATTATTATAACTGCTGCTTTGGGTCTGGAATGGTCTCCAGAGCGGGCCGCCGGGACCTGTTGTACCACCGTACCGAATCATGAGAGGATGAGTAAATGTAGTGCACCTTTTCCTTCCTGTTGCTCCCCTGCGCAGCCATCTTCCTCTACAACAGTACAACATCAACCAAAATTGTCAGTACTACTATCTACTACGTACTACCCAAACCAACCATTAAAGACAAAATAGATTGTCTATATGAGAAAAAAGCTTCCACGAGAACAAGAAAGAGAACAACTCAAGCAGAGGATAGGAGGGCTGATGAGAATCCGGGAATGTCTGGTAGGGAACTTACTGCCTAGCACCTCCTTTTAAAAGTTCCAAAAGGCTCGTCTTTCTATCCCCGCCTCTAAAAATTCATGCCTCATCGCCTGCTAGATACATTTTCTTCTAAATTCGTTCTCATCCGTGTTTCTTTTTTGCCTATAGATTAGCACAAATCTTGTAAAACACACATGGGTTAGGATTACATTTATGGTCGATTTTAGTTTCTTGGCTGGAATTATCAATGGCTAGCTTCCTCTACAAAACAATATGATCCATGACTTGGGCTGTAATAACAAGTTGTCTATCTATGGTAGAAGAATCCATTATTTAGAAGTGTCAGTTCTTTAGAGAATTGGATACACGTACTCCCTCCGGTCCTTTTTACTGTGCATATAAGAATTGTTCGATGTCAAATTGCGTAAAGTTTGACCATCTTTATATGAAAAAATATCAACATCTACAATACTAAAGTTATACGAGACAAAAATTTAAAAGTCGCGATGCATCTAATGGTGTCGATTTCACAATGTGAATGTTGATATATTTTTCTGTAAAGTTGGTCAAACATTACGCGGCTTGACTTCAGAAAAATCTTATATGCGAACTAAAAAGGATCGGAGGGAGTACCTAGTAAAGATATTTTGTCCACATCACGAATCAGGTGTTCTGTAGAAGTAGCTATTGATAATTCCACGCAAGAAATAAAAGCTTACTAGAAGTTACAACACTACTAATCTATACGAAAATGAAACACACATGCGCAAGTAAATTTAGAAGAAAATACATCTCGCACTAGCTAGCGGTGATGAATTCATAGTCAAGAATAGAAAGACGAGAATTCTGGAACTTTAAAAGGAGATGCTAGGTTGCAAGATTCTCATCCGACATTGCCGGATTATCCTGGTTAGCCCTCCTCTCCTTTGCCCAAGTTGTTGTCTTCCGTGGGGGCAGAACCTACATTTTCTGTCCAGGTTGCCATTTTGCATCCTCTTTTTGTTTGCTTTGGTAGTGGATATTAGAAGCAGTAGTAACAAGTTAGGTTTGAGTTGACGCAGAATCCAAGTTTCTTGGTCAAAACTCTAGTAGATGGCTGCCCAGCGGAACAAGGGAAGGAGAAGATGCACTGCATGGACTTGCTGTTCGAGGATTCAGTACGGTCCTACAAGTGGCCCCTGCAGCCAGCTCCAGACTAGGTATAAGTATAATACTTTATCAGATTATGGTTGTAGGATTCTGCTTATAGATAAGTTATATGGGATTTATCTTCTTTGATGTAGTTCCGTGTTAATGAATTCTAGGGTTAGTTTTTCTGTGATATGATTGTGAATTAATGGATTAGCATAGGACTAGGTTGTCTCTGTGATGCAATTCTGCACGAATGCCTTCGAGTTGGGCTAAATTTCTACTGAGGATGAGCTGTTATTCTTGGTAAATCTACCTTAATTTCTTTCTGTGGACTACAAATCTTACATATTTCTGCTAGATTTTATGATTCAGCTACTGGAATGCAAACAAAGCTTACCATGAATTGTCATCTATTTCCAGAAGTTTTTAACATGTTGAAGGAAAATAATTAGCAGAACAAATAGATAGAAATCTTGTGTTGTATATATGTATTTCATACTTTGGCTCGAACTCTGACCTTTTCTTTCATGTAATGATGGCCTTCCTATTTTGAATATGTCATGCAAAAAATGACAGACCTCACTTGTACTACTATCTAAGAATCTTTAGTATTGCAGAACGCACATGGTTCCTTGAAAATAAGGGATAGAACGGGATGGGAACATGTTATCAGGATTGACGGAAGCAGATGGTGGAAAATGTAGGTACTGCTAAATGATTGGGTGCAACGGTGGTGTCACCAGCCTCAAGCACCGTGTTGCCAATGGAAGTGGCAGGATAAGGGTGTGCCCATCTGCTCCCAAAGATGTCGCCAATGAGATGAAATGTTTGTTGGACAGTACGAGGTAGAAACTACGAAAGTGGACGTCACGAAAAGGGGATGTTGTGCAACCGGCTATGGACACAACCTCTGAGTCCAAGAACTCTGTACCCTTGACGCAGGTGTACTATGCTCCACACTTAGCGATTTGACAGAAGGTTCCATGATACCTCACCATATTGAGACAGATTACAAGGAAGATAGTGCATTCCTCTTATCGTGGAACCTTTTATCAAATAACTTAGTGGAGCATAGTACACCTGTGGTCAAGGGTATAGAGTTCTTGGACTCAGAGGTTGTGGCCATGGCCAGCTGCACAACAACTCCTTTTCGTGTGGTCCGCTTACGTGGTTTCTTACTCGTACTGTCTAACAAATTAATGTTTCATCTCATTGGAAACATCTTTGTGAGGAGATAGGCATGCCCTTAGACTGCCACTGCCACCGGCAACATGGTGGTTGAGGCTGGTGACACCACCGCTGCACCCATTCATGTAGCAGTACCTACACTTCCACCATATGCTTCTGTCAGTCATGAACCATGTTCCCATCCCGTCCTATCCCTAATTTTCAAGGAACCATATGCATTCTGCAAAACTGAAGAGTGTTAGATAGTTGTACAGGTGAGGTATGTCATAATTTTGCATGAAATATTCAAAATAGCAATGCCACGATAACTTGAAAGAAAAGGGTATAGTTGGAGCCAAAGTATGAAATGCATACAACACACGATTTTTATATATTTTTTCTGCTAATTATTTTCTTTCGAAATGTTAACAAGTTCAGGAAATAGATGACAATTCATGGTAAACCATTTTTGCATTCAATGGAGCTGAACCATAGAATTAATCTAGTAGAAATATGTAAGATTTCTAGTCTAGAGAAAGATATTAAGGTATATTTACCAAGAACAACAGATCATCCTCACAAGAAATTTAACCCAACTCTAACGCATTGATGTAGAATAGCATCACAGAGACAACCTAGTCATATGCTAATCCATAAATACATAATAATATCATAGGAAAACTATCTCTAGAATCCATTAACACAGAACTGCATCAAAGAAGATAAATCCCATACAACGTATCTACCAGCGAAATCCTACAACCACAATCTGATAAAGTATTGTACTTATACCTACTCTGGAGCAGGCTGTCGGGGCCTCTTGTAGGACCATACTGAGACCCCCCACAATGAATTCATGCAACGCATATTCTCCTTCCGTTTGTTCGGCTAGGCAGCCATCTACAAGAGTTTCGACAAAGAAATGAGATTCTGCATCAACTCCAACCAAACTTGTTACTACTGCTACTAGTATCCACTGCCCAACCAAACAGAAAGAGGAGACAAAATGGCAACCTGTACATGAAACGTCGGTTCTGCCCCCCATGGAAGACAACTATTTAGGCAGAGAAGAGGAGGGCTTACCAGGATAATCGGGCAATGCCCGGTGAGAAACTTGCTGCCTAGCAACTCCTTTTAAAGTCCCAGAATTCTCGCCTTTCCGTTCTTGACTATGAATTCATCACTGCTAGAGCAAGATGTATTTTGTTCTAAATTTACTTGCGCTTGTGTGTTTCTTTTTCATATAGATTAGCAGTGTTGTAACTTCCGGTAAGCTTTTATTTCTTTCTTGGAATTATCAACGGCTACTTCTACAGAACACCCTGATTAGTCACATGGACAAATTATCTTCGCTAGGTATATGTATCCAATTCAAGGAATTGATACTTATGAATAATGGATACTTCTACCATAGATAGACAACTTGTTATTTGCTGCCTAGCCTTAATTTATTTGTCTTGAAGAAATACTAATCTTACAAATTTCTGCTTGATTTTATCATTCAAATCCATGGAATGAAAAAAGCGTAAAGTGAATTTTCAATGTGGGAGGATCCGGCAACTAGTGAGGAGGCCTCGTACAGTATTGTCTTATTGGGAGGACCCCCTAACTAGTGAATCATGGTAAGAACTTTTACTCTATATGGTAGAAAGGTAAATTTTATAAAATATATTGAAATCTCTACAGTCTATCAGAAAAATAAGAAGATTTACCCAAAATAATTGGTTACCAGAGACAACTTAGGCCCCACTTGAATTGTTTTGGCTATCAAAAACAAGCAATAATGCCCAGAAGATTGTTTTGTTTAACAAACTATGAAAAACACAAACCTGTCTAATCCTACGCAAGCTCACTATTCCATTGTTAAACGAGAGTATATGTAGAGACTGGTTCACAGGGTACGATATGTGTCTATGAATAGTCATCAAATTCTTCACTTCATTTGACTGAACTAGCTACGGTCGCAGGATATGCTAACAAAGGAGTATATGTGTTATTAATAATATTGATTTCTCGCAATGTCTTCCAATAGGGATTTAAAAAGGGTTTGGTGAGGAGAGGGCCGAAAGTAACTTTTTTGCATGGTAATACGTGTCTCATTTATATCATAAGGATCATAGTACAAACTTCACAAATCACAAAACACTAGTCACTATTATTATTACTATTATTATTATTATTATTGTTATTGTTATTAAGGAGAGTTGATACGTTCTCCTCACCCCCTCCCTCCTATGTTTCCTTTTTTCGCTCGACACCCCTCCCTCCTTGGTTTGAAATAATCTAAAGCAATCATTACTTTCCTTTATTTTATTGGAAACCATGTGTTACATTAACTCAATCAAATCTTACAAAAACTATGTCATGCAGTAACTCAATGAAATGAAATCAAATCAAATCTTACCAAAATCTTAACTAAATAAAAACTTCCCTTGCCTTCCCCTAGTCATAGCCAAAACAAATCAAACCTTACTAAAATATCAACTAAATCAAAACTTTTCTTCCATTCCCCTACACATACTCAAATCAAATTTTACCAAAATCTAGAATGCTATATATCATACACGACTAGTGTTGAACCATTAGAATATGTATGCCTTCAATTGTAACACAACAGGCAATTCACAAGTAAGATATAAAAGGGGCATGGACTACCTTAAGCATCTCCCAACAACTTACATCATATCCATATAAAATGCTTTGAAAATTGTAATGATGAGTGAGTAATCTCTAAGAAAAAGGAGAGTGATCTATACTTACTCGCCATAAAGCAATCAGACATGTTAATATAAATATTTTAGAAGGGTGTTCATTTGAAAAAAACCAAGACTTTACCAATCTTGGCTGAAAGTGCTCTATCCATGGCTGCTCCCACATATCTGACCTGTAAATGACATAATTTATCCCCGGTAATCAAACTGCTGAGCGATATTGTTTCTTTTATGTTTCAAAAGGCATGTTTTTTCGAATGCATCTATGATCTACTCCTTTTCCCGTAATATAAGATGTTATTACAATCAATATATGAGTACATTAGTTGTAGTAACATCTTATATAATAGGATGGAGTGAGTAATAAGTAGCTTGGTACATGATCTATCATTAACAATTTCGTATTTTTTAGCCCATCTAGTCACGCATCATGATCCATTGTCATCGTTAGAATTACAGAACAATGAAAATCGGGGACGTTGCCATATAAAGATATGGTGGCATGTGATCACCTCATCACAAGACGAGGACAACCATTTTGTTCAATCCATAATTCTGGAATGTTGTAGCACTCATTAATTACATGCCTCATCTATCATGCCTGATCTTGCGGCCTTGAGTTGATCCAGCTGGGTGTCATGATCCATTTCCATCGTTAGATTTATGCAATGGGGATTAACTTCAGGCCCACCACCATAGATCTAGTGAGCAATGATTATACAAAAATAGAGCTGTGTAGCAATGAGAGCCAATGGTGTCATCATATTTAGATCTGGTAGCCTGCAATCACCTCCGGTTAAACTTGTGAGATATCTTCTCAATGGATGATTTTGCTAACACTTATTGGATTTGATAAGAAGGTACCTTATATGTCATGCCCGGTCTACCAGATCTGCAGGAATTCGGCCGAGTATCGTGATCCATCTTTGCCATGAGATCTACACCATGGGTATCCGTCGAGGCCCGTATCAGATCTAGAGCAAAATGATGACCGGAAGCGATGTGTTTTGACAGTGTTTCCATCTATCTAAATCTGATGGCTCGTGCCATGGATTCTTGTGAAGCTCAAAGCTCAGACTAGGAGGAATAGATCAAGGCTTACAGCTCACAATAAATTGACAATGGGCGACAAGAGGCGGTCAGTTGGCGAGGTGGTCGCCGGACAATCGTCCTGGCGCCTAAAGCTGGCAAGGTATGGTATCATTGTGACGCCCCCGATTTGACCGTACACTAATCATGCACGCAAATGTGTATGACCAAGATCAAGGACTCACTGGAAGATATCACAACACACCTCTAGACACAAATTAAAATAATACAAGCTTTATATTACAAGCCAGGGGCCTCGAGGGCTCGAATACATAAGCTCGAATAAACAAGAGTCAGCGGAAGCAATAATATCTGAGTACAGACATAAGTTAAACAAGTTTGCCTTAAGAAGGCTAGCATAAAAGTAGCTACGATCGAAAAGGCAAGGCCTCCTGCCTGGGACCTCCTAACTAATCCTCGAAGCCGAACTCCATGTAGAAACCTCATCGGGATCCTCTAGCTCCTGGACTCCATCATCTGGTTGCGTCATCCGAGAAGAAGGGACAAAGGGGGAAAAGGGGGAGAAAAGCAACCGTGAGTACTCATCCAAAGTACTCGCAAGCAAGGATCTACACTACATATGCAATGGTATCAGTGTAAAGGGGGGGGATATCTGTGGGCTAAACTGCAGAAAGCCAGAATAAGAGGGGGATAACTAATCCAATCGAAGACTACGCATCTTGTAACCTCCATCTTGCAGCAGTAGGAGAGAGTAGATGGAATAGTAACAAGTATCCTCGCTTCTTGCAGCCTCCATCTTGCAGCAGTAGAATAGAATAGATGGTAAGTTCACCAAGTAACATCGTATAGCATACTCCTACCGGGCGATCCTCCCCTCGTCACCCTGTGAGAAAGCGATCACCGGGTTGTATCTGGAACTTGTCTGGGTTTGTTTTATTAAGTATCCAGTTCTAGTTGTCATGAGGTCAAAGTACAACTCCGGGTCGTCCTTTTACCGAGGGACACGGCTATTCGAATAGATTAACTTCCCTGCAGGGGTGCACCACATAACCCAGCACGCTCGATCCCATTTGGCCGGACACACTTTCCAGGGTCATGCCCGGCCTCGGAAGATCAACACGTCACAGCCCTACCTAAGCACAACAGAAAGGTCAGCACGCCGGTCTAAACCCTAAGCGCACGGGGGTCTGGGCCCATCGCCCAATGCACACCTGCACGTTGCGAGGGCGGCCGATAAGCAGACCTAGCCTCTCCTAATACCAGACTAGGCGTTCCGGTCCAATCTGGCGCGCGCCCATAAGTCGCTGACGTCAAGAAGGCTTCGGCTGATACCACGACGTCGACACTACAAGAAATATGTCAACTTATGACCTTTTGTTAGTGATCCTGGAAGAACTGGTCATAGAACTATGACCATTTCAGACCAATTGGTCAAAAGCTGTTCGGGGGGCTCCAAACCCTAAACTATAACGACCATTTTGGTCAGAAAGGTTATAATTTCCTTACACGAAATGGTCACAAAGCAGATAGCGCTGGTTCGCTGCCTTATTTCTAGCTGTTCATGACCAATATAGATGGTCATAACCTTGAAAATTGTGGTGGGTTGCTAGGACTAGGCGCCACCTCATCAGTTTTGCCTATGTGTCATGTCCATGTGGCAGTTTTTGCCCTAGGTTGTGAAGCAACCTATATTTCTGTCATTCCCAAAATTCCCCAAAAAATCTCATAAATTCTTTGGGTCATATCTTCGTCAAATATGTGAAAAACCTTCCTTGCCTAGTTCAAAAATAATTCAAAAATTTTAATTTTCCTATTCTGTTCAAAAAAACACTTTCTGAAGGAAGTACCACTTTGGCATGTCCAAATGGTATCCATTTTCTACAGTGCTTTCCTATGCCCAAATAACTATCCTCCACCAAATGCCAGCTCAATCCATTCATTATTTTGAGCCCATCTTCAACATTCGTATTTATGTCCAGTGTGGTACTTTGCAAAGTAAGTACCACCTAGACTCCTCCTTTTGAGCTGAAAATTTGTGAAGACGGTCTTCTTAGTAACTGATCATCCTCAACCAAAACTCACGTCCATTAGCCATGTGCATTTTCCATACCGCTAATCAAACACTTGGCTGCTAATTCATGTTTGAGCATCGATCGGTCTCCTCGTGAGAATCTTATGTTGTAATTTTCTTCCTAGCACCTACCTGGGGAGTGGCCAACCCACTAGACATGCCTAGGCCGCCCAGAACACATGGCAACAACACAGTCACGCGGTGACCACGCAGCGGGCATGCGAGTTTACTCGCTCTAGAGTTGGGGCCCTCGACCACCGCCCAAACCTCGACGTATCGCCACCAAACCATGTATTTATGATTAAATAGGTACTTATGTACCTAGAAATGATTTTCGGAAAAAATAAATAGCAAACTATGAGGCAGCCGCAGTTCAAATTTGACCCGCTTCCAGCTGAATCGGTGGAAATTTGTCTTTTTCACGAGAGGTGGATCAAAACTTTTTACACCCAACCATTTTGTCAATTGTGCATTAAATAGGTCCTAGTATTTTAGAAAATTGATTTGGGTCAAATTTTGCAACAATTATTTGGGAGGTCCTTCACAAAAAAACCTCCTTTTGGGCACTCGAAAAATGGAAAATGAATTTTTCGTCCAAAGAAAATGAAAAATTCCTTAGGCAACATTGTTTGCCATTCCAAGATGCACCCTTGTGCACAATATGAGATCATTTGAACAAACTATGACATGAATGTGGCCATAGGATTGATCATTTGGCTTGAAAGCCATGAATCTTCAAGCATGATAGCTCATTTCTGAGAACACTTTTTTAATAGAATTGCCGTATTACAAGTTTATTATTTTTCCTGGTAACTTGGTCATATATAATGACACAATGCGAAGGTGTTCCAATTTTTTTATTTTTTTTGAATTTTTTATGCCCGTTACAAAATGCGGTCAAAACGGCGGGAATGACCGTTCCTAGCTAGTGGTTGAATCTTGGAATTTTTTTGGTGTTTCTCTGATTAAATAGATACTTATGTAGCTACAAATGATTTTTTGACAAAATAAAAAGCAAACTACGAGGTAGCTACAGTTCAAATTTGACCCGCTTCCAACTGAATCGGCGGAAATTTGTCTTTTTCACGAGAGGTGGATCAAAACTTTTTACACCCAACCATTTGGTCAATTGTGTATTAAATATGGCCTAGTATTTTATAAAAATGATTTGGTCCAATTTTGCAACAATTATTTGGGAGGTCCTTCACAAAAAAACCTCCTTTTGGGCACTCGAAAAATGGAAAATGAATTTTTCGTCCAAAGAATGTGAAAACTTCCTTAAGCAATATTGTTTGCCATTCCAAGATGCACCCTTGTGCACAATATGAGATCATTTGAACAAACTATGCCATGAATGTGGCCATAGGATTGATCATTTGGCTTGAAAGCCATGAATCTTCACGCATGATAGCTCATTTCTGAGAACACTTTTTAAAAAAAATTGCCGTATTACAAGTTTATTATTTTTCCTGGTAACTTGGTCATATATAATGACACAATGCGAAGGTGTTCCAATTTTTTGATATTTTTTGATTTTTTTATGCCCGTTTCAAAATGCGGTCAAAACGGCGGGAATGACCGTTCCTAGCTAGTGGTTGAATCTTGCTATTTTTTTGGTGTTTCTCTGATTAAATAGATACTTATGTACCTAGAAATGATTTTTGTAAAAAATAAAGAGCAAACTACAAGGTAGCTACAATTCAAATTTGACCCGCTTCCAACTGAATCGGCCGAAATTTGTCCTTTTCACGAGAGGTGGATCAAAAATTTTTACACCCAACCATTTGGTCAATTGTGCATTAAATATGGCCTAGTTTTTTATAAAAATGATTTGGTACAATTTGGCAACAATTATTTGGGAGGTCCTTCACAAAAAAACCTCCTTTTGGGCACTCGAAAAATGGAAAATGAATTTTTCGTCCAAAGAAAATGAAAACTTCCTTAAGCAATATTGTTTTCCATTCCAAGATGCACCCTTGTGCACAATATGAGATCATTTGAACAAACTATGCTATGAATGTGGCCATAGGATTGATCATTTGGCTTGAAAGCCATGAATCTTCACGCATGATAGCTCATTTCTGAGAACACTTTTTTAAAAGAATTGCCGTATTACAAGTTTATTATTTTTCCTGGTAACTTGGTCATATATAATGACACAATGCGAAGGTTTTCCAATTTTTGATTTTTTTGAATTTTTTTATGCCCGTTTCAAAATGCGGTCAAAATGGCGGGAATGACCGTTCCTAGCTAGTGGTTGAATCTTGGTATTTTTTTGGTGTTTCTCTGATTAAATAGATACTTATGTACCTAGAAATGATTTTTGTAAAAAATAAAGAGCAAACTACAAGGCAGCTACAGTTCAAATTTGACCCGCTTCCAGCTGAATCGGCCGAAATTTGTCTTTTTCAGGAGAGGTGGATCAAAACTTTTTACACCCAACCATTTTGTCAATTGTGCATTAAATATGGCCTAGTATTTTATAAAAATGATTTGGTCCAATTTTGCAACAATTATTTGGGAGGTCCTTCACAAAAAAACCTCCTTTTGGGCTCTCGAAAAATGATTAAATATAGCTAGAAAGATCAGAAATGCATACAAATTGGTGCTCATCCATAAAATGTGGTCTAACTCTAGTGAAAATTTGTGTGGTGCCCTTTTGCAAAATATTTTTAATAGCTGCTTCATAAAATCCCCCTATTTTGAGCACTTGGAAACTATCTTAAATCACAGACTTTTCGAACCAATCAGAACTCTTCTCATGGATCACCCCCCTAGCCAATCTAAACCGTCCACACATACGAATCTAACGTCTCATGGATAACTTGGTCTCAGCAGTCCAACCAAAACCCTAGCAACCCCCGTCTGCCTCTCTCTCCCCCTCTCCCCGCCGCCGCCTCTCTCTCCCTGTCTCCCTGATCGAGAATCCAGATCGGCAACGATGTCCCTCCGTCGCAGCGCTCACCAACCCTCCCCCACCTCGCTGCCGACCAACTCCTCTCCCCCAACCTCCCAACCTCAGCCCCGCCGCCGCGTCCCTCCTCCTCTTCCTCTCCCACCGCACACTAATCCATATAGATCCCGTGGCCTCCCGTATT
>LR738711.1:54613606-54707405 GCA_902687465.1 Secale cereale | reverse complement strand
TTGTTTTGTTTTGTTTTAATTCTGTTTAGTCTTTCCTTTTATTTATTTCTTTTCTGTTTTAATTTTAGTTCCTTTTATTTTAGATTTTATAAAAATTACCACTAGCACCTAAATTAGTACTTATAAATATATTAGTGCCACACTAATTCTTATCCCTAAATAAACTAGATTGATATTTTATACTTTATGTAATGAATTTAATTAATTGGTCAAGCCACTGTTTTATTTATATTAGTGCATTTAATTATTTTATAAAAAATGATTTCTCCACCAGTATTACCTATGAATTATTTGCCACAGTTTGTACCTTTTAGTTTTTGACTTTTGAAAACTTTAAACTTTGACCTTGATTTAAATTTGAATTTGAACGAGCTTTGACTCGAGTGAGATTAGCAACAGTAATGATGGTGACAAGGCATCATTAGCAGGGGATTACTGTAGCTTAATTATCCGGGCGTCACAATCATCGAAGATGTAGATACCATACGGTCATTAGAGTCTCTTGAGAGAATTGAGGGTTGTGCGAGAGGGCTGGCGGCGGCTGCGGAGGCGGAGGAGGGAAGTGGGAGGCATGTGTGGGGATTTAAGGTTAGGCATGCTTAAATAGACCCATTGGATATTTTAGGAAAGTGTATGCAAGTTTTTCGTGATAGTCCCTCAATAATCTAATTTTCTAGGAATATTCTTTTTACCAGAAAGGACAAACTTGCTAAAAATGTGAATCTTTTCAAGAAACTACACTGGAGTCTTGAATATTTGATATCCCTTATAGACACATGAAGGAGGATACAAGATGTGAATTGGCGGTAAGAGATATCTCAAGCAGAGAAGGTTCCTTTCACCATCCCAAATAAGATCTTACAAACTTTGCTCTCATCTACACAAAGTCACATAGTCTTGTATTAATACAAAATGTTTTAAGTTTTACCAACTTAAAAAAAATTACAAGACCCAGTAAATACATTGTGAAAACATGTTTCCTCATAGATCAAGTGTTGTCACGAAAGATTTTCATTGGACCAGATACACTAGGTATTTCACCTAGATCGGATATGAGCTCCTTCATCCAGACTCCTTCATTTGCTGCTTCCCAAGCAGCTATGTACTCCGCTTCACACGTAGATCCCGCCACGATGCTCTGCTTGAGTCATCCGAATCAGTGTCAAAGCTTGAATCAACGTAACCATTTACGATGAGCTCTTTGTTATCTGCATAAACGAGAAACATATCCTTTGTACTTTTCAGGTACTTCAGGATGTTCTTGACCACTGTCCAGTGATCCACTCCTGGATTACTTTGGTACCTCCCTGCTAAAATTATAGCAAGGCACACATCATGTCTGGTACACAGCATTGCATACATGATAGATCCTATGGCCGAGGCATAGGGAATGACTTTCATTTTCTCTCTATCTTCTGTAGTGGTCGGGCATTGTGTCTTACTCAACTTCACACCTTGTAACATAGGCAAGAACCCTTTCTTTGACTGATCCATTTTGAACTTCATCAAAACTTTATCAAGGTATGTGCTTTGTGAAAGTCCAATTAAGCGTCTTGATCTATCTCTATAGATCTTGATGCCCAATATATAAGCAGCTTCACCAACGTCTTTTGTCACATCCCTAGTTTAGCACTTGCATTAGGACTAGCTAGAGTGTGCATCATGTTTACTTAGCAAAGAAACTTGAAATGGGAATGACAGAAACCCCAGCACCCCCTCTCCTAACAACTAGGGTTTGATAAAATCTTTTCCAATGTACCCAAAATGCCCTTCAAAAATGTTCATCATTTCTGCCTTGGTCTTAAACCTCTGCCAAAAATGGTGCACAATTTTCTAGGACATCTAAGGTCTTTGGATTAAATCATATGGTATTTGTATTTGGGCATTTAAAAGCTATAAAATATTTTAAATGCTCAAATAATCATAAACTATAATGTTCCATACTGTTCATATTATATACAGTGGGCATGACAAGTTTTATGAGTTATAAAAATGTTCTGGCATTTTTATTAATTAAACAAAGTTGCAAAAGAAATGAAACAGAAAAGAAATAGGAAAAAAGAAAGAGAGAGAAAGAACTTACCTTGGGCCCAGCACTGTTGTAGGCCGGCCCAGCCCACCAGCCCCACTTCTGTCGCCTTCCTCCTCGCGCAAGAAGGCAGCGCGCGTGGCCACCGCGCGCCGGCAAGCGCCCGGCCACCTCCTCCCTGCTTGCCTGCCTCCCCGACGGCCTGGAAGCCTCCTTGCATCGCCACGCAGCTGCCCCGACCCCTCTCTCACTTCCCCTCGTCCCCATCTCCTTACCCTGGCTCTCTCCCTCTCATCACCGAGGCCGCCCGTCGCCGCCGTTCGCCGTTGCCGCACCTAGAACCTCCCCCTCGCCCCGTGAGAGTGTCCAGAAGGTTCGCCGCGACGCCCTGTTCCTCCTCGCTGAGCCACGGATCGCCGGGAGCCCTGCAACGCCTTCACGCCGTCGTCCCCAACCTCGGATCGCCGGAGCACCTCGCCGTCGATTAATAAGCTGCAGAGCGTCCCCGACCCCTCCGTCGAGCTCACTAGCACCGCTGTGAGCCCCTACGCCGAACCCCTCTCTCCTCCGCTTCGTTTGCGCCGTGTAGCTGCTGCTCCATTGATCACCGAAACCCGCCGCCGCCGTGCTTGCCGCCGGCAATGCTCCGGTGACCATTTTGGTCACGGGCGCACGTCCATCTCGCTCGCCGCAGCACGTAGATGAGCTAGGTACCACGCACGCATCGCCTAGGCCACCGCAGCCACGTCTCCACACACGCCCGAACGCCGGCCGCCGCTGTCGAGCTCGTTGCCGTCGCCTCCGGCCACCACAAGCCCGGCGACCACCACCATTCGACGCGCAACGACGAGGTCTCTCCAACGCGCCCAACCGCGGCTCGAACCGTGCCCTCTGGGCGATTTCCGAAGCACGCCGCCGTGTTTGGCCTCGCCGGCGTCACTTCGCCGGCGAGTTTGACTCGTTTGACCGGGGGGTTGACCACCCCTGGGTCGCTGACGTGTGGGCCACCCATCCCCTAATTAGCTAGTTTAATTAAGTTAATGTTAATTAAATTAGTTAGTTAGTTTAGTCACTGACCCGTGGGCCCAGACCCCACTGACAGCTAATTAGTCTCTAGTTTAACACTAATTAACTTTGCTAAATAGCTGTGACACTGACATGCCGGGCCCACATGTCATGTTTGACCTGGACCAGCTCTTGTTGACCTGCTGACGTCAGCATGAGGTCATGCTGACGCAGTAAAGAGTTTCTGGAATTTAATTTAAATCTTAAATGATTTATGAATTTCAGAAAATACCCAAAACTTCTAAAAATCATATAAAATCAACCGTAGCTCAGATGGAAATGATTTATATATGAAAAATGATCAGAAAAATCCAATCTTTCCAATGGCACTTGTTTTATGCATGTTTGGGCAAGCTAACCTTGCTGTATACATTAAAACATGATAATGCACTTAATTAAATAATAGTTTGAATTCCAATTTGAATCTTTGATTCAAATAAGCTCAAACCCTTCTGGTTTTAGTTGCATTAGCCAAAACACATGCATCTTGCGATGTCATGAGCATGCATCATATTGTTGGATTTGTTTGTTTAATGATTGTACCGCCGGTATTCTCTGTGTTAGGTCCTGCTCCCGAGGATACTCCTGCGTATCCAGCTGAAGAGCAGTACCCGACAACCACTTTGTCAGGCAAGCAATCATTGATCATTCCGATACAAACCCAATCTTCTCGCTCCTGCTCTCTTTTACTGCATTAAGGCAACAGCGTGCGAACTGCTACTTGCTGCGGTAGTTGAACCCTATTCCCTTGCATGACCTGTTATTGCCACAATAAATAGTTGAAACCCACTAGCATGTGTAGGAGTTGATTGAGTCATGTGATGTGTGATCCACCATGCTATTTGTTTATGTTGCCTGCTATGCTTAGAGTTGTGTCTGGTCTGGTTCATCTGGGTGATGGATCAGAGTGAAATGATCATACCGATAAAGAGAAGGAAGTGTGGAATACGCTTGGTAAAGGTATCGATGAAAGGCCATGTAGGAGTACATGGTGGGTTGTTTCATTGGAATCGTCCATAGGACCCGAGATCTGTATGTGTGGTTCAAGTTACAGCTACTACCACACATTGGGATCCTTAATTGACCCTCTCGGCTTATTAATTACCCTCGATCTCTGTCCAGGAGTTGCAACTAGTTTCTGGTGTTTATAGTTTACTGGAGGTCGTGCACAGCGTTGACCCTCGTGGTGGGTTGTGATGCGATAGGTACGTGGCACGGTGTACCGGTTGCCCGTTTGGTGACTCGGGAACCCTGTACACATCGTTTGGGGCCGTGAGCGACACCCCGGCCGGATCTCCCCATGGATGGAACCCAAATAGGCGATAAACCTGGACGAGAGACTTGAGTAGTTAGTCAGGTCGTGGCCGACACCCACGCTGGGCTTCCGCTTGAAGGTTGCCGAGTACACGTCGAGTAAACGGCAATAAGTGGTGAGAGCGTGTTTGAAGAGGTACAACCCTGCAGGGTTATCAATCTATTCGAATAGCCGTTGTTCGCGGTACGGACTACTTGGTTACTCTTACAGTTCATAGACAAGTTGATGGTTACTACTAAAAGCCTCAAGATAGGTGTGAGTACCGTGGATGGCCCTTCCGTAGGATGACGGAAGAGGATCCTCGGTAGTGTATTGTTGTGGTGAGTAGAGGACTCGTGTTCGTAATAACATCTTGCAATCTGTTGAGAGTTGTAGTATAGGTTAGCCAAGAGTCAAAGCTGGCTTTCTGCTATGAACTCCACTACCCCCTTTGATAATGTTGCATGTATGATAGGTTCTGTGGTAAGACATGCTGAGTACCTTTGTACTCATGTTTGCTTAATAACTGTTGCAGAGGAGAACCCTGCCCCTGCTGATGGGTTCTACATAGACGTTGACGTCGACGAGTAGCTTGACACCCAGACGGAGATCTGGAGCTTTTGAAGGGCCTTGTAGATAGTCAGGCTACACCAAGCCTGTTTTATTTTCTAAGTTGTCTGTACTCAGACATGTAGCTTCCGCTTGTGCTTGTATGACTGTATGACTTGAGTGTTGGGTCATGTGACCCCTACCTATATGGATATGTTATGTATGGCTCTTGGAGCCTCTTAAATAAAGTACTTTGAGTCTTAGAGTTCTGTTGTGATGCAATGTTGTATTTTCACATATTGAGCATATTGTGTGTATGATTGAAATGCTTGGTATGTGTGGGATCTGACACCTAGTTGTTTTCCTTTAGGAGCCTATCTTATAGGGAAATGCCTCCTAGTGTCTCCAATGAGCCTTGGTAGCTTGCTACTGCTCGGAACACGTAGGCTGGCCGGCATGTGTCCTTCTTCGTTCCTGTGTCTGTCCCTTAGGGGAAATGTCACGCGTTGTTCCTTTAAGTCCATGTAGCTTGCTACGACTTGGGTTCATACGTTGATGACCGACACGTTCGTTGCTGGGTCATGGATGCCTGTCTCTGTAATTTAGTGCCACTTTTGGTTTATAACTAGCCATGTCGGCCCGGGTTCTCTGTCATATGGATGCTAGCGACACTGTCATATACGTGTGCCAAAATGCGCAAACGGTCCCGGGCCAGGTAAGGTGGCACCCGTGGGGTTACCGTGCGTGAGGCCGCAAAGTGATATGACGTGTTACAGCTAGATCGGTGTCACTTAGGATCGGGGTCCTGACAGCGTTGGCATCAGAGCTGGACTGCCTGTAGGTTTCTCAAGCCAAACTGGTCGATGTTGAGTCTAGAAAAATTCTTAGTTATATGTAGGGGAATTGATTGTGGAAGGGAACGTAAGGCTCTTTTACTCCTTTACCTTATGCCCTTCTGATCTGAGTCAGTCTATTCTTTCTACGGGGATTTAGGACTAGGCCTCTTATCCTTACTAGGTTCACGTGTTACTAATCCGTAGACCCTTAGGATTGTTGGTTTCAAGCCTCAGTTCAGTTTCCATCCTTTTAGTATGATGATTCTTGGACCCGGAACCTTGATATGGAATTGTTGAGTGGCTATGCTATCATTTGTATGATGTCTCAAATCTTTGTTTGAGCATTTACAGTTGTTATGCTGCCCGATTTCTTCCAGAAACACTAATGCCTTTGCATTATTTCGTGTTTCAGATGTCTGGCCGCACCCCTCACCATGTGGTTCGTTTGACGCGGTGCATTAATGTGCCCGGTCACACGGCCATGCTAGTCCGTGTGCTGACTGAGACCGGTTATCGCTGGTATCCTGAATACACCGTGGAGGAACAGTACCGGGATTTCAATCAGAGTCAGTATTTCTGCACAGTCCGGATATACCCCTCATATCCCGGAGCTAACGACCCCATCCATTGGTCTTATGGACTCGGGGTTACCATCAAGATGGCAGTATAGGACGCCGCCTACTCGATGATGACCATTCTCCGGGCTAGGCATGCCCTGTTGCTGAACACTGAGTTCTGTTACATGCCAGCCTCACTTCCCGGAGAGGAAGGCTATTACGCTGGTCTGTATACCGATGCTGCTCATGAAGAGCCACTGCTTCACACTACTGTTCAGATGCTGGAGGATAGGGACCGAGAGGTCCGTGCCCTCCGAATGGAGCTGTATAACACTCGAGCCGCCCACTGGACTAATTTGACACGGCTTGCACCTGTTGTGCACGCCGGATATCTGGACATGCGGGATTTGTACCCCGTGCGGACTCGTCTACCTGATCGCATGGATTGGCGTGACGTTGGGGGTATTACACCTCCACGTGGGCGTCGGTTACCACCAGCATTGGGACCGAGGCCACATCCATGTCCTTATGGTCCACAGCCTTCGAGTGCTCGCGAGATCCAAGATCCGTCTATTCCACTTCCAGGCTACGGTGGTAATCTTTACGAAGATTACTACGGGAATGTCTGAGCTAGACCGCGGTAGTAGTAGTATTGTAGTAGTTGTATTTCCACAGTCCTGTGCGTCTTGTGGAATATGACTTAGTGTGTACTGAGTTCCGGAGGTGTAGTTAAATAATGTATAGGAGCTTGGAATGCCTCTGATGGGATGTATCGTCTTTCACCGCAGTTATACTTTAGCCTTGGCTTGAACTAAACTATGTATGGTGTGTATGACCACTGGTGTATATATAGCAGTTTCTATATTACCATGTCGTACGGATGAACATCTCTGCATTCCGTGTCATCCATTACATTTTGCACTTCTATGTCAAATTTCTGCCATCCTTGTCTAAACCGTTGTTTTGTTTTCTTAGGATGGTCAACACTCGCAACACTCCTGCTGCCCAGGAGCAGGGTGAGGCTAGTGGGGCTAGAGATGGGAATCTGCCCCAGCCGCCCTCCTTGGCGGAAGTTATGCTCGAGGCAGAACGGAACAAGAGAGAGACCAACCGTCTGCTGGAACGCATAGAGCAGAACACTGGGTTCCGCTAGAGGAATGACATGGTGACAATCAATGACTTTATCAAGATGTGCCCACCGAAGTTCCATCACTCCACTGAACCTCTGGATGCGGATGACTGGCTACGTAGTATCACCCACAAGCTACACTCTGCCCGTGTGGCCGAAGCTGACAAGGTTACCTATGCCGCCTACCATCTTAAGGGCCCTGCCAGTCTTTGGTGGGAGAACTTTGAAGCTATGCGTCCTGCTGGCCAAATCACTACTTGGGTTGAGTTCAGTGAGGCATTCCGTGAACATCACATTCCGGAAGGTCTCATGGATCGCAAGCGGGAGGAATTCTGCAATTTCACCCAGGGCCGGTTAACTGTGGATGGCTATAGTCGCGAGTTTGGCAACTTGGCACGCTATGCACCTGAGGAAGTATCCATCGATGCCAAGAAGCAGGCGAGGTTCTGCAAGGGAAACAGCCCTGAACTCCGCCGAGATCTACGTCTGCACGAGTGCACTTCCTTCCAGAAGTTGGTAAACAAGGCTATCAGTGCTGAAACGGGCCAGACCGACTTCGAGGCCACACGCTAGCATCCTCGAGACTTTGGTTCCTCATCCGGCTCTGGCTCTCACAAGCGCCATGTGTGGGTTCCTAACACTGCTTTGCCACCCAAGTACACACCGAGGCCATCCTATGAGGCGCCTCGCCCAACTCAACAGTATGCACCTGCTAAGACCTATGGAGGACCACCTTCCAACCTTGCTCCACGCACTAGCACTGTGACATGCTTCAAGTGTGGAGAACCGGGGCACTACATGCGTGAGTGTCCTCAGAACCAACCAGGAAAACCCGTTGGCTGTGGTAAGCCAACCGGCAAGGTGAATTATGTCAAGCCAATCCCCACCGCACGTGGTCATGTCAACTATGTCTCTGCTGAGGAAGCTTATGAGGATCCTAACGTCGTCCTTGGTACGCTTCTCGTTAACTGCCATCCGACATCTGTGCTTTTCGATACTGGAGCATCCCATTCGTTCATATCTGAGAGCTATGCTCGAATGCACAACATGACTTTTTGTGACATGCCTACTTCTATGGTTATTCAAACTCCTGGTTCAAAGTGGCAAACCTCTAGGGTAAGCCATGGAAATGAAATCCTTGTCGATAGACTTGTTTTCCTTGCATCTCTAATCGCTCTCAAGTCCTCGGACATAAACATCATTTTGGGTATGGATTGGATGACAACTCATTACGCCAAGATTGATTGCAATACTAGGACCGTTCAACTTACACACCCATCCGGCAATATAGTCAATGTATTGACCCGAATGGCTGAGCGTCAGCTCTACTCTTTTAATGCCAGCTCTCTACCAGAACTCGAAGATATCCCGGTAGTCCGTGACTTCCCGGATGTTTTTCCAGAAGAACTGCCAGGAATTCCACCTGACAGAGATGTCGAGTTCGTGATAGATCTTATCCCTGGAACTGTCCCTATCTCTAGGAGACCTTATAAGATGGCACCCCTAGAATTAGCTGAGCTTAAGAAACAACTCGATGAGTCCTTGCAAAAAGGTTTCATCCGTCCTAGTTCTTCCCCTTGGGCTTGTCCCGTCCTCTTCATCAAGAAGAAGGATGGAACGGAGCGGATGGTTGTAGATTACCGACCTGTCAATTTGGTCACCATAAAGAACAAGTATCCACTCCCCAGGATCAACGACCTGTATGATCAGCTCGCTGGATCCTCAGTCTTCTCTAAGATGGATTTGAGGTTGGGTTACCATCAAATCGAAATCAAGAACGGGGACATTCCTAAAACGGCTTTTGTTACTCGTTATGGCCAATATGAGTACATGATACGTCCAAAACGTATCTATAATTTCTGCTTGCTCCATGCCACTTTTGGGTGATATTGCTATGATATTCATACACTTCCATACACTTTTGATCATATTTGGACTAACTTACTAATCCAGTGCACCCCAGTGCCAGTTTCTGTTTTCGGCTGTTTTTGTATTTCAGGTTTTCACGTTTCGAGAACTGCCCAGAAAAATCCAGAAAAATTATATAAAAAATCAGCGATCCGGAAACAACACTGCGTCCGAAGGGCAGCCTGGGGGGGCCACCAGGGCTCCAGGCGCCCTGGCGGCGCGCCCCCCCCCTTGGGCCGCGCCGGGGGGGCGCCTGGGCCCCCCGAAGCCCGTCCGGTGCCCCCCTTTGGCACATATTTAGAGGGACCTCCGAAACCCTCAGAACAGGAACTCTTTTCGCGAACCCATCTCTGTTCCGCCGCCGCCGCCGCTTCCAAGATCGGGAGCACCAGGAGAACTCTTCCCGGCACCCTGCCGGAGGGGAGGATCACCACCGGGAGCTTCTCCACCACCATGGACGCCTCCCGGATGACTCGTGAGTAGTCTACCTTGGACCATGAGTCCATGACCAGTAGCTATGTGATGTTCTCCTCCCGTTCTTGTGCTTCACTAATTAGTCCTCGTGAGCTGCCCTACATGATCGAGGCACCTATGTAGTCCTTATGCTGTTGCTATGTTGAGTTTGCTGGGATCCAATGGATTATGAAATTATGTTCAGATTGATCTTGAGTAATATATTTGATTCACCTCTTTTATATTTTAGTTCATAAGTAATTCTTGCATGTTCTCCGTTGTTACTTATTTCTTTGGCCGAGTAGTAGGTAGTGACTCCAAGAGGGAACGTTATGCTCGATTGTGGGTTCATGCCCCTCGATGACTAGCTTGAGTGACAGAAACATGAGTCTAGGGGATGTGCTGTTGCCACAAGGGGGAAAACAACGGTGCTTGTGCCCGCGGGTGCAAGGATTGTTTACTTTACGCAAAGTTCTTTTAATGCAGTTGTCTGTTGCATTGAGTTTACACTATGGGTGGGACTCGCAACTTAATACCAGCGAGATATTCTGGATAGATATCTCAGGGTGGATGATTAGTAGTAGATATTGATGGATTTCGGTCTACTTACTTTGGCGTACTGCCCATGCTTTGAACCTCAACCTTTCTTGCAATGTAGTCAGCATTGGTTTGCGTTCGTGGTCCTGTCAATTGCCCAGCTGTAATTTGTTTACCTCACATAGTTGTTTTATCGTCTTTTGGGAGAGAGACATCACTAGTGAACATCATGAGACTCCGGTCCATATTACCATCATTGATCACATCCACTATTTACTTTCAGTTATTATTTACTATTGCAAAAACTATCTATCACTACTATCATTGCTTTTAATCCTTTGTGAACTACAAGGCCGGAGAGATTGACAACCTCTCTGTACTCGTTGGGAGCAAAGTTATTTGTATCTGTGTGCAGGTCGACGTTGATTGCTACTAATCGGGCGCCGTAGCAATTGACACCTACTTGTTGAACCTAGGAGTCTCTAGGGAATCGATCCTTGGCATCTTTGCTAGGGGAAAACACTTCTACAATACTGCATCTTACACCTTCCACTTGGGGTAACCAACGAGGGGTTCGAGGCCCATCAGTACACCGTCATGTCCTTCGGATTAACCAATGCCCCAGCTACCTTTTCCCGGCTAATGAATTCTATATTCATGGAGTACTTGGATAAATTCGTCGTGGTATACCTCGATGATATACTCATTTACTCCAAGAACAAGAAAGATCATGCCGAGCATTTAAGGCTGGTATTGACGAAACTTCGAGAGCACCGCCTTTATGCCAAATTCTCTAAATGTGAATTTTGATTGCTGGAAGTAACCTATCTAGGTCATGTGATCTCTGGCAAGGGTATTGCTGTCAATCCCGGGCGAGTCCAAGCCGTCCTTGATTGGACTCCCCCTGAATCGGTCAAGCAAGTTAGGAGTTTTCTTGGCTTAGCGAGCTATTGCCGACGCTTCGTTGAGAATTTCTCCAAGGTTGCTACACTTCTAACTGAACTCCTCAAGAAAGATAAAAAGTTTGAGTGGACCCCACAATGCGAGTCCAGTTTTCAGGAACTGAAAAGACGCCTGACATCTGCACCTGTACTGGTACCACCAGATTTTTCCAAGGATTTTATAATCTATTGCGACGCCTCGCGACAAGGACTAGTTTGCATACTCATGCAAGATCGTCAAGTGATTCCTTACGCATCCCGACAGTTGCGTCCACATGAGGATAACTATCCTATTCATGATCTAGAGCTTGCAGCTGTAGTCCATGCACTCAAAACATGGCGACATTACCTCCTTGGTAATCGCTGTGAAATCTTTACTGATCATCAAAGTTTGAAGTACATCTTCACCCAACCGGATCTAAATCTCAGGCAAAGACGTTGGGTCGAGTTGCTCACAGATTACGACTTAGGAATCACTTACACCCCTGGAAAGGCCAATGTCATGGCTGATGCACTAAGTCGTAAGTCCTATTGTAAACAACTTAATGTTACAACAAGGGCAACCACTTCTCCACGAGGAATTTCGTAAGCTTAACCTTCACATTGTTCCTCGAGGATTCCTTTCCACCTTGGTGGCGAAACCTACCCTTATGGATCAAATCATAGTTGCCCAGCGGTATGATAAAGGCATATCTCGGATCAAGGAGAACATTGCTAGCGGAGTTGCTAGAAGTTTCTCTATGGATGATCGAGGTGTTGTGTACTTCGAGAACCGCTTGGTGGTACCCAAGAAACAACAACTACGACAAATGATTCTTAAGGAGGCTCATGAATCTCCTCTCACGATTCATGCCGGTAGTACCAAAATGTATCAGGACCTGCGTTAGAGATTCTAGTGGACTAGGATGAAGAGAGAAATTGCTCAATTCATTGCTAACTGCAACGTATGTCGTCGAGTCAAAGCAGAGCATCAACGGCCTGCTAGCACCCTTCAACCTTTAGTTATTCCTGAATGGAAATGGGACAAAGTCGGTATGGACTTCATTACCGGGTTTCCCAGGACCAGGAAAGGGAATAATGCTATCTTCGTCGTTATCGACCGCCTCTCTAAAGTAGCTTATTTCCTGCCTGTTCGAGAGAGTATTACCGCTAGCCAGCTAGCAGACTTGTATGTCTCTCGAATAGTATCACTTCATGGTGTGCCATTGGAGATTAACTCAGACCGTGGAAATCTTTTCACTTCACGATTTTGGGAAAGTTTCCAGAATGCTATGGGAACTCTTCTCTCTTTCAGTACTGCCTTCCATCCCCAGTCAAGTGGTCAAGTGGAACGAGTCAATCAAATTCTGGAAGACATGCTTCGAGCCTCTGTCATCTCTTTCGGTATGGATTGGGAGAAGTGTCTTCCATTTGCCGAATTCTCTTATAACAATAGTTATCAAGCCAGCTTGGGTAAAGCTCCCTTCGAAGTTCTATATGGACGAAGGTGTCGAACACCTCTTAACTGGTCCGGATATGATCCAGGAAGCAGAAGACCAAGTTCGCATCGTTCGTGAGAAATTGAAAACAGCCCAGTCTCGCCCGAAGAGCCAATATGATAGTCATCATAAGGCTGTGACTTTTGAAGTCGGCGAGAAGGCTTACCTTCGGGTTACTCCTCTTAAGGGAACCCATCGTTTCGGTATCAAAGGAAAATTGGCCCCTCGTTACATCGGTCCTTTTCGCATTCTTGCCAAACAAGGAGAAGTTGCCTACCAATTGGGACTACCTCCGCACCTATCCAGAGTTCATGACGTGTTCCACATTTCTCAACTCAGGCGTTGCTTCTCGGATCCTATCCGCGGAGTAGACCACGAAACGCTTGATCTCCAGGACAATCTCACATATCGAGAATACCCCGTTCGTATTCTTGATCAAACCGAGCGCACCACTCGACGCCACAATATCAAGTTTCTCAAGGTTCAATGGTCACATCATTCCGAGAGTGAAGCTACTTGGGAAAGGGAGGATCGTCTTCGACTTGAGTACCCCACCCTCTTTCCGGAGGAACCCGAATCTCGGGACACGATTCTTTTAAGTGGGGGTGAGTTGTCACATCCCTAGTTTAGCACTTGCATTAGGACTAGCTAGAGTGTGCATCATGTTTACTTAGCAAAGAAACTTGAAATGGGAATGACAGAAACCCCAGCACCCCCTCTCCTAACAACTAGGGTTTGATAAAATCTTTTCCAATGTACCCAAAATGCCCTTCAAAAATGTTCATCATTTCTGCCTTGGTCTTAAACCTCTGCCAAAAATGGTGCACAATTTTCTAGGACATCTAAGGTCTTTGGATTAAATCATATGGTATTTGTATTTGGGCATTTAAATGCTATAAAATATTTTAAATGCTCAAATAATCATAAACTATAATGTTCCATACTGTTCATATTATATACAGTGGGCATGACAAGTTTTATGAGTTATAAAAATGTTTTGGCATTTTTATTAATTAAACAAAGTTGCAAAAGAAATGAAACAGAAAAGAAATTGGAAAAAAGAAAGAGAGAGAAAGAACTTACCTTGGGCCCAGCACTGTTGCAGGTCGGCCCAGCCCACCAGCCCCGCTTCTGTCTCCTTCCTCCTCGCGCCAGAAGGCAGCGCGCGTGGCCACCGCGCGCCGGCACGCGCCCGGCCACCTCCTCCGTGCTTGCCTGCCTCCCCGACGGCCTGGAAACCTCCTTGCATCGCCACACAGCTGCCCCGACCCCTCTCTCACTTCCCCTCGTCCCCATCTCCTTCCCCTGGCTCTCTCCCTCTCTTCACTGAGGCCGCCCGTCGCCGCCGTTCGCCGTTGCCACACCTAGAGCCTCCTCCTCGCCCCGTGAGAGTGTCCAGAAGGTTCGCCGCGACGCCCTCTTCCTCCTCGCTGAGCCACGGATCGCCGGGAGCCCTGCAACGCCTTCACGCCGTCGTCCCCAACCTCGGATGGCCGGAGCACCTCGCCGTCGATTAAGAAGCTGCAGAGCGTCCCCGACCCCTCCGTCGAGCTCGCTAGCACCGCTGTGAGCCCCTACGCCGAACCCCTCTCTCCTCCGCTTCATTTGCGCCGTGTAGCTGCTGCTCCGTTGATCACCGAAACCCGCCGCCGCCGTGCTTGTCGCCAGCGATGCTTCGGTGACCATTTGGTCACGGATGCACGTCCATCTCGCTCGCTGCAGCACCTAGATGAGCTAGGTACCACGCACGCATCGCCTAGGACACCGCAGCCGCGTCTCCACACACGCCCGAACGCCGGCCGCCGCTGTCGAGCTCGTTGTCGTCGCCTCCGGCCACCACAGGCGCAACGACGAGGGCTCTCCAACGCGCCCAACCGCGGCTCGAACCGTGCCCTGTCGGCGATTTCCGAAGCACGCCGCCGTGTTTGGCCTCGCCGGCGTCACTTCGCCGGCGAGTTTGACTCATTTGACCGGGGGGTTGACCACCCCTAGGTCGCTGACGTGTGGGCCACCCCTCCCCTAATTAGCTAGTTTAATTAAGTTAATGTTAATTAAATTAGTTAGTTAGTTTAGTCACTGACCCGTGGGCCCAGACCCCACTGACAGCTAATTAGTCTCTAGTTTAACACTAATTAACTTTGCTAAATAGCTGTGACACTGACATGCCGGGCCCACATGTCATGTTTGACCTGGACCAGCTCCTGTTGACCTGCTGACGTCAGCATGAGGTCATGCTGACGCAGTAAAGAGTTTCTAGAATTTAATTTAAATCTTAAATGATTTATGAATTTCAGAAAATACCCAAAACTTCTAAAAATCATATAAAATCAACCGTAGCTCAGATGGAAATAATTTATATATAAAAAATGATCAGAAAAATCCAATCTTTCCAATGGCACTGGTTTCATGCATGTTTGAGCAAGTTAACCTTGCTGTATACATTAAAACATGATAATGCACTTAATTAAATAATAGTTTGAATTCCAATTTGAATCTTTGATTCAAATAGGCTCAAACCCTTCTGGTTTTAGTTGCATTAGCCAAAACACATGCATCTTGCCATGTCATGAGCATGCATCATATTGTTGCATTTGTTTGTTTAATGATTGTATCGCCGGTATTCTCTGTGTTAGGTCCTTCTCCCGAGGATACTCCTGCGTATCCAGCTGAAGAGCAGTACCACTAGCATGTGTAGGAGTTGATTGAGCCATGTGATGTGTGATCCACCATGCTATTTGTTTATGTTGCCTGCTATGCTTAGAGTTGTGTCAGGTCTGGTTCATCTGGGTGATGGATCAGAGTGAAATGATCATACCGATAAAGAGAAGGAAGTGTGGAATACGCTTGGTAAAGGTATCGATGAAAGGCCATGTAGGAGTACATGGTGGGTTGTTTCATTGGAATCGTCCATAGGACCCGAGATCTGTATGTGTGGTTCAAGTTACAGCTACTACCACACATTGGGATCCTTAATTGACCCTCTCGGCTTATTAATTACCCTCGATCTCTGTCCAGGAGTTGCAACTAGTTTCTGGTGTTTATAGTTTACTGGAGGTCGTGCACAGCACTGACCCTCGGGGTGGGTTGTGATGCGACAGGTACGTGGCACGGTGTACCGGTTGCCCGTTTGGTGACTCGGGAACCCTGTACACATCGTTTGGGGTCGTGAGCGACACCCCGGCCGGTTCTCCCCACGGATGGAACCCAAATAGGCGATAAACCTGGACGAGAGACTTGAGTAGTTAGTCAGGTCGTGGCCGACACCCACGCTGGGCTTCCGCTTGAAGGTTGCCGAGTACACGTCGAGTAAACGGCGATAAGTGGTGAGAGCGTCTGTGAAGAGGTACACCCCTGCAGGGTTATCAATCTATTCGAATAGCCGTTGTTCGCGGTACGGACTACTTGGTTACTCTTACAGTTCATAGACAAGTTGATGGTTACTACTAAAAGCCTCAAGATAAGTGTGAGTACCGTGGATGGCCCTTCCGTAGGATGACGGAAGAGGATCCTCGGTAGTGTATTGTTGTGGTGAGTAGAGGACTCGTGTTTGTAATAACATCTTGCAATCTGTTGAGATTTGCAATTAGATGTGGTTTCATGTTTTGTTTAGTGTTTGTGCCAAGTAGAACCTTTGGGAAGACTTGTGTGAAGTTTATGTGATCTTGCTGTGAAAAACAGAATCGTTAGCGCTTGCTAAAGTAGTCTTCAGATTTTACTGGAGCGTGATTTTTAGTTGATTCTTTTTGCAGATGATTGGTAGACAAATTCCGAAAATTTACCAATTTAGTTTGAATTTTTTGGAGTTCCACAAGTAGGCAAAACCTAAAGATTACTACAGACTGTTCTGTTTTTGACAGATTCTGTTTTTCGTGTGTTGTTTGCTTATTCCGATGCATCTATGAGTAGTATTGGAGGATATGAACCATAGAGAAGTTGGAATACAGTAGGTTTAACACCAATATAAAAAAGAATGAATTCATTGCTGCACCTTTGAGTAGTGGTTTGCTTTCTTATACAAACGGAGCTCACGAGAATTTTTGTCTAAGTTTTGTGTTGTGAAGTTTTCAAGTTTTGAGTATTGCTTTGATGGACTATAGAACAAGGAGTAGCAAACGCCTAAGCTTGGGGATGCCCAAGGCACCCCAAGTAAATTCAAGATAATCACAAGTCTAAGCTTGGGGATGCCCCTGGAAGGCATCCCCTATTTCGTCTTCATCCATCGGTAACTATACTTGGAGCTATATTTTTTTTCGCAACATGATAAGTGTTTTGCTTGGAGCGTCTTGTATAATTTGAGTCTTCACTTGTTAGTTTGTCACAATCATCCTTGCTGGACACACCTATTTTAGAGAGTTAAATATGGCCTAAAAATTGTTAGGACACTCTATATGCTTCGCTTATATCTTTTGAGTTGAATAGTTTTTGCTCTAGTGCTTCACTTACATCTTTTAGAGCACGGTGGTGGTAATATTTTGTAGAAATTGTTGAACTCTCATGCTTCACTTATATCCTTTTGAGAGTCTATTAAAACAGCATGGTAATGTTTTTAGGCTAATGAAACTAGTCTTCACATGATAGACATCCAATATCAATGTAGTGAATTTTTTCACACCAAGTGCATTGAATAGAGTGAAATGTTGGATGCTTGATAATTGTTTTGAGATATGAGGATAGTGATATTAGAGTCCTTCTAGTGGAGTTATTATGAAATTGTGAAATACTTGTGTTAAGGTTAGTGATTCCCGTATCATGCGCGTATGGTGAACCGCTATGTGACGAAGTTAAAGTATGAGGTATTTGTAGAGTCTCAACCTTTGTGTGGAGGTCGGGGGCGCGCGATGGTTAACTCCTACCAACCTCCCCCCTAGGAGCATGCTTTGATTGCTTTGTTTTGATGACTCCTAGATTTTTGCCATAAGTATATGAGTTCTTATGACTAATGTTGAGTCCATGGATTATACGAACTCTCACCCTTCCACCATTGCTTGCCTCTCTTGTACCGCGCAACTTTCGCCGGTACCATAAACCCACTATATATCCTTCCTCAAAATAGACACCATATTATTCCTCAAAACAGCCACCATACCTACCTATCATGGTATTTCCATAGCCATTCCGAGATATATTGCCATGCAACTTTCCACCATTCCGTTCATATGACACGCATCATATTGTCATATTGCCATTGCATGATCATGTAGTTGACATCGTATTTGTGGCAAGGCCACCATGCATAATTTTTATACATGTCACTCTTGTTTCATTGCACATACCGGTACACCGTCGGAGGCATTCATTTAGAGTCATACATTGTTGTTGTAGTATCAAGTTGTAATATCGAGTTGTAATGAAAGTGTGATGATCATCATTATTAGAGCATTGCCCCATGGGAGGAAAGGCTAAATCTATAAAGCCCCTCCACAAAAAAAAGAAAAAAAAAGAAAGGCCAAAGAAAAAAGAAAGGCCCAAAAAAAAGAAAAAAAAGAAAAAAAAGGGACAATTGCTACTATCTTTTTTTCCACACTTGTTCTTCAAAGTAGCACCATGTTCTTCATTGTAGAGAGTCTCATGTTTAGTCACTTTCATATACTAGTGGGAATTTTCATTATAGAACTTGTCTAGTATATTCCAACGATGGGCTTCCTCAAATGCCCTAGGTCTTAGTGAGCAAGCAAGTTGGATGCACACCCACTTAGTTTCTTTTGTTGAGCTTTCATTCATATTTAACTCTAGTGCATCCATTGCATGGCAATCCCTACTCACTCACATTGATATCTATTGATGGGTATCTCCATAGCACATTGATACGCCTAGTTGATGTGAGACTATCTCCCTCCTTTTTGTCTTCTCCACAACCACCTCTATTCCACCCATAGTGCTATGTCCATGGCTCACGCTCATGTATTGCGTGAAAGTTGAAAGGTTTGAAAAGATAAAGTATGAAAACAAGTGCTTGGCTGAAATCGGGGTTGTGCATGATATGAATATTTTGCGTGATGAAGAGGGAGCATAGCCAAACTATATGATTTTGTAGGGATAACATTCTTTAGCCATAGTATTTTGAGAAGACATGATTGCTTTGTTAGTATGCTTGAAGTATTACTGTTTCTTATGTCAATATAGACATTTATCTTGAATCTTTCAGATCTGTAATTCATGCCAATATTAAAAGAATTACATTGTAAAACTATATTGGTTAGCATTCCGCATCAAAAATTCTTTCTTTATCATTTACTTTCTCGAGGACGAGCAGGAATTAAGCTTGGTGATGCTTTATACGTCTCCAACGTATCTATATTTTTTGATTGTTCCATGCGATTATTTATGAAGTCTTGGATTTTTAATAGGCTTTATCATTCACTTTTATATCATTTTTGGGAATAACCTACTAACCCAAAGGCCCAGTCCAGATTGCTGTTTTTTGCCTATTTCTTGGATTTGTAGAAAAAGAATATCAAATGGAGTCCAAATGGAATGAAACCTTCGCGAGAGATATTTTTGGAGAAAATAACGCACACGGAGCTTGAGAACCACGTCAGGGGATCAAGAGGTGGCCCACGAGGGTGGGGGGCACGCCCCCTTCCCATGGCGCGCCCCCTGCCTCGTGGCCCCCTCGAGCGTCTCCCGGTACCCTCCTTCTTCCTATATATGTCTACGTACCCCAGAACCTCCGTGAGCAGAGAGAAAACCCTAATTCCACCGCCGTACCTCCTGTTCCCGTGAAGATCCCATCTTGGAGACTGTTTTGGAGCTCCACCGGAGGGTGATCCATCACGGAGTTCTTCATCATCGTCATCACCGCCCTCACCATGAGTTGTGAGTAGGTTACCACAGACCTTCGGGTCCATAGCTAGTATCTAGATGGCTTCTTCTCTCTCTCTGGATCTCAATACAAAGTTCTCCTCGGTCTTCGAGGAGATCTATTCGATGTAATCTCTTTTTGCGGTGTGTTTGTCAAGATCCGATGAATTGTGAGTTTATGATCAAGGTTATCTATGAAAGATGTTTGGTTCTTCTCTGAATTTTTTATGTGTGCTCATAATATCCTTGCAAGTCTCTTCAAATTATTGGTTTGGTTTGGCCTACTAGATCTATAGTTCTTGCAATGGGAGAAGTGCTTGGCTTTGGGTTCAATCTTGCGGTGTCCTTTCCCAGTGACAGTAGGGGCAGCAAGGCACGTATTGTATTGTTGCCATCGAGGATAAAAGATGGGGTTTATATCATATTTCTTGAGTTTATCCCTCTACATCATGTCATATTGCTTAAAGCATTACTCTGTTCTTATGAACTCATTACACTAGATGTATGTTGGATAGCCGTCGATGTGTGGAGTAATAGTAGTAGATTCAGAATCGTTTCCGTCTACTTGTCTCGAACGTTGTGGATATATACAATGATCATGCCTAGATAGTCTCATAATTATTCGCTTTTCTATCAATTGCTCGACAGTAATTTGTTTACCCACCATAGAATATCGCTATCATGAGAGAAGCCACTAGAGAACACTATGGCCCCCGGGTCTATTCTCAACATATCAATCTACATATACTTTAATTTTATCGCTTTTATTTGATGTTCTTATAAACTAAAAATACCAAAAATATAAACTATCAACCCCTTATCGCGTTGGTTGCGAAGTTCTTATTTGTTTGTGCAGGTGCGAGGGACTCACGCGTGGTCTCCTACTGGATTGATTCCTTGGTTCTCAAAAACTGAGGGAAATACTTACGCTACTAAGCTGCGTCTCCCTTTCCTCTTCGAGGGAATACAACGCAATCTCGAGAAGTAGCAGTGAAGAACACGCGCAGCCGGGTGTGGATAAGGCACACCTAGTAGTGGCGCTGGATCGCAAAACGCGCTACTGCTAATGTACATAGCAGTAGAGCTTATTTCAGAGGAGCGCTACCGGCAACGGTCTGGCAATTATAGTAGTAGCATGTTTTGTAACTACAGCACTACTGGTAAGTGCATAGTAGTAGCGCTTTCTACGACCAAGCGCTACTGATAAATTGTAGCAGTAGTTCCTTTTGAAAAGCGCTACTAGTAAGCTCATGTGTATAAGGTTTTCCCTAGTAGTGGTGGCTTGCCTCCATGGGAGCATTTTCGCGAGCTCTGCCTCATTCGCTTCGGGCCGCCAATACGCGGGAGCCGGGTAGCAGAGTTGGGCTGTCTCCCCTTCACCTCTACGGTGCAGGAATTCACCGACCGCTTTCAGGACCTGGCGTGCCACACGCCCGGCGTGACGGCTTGCCAGCGGGCCGAGCCCTTCATCGTCGGTCTCCCGGATCATATCTGCATGGATGTGGAGCTGCAGGGACCCCATGACCTCCAAACGGCGATGGACTACGCTCGCGTGTTAGAGCTCCGCGGTGGCCATACAAGAGGCGTCACCGTCCCGGACCGCTAGGACGCCACCCTGCTCGGACGTTCCCGAGCAGGGTTGGCCTGCTCAGTATTCCGCAGCACCTCTCATCGCGACCGCGGCATGCCAGTTCCCCGACTCACCCCGGCCGAGCAACTCCAGTGTCACCGCCAAGGGTTGTGCTTCAACTGCGATGAGCCCTACATGCCCGGCCACGTCTGCCCACGACTCTGCTACTTGGAGGCTGCAGACTACATTGAGGAGTATGCCGTCCCCGTCGGGCTCGGCGACCTGCCCGCCCTAGCTGCCGCGGAGGTGTTTGGCGACGTGTGATCACCTCAAGGAGTTCCGCAAGAGCTTCCCCGCCTTCCAGCTCGAGGATGAGCTGTTTGTGCATGCAGGGAGAAGTGTTATGAGCGGCACATACTACAGCCATGCAGTTAGGGGCCTAGCCCAGTTATCTTATCGTGTTAGGTGCTTAGCCCAATTATATCATTAGGAGGATTATATAAACTCATGTAAGGACCCATTTTGAGATTAAGCAAGAAGCAATCATATTCGCTCGGCTTCCTTAGGGAGCTGGGAGACCTAACCCTAGCCGTTGCCCCTTGCGCCATCTCCCTCTCAGCCGCCGCTTTCACTGCGTAAGGACGGCGCCCAGCCGCCGGCCGCCACGCCCTCGCCCTCGTCCTCCTCCATCTTTCCCCTACAATCGGTTCTAAAAAAAAATTAAAATCAAACATTCAAACAACTTGATGAACTAGGGTCCACCTAGTGCCAAATAATGCATGAAAACTATATGGATTTGACAAAAACTAGTTGGAGGTATTGAAAGAGCCTAGCTTCCTCTTTGTTTTAAATCGAAGACCGACAAAACGGTGCCCAAGTGGAGGAGATCCGAGGGGGTAGTGGAGGGGAAGAGAGAGAGGAGTATCCTCTCTATTTTGGGACGGAAAAAATAGGATGAACTCGGGCGAATGGGCGGGTCGGTGCCCCACAAGATGTCACGTCAGTCACTTAACTCTCGGGGGCCTACCACCATCGATCCTGGCGGTCGGGTATACCGCCAGTGAGTTTGGTGGTAGGCATTCAACCACGTCAGCATGGCCTGACGGCACCATCTACGTTGACCAGCATCCTACCGTCAAGGTTCCTGGCAACAGGCAGTTATACCCTTCCTCCAAGGACGATGCCGGTAGGGAAAAGGTCAGATCATGAATGTTTTTGAAACTATGGTCAGATCATGCTAAAGGTTGTCAAAAGGGTCAAAACCATGATTTCGTCCGCTTCCAGCAACATGGCGCTTGAGGATGGTGACATCACCACTGCGCCCAATCATGAGGCAGTACCTACACTTACAGTGTATGTTTCTGTCAATCATGGACCCAAAGACTGAAAGGGTATTTTTGGTGTATTAGGGAATTGTTTTCCCACATATGTTAACTAGTTCAGGGATTGGGTGAAAATTCATGCTAAGATTTTTTCATTCCAAATATTCGAATGATAAAATCTAGCAGAAATCTAGCAGAAATCTAGCAAAAATTGTCAGTACTACTATCTACTACGTACTACCCAAACCAACCATTAAAGACAAAATAGATTGTCTATATGAGAAAAAAGCTTCCACGAGAACAAGAAAGAGAACAACTCAAGCAGAGGATTGGAGGGCTGATGAGAATCCGGGAATGTCTAGTAGGGAACTTACTGCCTAGCACCTCCTTTTAAAAGTTCCAAAAGGCACGTCTTTCTATCCTCGCCTCTAAAAATTCATGCCTCATCGCCTGCTAGATACATTTTCTTCTAAATTCGTTCTCATCCGTGTTTCTTTTTTGCCTATAGATTAGCATAAATCTTGTAAAACACACATGGGTTAGGATTACATTTATGGTCGATTTTAGTTTCTTGGCTGGAATTATCAATGGCTAGCTTCCTCTACAAAACAATATGATCCATGACTTGGGCTGTAATAACAAGTTGTCTATCTATGGTAGAAGAATCCATTATTAAGAAGTGTCAATTCTTTAGAGAATTGGATACATGTACTCCCTCCGGTCCTTTTTACTGTGCATATAAGAATTGTTCGATGTCAAATTGCGTAAAGTTTGACCATCTTTATATGAAAAAATATCAACATCTACAATACTAAAGTTATACGAGACAAAAATTAAAAAGTCGCGATGCATCTAATGGTGTCGATTTCACAATGTGAATGTTGATATATTTTTTTGTAAAGTTGGTCAAACATTACGCGGCTTGACTTCAGAGATATCTTATATGCGAACTAAGAAGGATCGGAGGGAGTACCTAGTAAAGATATTTTGTCCACATCACGAATCAGGTGTTTTGTAGAAGTAGCTATTGATAATTCCACGAAAGAAATAAAAGCTTACTAGAAGTTACAACACTACTAATCTATACGAAAATGAAACATACATGCGCAAGTAAATTTAGAAGAAAATACATCTCGCACTGGCTAGCGGTGATGAATTCATAGTCAAGAATAGAAAGACGAGAATTCTGGGACTTTAAAAGGAGATGCTAGGTTGCAAGATTCTCATCCGGCATTGCCGGATTATCCTGGTTAGCCCTCCTCTCCTTTGCCCAAGTTGTTGTCTTCCGTGGGGGCAAAACCTACGTTTTCTGTCCAGGTTGCCATTTTGCATCCTCTTTTTGTTTGCTTTGGTAGTGGATATTAGAAGCAGTAGTAACAAGTTAGGTTTGAGTTGACGCAGAATCCAAGTTTCTTGGTCACAACTCTAGTAGATGGCTGCCCAGCGGAACAAGGGAAGGAGAAGATGCACTGCATGGACTTGCTGTTCGAGGATTCATTACGGTCCTACAAGTGGCCCCTGCAGCCAGCTCCAGACTAGGTATAAGTATAATACTTTATCATATTATGGTTGTAGGATTCTGCTTATAGATAAGCTATATGGGATTTATCTTCTTTGATGCAGTTCCGTGTTAATGAATTCTAGGGTTAGTTTTTCTGTGATATGATTGTGAATTAATGGATTAGCATAGGACTAGGTTGTCTCTGTGATGCAATTCTGCACGAATGCCTTCGAGTTGGGCTAAATTTCTACTGAGGATGAGCTGTTGTTCTTGGTAAATCTACCTTAATTTCTTTCTGTGGACTACAAATCTTACATATTTCTGCTAGATTTTATGATTCAGCTACTGGAATGGAAACAAAGCTTACCATGAATTGTCATCTATTTCCAGAACTTGTTAACATGTTGAAGGAAAATAATTAGCAGAACAAATAGATAGAAATCTTGTGTTGTATATATGTATTTCATACTTTGGCTCGAACTCTGACCATTTCTTTCAAGTAATGATGGCCTTCCTATTTTGAATATGTCATGCAAAAAAATGACAGACCTCACTTGTACTACTATCTAAGAATCTTTAGTATTGCAGAACGCACATGTGTCGGGGGAAACTGTCCACCACGAGCACCTATGGGACCGGAGCCCCTTTGTCTGTGCGGTAAGAGGGAGGAGGGAGCACAAAGAGCAGATCGAGATGAACACGCGGGCAGTTTACCCAGGTTCGGGCCGCAATGGATGCGTAAAACCCTACTCATGCTTAGTTTGTATTGAGTTGGAGAGCTCGGGAGCTTGAAGAACTAGCTACACCGAGCGTATGAGCGATCTAGGTTTCGAACCCTCTCTACGTTGTGCATGGGCCTCCTTTTATAGTGCAAGGGGTCACCGACAGGTGTCAACGTAAGAGAAAGGGTAAAAACGTAAAAGAGGAGGTAGTTGTAACAGTGCGGGAATAGTGGAGCTACAGTGTATGAACAGTGGTTGCTACCTACTTTGACAGTGGGGGACAAGAGCATTTAATGCCCGTCGCCGTCGACCCCAAAAGCGCCCGCCCTTGCATCTCCGTTTGCCACGGCGATGGCCTCACCACCGTGGAGTGCCACCGTGTCCCCCAGGCTGCACAGCCATCCGCCACGCGTCCCAGGAGAGGCCCCAGGGCGACGCGTGGGCCGATGAGCTGGAGCGTGGGCACACAACGCAACTCTCCCGGCAAGCACCTTGCCGGGGTCTTGACCTTGCCGGGCCCGGGAGCTTGTCGGGCTCTGAAGCTTGTCGCTCCCCGGGCCCTGCCGGGGCGCATGTTGCGCCGGGGCATGTCTTCTGTAATGGAATCTTCTAGTCTTCCTGGCAAGCTCCTCTTGCCAGGGCCTTGCACGGGTGAGGTAATCTTGAGCCTGGAACGGCCTTCCCGGCAAGCTCCACTTGCCGGGGTCTCGATCTTCTGTCTTGCATACTTTGTTTTTGAATGGTTTTACATGGAGCAGGAAAGGTCTCCAGCGAGCGTGTGGTAAGCCTTACCGCGGGAAGCTGCTACTGTCCGTGCAGAAGTTGGGGTACTGAGGTACCCCTACCTTAGTACACCGACAACATGGTTCCTTGAAAATAAGGGATAGAACGGGATGGGAACATGTTATCAGGATTGACGGAAGCAGATGGTGGAAAATGTAGGTACTGCTAAATGATTGGGTGCAACAGTGGTGTCACCAGCCTCAAACACCGTGTTGCTAATGGAAGTGGGAGGATAAGGGTGTGCCCATCTGCTCCCAAAGATGTCGCCAATGAGATGAAATGTCTGTCGGACAGTACGAGGCAAAAACTACGAAAGTGGACGTCACGAAAAGGGGATGTTGTGCAACTGGCTATGGACACAACCTCTGAGTCCAAGAACTCTGTACCCTTGACGACAGGTGTACTATGCTCCACACTTAGCGATTTGACAGAAGGTTCCATGATACCTCACCATATTGAGACAGATTACGAGGAAGATGGTGCATTCCTCTTATCATGGAACCTTCTATCAAATCACTTAGTGGAGCATAGTACACCCTGTGGTCAAGGGTATAGAGTTCTTGGACTCAGAGGTTGTGGCCATGGCCAGCTGCACAACAACTCCTTTTCGTGTGGTCCGCTTACGTGGTTTCTTCCTCGTACTGTCTAACAAATTAATGTTTCATCTCATTGGAAACATCTTTGGGAGGAGATGGGCATGCCCTTAGACTACCACTACCACCAGCAACATGGTGGTTGAGGCTGGTGACACCACCGCTGCACCCATTCATGTAGTAGTACGTACAATTCCACCATATGCTTCTGTCAGTCATGAACCATGTTCCCATCCCGTCCTATCCCTAATTTTCAAGGAACCATATGCATTCTGCAAAACTGAAGAGTGTTAGATAGTTGTACAGGTGAGGTATGTCATAATTTTGCATGAAATATTCAAAATAGCAATGCCACGATAACTTGAAAGAAAAGGGTATAGTTGGAGCCAAAGTATGAAATGCATACAACACACGATTTTTATATATTTTTTCTGCTAATTATTTTCTTTCGAAATGTTAAGAAGTTCAGGAAATAGAAGACAATTCATGGTAAACCGTTTTTGCATTCGATGGAGCTGAATCATAGAATTAATCTAGTAGAAATATGTAAGATTTCTAGTCTAGAGAAAGATATTAAGGCATATTGACCAAGAACAACAGATCATCCTCACAAGAAATTTATCCCAACTCTAACGCATTGATGTAGAATTGCATCACAGAGACAACCTAGTCCTATGCTAATCCATAAATACATAATAATATCATAGGAAAACTATCTCTAGAATCCATTAACACGGAACTGCATCAAAGAAGATAAATCCCATACAACGTATCTACCAGCGAAATCCTGCAACCACAATCTGATAAAGTATTGTACTTATACCTACTCTGGAGCAGGCTGTCGGGGCCTCTTGTAGGACCATACTGAGACCCCCACAATGAATCCATGCAACGCATATTCTCCTTCCTTTTGTTCGGTTAGGCAGCCATCTACAAGAGTTTCGACCAAGAAACGAGATTCTGCATCAACTCCAACCAAACTTGTTACTACTGCTACTAGTATCCACTGCCCAACCAAACAGAAAGAGGAGACAAAATGGCAACCTGTACATGAAACGTCGGTTCTGCCCCCCATGGAAGACAACTATTTAGGCGGAGAAGAGGAGGGCTGACCAGGATAATCGGGCAATGCCCGGTGAGAAACTTGCTGCCTAGCAACTCCTTTTAAAGTCCTAGAATTCTCGCCTTTCCGTTCTTGACTATGAATTCATCACTGCTAGAGCAAGATGTATTTTGTTCTAAATTTACTTGCGCTTGTGTGTTTCTTTTTCATATAGATTAGCAGTGTTGTAACTTCCGGTAAGCTTTTATTTCTTTCTTGGAATTATCAACGGCTACTTCTACAGAACACCCTGATTAGTCACATGGACAAATTATCTTTGCTAGGTATATGTATCCAATTCAAGGAATTGATACTTATGAATAATGGATACTTCTACCATAGATAGACAACTTGTTATTTGGTGCCTAGCCTTAATTTTTTTGTCTTGGAGAAATACTGACCTTACAAATTTCTGCTTGATTTTATCATTCAAATCCGTGGAATGAAAAAAGCGTAAAGTGAATTTTCAATGTGGGAGGACCCCGCAACTAGTGAGGAGGCTTCGTACAGTATTGTCCTATTGGGAGGACCCCCTAACTAGTGAATCATGGTAAGAACTTTTACTCTATATGGTAGAAAGGTAAATTTTAGAAAATATATTGAAATCTCTACAGTCTATCAGAAAAATAAGAAGATTTGCCCTAAATAATTGGTTACCAGAGACAACTTAGTCCCCACTTGAATTGTTTTGGCTATCAAAAACAAGCAATAACGCCCAGAAGATTGTTTTGTTTAACAAACTATGAAAAACACAAACCTATCTAATCCTACGCAAGCTGACTATTCCATTGTTAAACGAGAGTACATGTAGAGACAGGTTCACAGGGTATGATATGTGTCTATGAATAGTCATCAAATGCTTCACTTCATTTGATTGAACTAGCTACGGTCGCAGGTGTCGGTGTACTAAGGTAGGGGTACCCCAGTACCCCAACTTGTGCACGGGCAGTTGCAGCTTCCCGCGGCAAGGTTTACTGCGTGCTCGCCGGAGACCCTCCTGCTCCCTATAAAACCATTCAAAAACAAAGTATACAAGACATAAGACCAAGACCCCGGCAAGAGGAGCTTGCCGGGAAGGCCGTACCAGGCTCGAGACCGCCCCACTAACACAAGACCCTGGCAAGAGGAGCTTACCAGGAAGACTAGAAGACAACGCCTCGGCGCTATATGCGCCCCGGCAAGGGGCCCGGGGGAGCGACAAGCTCCCGGGCCCGGCAAGACCAAGGCCCCGGCAAGGTGCTTGCCGGGGAGGCTGCGCTGTGTGCCCGCGCTCCAGCTCATCGGCCCACGCGTCGCCCTGGGGCCTATCCGGGGACGCGTGGCGGGCGGCTGTGCAGCCTGGGGTACACGATGGCACTCCACGGTGATGGATCCATCGCCGTGGCGGACGGAGACGCTAAGGCGGGAGCTTTTGGGGTGGACGGCGACGGGCATTAAATGCCCTTGTCCCCCACTGTTAAAGTAGGTATAGACCACTGTTCTGTACTGTAGCTCCACTGTTCCCGCACTGTTACAACTACCACCTCTTTTACATTTTTACCCCTTTCTCCTACGTTGACACCTGTCGGTGACCCCTTGCACTATAAAAGGAGGCCCATGCACAACGTGGAGGGGGTTCGGAACCTAGATCACTCTCGCGCTGGGGTAGCTGCTTCTTCAAGCTCCCGAGCGCTCAAACTCAATACACAACCAAGCAGGAGTAGGGTTTTACGCGTCTACCGCGGCCCGAACCTGGGTAAAACTGCCCGCGTGTTCGTCACGATCTGCTCTTTGTGCTCCCTCCGCCCTCGTACCGCACAGACAAGGGGCTCCGGTCCCATAGGTGTTCGTGGCGGACAGTTTCCCCCGACATCTTTGGCGCGCCAGGTAGGGGGCGTCGAGGTTGTGCGAACCTGATCCGGCGTTCGCGCGGGCGCATTCTTCATCAACCTCTCCAGCTTCATCAGCAACCTCATCAGCGACAACTCCATGGCCCCGAAGAAGAAGGCTTCGGAGGTCGGAGGCCCGTCTGCGTCTCACCCGCCGCCACCAGAGCCAACGGTAGGCGGGGGAGACGCCGTCGGAAGGGTGGTTGCCGGTGAGGACACTCACGGCGCCACCAGATCCAAGAACAGAACGGATGACCGAACCTCGGTCTCCGTGGACGCGCCGCGTCCATCTCAGCACACGACGACCCAGCAGCGCCATACCACAGGAGGTGGTATCCGCTTGCTGGGGCAAGGCCAAACCGGAGGCTCGCGGGACGCCCCGGACCCCCGTCCGGGTACAAGCAAAGCGAAGGCGCCGGCGCGGGACCCCGCTCCTTCTAACGTTATTAGAAGTCCGAGCGTATCCCGCTCCTCGCACCGCTCGCCCGCGTTCCCTTCCACTCCAGCAGAAGCGCTCGCAAGAGCGCAACTGCTCCTCGACTTTCCTCCAGCGGCCGACAAGGCCGAAGAATGGAGGGCCACCATCCGGAGCCTGATAGACTTCGCCAACAACGACTCCCCACAGCAGCCGTCGACCTCACGGCCGCGGCAAGCTGAGAAGACGAAGGCTATCGGCGACAAGACCGCCGGGGGTGCGACAAGCGTGCACTCCCCGCCGCAGAAGCAGAAGACGCCGCCCCGCCGGAACAACCCGGACGACGGCTCCACAGCCTCGTCGGACCCGCGGGCCCGTCGGGACCAGCGCCAGGTCCTCGACGACCGGCGAGATGAAGACGCTCGGACCACAATCGAGCGCCGCCGAGAAGCTCGGCGACAATCCGACAAGAGGGCTGGGAACACTGTCGACGCACACGCGCCCGGTGAGCCAGGCGACTTGCCGTACGCGGCAGGTTGCCCTGCGTTCACCCGCGAGCTGCGGCGCGTCCAGTGGCCCAGCATGAAGAATTTCAAGCCCGACGTACCGGAGAAGTACGACGGCAAAACACACCCCTCGGAGTTTCTCAGCGTCTACACCATCGCGGTGCAGGCTGCCGGGGGGCGCGACGAGAAGATCTTGGCGAATTACTTCCCGCTCGTGCTAAAGCCGAACGTCCGTTCGTGGCTCATGCACTTGCCGGAAGGTTCCATCTCTTCTTGGGCCGACCTCTGCCACCAGTTTGTTGGCGCCTTCACCGGCGGCCACAAACCCCATGGCCAGGAGAGCGATCTCCATATCTTGGCCCAGAAGGAAGGCGAGCCCCTGCGCAAGTATATCCAACGCTTCAGCCGGGTGCAGCACAACATCCCCGACGTTCACCCTGCCGCGGTTATCAGCGCGTTCCATCAGAACGTGCGTAACCGCCGCATGCGTGAGGAAATGGCGATGACCAAGATTAGGGACGTCAGCGAGCTCTACGCTCTTGCTGACAAGTGCGCACGCGCAGAAGAGGGGAGGAAACTCCCCGGGGAGGATACGGGCGCGGGAGGAAGCGACAGCGACGACGCCGCCCCGGCAAAGAAGAGCCGGCGGCGGAACAACAGAAAGAAGGGCAAGAAGGAGGTGCTTGCCGTCGAGAAGTCCGGCAAGGACGCCCCCGCCAAGCAAGCGCAGGCTGGCGGCTCCGGCAAGGAGCCTGCCCCTGCGGCGGCGGCCGACAAGCCGGGTAGCTCCGACAAGCAATATTGTAAGATTCACCGCACCAAGGGTCACGATCTCTCCAACTGCAAGCGCGTCGAGTACCTCGTCGAGCAGCAAAAAGCTGAGTACGAGAGGCGCGACAAGGAAAAGGCCCAAGGTGGCGGGGAAGAGCCCAGCAAGAAGCGGCCGTTCAACGGCCGGGGGGGACGTCGCGGCAAGGCTAAGCAGCGGCAAGGAGATCGACCTCCCCGGGGCCGCGACAACGACGAAGACGACGATGAAGATATGGAGGACGACGAGAACAGCGAGCAGGAGTTCCAGAAGGCCACGGAGGTCCTGTGCGTCGACGGTGGCGCCTCCCTGCACACCTCCCACCGCCAGCTAAAACAGTGGGTGCGTGAGGTGAACGCAGCGGAGCCGCCCATGGAGTCGCGCAGGCTCCTCAAATGGTCCAGCACGCCCATCGTTTTTGATCTTGAGGATCACCCTGATCGCACCACTGCGGTCGGGTGCTTGCCGATGCTGGTTTCTCCCACCATCCGCAACCTCAAGGTCACCAAAATGTTGGTTGACGGCGGGGCCGGGCTGAACTTGATCTCCTCCGCTGTGATCAAGAAACTCCAGATACAAGATGGCGAGCTCGAAGAGACCGGTTCATTCCAAGGAATCAACCCGGGAAGGAGCAAGCCCAAGGGAAAAATCACTCTGCCGGTGACCTTTGGCGGGGAGCTCAACTTCAGGACTGAGCGCATCACTTTCGACGTCGCCGATATTCCATTGCCATACAATGGAATACTTGGCCGTCCCGCCCTCGCCAAGTTCATGGCAGCTTCCCACTATGCCTACAACGTGCTGAAGATGCCGGGGCCGATAAGCGTCATCACTGTCCATAGCGACAAGAAGGATGCGCTTATTTGCGCCAACAAGATTTACCGGGATGCGGCAGCTGCGGCCGAGAAGGATACTCTTGCCGCCGAAGCTCCCGGGGGGAAGAAGACGAAGACCAAGTCCGGCAAGTGCTCTGGGACCCACTCCGGCAACCGCACCTCCTGGGAGTGCTGCGCTGCCGTCGAGGACGTTCCATCGAGCTCCACCGGCAAGAGTAAGAAAGGAATGGCTGCTCCTCCGGCAACCAAGAAAGTGTCCGCAAGGGAGGACGGCACTGGTGGTACCTTCACCATCAGTGCCACCCTTGACAGCAAATAGGAAAGCGCGCTCATTGCCTTCCTGCGGGCGAATGTCGATGTGTTTGCCTGGCAACCATCTGATATCCCCGGTGTTCCCAGGAAGGTGATTGAGCACAAGCTTGCTGTCTGTCCTCACGCGCGGCCCATCAAGCAGAAAGTGAGGAAGCAAGCCGTGGAGCGCCAAGAATTCATCAACGAGGAAATCAAGAAGCTAGAAGCAGCAGGCCTAGTTAGAGGCGTGATCCATCCGACGTGGTTGGCAAACCCAGTCGTCGTGCGCAAGGCCAACGGGAAGTGGAGACTCTGTATAGACTTCACTGATGTCAATAAAGCATGTCCCAAGGATCCATTCCCTTTGCCGCGCATTGACCAGATCGTTGACTCCACTGCCGGATGTGAGCTACTCTGTTTTCTTGATGCATACTCAGGCTATCATCAGATTTTCATGGCCAAGGAAGATGAAGAGAAGACTGCATTCATCACTCCATGTGGCACCTATTGCTTTATCCGCATGCCGTTTGGACTGAAGAATGCAGGCTCAACCTTTGCAAGGGTAGTGTACACTGCTTTTGAGCCACAAATCCACAGAAATGTAGAAGCTTACATGGATGACATCGTGGTGAAGAGCAAAAGCAAGGAAACCCTGATTCAAGACTTGGAAGAAACGTTTCAGAACCTGCGCAGGATACAGCTCAAGTTGAACCCCGAGAAGTGCGTCTTTGGAGTCCCCTCCGGCAAGCTTCTCGGGTTCTTTGTATCACAGAGGGGGATTGAAGCCAACCCCGACAAGATCAAAGCCATTGAGCAGATAGAGGCCCCGAAGCGCGTCAAGGACGTCAGAAGGCTTGCAGGTTGTGTTGCTGCCCTCAGTAGGTTCATTTCAAAGTCTGCAGAACGCGCCCTACCTTTCTTCAAAATCTTGAAGAAGGCAGGTCCCATGAAGTGGACTCCGGAAGCGGAGGCGGCGTTGCAGGATTTGAAACGGTACCTGTCCTCCACTCCTATACTTGTCGCACCTAAACCACAGGAAAAGTTGTTGCTATACTTAGCGGCAACCAACCAGGTGGTTAGTGCTGCGTTAGTAGCGGAGAGGGAGTCCGACGAGGAATCAGCACCACCGGCAAGTGAATCTAGCGACAAGCAGGGGGCTGCTCCGATAAGCTCTGGCCCCGACAAGGATGACTCTGCGCAGGAGCAAGGAGAGGTGCGGAAGAAGATGGTGCAGCGCCCAGTGTATTTTGTAAGTTCCCTTCTCCAGGGAGCTAGATCAAGGTACTCTGGTGTGCAAAAGTTGCTTTTCGGCCTCCTCATGGCCTCGAGAAAGCTGCGCCATTACTTCCAAGCCCACGAGATAACAGTGGTCACTCGCTTTCCGTTGAAGAGGATATTGCACAATCCAGAAGCAACAGGCAGGATCGTCGAGTGGGCGCTGGAACTGTCAAGCTTTGGACTCAAGTTTGAAAGTACTTCAACCATACAGAGCCGAGCTTTGGCAGAATTCATAGCTGAGTGGACCCCGACACCAGAAGAAGAAGTTCAAGAAACAAGCACACCCGTACAAGAAGCAACAAGTGAATGGGTAATGTATTTTGATGGTGCCTTCTCGCTGCAAGGCGCCGGTGCCGGCGTGGTACTCATCGCGCCCACCGGAGAGCACCTCAAATATGTTATCCAGATGCACTTTCCCAGGGAGCAAGCGACAAACAACACGGCAGAATATGAAGGCTTGCTTGCCGGCCTCAGGATTGCGGCCGAACTTGGGATCAGAAAGCTGATTGTGCGGGGAGATTCTCAGTTGGTGGTCCGACAAGTTAACAAGAGCTATCAGAGCCCTTTGATGGAAGCTTATGTCGATGAAGTAAGAAAGCTTGAAGAGCACTTTGAAGGTTTGCAGATGGAGCACGTCCCAAGAGCTCAAAATGAAATTGCAGATGGCCTTTCAAAGTGCGCCGCGATGAAGTTACCTGTGGAACTAGGAACCTTTTTGCTCAAGCTAACTCAGCCATCCGTTACACCATCAATTGGGCAGTCCAAGAAGAGAAAGTTGGTCTCCGGCGACTACTTGCCGGCGGATCTTCCCGAAACCGCCGCCAAGGTCCCCAAGACCAACAACCAGAACGCTGAGGAACAGTTTGCTCCTGCAAGCCCTCGGGCTTGTACAGTTGAAGCAAGCGTTCCCGGCAAGCCTCGCCCCGGCGAGCTTGCCGGGGGACCGTCAGCTCCGGCAGAACCAGAGGTCCTTGCCGCAGAAGCTGAGGTTCCCGCAGCGGCCCTCGAGCCTTTAGTCCTTGCCGTCGAGCCTCGGGCTCCGGCATGGGCGCAGCAGATCGTCCATTTTTTGCAAACTGGAGAACTTCCCGACGACCCTCAAGAAATAGAGAAGATAACCAGGCAGTCAAGTATGTATCAGTTCGTGGATAACGAGCTGTACAGAAGAAGACTCAATGGTGTCAGGTTGAAGTGCATCTCCAGAGAAGATGGACAGAAGCTGTTGGCGGAAATACACGGAGGCATATGCGGCCACCACATTGGTGCAAGGGCGCTTGCCGGGAAAGCTTTCCGGCAAGGGTTCTTTTGGCAAGAAGCCCTCCAAGATGCAACTGCACTAGTAACCAAGTGTGAAGCGTGCCAGTTCCATGCGAAGCAAATTCATCAGCCAGCTCAAGCTCTCCAAACGATCCCTTTGTCATGGCCCTTCTCGGTCTGGGGGCTCAATATCCTCGGCCCTTTCCCTCGTGCTGTCGGGGGCTTTGAGTACTTGTACGTCGCAATCAACAAGTTCACAAAGTGGCCAGAAGTGGAGCCGGTGAGGAAGGTGACGGCACAGTCAGCGGTCAGGTTCTTCAGGTCAATTGTTTGCCGTTTCGGGATCCCTAACAGGATCATCACCGACAACGGTACGCAATTTACAAGTCGCACCTTCATGCAGTACGTCCAAGACCTTGGCGCCAAGGTCTGTTTCGCTTCTGTTGCTCACCCGAGGAGCAACGGTCAGGCGGAGAGGGCAAATGCTGAAGTGCTGCGCGGACTCAAGACAAGGACCTTTGACAGGCTGCGCAGGTGCGGAAGAAATTGGATAGAGGAGCTCCCGGCGGCTCTTTGGTCAATCAGGACGACACCAAGTCGAGCCACCGGACAGACACCTTTTGCTCTAGTCTATGGAGCAGAGGCAGTTCTCCCCACGGAACTCGTATACGGATCTCCTCGAGTACTCGCTTATGATGAGCTCGAGCAAGAGCAATTGCGGCAAGATGACGCATTGCTCCTTGAGGAGGGACGTCTCCAGGCTGCTGTACGAGCTGCTCGATACCAGCAAGCTTTGCGCCGCTACCATAGCCGCAAGGTCAAGGCCAGGAGTCTCGAGGAAGGCGACCTTGTTCTTCGGCGCGTTCAGTCCGCCAAGAATTCCAACAAGTTGACGCCGAAGTGGGAAGGCCCTTATCGGGTGAGACAAGTTACGAGGCCCGGCGCTGTCCGCCTCGAGACCGAAGAAGGCTTACCGGTGAGCAACTCCTGGAACATAGAGCATCTTCGCAAGTTTCACCCCTAAGGCGCGGTTGCCGTGATCCGCTCCGGCAACCACCTTTTGTACAAGCTTTGCAGCTGTTGCATGTAACCCTTTGTACAAAGCCGGGCGCAGACCCCGTGCATCAGTAAAGCTTTCGTGTTTTCCGCATCGATTGCCTTTTTGCATGCTTCTCTTTGCTGTTTGCATGTTCTGTTTGGCATTTGATGCAACACTCAAGCATACGGTAAGCATTAGCACGCCGAAAGGCCATATACTTGTTTCCCTCTCCCTTTTCTTTCCTCTTAAGCAGAAGGAACGTTCCTCGCGCACAAGTTTGCCGGGGGGAAGGAGGTGGAGGAGGAACCAAGTGCTGTTCAAGAAAGAGAAGCCTTACCGGAAAGCAAGCAACATATGAGAGATAAGTTGTTAGAATTTGACCAGTTCAAATTTTAAATTTTAGTTGTCTTCCTTGAACGATCACATTTTGTATGGAAAACCTGTGCGCGGAGGAACCTACCCGTAGCTTGCCGCACCCTTATCTTGTTTTCGAGTTCACTCAACGATTTAAGTGAGCTGCGACAAGTGTCGCGCCCTTGCTTCGTTTCCGAGTACGCTCAGCAAGCTAAGTGCGCTGCGACTAGCTGCGGCAAGGTTGCTTGCCGGCGAAGACCTTGGCCAGCAGGCTGCTCAGAGTCCAGCACTCAGCGCTCGCGGCAAAGGCCCCTTGCCGGCAAGCTCCCCGGGAGCGTAGGGTGAAAAACATACAAAGTCAAAGATTAAGACAAGGAAGATAACATTGCACTGATTGATCAAAATAAAGCAAATATCTTACATAAGATAACTTGTCGCGATGGACTAATAAGTTCATGACATAATGTGCAGCAGCAAAAAAGACAAAGATAATGGAGCCCTAGTCTACGCGGTCGCCTTCCTTCCTGCCAAGCTTTGCCACCTTGGCGATGATGTGGCCGACCTGCTCCTTCAGGGCCTCCGTGTCTGCATCAGCCGGCAAGCTGCGAAGAACGTTCGTGAGGTTGATTCCCGGGTTGCGGTACACGATCTTCGTCAGCACCCGCTCCAGAGTTCCCGCGCAGAGCAGGCGCGACTCCTCGGCCAGCTGCGCGGGGATGCGGTTCCGGAGACTTGCAAGGGCCGGCGCGACCCCTCTGAAGAAGAGGCTGAGCCTGGCGCTGTGCGGGAGATCCGGATCCGGCGAGTAGATGAGATGTTCAACCTTCAACGCCAGCAACTCCTGGTCAATATTGGACGCAGAAGAAACCAGCTCTTCGGTCCACACTTCGATGGTCTGCCGGAAGAGCTCGGACGCCTTGTTGACGTTCTCCACCAAGGTCCGCTCCTTGCGGAGCTCATCCTTCAACTTGGTCTCCTGAGCCCGGGCAGCATCGAGCGATTCCTTCAGAGTGGTGACCTTCAGCTCCAAGTCCTCAATGGAGTCCTTGGCGGCCTTCAGCTCATCGCCCCTCTTGGAGAGACTCACCTGAAGCTCGGAGTTTGTGTGAGCATCCTTCTCGCGCTCCAAGATGAGCGCGGCAACCTTCTCGGCGCTCACCTTCATCGCCTTCTCCAACTGTTCAACCTTGGCGGCGAGCTCTTTCTTGGCGTCTTCCGCGGCAACCGCGGCGGCTTTCGCCTCCTTCAGTTCCCCGCCAAGGGCAGCCTCGCGAGCGGTAAGGTCCTCCTCATGGGAGTCCAGCTCGACCTTCCGCTGCGCGAGCTCTCCTTCTCGCCGGGACATCTCCACCCCGGCGAGACGCTGCTGTTCTTCCGCTTCAGCTTTCTCGAGCACCCATTCCTGGTACTCGCCGGCGAGACGCTCCCGCTCCTCCGCCACCTCGCGGAGGGCTGCCTGATTGGCGGCACTGAGCTCCGCCGCACGCTTCTCCATTTCCGCCGCGGCCTTGGCGGCAAGGGCCTCCCGGGAGGCCAGCTTCGCCTGCCTGGCCCGGTAAAGGGCCAGGAGCTGGTGGAGCAACCTCTCCTCCTCGGGCCCCTCACTCCCGCCGGGCGCCTCGACGATCTTCAGGCCTGCGGAGGCGAGGATTTCTCCGTCGAACGCCTCGCCCTCCGCAGGAGCTCGCGATGAAGACCCCCAAGGCATCTGGATGAAGACGCCGTTGGGGGCCTCGAGATAATACCCCTGCTCCTTGCTGGCGGAGGGGCCGGTGGCCGGTGCAGCATCTGATGCTCCCGCCGCCTCCGGGCCGGCGGTGTGGTCGCCGTCCTCCTCCCCAGCCGCTGCGTCCGCAGCCGGGGCAGTCTCCTGCGCGGCCGGCTCTGCGGCCTCGGCCATCTCCTCGACGACAGGAGCGTCGCCGCCGCCGCCCTGCGCGCCCTCCTCCTCAAGGTCGATGACCTCCGTCTCCATGGGCGCAGGAGGGGGAAGATCTTAAAAGAAGAAGGAGAAAAAGAAGTTCAAGACTCAAGCAAATACCCAAAAAAGAGGCAAGCCGAGAAGACGAGTCACAAAACTTACCTTGGCGGACGTCCTCAGCGGCGGGCTCCCTCGCCGGGGGGCTCGGCCTTGGCGGAGTGGCCGCCCTCGCCGGGCTGCTCGCCCTTGGCGGGGTACTCTGCCTCGGCGGAGTACCCGCCCTCGGCGGAGCACTCTCCCTTGCCGGAGAGTTCTGCCTTGGCGGGGATGGCGGGGCCTGCGGCTCCTCAGCAGTGGTCTCCGGGCGCTCTTCCCGCTGGGGCTCCACCTCTGCACAAAACAAGACAAGAAACGTCAAGATATGAAGACAAAACCAAATCCTCAGGCGTTCCCCGACAAGCAAAAAAAGAGAACCCCAGACTTACGCTGGGGGCTGCGCTGCGGGCTACGCTGGGGGCTGCTCCTCGGAGCAGCGCTCGGATCCGGCAGGCTCGGCTCCGGCACACCCCCTGTTGCCGCGGCTGCCGAGTCTTCCGCGACCTCAACCTCGGGCGCCTTGGCCTTCTTCGCCGAGCGATGGGCCAGGGTCCTGAAATCAGAACGATAAACAGAGTCAACATCAACAAAAAATCAAGACAGAAAATCTAGAAGGTGTAAGGCCCCGGATCCTTACTCCTGGTCCTCCTCGTCGTCCTCGCTCAGGGCGGAGAAATCGTACTCCACCGTGGGCGCGTCGGCGCGAGGAGCGGAAGACGAAGACTCCCTCGCGCGCTTGGTGTTCACCGGGGCTGGGGGCTGCGAAGACCCAGCCCCTGTGGTTGCCGGCGCCCGAGGGGCGGGCGGAGCCGTTGCTTCGCTCCGAGAAGACCCTTGCCGGCTCGCTGCCGGCCTGCGAGGCACCTCCGTCGTGGTCCGCGCACGGGCTGCCTCCGCTGCGGCCGGTGCGCCGGACGGCCTTGGTGCAGCTTGGCTCCCCCGGGGAGCTGCCCGGCGAGGTGGCTGTTGCCGGGGCGCCTGCGCCCTCTCCCCCGTCACCGCCTTGCGGAGGCGCTTCGCCGGGGACTGCCTCGGGCTTGCCGGGGGCGGAGAGCTCTCCGACGAGGAGAGGTCGTCGGCGTACAACTCCGTGGATCCGCCGGAGTCCTCGGCCTCCTCCTCCTCCTCTGCCCCGGCCGGCTCACTGGGCCCGGCGTCCTGCGCCGCGGCCCCCTTTCCCTTGGCGCCTCCGCCCCTCGCGGCGCCTCTACTCCCTCCGGCGGTGCCCTCCATTGCCGCGGCCTCCGCCGCGATCCCGTGGATCCCGGAGTGCCTCAGCGAGGGGACCCCGGCGAGCGCATCGGGTGGAAGATTCAGCAACCTGCGGATCTCCGCCTCCTCCGCCTGGGTGGACGCGTCCTCAGCCTCCGCCTCCTCCGGCGAGAATCCAAAAACTCCTGCCGCCGCGGCTGCGGCGGCCTCCTCAGCCCGGGAAGCTATGTAGGCGATCTCCTGGTCGGTGGTGTCCCGCGTGTGCAGCTTGAGGTCCTCCTTGTTCTTCGCCACCTCGGCGAGGTTGTCGTAGAAGTTGAGGACGTCGGTGGGCTTCGGGGCGATCCACGTGCGGTCCAAGCCATGCGAGTCACACATGGGCATCATGGCGAGGATCCGATCCCTGACGGCGTTGTTGCAGAGCGGCACCACTTCCCGGGGAGTCCTGAACCACTCGGGGTGCGTCGGGTCGTACTTGAAGAGTTCCCGTACCATTCCCCGCAGCTCCAGAGTGGTGAAGTTGAAATTGAGCCCGGGGCGCAGCCTCATGATGTCTGCCGGGCCGCCGTACTCCCAGGCCGGCCTCTTCCGGTCTTGGAGAGGGGCGATGCGCCGGCGGAGGAAATCTGCGCCCACCTCGGCAACTGACAGATTGGCTAACCGAAGACGAAGAATCCGGACGAGGGCGATGTTGAGCTTGACGTCGTCCGAGTCCAGCTCACTCCAGTCCCTGCCGCGCACGATGGGCGTTGTGCGCGGCGCGGTGAAGGCTTGCGGCTGGTCTTCTACGATCCAGCACCACTCCGCTCGCCATTCCTCCCACTTGCCGCGGAGCTCCCCCGGCAAGTACGCCCCTTTCTTATTCAGACGAAAGACCCAAGAAATTCCTCCGGAGAGGGGGGCATCGGCCTCGGCTCTAGGAGTGAAGAAGTGTCTAAAGAGGGCTACATTGGGGTGGACTCCTATGAAGTTTTCGCACATGTGTGCGAAAACAGCCATGGTGAGAATGGCGTTGGGGGTGAAGTCAAGCAAATGGAGGCCATATGTGTTCATGACGTCGCAGAAGAAGTTCGAGAAAGGAGGACAGAGACCACAATGGAAAAAGGCAGCAAAGAAGTAGTACCCGCCGGGATAGCTGTCCTTGGCGGCGGCCGGGTACGCTCGCGTGCGGGGATGCGCGTCGGTTCCCTTGGACCAGAACAAGTAATACTTGTTCCAGAGCTCCCGCACGCCGAGCTTCGGCGGGAAGACGACGTGCCGCTTCCGGTACGCGATGAGCTTGGCCGCTTGCTCCGATTTCTCCCGCTTGGCCTTCTCCGCCTTCGCCTTGTCGGTCTTTGGGGCCATGGCGGACGCGGTGGAAGGAGGGGGACGAAGAACTCGGCGGCGGCGGAGATGTGGAGGCAGAGCGCAAGAAGGAATATTTGGAGGAGGAAGACGACGTAATGAGAGCGCAAGGAGGGGAACCGCGCCCGCTCCCTCTGCTTTTATGGGGGAGTGGGGGGCGTTTCGCCCTTTCCATTAAGAGATCGTGGGCACGTCCCATCCCACGGCGCCGCGATCGACGCGTGCCGTTACCGTGGGGTGCAGCGGATATGGAAGTGGATTCGGCGCGCCGCGGGCCGCGGGTGCCCGTGCACTGTTTTGGGCCTGGCCCAACAGTGCTCGGCACCGTGTGTGGCCCAGGCCCGGGGGCTCCTGTCGGTGTACTAAGGTAGGGGTACCCCAGTACCCCAACTTGTGCACGGGCAGTTGCAGCTTCCCGCGGCAAGGTTTACTGCGTGCTCGCCGGAGACCCTCCTGCTCCCTATAAAACCATTCAAAAACAAAGTATACAAGACATAAGACCAAGACCCCGGCAAGAGGAGCTTGCCGGGAAGGCCGTACCAGGCTCGAGACCGCCCCACTAACACAAGACCCTGGCAAGAGGTGCTTACCAGGAAGACTAGAAGACAACGCCTCGGCGCTATATGCGCCCCGGCAAGGGGCCCGGGGGAGCGACAAGCTCCCGGGCCCGGCAAGACCAAGGCCCCGGCAAGGTGCTTGCCGGGGAGGCTGCGCTGTGTGCCCGCGCTCCAGCTCATCGGCCCACGCGTCGCCCTGGGGTCTATCCGGGGACGCGTGGCGGGCGGCTGTGCAGCCTGGGGTACACGATGGCACTCCACGGTGATGGATCCATCGCCGTGGCGGACGGAGACGCTAAGGCGGGAGCTTTTGGGGTCGACGGCGACGGGCATTAAATGCCCTTGTCCCCCACTGTTAAAGTAGGTATAGACCACTGTTCTGTACTGTAGCTCCACTGTTCCCGCACTGTTACAACTACCACCTCTTTCACATTTTTACCCCTTTCTCCTACGTTGACACCTGTCGGTGACCCCTTGCACTATAAAAGGAGGCCCATGCACAACGTGGAGGGGGTTCGGAACCTAGATCACTCTCGCGCTGGGGTAGCTGCTTCTTCAAGCTCCCGAGCGCTCAAACTCAATACACAACCAAGCAGGAGTAGGGTTTTACGCGTCTACCGCGGCCCGAACCTGGGTAAAACTGCCCGCGTGTTCGTCACGATCTGCTCTTTGTGCTCCCTCCGCCCTCGTACCGCACAGACAAGGGGCTCCTGTCCCATAGGTGTTCGTGGCGGACAGTTTCCCCCGACAGCAGGATATGCTAACAAAGGAGTATATGTGTTATTAATAATAATGATTTCTCGCAATGTCTTTCACTAGGGATTTAAAAAGGGTTTGGTGAGGAGAGAGCCCAAAGTAACTTTTTTGCATGGTAATACGTGTCTCATTTATATCATAAGGATCATAGTACAAACTTCACAAATCACAAAACACTAGTCACTATTATTATTACTATTATTATTATTATTGTTATTGTTATTAAGGAGAGTTGATACGTTCTCCTCACCCCCTCCCTCCTATGTTTCCTTTTTTCGCTCGACGCCCCTCCCTCCTTGGTTTGTAATAATCTAAATGCAATCATTACTTTCCTTTATTTTATTGGAAACCATGTGTTACATTAACTCAATCAAATCTTACAAAAACTATGTCATGCAGTAACTCAATGAAATGAAATGAAATCAAATCTTACCAAAATCTTAACTAAATAAGAACTTCCCTTGCCTTCCCCTAGTCATAGCCAAAACAAATCAAACCTTACTAAAATATCAACTAAATCAAAACTTTTCTTCCATTCCCCTACACATACTCAAATCAAATTTTACCAAAATCTAGAATGCTATATATCAGACACGACTAGTGTTGAACCATTAGAATATGTATGCCTTCAATTGTAACACAACAGGCAATTCACAAGTAAGATATAAAAGGGGCATGGACTACCTTAAGCATCTCCCAACAACTTACATCATATCCATATAAAATGCTTTGAAAATTGTAATGATGAGTGAGTAATCTCTAAGAAAAAGGAGAGTGATCTATGCTTACTCGCCATAAAGCATCAGACATGTTAATATAAATATTTTAGAAGGCTGTTCATTTGAAAAAAACCAAGACTTTACCAATCTTGGCTGAAAGTGCTCTATCCATGGCTGCTCCCACATATCTGACCTGTAAATGACATAATTTATCCCCGGTAATCAAACTGCTGAGCGATATTGTTTCTTTTATGTTTCAAAAGGCATGTTTTTTCGAATGCATCTATGATCTACTCCTTTTCCCGTAATATAAGATGTTATTACAATCAATATATGAGTACATTAGTTGTAGTAACATCTTATATTATAGGATGGAGTGAGTAATAAGTAGCTTGGTACATGATCTATCATTAACAATTTCGTATTTTTAGCCCATCTAGTCACGCATCATGATCCATTGTCATCGTTAGAATTACAGAACAATGAAAATCAGGGACGTTGCCATATAAAGATATGGTGGCATGTGATTACCTCATCACAAGACGAGGACAACCATTTTGTTCAATCCATGATTCTGGAATGTTGTAGCACTCATTAATTACATGCCTCATCTATCATGCTTGATCTTGCGGCCTTGAGTTGATCCAGCTGGGTGTCATGATCCATTTCTATCGTTAGATTTATGCAATGGGGATTAACTTCAGGCCCACCCCCATAGATCTAGTGATCAATGATTATACAAAAATAGAGGTGTGTAGCAATGAGAGCCAATGGTGTCATCATATTTAGATCTGGTAGCCTGCAATCACCTCCGGTTAAACTTGTGAGATATCTTCTCAATGGATGATTTTGCTAACACTTATTGGATTTGCTAGGAAGGTACCTTATATGTCATGGCCGGTCTACCAGATCTGTAGGAATCCGGCCGAGTATCGTGATCCATCTTTTCCATGAGATCTACACCATGGGTATCCGTCGAGGCCCGTATCAGATCTAGAGCAAAATGATGACCGGAAGCGATGTGTTTTGACAGTGTTTCCATCTATCTAAATCTGATGGCTTGTGCCATGGATTCTTGTGAAGCTCAAAGCTCAGACTAGGAGGAATGGATCAAGGCTTACAGCTCACAATAAATTGACAATGGGCGACAAGAGGCGGTCAGTTGGCGAGGTGGTCGTCGGACAATCGTCATGGCGCCTAATGCTGGCAAGGTATGGTATCATTGTGACGCCCCCGATTTGACCGTACACTAATCATGCACGCAAATGTGTACGACCAAGATCAAGAACTCACTGGAAGATATCACAACACACCTCTAGACAAAAATTAAAATAATACAAGCTTTATATTACAAGCCAGGGGCCTCGAGGGCTCGAATACATAAGCTCGAATACACAAGAGTCAGCGGAAGCAATAATATCTGAGTACAGACATAATTTAAACAAGTTTGCCTTAAGAAGGCTAGCACAAAAGTAGCAACGATCGAAAAGGCAAGGCCTCCTGCCTGGGACCTCCAAACTAATCCTCGAAGCCGAACTCCATGTAGAAACCTCATCGGGATCCTCTGGCTCCTGGACTCCATCCTCTGGTTGCGTCATCCGAGAAGAAGGGACGAAGGGGGAAAGGGGGGAGAAAAGCAACCGTGAGTACTCATCCAAAGTACTCGCAAGCAAAGATATACACTACATATGCAATGGTATCAGTGTAAAGGGGGGGGGGGTATATCTGTGGGCTAAACTGCAGAAAGCCAGAATAAGAGGGGGATAACTAATCCAATCGAAGACTACGCATCTCGTAACCTCCATCTCGCAGCAGTAGGAGAGAGTAGATGGAATAGTAACAAGTATCCTCGCTTCTTGCAGCCTCCATCTTGCAGCAGTAGAATAGAATAGATGGTAAGTTCACCAAGTAACATCGTATAGCATACTCCTACCCGGCGATCCTCCCCTCGTCGCCCTGTGAGAAAGCGATCACCGGGTTGTATCTGGAACTTGTATGGGTTTGTTTTATTAAGTATCCAGTTCTAGTTGTCATGAGGTCAGAGTACAACTCCGGGTCGTCCTTTTACCAAGGGACACGGCTATTCGAATAGATTAACTTCCCTGCAGGGGTGCACCACATAACCCAGCACGCTCGATCCCATTTGGCCGGACACACTTTCCAGGGTCATGCCCGGCCTGGAAGATGAACACGTCGCAGCCCTACCTAAGCACAACAGAGAGGTCAGCATGCCGGTCTAAACCCTAAGCGCGCGGGGGTCTGGGCCCATCGCCCAATGCACAACTGCACGTTGCGAGGGCGGCCGGTAAGCAGACCTAGCCTCTCCTAATACCAGAGTAGGCGTTCCGGTCCAATCCGGCGCGCGCCGCTAAGTCGCTGACGTCAAGAAGGCTTCGGCTGATACCACGACGTCGAGTGCCCATAACTATTCCCACGTAGCTGGTTAGTGCGTATAGCCAAAGGCCAGACTCAGATCAAATACCAAGATCCCGTTAAACGTGATATTATGAAATAACTGCGGACAACGACCAGGGCCAGGCCCACCTGTCTCCTAGGTGGTCGCAACCTGCCCTGTCGCTCCGCCACAAAGTAACCATTAAGGAGCTGTCGGGAACCCAGGCCCACCACTACCTGGGTGGAACCACCTGCCCCTTCAGCCCCCATCTCCGAATAATCATCATGTGTATGTAATAGTATAGTATATACCCGTGATCACCACCCGAGTGATCACGGCCCGATAGTATAGCAGGGCAGACGGACAAGAATGTAGGGCCACTGATGGAATACTAGCATCCTATACTAAGCATTAGGATAGCAGGTAAAGGTATCAACAGTTGTAGCAACAATGACAGGCTATGCAACATAATAGGATTATTCGATAGCAGTAACATGCTACACTACTCTAATGCAAGCAGTAGAGAGAAGAATAGGCGATATCTGGTGATCAAGGGGGGGGGGGGGCTTGCCTGGAAGCCCTGCAGACGAAAGGAATCTTCGGAAGCGTAGCCGTAGTCGAACACCGAAGCATCAATGGTCTCGGGGTCTATCACAGTATCGGAGTCTACCGAAAATACGCAACGAAGGGGAAAGAAATAAATAACAGAGCAAACAATAGCATCACAAAGCATAACATGGCAAAAGGCGGTGCTACGTGTGACCTAACGCGGTGCTCGATGATACAGGCGAAGAGTAATAACACCCGAGAAAGTATTCCCGGTGTTAGGCATTTTCGGGCAGATGAAACGGAGGGGAATGTTGCTTGTTCGGTATGATAGAGATGTGTGGCGCACGAACGGACCGCGTACACGGGTTCGTCTCGTCGTTCTGAGCAACTTTCATATATAAATTATTTCCATCCGAGTTACGGTTTATTTTCTATGAATTTTCAAAGTTTTTAATCATTATCTTATATTTATTATTTACCTAAATCCAACATTATCCAGAATAGTGAACGATGACGCAAGCATGACATCAGAGTGATGTCATCAGGTCAACTGGTCAGTTGACCAGTCAAACAAGACAGGTGGGTCCAGTGGGACCCACTTGTCATTGTCAGGGACAATAACAGGGGGTTTAGACTAACTAAAAGGGTTAATTAACGGGTGGGGCCCAGTAGTCAGTGAGAGATTAAGGGTTTAATTAACTAATTAATTAATTAGCCATTTATCTATTTATTTTATTCGTTTATGCCGTGGGGCCCGCATGTCATAGACACAGAGGAGCCACGTCAGTGCTGACCGAGACAATGGGTCAACGAGGCCCACCCTTCAGCGACACAAGGGGCCCATGCGTCAGGCCAGCTCACCGACGGCCGGCGACTCGTCGGAATCATGCCGGCGAGCTCGTTCGCCGCGGCGTGTCCTCGGGCACCGTCGGAAATCGCCCACAGGGCGCCATTTTGGTCGCGGCCGGGCGCGTTAGAACGGCAAGACGACGACGCGTCGAATGGCGGTGGTCTCGCCGGCTGCGGTGGCCGGAGACGAGCAGTACGACGTCGCCGGCGGAGGCGTGTTCAGGCGCCCAACGAGCTAGGGGCTAGGGGCCACGGGGAAGCGTGTGCGCGGGCGCGTTGGTTTCCGGGAAGCACCAGGAACACGATGCCATGCTCAGGCGAGCACTACGGAGAGCATGGCGATGGCGGCGAGGCAATCCGCGGCGACGTGCTCACGGCAACGGCGATGAGGTAGCTACGGCTAAGCGAGGGGCTTAACGAGGAGGAGCAGGAGGCGGGGAATCTCACCGTGCGGCACACAAGATGGCCCGTGGTGGTTTAGTAGCAGCAGGGGGGTGTCGTCGGAGTTGGTGAAGGCTGGTGGCGAGCGGAGATGTGGGAGAAGGGGACCGTTGCAGCAGCGTCTCCGAGCTCCAGCTGCGGCCACCGATCGATGAGGAGGACGACGGCGGGGATGACGGACATGCAGGCGCGGCGAGGCGATGGCTGTGGCCGCGCTTTTCACGGCGGCGGGTCCACGGTGGCGTCCGGACGCGGTGGGGAAGGGGAAGCAGCGAGGTGGATCTGAGGAGGTGAGCTGCATGGAGGGAGAGAGGGAGGTAGCGGCGACTAGGGTTAGGGTTCGACGCTGGGGAGACCTTATGGAATGGCGCTGCCGGCGGATGGCTGCCACGGCGACGGACGATGCCGTGGCGGGCATCGGTCGCAGCCAGGGGGGAGTGAACAGGGGGAAGGGGAAGGGGAAGTGGCCGGTTGGGCCGGCCTGGTGGCCCGGTAGCCTTCTAGGCCGAGGCCCAGCTGGGGGGGCTTTTACTTTGTTTTGTTTTTTTTTAATTCTGTTTAGTCTGTCCTTTTATTTATTGCTTTTCTGTTTTAATTTTAGTTCCTTTTATTTTAGATTTTATAAAAATTACCACTAGCACCTAAATTAGTACTTATAAATATATTAGTGCCACACTAATTCTTATCCTAAATAAACTAGATTGATATTTTATACTTTATGTAATGAATTTAATTAATTGGTCAAGCCACTATTTTATTTATTTTAGTGCATTTAATTAGTTTATAAAAAATTATTTCTCCACCAGTATTACCTATGAATTATTTGCCACAGTTTGTACCTTTTAGTTTTTGACTTTTGAAAACTTTAAACTATGACCTTGATTTAAATTTGAATTTGAACGGGCTTTGACTCGAGTGAGATTAGCAACAGTAATGATGGTGACATGGAATCATTAGCAGGGGATTAATGTAGCTTAATTATCCGGGCATCACAATCATCGAAGATGTAGATACCTTACGGTCATTAGAGTCTCTTGAGAGAATTGAGGGTTGTGTGAGAGGGGTGGCGCCGGCTGCGGAGGCGGAGGAGGAAAGTGGGAGGCATGTGTGGGGATTTAGGGTTAGGCATGCTTAAATAGACCCATTGGATATTTTAGGAAAGTGTATGCAAGTTTTTCGTGATAGTCCCTCAATAATCTAATTTTCTAGGAATATTCTTTTTACCAGAAAGGACAAACTTGCTAAAAATGTGAATCTTTTCAAGAAACTACACTGGAGTCTTGAATATTTGATATCCCTTATAGACACACGAAGGAGGATACAAGATGTGAATTGGCGGTAAGAGATATCTCATGCAGAGAAGGTAATTTGCACCATCCCAAATAAGATCTTACAAACTTTGCTCTCATCTACACAAAGTCACATAGTCTTGTATTAATACAAAATGTTTTAAGTTTTACCAACTTAAAAAAATTACAAGACCCAGTAAATACATTGTGAAAACATATTTCCTCATAGATCAAGTGTTGTCACGAAAGATTTTCATTGGACCAGATGCACTAGGTATTTCACCTAGATCGGATATGAGCTCCTTCATCCAGACTCCTTCATTTGCTGCTTCCGAAGCAGCTATGTACTCCGCTTCACACGTAGATCCTGCCACGATGCTCTGCTTGGAACTGCACCAACTGACAGCCCCACCGTTCAATAAAAATACATATCCGGTTTGTGACCTTGAGTCATCCGGATCAGTGTCAAAGCTTGAATCAACGTAACCATTTACGGCGAGCTCTTTGTCATCTCCATAAACGAGAAACATATCCTTTGTCCTTTTCAGGTACTTCAGGATGTTCTTGACCACTGTCCAGTGATCCACTCCTGGATTACTTTGGTACCTCCATGCTAAAATTATAGCAAGGCACACATCATGTCTGGTACACAGCATTGCATACATGATAGATCCTATGGCCGAGGCATAGGGAATGACTTTCATTTTCTCTCTATCTTCTACAGTGGTCGGGCATTGTGACTTACTCAACTTCACACCCTGTAACATAGGCAAGAACCCTTTCTTTGACTGATCCATTTTGAACTTCATCAAAACTTTATCAAGGTATGTGCTTTGTGAAAGTCCAATTAAGCGTCTTGATCTATCTCTATAGATCTTTATGCCCAATATATAAGTAGCTTCACCGACGCCTTTCATTGAAAAATTCTTATTCACGTATCCTTTTATGCCATCCAGAAATTCTATATCATTTCCAATCAACAATATGTCATCCACATATAATATCAGAAATGCTACCGAGCTCCCACTCACTTTCTTGTAAATTCATGCTTCTCCAAAAGTTTGTACAAAACCATATGCTTTAGTCACCTCACCAAAGCGTATATTCCAAGTCCGAGATGCTTGCACCAGTCCATAGATGGATCCCTGGAGCTTGCACACTTTCTTAGCAGCTTTAGGATTGACAAAACCTTCTGGTTGCATCATATACAACTCCTCTTTGAGGTATCTATTAAGGAATGCAGTTTTGACATCCATTTGCCAGATTTCAAAATCATAAAATGCGGCAATTGCTAACATGATTCGGACAGACTTACGAATCGCTACGGGTGAGAAAGTATCATCGTAGTCAACTCCTTGATCTTGTTGAAAACCTTTCGCAACAAGTCGAGCTTTATAGACAGTAACATTATCGCCGGTGTCGGGCTTGCTGATCATCGGGCATGTCAACCGAAGTCCACACTTTGTTCTCATACATGGATCCCATCTCAGATTTCATGGCCTCAAGCCATTTTGCGGAATCTGGGCTCATCATCGCTTCCTCATAGTTCGTATGTTCATCATGGTCTAGTAACATGACTTCCAGAACCAGGTTACCGTACCACTCTGGTGTGGAACGTGCTCTGGTTGACCTATGAGGTTCAGTAGTAACTTGATCCGAAGTTTCATGATCATGATCATTAGCTTCCTCAAGTTGAATGTACTACTTTCCAATTCAGGAGCAGGTGCAATTACCTCATCAAGTTCCACTTTCCTCCCACTCACTTCTTTCGAGAGAAATTCCTTCTCTAGAAAGGATCCATCTTTAGCAACGAATATCTTGCCTTCGGATCTGTGATAGAAGGTGTACCCAACAGTTTCCTTTGGGTATCCTATGAAGACACATTTCTCCAACTTGGGTTCGAGCTTATCACGTTGAAGCTTTTTCACATAAGCATCGCAGCCCCAAACTTTAAGAAACGACATCTTTGGTTTCTTGCGAAACCACAGTTCATAAGGAGTCGTCTCAACGAATTTAGATGGTGCCCTATTTAATGTGAATGCAATTGTCTCTAAAGCATAACCCCAAAACGATAGTGGTTAATCGATAAGAGATATCATAGATTGCACCATATCTAATAAAGTACGGTTATCACGTTCGGACACACCATGACGCCGTGGTGTTCCGGGTGGCGTGAGTTGTGAAACAATTCCACATTGTTCTAAATAACGACCAAACTCGTAACTCAAGTATTCGCCTCCGCGATCAGATCATAGAAACTTTATTTTCTTGTTACGATGATTCTCTACTTCACTCTGAAATTCTTTGAACTTTTCAAATGCTTCAGACTTGTGCTTCATCAAGTAGATATACCCATATCTGCTCAAATCGTCTGTGAAGATCAGACAATAACGATACCTGCCGCGAGCCTCAACACTCATCGGTCCACATACATCAGTATGTATGATTTCCAACAAATCAGTTGCTCCCTCCATTGTTCCGGAGAACGGAGTTTTAGTCATCTTGCCCATGAGGCATGGTTCGCAAGCACCAAGTGATTCGTAATCAAGTGGATCCAAAAGTCCATCTGCATGGAGTTTCTTCATGCGCTTTACACCAATATGACCGAAACGACAGTGCCACAAATAAGTTGCAATATCATTATCAACCTTGCATCTTTTGCCTTCAATATTATGAATATGTGTATCACCAAGATCGTGATCTAACAAGAATAGACCACTCTTCAAGGGTGCATGACCATAAAAGATATTACTCTTAAAAATAAAACAACAATTATTCTCTGATTTAAATGAATAACCGTCTCGCAACAAACAAGATCCATATATAATGTTCATGCTCAACGCTGGCACCAAATAACAATTATTTAGGTCTAAAACAAATCCCGAAGGTAGATGTAGAGGTAGCGTGCCGACGGCGATCACATCGACTTTGGAACCATTTCCCACGCGCATCGTCACCTCGTCCTCAGCTAATGTTCATTTAATCCGTAGCCCCTGTTTCGAGTTACAAATGTTAGCAACCAAACAGTATCAAATACCCAGGTGCTACTACGAGCATTAGTAAGGTAGACATCAATAACATGTATATCAAATATACCTTTGTTCACTTTGCCATCCTTCTTATCCGCCAAATACTTGGGGCCGTTCCGCTTCTAGTGTCTAGTCCCTTTGTAGTAGAAGCACTCAGTTTTAGGCTTGGCTCCAGACTTGGGTCTATTCGTGGGAGTAGCAACTATCTTGCTATTCTTATTGAAGTTCCCCTTATTTCCCTTCCCGTTTTTCTTGGAACTAGTGGTCTTGTTAACCATCAACACTTGATGCTCCTTTTTGATTTCTACCTCCGCAACTTTGAGCATAGCGAAGAGCTCGGGAATTGTCTTCTGCATCCCTTGCATATTATAGTTCATCACGAAGCCTTTATAGCTTGGTGGCAGTGATTGAAGAATTCTATCAATAACACTATCTTCATCAACTTTGCAACCAAGTTGAGTCATATGATTGTAGTATCCAGACATTCTAAGCAAGTGTTCACTGATAGAACGGTTCTCCTCCATCTTGCAGCTATAGAACTTATGGGAGACTTCATATCTCTCAATTCGGGCATTTGCTTGAAATATTAACTTCAACTCTTGGAACATCTCATATGGTCCATGACGTTTGAAACGTCTTTGAAGTCATGATTCTAAGCCGTAAAGCATGGCACACTGAACTATCGAGTAGTCATCAGAACGGGCTTGACAGACGTTCATAACATCCGGAGTTTCTCCTGCAGCAGGCCTGTCACCTAGCGCTGCTTCCAAGACATAATTCTTCTGTGCAGCAATGAGGATGATCCTCAAGTTACACACCCAGTCCGTGTAGTTGCTACCATCATCTTTCAACTTAGCTTTCTCTAGGAATGCATTAAAATTCAAGGGAACGGTAGCATAGGCCATTGATCTACAACAACATAGATATACAAAACTATCAGGACTAAGTTCATGATAAATTAAAGGTCAATTAATCATATTGCTAAAGAACTCCCACTTAGATAGACATCCATCTAGTCATCTAAATGATCACGTGATACAAATCAACTAAACCATGTCCGATCATCACGTGAGATGCAGTAGTTTTCAATGGTGAACATGTTATGTTGATCATATCTACTATATGAGTCACGCTCGACCTTTCGGTCTCCAGTGTTCCGAGGCCATGTCTGTACATGCTGCGCTGGTCAAGTTTAACCCGAGTATTCTGCATGTGCAAAACTGTCTTACACCTGTTGTATTTGAACATTGAGCTTATCACACCCGATCATCACATGGTGTCTCGGCACGACGAACTTTCGCAACGGTGCATACTGAGGGAAAACACTTGTACCTTGAAATTTTGTAAGGGATCATCTTATAATGCTACGGCTGAACTAAGCAAAATAAGAAGCATAATAAGATAAACATCACATGCAATCAAAATATGTGACATGATATGGCCATCATCATCTTGTGCTTTTGATCTCCATCTCCAAAGCATCGTCATGATCTCCGTCGTCACCGGCTAGACACCACGATCTTCATCATATCATCGTGGTCGTCTCGCCAATTATTGGTACTACTACTGTCGCTAACTCATAGTGATAAAGGAAAGCAATTACATGGCCTTCGCAATTCATACAATAGAGAAACAACCATAAGGCTCCTGCCAGTTGCCGATAATTTACAAAACATGATCATCTGATACAATAACGTATAACTCATCACGTTTTGACCATATCACATCACAAAATGCCCAGCAAAAACAAGTTAGACGTCCTCCACTTTGTTGTTGCAAGTTTTACGTGGCTACTATGGGCTTAGCAAGAACCGTTCTTACCTACGCATACAAAAACCACAACGATTTTTTGTCAAGTGTGTTGTTTTACCCTTCACAAGGACCGGGCGTAGCCACACTCGATTCAACTAAAGTAAGAGAGACAGACACCCGCCGGTCACCATTAAGCAACGAGTGCTCATAACGGTGAAACCAGCATCGCGTAAGCGTACACGTAATGTCGGTCTGGGTCGCTTCATCTCACAATACTGCCAAATCATAGTATGACATGCTGGTAAGCAGTATGACTATTATCGCCCACAACTCATTGTGTTCTACTCATTCATATCATCTACGCATAGACCTGGCTCATGATGCCTCTGTTGGTGAACCTAGTATTTAAAAAAAAAATATCCCACGATCATGCAAGATCTATCTAGGAGAAGCATAGCAACGGGTGGGGAGAGTGTGTCTTCGTACCCTCGTAGACCGAAAGCGGAAGTGTCTAGTGACGCGGTAGATGTAGTCGAACGTCTTCGCGATCCAACAGATCTACGCACCGAATGTACGACACCTCTGCTTTCAGCACACATTCAGCTTGATGACATCCCACGAGCTCTTGATCTAGTTGAGCGTCAAGGGAGAGTTTCATCAGCACGACGGCGTGGTGACGGTGATGATGAAGCTACCAGCGCAGGGCTTTGCCTAAGCACTTCAACGATATGACCGATGTGTGTAACTGTGGAGAGGGGCACCGCACACGACTAAGAAATCAACTTATGTGTCTATGGGGTGCCCCCTCCCCACGTATATAAAGGAGTGGAAGAGGGGAGGGGCCGGCTCTCTCTATGGCGTGCCCTAGCGGAGTCCTACTCCCACCGAGAGTTGGATTCCTCCCTTTCCCTAGTTGGAGTAGGAGGGGAAGGAAGGAGGAGAGAGGGAAGAAGGAAAAGGGGGCCGGCCCCCCACCCAATTTGGATTGGGCTTGGGGGGGGCGCTCCCCTCACCTTGGCCGCCGCATCCTCTATCCCACTAAAGCCCAATAAGGCCCATACACTCCCAGGGACGTTCCGGTAGCACCCCCCACTACTAGGAAAAGGGCTATAGAAGAAATGGATACTAATGGCGCACCTGACATGTGGTGCGCCACTAATATATAGCAGTGGCGCACCATGTGCAGGTGCGCCATTAGTGTGGAATACATAATAGCGCACCACGCACCTGGTGCGCCACTAGTAACAACTTTTTTTTCCAAACATACTAATGGCGCACCAGCCATAGAGTGCGCCACTACTATTCTTTTTTTATTCTTTTTTTTTGCAAAACTACTAATGGCGCACCGTGCCATAGTGCGCCATTACTAGTTTAAACTAGTAATGGCGCACTATTCCAAAATACGCCATTAGTATATATATATAATTGTTTTTGCAAAACTACTAATGGCGCACCACCAGCAGGTGCGCCATTAGTAACCTGGGTTACTAATGGCGCATTTGGAGGTGGTGCGCCATTAGTAACCTGGGACCAACAAGATATTTTGGACAGCCACACGTACCCACTCACTTTCCCCACTTCATTCACTCCACCACCTCCTCCAAGCTTGTCTCGGCTGCCTCCTCCTTGTCACCTCATTTCCACCATAGATTCATCCAAATTAAGTGGTTAAATTACCTTTTTTTGATAGGTAAGTTAGGGGGGAAGCTATCTTTATGTTGTTCTCCCTCCAACAATGTGCACATGCACTTTTTATGGCCTAGCTAGATCTATGTATGTTCGTGGTGTTGCATATGTTTGTGGTGTTGCATATATGTTTGTGTTTGCAGGTACCGGTATTTGAAATGCGATAGTTGCTAATATTTTGCCGGAAGCAAGAATTTTGGCATTATGCATTCTTTTTAGTCCTATTTTTAGGGAAAGTCATGCCAAATTTTTTCTTGGTCCTAAAATATCGTTTTGCTCTACCCCGCAGGCGACCATGGTCCGCACGATGACCGAAGGCATCGTGAATAGGTTTTTGAGCTCCGCGAAGGCCGAGATGCTTCAAAAGAACGAGACGGAGATAAGATGTCTGTGTCGAAGATGCAAGCTGAAGAGCCTTATTGCGGACCCGGATTCCGGGCAGGTGCGGGACCACCTGCTCTTGCGTGGTTTCATGGATGGTTATCGGTGGCAAGGTGATGATGATGACTACGAAGTCGTCCATGGGGGCCGGGCAAGAAATGAGGAAGGGCAGCAAGACAACCACCGCGGCTCGGGCGGGCGAGAAGACGAAGAATCTCCAGGACATGATCACGACGGTGATGTTGTACACAGTCATCATGTAGAAGATGCAGGACATGATGATGAGGAAGATACCGGAGCAGACGACGGGCATGATCATGAAGATGAAGATGTCGGTGGAGCAGACGACGATGGACCATCAATGGGCTAGGTGCAGGATCCTCATATTCAAGAGCTGCTTCTCAAGCCGACGGATAACGCAAGAGCTGCCACCCGAGAGAAAGCCAAGCTGGATCAACTGGAGATAGACGCGGTTAGTCCATTGTATGAAGGATGTAGGCCCGAGGATACCCGCCTGAAATAACGCTCATGGCTCTGGAGATGAAGGTAAAACAAAAAATGACCGACGCATGCTTCGACGGGAACATGTCATTCTGGCATGAACATCTTCCCAAGGGGAACAAGTGCCCGACCAGTTTCGAGGAGGCGCAAAAAAATCGTGTGTCCTCTGGATTTACCGCACGTGAAATACCATGTGTGCATGAACAATTGCATCATTTATCGGGACGAGCACGCAGAGTCTACGATATGTCCGGTGTGCGGCGTCACTCGATACAAGAAGAGGAAGAAAGCTCCTCGAAAAGTGGTATGGTACTTTCCGATCACTCCTCGTCTGCAGCGGTATTTCGCGGACCCTAAGGTAGCACAGCTCCTGCGTTGGCACGCGGATAGGGAGGAGAAGAAGCGAGAAGATGACATAAATGATCTGGAGATAAATAAAAAAGACAAGATGCTGAGTCACCCTAAGGATGCGAGCCAGTGGCAAGCGTTGAACTTCGAAACGCAGAATTTGGGAACGATCCAAGGAACATCGTGCTGGGCGGGAGCACCGATGGAGTCAATCCATTTGGCAGCCAGAGAAACACACATAGCACTTGGCATGTGTTTGTGTGGATGTACAACCTTCCCCCCTGGTTGTGCATGAAGAGGAAGTACATTCACATGAGTATGCTAATTGAAGGACCGAAACAACCAGGGAACGACATCAATCAGTATCTGGGGCTGCTGAAAGAGGAGCTAGACATGCTGTGGAAAACGCCAGCCAATACGAGGGACGCCGCAGAGAAAGAATATTTCCCTATGAGAGCCGCACTGCTCACGACGGTGCATGACTATCTCGGTTACGGATATCTCGTGGGGCAGGTGGTCCACGGATTTTCTGGATGCGTCAGGTGCATGGATGACACAACGTATCGCCAGCTAGATAGAGATGCCGGGTCTTTGGAAACCGTGTTCATGGGACATCGAAGGTGGCTTCGCGACGATGACCTGTGGAGAAAACGCAAGGATCTGTTCGATGGTGAAACCGAACCCCGAAGACGCCCGCGTACGAGGAGCGGCGAGGAAATAGACGAGCTGTTGAAAAATTGGAAAGATTGCCCACTGCAGGGAAATAAGCAAAAGGAGCCAAAGCCGGGAAAGAAGAGAAAGGCGCCAGAGCCGCTGCTGAAGGTATGGAAAACAAGGTCTTTTTTCTGGGACTTCCCGTACTGGAAGATCCACCGTGTGCCTCACAGCCTTGATGTCATGCATATCGAACGTGTGCGAGAGTCTGCTTGGTACCCTGCACAACATGCCAGAGAGGACCTAAGATGGGCCGAAAGCAAGGGCAGACTTGAAATCAATGGGCATCAGGGAGGAGCTTCACGCTAGTGATGATGATGATGAGGCGAAGCAGGACACAGAAAGTCGTCGCAAAGGCAAAAAGGCCAAGAAGACCGGAAATGACTACCATCCCGCGTGCTTCACTCTAAGCCATGAGGAGATAGAGCAGTTTTTCACCTGCCTCGTAGGAGTAAAACTTCCTTACGGTTACGCGGGGAAGATAAGCACAAGTTCAGCGGGATGAAGTCTCACGACTGTCACGTGTTGATGATGCAGATACTTCCAGTTGCAATCCGCGGGATCATGGACGCGCACGTCCGTGAAACGCTACTTGGCCTATGCAACTTTTTCGACGACATCTCTCGGAAGTCGGTTGGCGTGAGGCAACTCAGAAGGCTACAGGAAGAGATCGTGGTGATACTATGTGAGCTTGAGATGTACTTCCCGCCCGCATTCTTTGACGTTATGGTGCATCTGCTGGTCCATATCGTGGAGGATATCATCCAACTCGGGCCGACGTTCCTGCACAGCATGATGCCGTTCGAAAGGATGAATGGTGTCACCAAAGGATACGTTCGCAACATGTCACGTCCAGAGGGAAGCATAGCGAGGGGCTTTCTGACCGAAGAGTGCATCTCCTACAACACGAATTATCTAGGCATCGACAACCCCGTTGGTCTGCCCGTCAACAGGCACCTCGGCAGGCTCGCTGGATGGGGTCACCGTGAGGGTCGCCGCGAAATGCATGTCGACTTCGAGGGTCGTCTCGCCGACTTTGAAAGAGCAAACCTAGTCTCGCCGACTTCGAGAGTTACAAATGTTAGCAACCAAACAGTATCAAATACCCAGGTGCTACTACGAGCATTAGTAAGGTAGACATCACTAACATGTATATCAAATATACCTTTGTTCACTTTGCCATCCTTATTATCCGCCAAATACTTGGGGCCGTTCCGCTTCCAGTGTCCAGTCCCTTTGTAGTAGAAGCACTCAGTTTCAGGCTTGGCTCCAGACTTGGGTCTATTCGTGGGAGTAGCAACTATCTTGCTATTCTTATTGAAGTTCCCCTTATTTCCCTTCCCGTTTTTCTTGGAACTAGTGGTCTTGTTAACCATCAACACTTGATGCTCCTTTTTGATTTCTACCTCCGCAACTTTGAGCATAGCGAAGAGCTCGGGAATTGTCTTCTGCATCCCTTGCATATTATAGTTCATCACGAAGCCTTTATAGCTTGGTGGCAGTGATTGAAGAATTCTATCAATAACACTATCTTCATCAACTTTGCAACCAAGTTGAGTCATATGATTGTAGTACCCAGACATTCTAAGCAAGTGTTCACTGATAGAACGGTTCTCCTCCATCTTGCAGCTATAGAACTTATTGGAGACTTCATATCTCTCAATTCGGGCATTTGCTTGAAATATTAACTTCAACTCTTGGAACATCTCATATGCTCCATGACGTTTGAAACGTCTTTGAAGTCATGATTCTAAGCCGTAAAGCATGGCACACTGAACTATTGAGTAGTCATCAGAACGGGCTTGACAGACGTTCATAACATCCGGTGTTTCTCCGGCAGCAGGCCTGTCACCTAGCGTTGCTTCCAAGATATAATTCTTCTGTGCAGCAATGAGGATAATCCTCAAGTTACACACCCAGTCCGTGTAGTTGCTACCATCATCTTTCAACTTAGCTTTCTCTAGGAATGCATTAAAATTCAAGGGAACGGTAGCATAGGCCATTGATCTACAACAACATAGATATACAAAACTATCAAGACTATGTTCATGATAAAATAAAGGTCAATTAATCATATTGCTAAAGAACTCCCACTTAGATAGACATCCATCTAGTCATCGAAATAATCACGTGATACAAATCAACTAAACCATGTCCGATCATCACGTGAGATGCAGTAGTTTTCAATGGTGAACATGTTATGTTGATCATATCTACTATATGAGTCACGCTCGACCTTTCGGTCTCCAGTGTTCCGAGGCCATGTCTGTACATGCTGCGCTTGTCAAGTTTAACCCGAGTATTCTGCATGTGCAAAACTGTCTTACACCTGTTGTATTTGAACATTGAGCTTATCACACCCGATCATCACATGGTGTCTCGGCACGACGAACTTTCGCAACGGTGCATACTCAGGGAAAACACTTGTACATTGAAATTTTGTAAGGGATCATCTTATAATGCTACCGCTGAACTAAGCAAAATAAGAAGCATAATAAGATAAACATCACATGCAATCAAAATATGTGACATGATATGGCCATCATCATCTTGTGCTTTTGATCTCCATCTCCAAAGCATCGTCATGATCTCCGTCGTCACCAGCTAGACACCACGATCTTCATCATATCATCGTGGTCGTCTCGCCAATTATTGGTACTACTACTGTCGCTAACTCATAGTGATAAAGTAAAGCAATTACATGGCCTTCGCAATTCATACAATAGAGAAACAACCATAAGGCTCCTGCCAGTTGCAGATAATTTACAAAACATGATCATCTCATACAATAACGTATAACTCATCACGTTTTGACCATATCACATCACAAAATGCCCAGCAAAAACAAGTTAGACGTCCTCCACTTTGTTGTTGCAAGTTTTACGTGGCTGCTATGGGCTTAGCAAGAACCGTTCTTACCTACGCATACAAAAACCACAACGATTTTTTGTCAAGTGTGCTGTTTTACCCTTCACAAGGACCAGGCGTAGCCACACTCGATTCAATTAAAGTAAGAGAGACAGACACCCGCCGGTCACCATTAAGCAACGAGTTCTCATAACGGTGAAACCAACATCGCGTAAGACTACACGTAATGTCGGTCTGGGCCCCTTCATCTCACAATACTACCAAATCATAGAATGACATGCTGGTAAGCAGTATGACTATTATCGCCCACAACTCATTGTGTTCTACTCATTCATATCATCTACGCATAGACCTGGCTCATGATGCCTCTGTGGGTGAACCTAGTATTTCAAAAAAAAAATCCCACGATCATGCAAGATCTATCTAGGAGAAGCATAGCAACGGGTGGGGAGAGTGTGTCTTCGTACCCTCGTAGACCGAAAGCGGAAGTGTCTAGTGACGCGGTAGATGTAGTCGAACGTCTTTGCAATCCAACAGATCTACGCACCGAACGTACGACACCTCTGCTTTCAGCACACATTCAGCTTGATGACATCCCACGAGCTCTTGATCTAGTTGAGCGTCAAGGGAGAGTTTCGTCAGCACGACGGCGTGGTGACGGTGATGATGAAGCTACCGGCGCAGGGCTTTGCCTAAGCACTGCAACGATATGACCGAGGTGTGTAACTGTGGAGAGGGGCACCGCACACGACTAAGAAATCAACTTATGTGTCTATGGGGTGCCCCCTCCCCACGTATATAAAGGAGTGGAAGAGGGGAGGGGCCGGCTCTCTCTATGGCGTGCCCTAGCGGAGTCCTACTCCCACCGAGAGTTGGATTCCTCCCTTTCCCTAGTTGGAGTAGGAGGGGAAGGAAGGAGGAGAGAGGGAAGAAGGAAAAGGGGGCCGGCCCCCCACCCAATTCGGATTGGGCTTGGGGGGGCGCTCCCCTCACCTTGGCCGCCGCATCCTCTATCCCACTAAAGCCCAATAAGGCCCATACACTCCCAGGGCCGTTCCGGTAGCACCCCCCACTACTAGGAAAAGGGCTATAGAAGAAATGGATACTAATGGCGCACCTGACATGTGGTGCGCCACTACTATATAGCAGTGGCGCACCATGTGCAGGTGCGCCATTAGTGTGGAATACACTAATAGCGCACCAGGCACCTGGTGCGCCACTAGTAACAATTTTTTTTCCAAACATACTAATGGCGCACCAGCCATAGAGTGCGCCACTACTATTCTTTTTTTATTCTTTTTTTATGCAAAACTACTAATGGCGCACCGTGCCATAGTGCGCCATTACTAGTTTAAACTAGTAATGGCGCACTATTCCACAGTGCGCCATTAGTATATATATATAATTGTTTTTGCAAAACTACTAATGGCGCACCACCAGCAGGTGTGCCATTAGTAACCTGGGTTACTAATGACGCATTTGGAGGTGGTGCGCCATTAGTAACCTGGGACCAACAAGATATTTTGGACAGCCACACCTACCCACTCACTTTCCCCACTTCATTCTCTCCACCTCCTCCTCCAAGCTTGTCTCGGCTGCCTCCTCTTTGTCACCTCATTTCCACCATAGATTCATCCAAATTAAGTGGTTAAATTACCTTTTTTTGATAGGTAAGTTAGGGGGGAAGCTATCTTTATGTTGTTCTCCCTCCAACAATGTGCACATGCACTTTTTATGGCCTAGCTAGATCTATGTATGTTCGTGGTGTTGCATATGTTTGTGGTGTTGCATATATGTTTGTGTTTGCAGGTACCGGTATTTGAAATGCGATAGTTGCTAATATTTTGCCGGAAGCAAGAATTTTGGCATTATGCATTCTTTTTGGTCCTATTTTTAGGGAAAGTCATGCCAAATTTTTTCTTGGTTCTAAAATATCGTTTTACTCTACCCTGCAGGCGACCATGGTCTGCACGATGACCGAAGGCATCGTGAATAGGTTTTTGAGCTCTGCGAAGGCCGAGATGCTTCAAAAGAACGAGACGAAGATAAGATGTCTGTGTCGAAGATGCAAGCTGAAGAGCCTTATTGCGGACCCGGATTCCGGGCAGGTGCGGGACCACCTGCTCTTGCGTGGTTTCATGGATGGCTATCGGTGGCAAGGTGATGATGATGACTAGGAAGTCGTCCATGGGGGCCGGGCAAGAAATGAGGAAGGGCAGCAAGACAACCACCGCGGCTCGGGCGGGCGAGAAGACGAAGAATCTCCAGGACATGATCACGACGGTGATGTTGTACACAGTCATCATGTAGAAGATGCAGGACATGATGATGAGGAAGATACCGGAGCAGACGATGGGCATGATCATGAAGATGAAGATGTCGGTGGAGTAGACGACGACGGACCATCAATGGGCTAGGTGCAGGATCCTCATATTCAAGAGCCGCTTCTCAAGCAGACGGATAACGCAAGAGCTGCCACCCGAGAGAAAGCCAAGCTGGATCAACTGGAGATAGACGCGGTTAGTCCATTGTATGAAAGATGCAGGCCCGAGGATACCCGCCTGAAATAACGCTCATGGCTCTGGAGATGAAGGTAAAACAAAAAATGACCGACGCATGCTTCGACGAGAACATGTCATTCTGGCATGAACGTCTTCCCAAGGGGAACAAGTGCCCGACCAGTTTCGAGGAGGCGCAAAAAAATCGTGTGTCCTCTGGATTTACCGCACGTGAAATACCATGTGTGCATGAACAATTGCATCATTTATCGGGACGAGCACGCGGAGTCTACGATATGTCCGGTGTGCGGCGTCACTCGATACAAGAAGAGGAAGAAAGCTCCTCGAAAAGTGGTATGGTACTTTCCGATCACTCCTCGTCTTCAGCGGTATTTCGCGGACCCTAAGGTAGCACAGCTCCTGCGTTGGCACGCGTATAGGGAGGAGAAGAAGCGAGAAGATGACATAAATGATCTGGTGATAAATAAAAAAGACAAGATGCTGAGTCACCCTAAGGATGCGAGCCAGTGGCAAGCGTTGAACTTCGAAACGCAGAATTTGGGAACGATCCAAGGAACATCGTGCTGGGCGGGAGCACCGATGGAGTCAATCCGTTTGGCAGCCAGAGAAGCACACATAGCACTTGGCCTGTGTTTGTGTGGATGTACAACCTTCCCCCCTGGTTGTGCATGAAGAGGAAGTACATTCACATGAGTATGCTAATTGAAGGACCGAAACAACCAGGGAACGACATCAATCTGTATCTGGGGCTGCTGAAAGAGGAGCTAGACACGCTGTGGAAAACGCCAGCAAATACGAGGGACGCCGCAGAGAAAGAATATTTCCCTATGAGAGCCGCACTGCTCACGACGGTGCACGACTATCTCGGTTACGGATATCTCGCGGGGCAGGTGGTCCACGGATTTTCTGGATGCGTCAGGTGCATGGATGACACAACGTATCGCCAGCTAGATAGAGATGCCGGGTCTTTGGAAACCGTGTTCATGGGACATCGAAGGTGGCTTCACGACGATGACCTGTGGAGAAAACGCAAGGATCTGTTCGATGGTGAAACCGAACCCCGAAGACACCCGCGTACGAGGAGCGGCGAGGAAATAGACGAGCTGTTGAAAAATTGGAAAGATTGCCCACTGTAGGGAAATAAGCAAAAGGAGCCAGAGTCGGGAAAGAAGCGAAAGGCGCCAGAGCCGCTGCTGAAGGTATGAAAAACGAGGTCTTTTTTCTGGGACTTCCCGTACTGGAAGATCCACCGTGTGCCTCACAGCCTTGATGTCATGCATATCGAACATGTGCGAGAGTCTGCTTGGTACCCTGCTCAACATGCCAGAGAGGACCTAAGATGGGCCGAAAGCAAGGGCAGACTTGAAATCAATGGGCATCAGGGAGGAGCTTCACGCTAGTGATGATGATGATGAGGCGAAGCAGGACACAGAAAGTCGTCGCAAAGGCAAAAAGGCCAAGAAGACCGGAAATGACTACCCTCCCGCGTGCTTCACTCTAAGCCATGAGGAGATCGAGCAGTTTTTCACCTGCCTCGTAGGAGTAAAACTTCCTTACGGTTACGTGGGGAAGATAAGCAGAAGTTCAGCGGGATGAAGTCTCACGACTGTCACGTGTTGATGACGCAGATACTTCCAGTTGCAATCCGTGGGATCATGGACGCGCACGTCCGTGAAACGCTATTTGGCCTATGCAACTTTTTCGACGTCATCTCTCGGAAGTCGGTTGGCGTGAGGCAACTCAGAAGGCTACAGGAAGAGATCGTGGTGATACTATGTGAGCTTGAGATGTACTTCCCGCCCGCATTCTTCGACGTTATGGTGCATCTGCTAGTCCATATCGTGGAGGATATCATCCAACTCGGGCCGACGTTCCTGCACAACATGATGACGTTCGAAAGGATGAATGGTGTCACCAAAGGATACGTTCGCAACATGTCACGTCCAGAGGGAAGCATAGCGAGGGGCTTTCTGACCGAAGAGTGCATCTCCTACAACACGTATTATCTAGGCATCGACAACCCCGTTGGTCTGCCCGTCAACAGGCACCTCGGCAGGCTCGCTGGATGGGGTCACCGTGAGGGTCGCCGCGAAATGCATGTCAACTTCGAGGGTCGTCTCGCCGACTTTGAAAGAGCAAACCTAGTCTTGCTACAACACATAGACGTGGTCGATCCTTGGGTGGCAGAGCACAAAACCTTTATTGAGAAGATGTACAATGACCGAGGCCAACAGAGGACGGACGGAGATATAATCAAAGAGCACAACTCATGTTTCACGTGTTGGTTCAAGAAGAAGCTTCTGTCGTACCCTTTACATGAGGATTCTTCCGCGAAAGAACAACTCATATTCGCCTTGTCATAGGGCGCCGAGCACAACCTGATGACCTATGAGGCGTACGATATCAACGGCTACACATTCTACACCGAGGACAAGGACATGAAGAGCGATGGTTATCAGGACTCCGGGGTAACGATTGAATCCTACACCGGTAACGACAAGGACAGATACTACAGACAGATCTGGGAGCTGAGCTACGCTGGAGAGAAGGTCCCGATGTTCCGTGTCAGATGGAACAAGAGCGTCCTAAAAGAAGACCGGTATTTCACCACTATGGTTATACCCGAAGCCAAATCCAAGACCGCGGGCGCAAACGTCCCCGGGAAAAATGAGTCATGGGTACTAGCTTCCCAACTTGACCAATGCTTCTTCATTACCGACCCGTCAAAGCCCAGTCATGTTGTCATGAGGAGAGGCAAAAGGAAGATCATCGGAATGGATGCAGTAGCCAATGAGCAAGACTTCGACAAATACGGTGACCCGAAGATCGAACATGACGATGATGATGAAGTAGCAGCATACACCACAAGAAGAAGCAGGACCACCCCACCTAAAGGACGTTCTTTCCACAGAAGAACTCCATTTGCGAAAAAGAAGGGCAAGAAGATTGTGAACAGATAGCTAGCTAAGATCGATTGTATTTAAATCGTTGCCTTCAGTTCTCGATTGTATTTCATGGGCACTTTTTGAACTCTTGAATGTTTTTAAATTTCATGGACACTTGATCTCGATCCCCCTCCATCTCGATCGCTATCCCACCTTGCCAGATCCGGTCCCCCTCGCCGCCGAGCACCCCCAGCTCCTCCGGCCGCCTCCGCTGACCACCCACACCCTCCCCTACTGCACCGCCGTCGACGACCCACCGCACCCTCCCCCGCTCCACCGGCCGCCGCCGACGACCCATGAACTAATGATATTTTCAAATAATAAATTTGATGATATTTTTTCATATTCATAAATATATTCAAATAACAAATTTGATGATATTTGGAAAAAATTATTATTGTTTTATAAAAAAATACTACTGTTATGATTTAAACAAGTGTGAACATATGTGAACACAAATAAGTATCAAACAGCATTTTAAATGCATAAAAAAATATTGCGGAGCCTGGGAATCGAACCCTGAACCTCCCAGTGGGTGTGCTGCGTGCTGACCAATCAATCTAGTACATGGGGTTTGATGTAGATGGAGTTTGGTGGAAGATAACATGTGGGCTCGAACAGAAATTAAAAAAATACTAATGGCGCACCACGGGGGAGGTGCGCCATTAGAATAGATGTACTTATGGCGCACCAGGGGGAGGTGCGCCATTAGTATGCTGCCGCCATCCATACACTTCTCTGGCCTCTCTCCCTCGCCCTCGCTCGCAAGATCCCTCGTGCCCTATCACCCCAAATCGTTCGTGCCCTACCTGACCACGCAGCAGCCGCCCCCAAATCCCATCGGCGCCGGCGTCCCCCACCACCGCAGCCCCGCCGCCATCCCGAGCCAGCCCCCCGCCGCACCCAGCCACCACAGGGCCGCCGGCCACCCTAAATACCAGTACTACAAGCGGCCGCCCCCACCACCACAGCCCCGCTGCCGCTTCTAGCCACCCACTGCCGCCGACCGCCCTCCACCCCAACAGACCACTGCTGCCTTTTGCCCCAACAACCGCACAGCAGGTCTGCCAGCACCCCCACAGATCGTGAAGTCGAGCACCGAGTGGGACCGCTTCCTATACGTCCTCTCCGTTCCCCCAAGAAGCGGGCGTCCCTCTTCTCAAGCGAGAAGCTCGCTGCCACCTCAACATCCTCTCCGTTCCCCCAAGCAGCCGAGTGTCCCTCTTCTCCGGCGAGCAGATCTGCCACCTCAACATCAACATCCTCTCTGTGGACAAGGCTGCCTCCTGAACATCCTCTCTCTGAGCATTTGGTGATATTTCTTTGCAGCTCGGGTTTGGTTTAAATTGTGTACCTACAAATGAGATTCAATTCTGACTTGTACAATTGTTACCATTTCAATATGTGAACTTGGGCAGAATCCTAACTTGCAAAAATGTTAGATGGATTAGTTTAATCTGTGTACTTGGCACTCAGTTATAGTTTTTACAATACTTCTTCTTGTGCTCATTTGATACCTCAAAGTTGTAGCATGTGGACAGAACAAGTGCTCTGTTTTTAACATATAGATGCAAAGTTGTAGCATGTGGACAGAACAAGTGCTCTATTTTTATCATATAGATACCTCCTCAACCCTTGTATCTACAACACTTCTTTGTTTATGTTTCGTGAAATCAGATTTTTGGATTCCTTAAAAAAACAGATTTGTTTACTAAGAATACTCCCTCCATCCAAAAAAAATGAACAGTCATAATTGTCAATGCGCTGGGTTTTGTTTTGTTTTATTAGATGATCAATTAATCTTTAGTTGCATCTAAAAAAAGAACTTTAGTTTGACACAGTGTCATTGGGCTGCAACTAAACATGACAAGAAAGAAGAAACTATTGTTCAATGTGTTAATGATCTTCTGTGAGTTTTGTATATTAATAGATTTGCTTGTTAAAATCTTGTCAAGTTTCTTTGTGACAGTTACAGTTCAGCACATCCAGATCCAGTAGACGCACCGGAGTTCACAGTTAACATTTTGTATCAAAGTCTCGGATCTAGCATCAAGTACTGGATGAAATAATGAAAGATGGAATGCAAAATATGGTCACTCTAAAGCTTTAAAGATGTGTCACTATGTCTGTGTGTCAGTCGGGCTAAACATCTGGACATATTTTCTACGCACAATGAATCCAAATGATAACGAGTCGTTAGCAGCGAGCATTAACAGTTCATTGTGCTATTAAAATATTTGGGTTTCATATAAAGCTATTTTGTGTACCTTGCAGTCAAATGTGTGCAGGGCTTCTAGTACTCTAGTACCCCCTCCATTGGAAAAGAATTGTCTGTGTTTTAGTTCAAAACGGAGGGAGTAGTATATATGGTCTTTTTGGTTTGTCCTACTGCAATTTTGCTCTGTTGCGAATGTACTTCAAACTGATATATGCTTTTATGTTTCGATCTGATATATGCTATTGCAAGCTATACAGAGCTATTTGTAATGATATGCTCAAGCCTATCCAAACTGGAATTTGAATAGTCTAAAGTGGAGTTGAAAGCCCGATGCACTCCATCCAGATTTTTGCTGGGTTTTGTCTTCGACCATCGTGTCGTGATGATTTTGCAGGTACCCCAAGAGGCCCTTGAGTTTGTTGGAATGTCGATTAACTTCCGTTCCGGCAAATTCGGGTACTCCATATGTCCTATTTTCAGCAAAGGTCATGCTGAAATTTTCCGTGAATTTTAGCATGACTTTGCTAAAAATAGGACATATGGGGTACTTGTGAGTAATGCATGGTCCGGGGTATCTTAGTACTTAATTAAGTATGATCAACTGCCCCTTTATTCTTGCTGCATTAAACCATAGGCGGCAACAGAGCCAAGTGATTAGGCCCAACTTAGAATTCTCCTTCCCAGCTTAGCTTTTAGGATGCCTCGATGTCGACAAACCATAAATTATAAAACCTTGGCTTTTAGGGTGCCTCGGTGTCGATAAAAACCTAAATGATGAAAGCTTAGGCTTTTAGGGTGCCTCGGCGTCAAAACACCCTAAATGATAAAAGCTTAGCTTTTAGGAGTCCTCGGTGTCGACAAACCCTAAATGATGAGACCATGATCTTGTTCCTTGACAATAACCAACTTTTTGACCAAACTTTTTTCCTATTTAGAGAGAAACATGGCCCACAATGATGAGGACGGCGGTTCGGGCGGCAAGGCATTCTGGGTGCTGTCCCAGGAGATATAGGAACAACCTCACTTCTATGAGGACGCCGCGAAAGACACCGATCCTGACCCCACTGATGGTGCCACCGAGGATGACCCCACTGATGGTGCCGTCGGGGATGACACCACTAATGGTGCCGCCGAGGATGACGCCACTGATGATGGTGGCGCACGCACAGATGGCAGCCAACCGAAGAGGCAACGGAAGGACCGGCGCCCGACCGTGCTCTGCACCGTCAAGGAGGAATTTACTGAAGTGGACTCCGACAGGAATCCAACGGCGCCCAAACAAATAGTCAAGGGGTACTCGCTTCAGCTCGGGTGCATTCTCCGGAGCACCGTCTCGATCAACACCGAGAACCTAAGGCATAAGGACCGAGGGAATTTGCGCAACCTCCTCTTCACGAAGCTGCACGAACAATACAAGTTCCTCGCTGAATTTGAAAACACACGCCTCATAGGGAATAAAGTGAACAATGCCGCCCTCACGAGAATGAGCACGGCCCTGTCTACTTGGAGCAGCTCGGTGAAGAGAATGATTGACAAAGGTTTTAGTTATGAGAAGATCAAGGAGAAAAATCCTTCAATCACCGAAGATGACTACAACGAGTTCAAGATCAAGTGCGAGAGCACCGCAACCTCCGAATCAAGTCATTGGGGGAAAGAAATGTGGGAGTTGAACTTAGGGGAACACACACTCGGTCCCGGCGGTTACAGAGTGGCGGAGCCTATATGGGACAAGGAGGACGCGGAGCGTGCCGAGCAAGGCCTACCGCCCCTCTTCAATAAATACGGTGACAAGCAGACCAGGAACTTTGTCAGGGCCTGGTACAAGGAGGACCCGAAAACAAAGGAGCTTACCACGGATCCGAAGACCAGGACGCTTGAGCTTGTTCTGGTAAGGAATACACCCCCGCGTAATTAGCTCCATATGGTTGCATTCTAATTAATGAAGCCAAATTTCTAAATGGTTCACATTCCTTCCGCAGGCGACTGAAAGCAGTAGCGCGGGGTCGACTCGGAGCACCACTTGTGACACCACTCTAAATAGGGCGTTGAATGTAATGAAAAAAAGGATAAGCTCAGTAAGCCGTCGTTAGCTGGTCGTGTGGCCGGCAAAGGCTTGTCCACAAAATGGTCGTCATATTATAACGCTAGTGGGCGAAAGGAGAAAAAGACCAGCTCGGAAAGCCAGTCGCGCGAGGTTCAAGAACTCAAGGCACAAGTGGCGCGGATTCCGGAGTCTGTCCAAGAGAAAGTGCAGCAACAACTGGGATTGACGTTCACCGGCATTATGCCTACCTTGATTCAGGCGCTGACGACGTGGATTGCAGGCGGCCAATAGGGGCCGCCCCCGATTCCCAGCTTCACGGCCAGCAACTCGCAGAACGCGCAGGCGGGGCCATTCGTGTCTCCGGCGGAGGCGACATTGGTGTCTCCGACGCCGGCATGGGCATTGGAGCTTAATGCACCCGGGTGTACGCCGGCCGACACCTCTACAGCAAGCGGCCCCTCCGTCAATTGCACGCCCGCCGTTGGCGGTGACTCGACATTAGATGAGCTCGACGCCATCATCATGGTAACTAATTAAGCCTCTTGGTCGAGGACTTCATCTCCTTGCCTTTGACTGGGCATCCCTGACGCCCTACATGTTTTCGCAGGGCGACGCCGACGCTCCGTGCACTCTCCTGCACTTCGTGAACAATGAGTTGGTCGATGTCGCCAAGGGCAAAATCGTTCAACCGGGCAACCCCGTGTTCCACGGTAATCCGATGCCACCCACCTTTTATAGGGTTCAACTGGTTTGGGTGCTGCCAGGCTGCGACGAGTTGTTACCTCCGATTCGACCTGTCGGGGCCGACGAAGATGATGTGATGACCCTCAGCGCCTGCCTAAGCTAGCCCCTACTTTGGCCGAAGAGCCATATTCGTTTGGGGGTGGGGGACACCACCCCAAAGACAACACCGCCAGTCGTGTCGGCGCCAATCCATGGCAAGACCGCCGCAACGGTGCCGGACATCCCTATGGCACTGGATCCGAACATGCATATGGCACAGGATCCGAATGACGATGACGACAACGACGACGATACATTTGCCAACGTCGATAAGTACTTTTCCGATCATGGGTACAATGGCGAATTCATGGGGCCTCCTTCTCAAGAACCCAACCCTACAAAAGACGTGCGCGATCAAGCTGGTACCGCGGAGAAACCAAGTTGCAACAGGCGTCGTCTGGCGTTCAATTCTCACTAGACGCCTCCAGCTGCCGACTTCACCGAGCCTCAGATAGCCGAGGTGCGAAATATGATCAGCCCCAACACACTCAAGAAGCCGGTCTGTGAGCAGAACTCGGTCCCATTACAGGAGAAGAAGAAGGCACGGAAAAGAAAGAGTAACAAGGGTGCGAGCCAGCCGGCACCGAGTACGATCCATGCTCAGGACGGGCCACCTTCACCTAAGGATATAATGAGGAGGGTGCATGTGGCGGGTAGGCCGATGCTGTCGACTAATATGCTCAATGCTACAACCCATGCTATGCGGAGTCTGCATGACAGTGTTCTTTCTTTGGAGAAGCGGCGTCTGAGAGACAAGGATGTGGCATACCCGGTTTTCGCGGCCAAGGTGCCAGAGGGCAAGGCCTTTGTGGATAACTCCATCGGGGGTACGATCGTCTTGCGGTTTGATGACATCTTCGCTATGTTTAACCTTCATCCGCTTCACTACACCTTTGTTCGCCTATTTTCGCTGAGTATGGAGATGCGGATCATTAGAGACAAGACCCCGGACATCGTGATAGTTGACCCCTTCTACATGCGTGCCAAGATCTTGGGCAGCGCTGGGGACCGGCAAGTCGCGAGTTCTTACCTCAAAGGCGTCATTCTGGCAAACCGAGATAAGGATAACTTCCTCGTGCCTTACTTTCCCGAGTAAGTCATCCCCTCAACCGCCCCGTAACATATGATTTCTTAGATTTCGATCGTTTTCTTTTAAGATTCCGTGTTTTGTGCAGTGACACACATTGCACACTCATCCTCCTAAGCCCGAAATATTCCATGGCCACGTATTTTGAGTCGGACCGTCAGTCGAAGGTAGACTACACAAATGTCAAGAAAGTTCTTGATGATGTTCTCCCTGGCTATGCCAAATCTGGAGGCACCTTCACCAAGACAGTTCGTAAGTACGGCAAGCACGTGTTCGCCCACAATACGACGTTCTGCTGCGTCAAGCAGCCGCCTAGCGGTCAGAAGGGTGTCTACTACGCCATCCATCACATGCGGGCGATCGTACGGGACCATCATCACCTTCTGCTACCATATAAACTCAAAGATTGGGCCACGAGCGTGTCGGCAATCCAGAACGCGGACATCAGACAAGAATTCTTTGGCATCCAGTCGGAGTTTGCAGAAATCATGCATCAAGATGTCCTTCGTACCTCGTGGCAGTTCTACCTCAGAAATCAACCGTCCAACGGTGACATAGACACAATGCTACAAATGCAGGCTGACAGCGCCCGCAATTTCATGACTCCCACGATAGACGGCGGCTTCATCCACGCTCTGGTCCCTTGAGTCGAGTCGAAAGTAGTGATGCTGTGTCTAGTTCTGAAACATCGATTGGCTCATGTTGTAATTAAACTTTAATGAACTTGTAGTATGTCTCTTTGGTTTCGACAGTCGTTCAACTTAGATGTAATCGATGCTATTAATGTCTTGCTTCTCTCTTCCGATCGTTTTTTTGCATACTTATATATTGCTTATGTATTGTCTGTGAATTGGTACTAACGTTTCGTTTGGATAGTGCATAGCGATGCCGTCGTATGTCGTGTACAAGGGTAAGGTTCCCGGAGTCTACGACGATTGGGAGGAGTGTCGGAGACAGGTTCACCGTTTCAGCGGTAACAGTTACAAAGGGTACACCACTAGGGCGGAGGCGGAATCTAGATACACGCGCTACCTAGCGGGAGAGGGGAGGGAGCGTTGGAGGAACCAGATGAAGACGAGTTTCATCGCGATGATGCTCATCGTGATGACCGCAGATCTCTTCTATGTGATGGTAGTTTAGATGATCGATATCGCTTTGTAATGTGAAGGCAAACTCGCTACTCGCGGTCCCGAGACTTGTAATATAATGTTCTATATTTGTTCTGTCTTTTGAATTCGGAGACTAATATGATGAATTGTATTCGGAGACTAATATGATGAATTGTATTCAGAGACTAATCTTCTATTGTATTCGATGAATCTACTGTTGTTGTGTGCTGCTATCTATATTCTGTCCAATAATACATTTTGTAACCTGCGCAAAAATCAGAAAAGTAAAAAAAATTAGAAAACCTAATATTCATACTAATGGAGCATCACACCACAGTGCGCCATTAGTATGCCAAAGGATACTAATGGCGCATCACCCCACAGTGCGCCATTAGTATGCCAAACTTACTAATGGCGCATCACACAATGGGCTATACTAATGGCGCACCGTGGGCTATACTAATGGCGCACCTGTGGTGCGCCATTAGTATACCAGATACTAATGGCGCACCTCTAGTGCGCCATTAGTAAAAAATACTAGTGGCGTGGTACTAGTGGCGCACCAGTAGTGCGCCATTAGTAGGCAAAACTGGTGCGCCACTAGTAGGCCTTTACCTAGTAGTGCCCGGTACTCCGGTAAATGCCCGAACTCACCCCGAACCATTCCGATGTACAAACTGTTGGGGAACGTAGCATAAATCAAAAATTTTCTACGTCTTCACCAAGATCCATCTATGGAGACATCTAGCAACGAGTAACTTAGAGTGCATCTACATACCGTTATGAAGATTGCGTGCGGAAGCTTTCAACGAAGCAAGGATGAAGTAGTCGTACTCTTCACGTTCTTCGTCACCGATGATCTAGCGCCGAACGGACAGCACCTCCGCGTTCAACACACGTACGGTGCAGCAACGTCACCTCCTTCTTGATCCAGCAAGGGGGGAGGAGAAGTCGTCAGAGATCCGACAGCACGACGGCGTGATGACGGATGCAGTGGAGATCGCAGCTGGGCTTCGCCGGGCTGCCCTGCAAAGGAGTTGGGAGGTGTGACAGGAGGGGGAGAGGCACCAGGGCTGAGGTGCGGCTGCCCTCTCCCCCCCCCCCACATATATATAGGGGGCCAGGGTGGGCGCCAGCCCCTTGCAGATCCAATCTGCAAGGGGGGCGGCGGCCAGGGAGGAGTCCCCCTCCCCCAAGGCAAGTGGTGGCCCCCCCTCCCCTTAGGGTTTATCCCTATGCGCATGGGGAGGTGGGGCCCCTTTGTGGTGCGCCAGCCCAGGGGGCTGCACGCATCCCCTTGCGGCCTAGGGGCCCCACCGGGATGGGTGGCCCCACCCGGTGGACCCCCGGGGCCCCTCCGGTGGTCCCGGTGACCCCCGGAGATCACCCGTTGGCCGAAACTGGACTTCCCATATATCAATCTTTACCTCCGGACCATTCCGGAACTCCTCGTGACGTCCGGGATCTCATCCGGGACTCCGAACAACTTTCGGGTTTCCACGTGCATTAATCTCTACGACCCTAGCGTTACCGAACCTTAAGTGTGTAGACCCTACGGGTTCGGGAGACACGTAGACATGACCGAGACGACTCTCCGGTCAATAACCAACAGCGGGATCTGGATACCCATGTTGGTTCCCACGTGTTCCTCGATGATCTTCATCGGATGAACCACTGTGTCAAGGATTCACTCAATCCCGTATGTTATTCCCTTTGTCCATCGGTACGGTACTTGCCCGAGATTCGATCGTCGGTATTCCCAATACCTTGTTCAATCTCGTTATGGCAAGTCTCTTTACTCGATCCGTAATTCATCATCCCGTGACTAACTATTTAGTCACATTGAGCTCATTATGATGATGACTTACCGAGTGGGCCCAGAGGTACCTCTCCGTCATACGGAGTGACAACATCCCAGTCTCGGTTCGTACCAACTCAACAGACACTTTCGGAGATACCCGATGCGTACCTTTATAGCCACCCAGTTACGTTGTGACGGTTGGCACACCCAAAGCATTCCTACGGTATCCGGGAGTTGTACAACCTCATGGTCTAAGGAATAAATACTTGACACCGAAAAGCTTATGCATTACGAACAATACGATCTCGTGTTATGCTCAAGTTTGGGTCTTGTCCATCACATCATTCTCCTAATGATGTGATCCCGTTATCACTGACATCTCATGTCCATGGTCAGGAAACCGTGACCATCTGTTGATCAACGAGCTGGTTACTAGAGGCCTACCAGGGACTCATTTTGGTCTATGTATTCACACATGTATCGCTGTTTCCGTACAATACAATTCAAGCATGAATAACAGACAATTATCATGAACAAGGAGATATAATAATAATGCTTTTATTATTTCCTCTAGGGCATATCTCCAACAGTCTCCCACTTGCACTAGAGTCAATAATCTAGTTACATTGCGATGAATCGAACACCCATAGAGTTCTGGTGTTGATCATGTTTTGCTCGTGAAAGAGGTTTAGTCAACGGGTCTGCTACATTCAGATCCATATGTACTTTACAAATATCTATGTCTCCATCCTGAACATAATTCCGGATGGAGTTGAAACGGCGCTTGATGTGCTTGGTCTTCTTGTGAAACCTGGGCTCCTTGGTAATAGCAATAGCACCAGTGTTGTCACAGAAGAGAGTCATCGGGCTTGACGCGCTTGGAATGACTCCGAGGTCGGTGATGAACTCCTTCATCCAGACTCCTTCCTGCGCTGCTTCAGAAGCAGCTATGTACTCCGCTTCACATGTAGATGCTGCCACCACGCTTTGCTTGCAACTGCACCAGCTGACTGCCCCTCCATTCAAATATACACGTATCCGGTTTGTGACTTAGAGTCATCCAGATCTGTGTCGAAGCTAGCATCGACGTAACCCTTTACGACAAGCTCTTCGTCACCTCCATAAACGAGAAACATATCCTTAGTCCTTTTCAGGTACTTCAGGATGTTCTTGACCGCTGTCCAGTGTTCCGTACCGGGATCACTTTGGTACCTCCCTACCAAACTTATGGCAAGGTTCACATCAGGTCTGGTACACAGCATGGCATACATGATAGAACCTATTGCCGAGGCATAGGGAATGACACTCATCTTTTCTCTATCTTCTGCCGTGGTCGGCGACTGAGTCTTACTCAATCTCATACCTTGCAAAACAGGCAAGAATCCTTTCTTTGACTGGTCCATATTGAACTTCTTCAATATTTTGTCAAGGTATGTACTTTGTGAAAGACCAATGAGGCGTCTCGATCTATCTCTATAGATTTTGATGCCTAATATGTAAGCAGCTTCTCCAAGGTCCTTCATTGAAAAACTTTTATTCAAATTGGCCTTTACATTTTCCAACAATTCTATATCATTTCCCATCAGCAATATGTCATCCACATATAATATGAGAAATGCTACAGAGCTCCCACTCACTTTCTTGTAAATACAGGCTTCTCCATAAGTCTGTATAAAGCCAACCGCTTTGATCACCTCATCAAAGCGAATATTCCAACTCCGAGATGCTTGCACCAGCCCATAAATCGAGCGCTGGAGCTTGCATACCTTGTCAGCGTTCTCTGGATCGACAAAACCTTCCGGTTGCATCATATACAACTCTTCCTTGAGGAAGCCATTAAGGAATGCTGTTTTGACGTCCATTTGCCATATCTCATAATCATAGAATGCGGCAATAGCTAACATGATTCTGACTGACTTCAGCATCGCTACGGGAGAGAAAGTCTCGTCGTAGTCAATCCCTTGAACTTGTCGATAACCCTTAGCGACAAGCCGAGCCTTATAGATGGTCACATTACCATCCGCGTCTGTCTTCTTCTTAAATATCCATTTATTTTCTATGGCGTGCCTATCATCAGGCAAGTCCACCAAAGTCCATACTTTGTTTTCATACATGGATTCTATCTCGGATTTCATGGCTCCAAGCCATTTATTGGAATCTGGGCCCGCCATCGCTTCTTCATAGTTCGAAGGTTCACCGTTGTCCAACAACATGATTTCTAGGACAGGGTTGCCGTACCACTCTGGTGCGGAACGTGCCCTTGTGGACCTTCGAAGTTCAGTAGTAACTTGATCTGTTTCTTCATGATCATTATCATTATCTTCTTCCCTTGTCGGTGCAGGCACCTCAGGAACAGTTTCCTGCGTTGCGCTACTTTCCGGTACAGGAGTGGTGACTATCACTTCATCAAGTTCTACTTTCCTCCCACTCACTTCTTTCAAGAGAAACTCTTTCTCCAGAAAGCATCCATTCTTGGCAACAAAGACTTTGCCTTCGGATCTGTGGTAGAAGGTGTACCCAATAGTTTCCTTTGGGTATCCTATGAAGACGCATTTCTCCGATTTGGGTTTGAGCTTTTCAGGTTGAAGTTTCTTGACATAAGCATCGCAACCCCAAACTTTCAGAAACGACAGCTTCGGTTTCTTGCCAAACCAAAGTTCATACGGTGTCGTCTCAACGGATTTCGACGGAGCCCTATTTAAAGTGAATGCGGAAGTCTCTAAAGCATAACCCCAAAAAGATAGCGGTAAATCGGTGAGGGACATCATAGATCGCACCATGTCCAACAGAGTACGATTTCGACGTTCAGACACACCGTTACGTTGAGGTGTTCCGGGCGGTGTCAATTGTGAATCAATTCCACAGCTTCTAAGGTGTGTGCCAAATTCATGACTTAAATATTCACCCCCATGATCCGATCGTAAGAACTTTATTTTTCTGTCACGTTGATTCTCAACCTCATTCTGAAATTCCTTGAACTTTTCAAAGGTCTCAGACTTGTGTTTCATCAAATAGATATACCCATATCTACTCAAGTCATCCGTGAGGGTGAGAACATAACGGTAGCCTCCGCGAGCCTCAACACTCATTGGACCGCACACATCAGTATGTATGATTTCCAACAAGTTGGTTGCTCGCTCCATTGTTCCGGAGAACGGAGTCTTGGTCATCTTGCCCAAGAGGCATGGTTCGCACATGTCAAATGATTCATAATCAAGAGACTCTAGAAGTCCATCCGAATGGAGCTTCTTCATACGTTTGACACCAATATGACCAAGGCGGCAATGCCACAAGTATGTGGGACTATCATTATCAACTTTACATCTTTTGGCATCTACACTATGAATATGTGTATCACTACGTTCGAGATTCATCAAAAATAAACCATTGACCAGCGGGGCATGACCATAAAACATATCTCTCAAATAAATAGAACAACCATTATTCTCCGATTTGAAAGAATATCCATCTCGCATAAGACGAGATCCAGAAACAATGTTCATGCTCAAAGCTGGTACTAAATAACAATTATTCAGGTTCAAAACTAATCCCGAGGGTAGATGTAGAGGTAGCGTGCCGACGGCGATCACATCGACCTTGGAACCATTCCCGACGCGCATCGTCACCTCATCCTTCGCCAGTCTCCATTTATTCCGCAGCTCCTGTTTTGAGTTACAAATGTGAGCAACTGCACCGGTATCGAATACCCAGGAGCTACTACGAGTGCTGGTAAGGTACACATCAATAACATGTATATCATATATACCTTTGACGTTGCCGGCCTTCTTGTCTGCTAAGTATTTGGGGCAGTTCCGCTTCCAGTGACCCGTTCCCTTGCAATAAAAGCACTCTGTTTCAGGCTTGGGTCCATACTTTGGCTTCTTCCCAGCAACAGGCTTGCCAGGCGCGGCAACTTGCTTGCCGTCCTTCTTGAAGTTCTTCTTTCCCTTGCCTTTCTTGAACTTAGTGGTTTTATTGACCATCAACACTTGATGTTCTTTCTTGATGTCAACCTCCGCTGATTTCAGCATCGAATACACCTCGGGAATGGACTTCTCCATCCCCTGCATATTGAAGTTCAGCACGAAGCTCTTGAAGCTTGGTGGGAGCGACTGGAGGATTCTGTCAACGACCGCTTCATCTGGGAGATTCATTCCCAGCTGAGACAAGCGGTTATGCAATCCTGAAATCTTGAGGATGTGCTCACTGACAGAACTGTTCTCCTCCATCTTACAGCTGTAGAATGCGTCGGAGACATCATATCTCTCGACTCGGGCATGAGCTTGGAAAACCATTTTCAGCTCTTCGAACATCTCATATGCTCCATGGTGCTCAAAACGCTTTTGGAGCCCCGATTCTAAACTGTAAAGCATGCCGCACTGAACCAGGGAGTAATCATCACTACGCGACTGCCAGGCGTTCAAAACGTCTTGGGTCGCCGGGAGAGCGGGTGCATCACCTAGCGGTGCTTCTAGGACATAAGTTCTCTTGGCAGCTATGAGGATAATCCTCAGGTTACGGACCCAATCCGTATAGTTGCTACCATCGTCTTTCAGCTTGGTTTTCTCTAGGAACGCGTTGAAGTTGAGGGAAACTGGAGCGTGGGCCATTTGATCTACAAGAGATATTGTAAATAATTTAGACTAAGTTCATGATAATTAAGTTCATCTTAATCAAATTTATAATGAACTCCCACTCAGAATGACATCTCTCAAGTCATCCAAGTGATACACGATCCGAACCGAGTAGTCCGTGTCCGATCATCACGTGAGACGGACTAGTCAAAAATGGTGAACATCTTCATGTTGATCGTATCTTCTATACGACTCGTGTTCGACCTTTCGGTCTTCCGTGTTCCGAGGCCATGTCTGTACATGCTAGGCTCGTCAAGTGAACCCTAAGTGTATCGCGTGTGTAAATCTGTCTTACACCCGTTGTATGTGAACGTTAGAACCTATCACACCCGATCATCACGTGGTGCTTCGGAACAACGAGCTTTAGCAACGGTGCACAGTTAGGGGAAACACATTACTTCAAATTTTAGTGAGAGATCATCTTATTTACTACCGTCGTTCTAAGTAAACAAGATGTAAAAACATGATAAACATCACATGCAATCAATTATAGTGACATGATATGGCCAATATCATCTTGCTCCTTGGATCTCCATCTTCGGGGCACCATGATCATCTTGTCACCGGCTCGACACCATGATCTTCATCATCATGATCTCCATCATCGTGTCTTGAGGAAGTTGTCACGCCAACTATTACTTCTACTACTATAGCTAACGTTTAGCAACGAAGTAAAGTAATTACATGGCATTATACAGTGACACGCAGGTCATACAATAATAAAGACAACTCCTATGGCTCCTGCCGGTTGTCAAGTTCATCGACATGCAAGTCGTGATTCTCTATTACAAAAACATGATCAATCTCATACATCACATATATCATTCATCACATCTTTGTTCTTGGCCATACCACGTCACAAAACACATGCTGCAAAAACAAGTTAGACGTCCTCTAATTGTTGTTGCAAGTTTTATGTGGCTTCTATAGGATTTCTAGCAAGAACGTTTCTTACCTACGCGAAAACCACAACGTGATTTGTCAACTTCTATTTACCCTTCATAAGGACCCTTTTCATCAAATCCGATCCGACTAAAGTAGGAGAGACAGACACCCGCCAGCCACCTTATGCATCTAGTGCATGTCTGTCGATGGAACCAGTCTCACGTAAGCGTACGTGTAAGGTCGGTCCGGGCCGCTTCATCCCACAATACCGCCGAATCAAGATTGACTAGTAACGGTAAGAAAGTTGAACAAGATCATACGCCCACAACTGCTTTGTGTTCTACTCGTGCCATGATGCTACGCATAAAACCTAGGCTCAGATGCCACTGTTGGGGAACGTAGCATAAATCAAAAAATTTCTACGTCTTCACCAAGATCCATCTATGGAGACATCTAGCAACGAGTAACTTAGAGTGCATCTACATACCGTTATGAAGATTGCGTGCGGAAGCTTTCAACGAAGCAAGGATGAAGTAGTCGTACTCTTCACGTTCTTCGTCACCGATGATCTAGCGCCGAACGGACAGCACCTCCGCGTTCAACACACGTACAGTGCAGCAACGTCACCTCCTTCTTGATCCAGCAAGGGGGGAGGAGAAGTCGTCAGAGATCCGGCAGCACGACGGCGTGATGACGGATGCAGTGGAGATCGCAGCAGGGCTTCGCCGGGCTGCCCTGCAAAGGAGTTGGGAGGTGTGACGGGAGGGGGAGAGGCGCCAGGGCTGAGGTGCGGCTGCCCTCTCCCCCCCACATATATATAGGGGGCCAGGGGGGGCGCCAGCCCCTTGCAGATCCAATCTGCAAGGGGGGGGCGGCGGCCAGGGAGGAGTCCCCCTCCCCCAAGGCAAGTGGTGGCCCCCCCTCCCCTTAGGGTTTATCCCTATGCGCATGGGGAGGTGGGGCCCCTTTGTGGTGCGCCAGCCCAGGGGGCTGCACGCATCCCCTTGCGGCCTAGGGGCCGCACCGGGATGGGTGGCCCCACCCGGTGGACCCCCGGGGCCCCTCCGGTGGTCCCGGTGACCCCCGGAGATCACCCGTTGGCCGAAACTGGACTTCCCATATATCAATCTTTACCTCCGGACCATTCCGGAACTCCTCGTGACGTCCGGGATCTCATCCGGGACTCCGAACAACTTTCGGGTTTCCACGTGCATTAATCTCTACGACCCTAGCGTTACCGAACCTTAAGTGTGAAGACCCTACGGGTTCGGGAGACACGTAGACATGACCGAGACGACTCTCCGGTCAATAACCAACAGCGGGATCTGGATACCCATGTTGGTTCCCACGTGTTCCTCGATGATCTTCATCGGATGAACCACTGTGTCAAGGATTCACTCAATCCCGTATGTTATTCCCTTTGTCCATCGGTACGGTACTTGCCCGAGATTCGATCGTCGGTATTCCCAATACCTTGTTCAATCTCGTTATGGCAAGTCTCTTTACTCGATCCGTAATTCATCATCCCGTGACTAACTATTTAGTCACATTGAGCTCATTATGATGATGACTTACCGAGTGGGCCCAGAGGTACCTCTCCGTCATACGGAGTGACAACATCCCAGTCTCGGTTCGTACCAACTCAACAGACACTTTCGGAGATACCCGATGCGTACCTTTATAGCCACCCAGTTACGTTGTGACGGTTGGCACACCCAAAGCATTCCTACGGTATCCGGGAGTTGTACAACCTCATGGTCTAAGGAATAAATACTTGACACCGAAAAGCTTATGCATTACGAACAATACGATCTCGTGTTGTGCTCAAGTTTGGGTCTTGTCCATCACATCATTCTCCTAATGATGTGATCCCGTTATCACTGACATCTCATGTCCATGGTCAGGAAACCGTGACCATCTGTTGATCAACGAGCTGGTTACTAGAGGCCTACCAGGGACTCATTTTGGTCTATGTATTCACACATGTATCGCTGTTTCCGTACAATACAATTCAAGCATGAATAACAGACAATTATCATGAACAAGGAGATATAATAATAATGCTTTTATTATTGCCTCTAGGGCATATCTCCAACAGTCTCCCACTTGCACTAGAGTCAATAATCTAGTTACATTGCGATGAATCGAACACCCATAGAGGTCTGGTGTTGATCATGTTTTGCTCGTGAAAGAGGTTTAGTCAACGGGTCTGCTACATTCAGATCCGTATGTACTTTACAAATATCTATGTCTCCATCCTGAACATAATTCCGGATGGAGTTGAAATGGCGCTTGATGTGCTTGGTCTTCTTGTGAAACCTGGGCTCCTTGGTAATAGCAATAGCACCAGTGTTGTCACAGAAGAGAGTCATCGGGCTTGACGCGCTTGGAATGACTCCGAGGTCGGTGATGAACTCCATCATCCAGACTCCTTCCTGCGCTGCTTCAGAAGCAGCTATGTACTCCGCTTCACATGTAGATGCTGCCACCACGCTTTGCTTGCAACTGCACCAGCTGACTGCCCCTCCATTCAAATATACACGTATCCGGTTTGTGACTTAGAGTCATCCAGATCTGTGTCGAAGCTAGCATCGACGTAACCCTTTACGACGAGCTCTTCGTCACCTCCATAAACGAGAAACATATCCTTAGTCCTTTTCAGGTACTTCAGGATGTTCTTGACCGCTGTCCAGTGTTCCGTACCGGGATCACTTTGGTACCTCCCTACCAAACTTATGGCAAGGTTCACATCAGGTCTGGTACACAGCATGGCATACATGATAGAACCTATTGCCGAGGCATAGGGAATGACACTCATCTTTTCTCTATCTTCTGCCGTGGTCGGCGACTGAGTCTTACTCAATCTCATACCTTGCAAAACAGGCAAGAATCCTTTCTTTGACTGGTCCATATTGAACTTCTTCAATATTTTGTCAAGGTATGTACTTTGTGAAAGACCAATGAGGCGTCTCGATCTATCTCTATAGATTTTGATGCCTAATATGTAAGCAGCTTCTCCAAGGTCCTTCATTGAAAAACTTTTATTCAAATAGGCCTTTACATTTTCCAACAATTCTATATCATTTCCCATCAGCAATATGTCATCCACATATAATATGAGAAATGCTACAGAGCTCCCACTCACTTTCTTGTAAATACAGGCTTCTCCATAAGTCTGTATAAAGCCAAACGCTTTGATCACCTCATCAAAGCGAATATTCCAACTCCGAGATGCTTGCACCAGCCCGTAAATCGAGCGCTGGAGCTTGCATACCTTGTCAGCGTTCTCTGGATCGACAAAACCTTCCGGTTGCATCATATACAACTCTTCCTTGAGGAAGCCATTAAGGAATGCTGTTTTGACGTCCATTTGCCATATCTCATAATCATAGAATGCGGCAATAGCTAACATGATTCTGACTGACTTCAGCATCGCTACGGGAGAGAAAGTCTCGTCGTAGTCAATCCCTTGAACTTGTCGATAACCCTTAGCGACAAGCCGTGCCTTATAGATGGTCACATTACCATCCGCGTCTGTCTTCTTCTTAAATATCCATTTATTTTCTGTGGCGTGCCTATCATCAGGCAAGTCCACCAAAGTCCATACTTTGTTTTCATACATGGATTCTATCTCGGATTTCATGGCTCCAAGCCATTTATTGGAATCTGGGCCCGCCATCGCTTCTTCATAGTTTGAAGGTTCACCGTTGTCCAACAACATGATTTCTAGGACAGGGTTGCCGTACCACTCTGGTGCGGAACGTGCCCTTGTGGACCTTCGAAGTTCAGTAGTAACTTGATCTGTTTCTTCATGATCATTATCATTATCTTCTTCCCTTGTCGGTGCAGGCACCTCAGGAACAGTTTCCTGCGTTGCGCTACTTTCCGGTACAGGAGTGGTGACTATCACTTCATCAAGTTCTACTTTCCTCCCACTCACTTCTTTCGAGAGAAACTCTTTCTCCAGAAAGCATCCATTCTTGGCAACAAAGACTTTGCCTTCGGATCTGTGGTAGAAGGTGTACCCAATAGTTTCCTTTGGGTATCCTATGAAGACGCATTTCTCCGATTTGGGTTCGAGCTTTTCAGGTTGAAGTTTCTTGACATAAGCATCGCAACCCCAAACTTTCAGAAACAACAGCTTCGGTTTCTTGCCAAACCAAAGTTCATACGGTGTCGTCTCAACGGATTTCGACGGAGCCCTATTTAAAGCGAATGCGGAAGTCTCTAAAGCATAACCCCAAAAAGATAGCGGTAAATCGGTGAGGGACATCATAGATCGCACCATGTCCAACAGAGTACGATTTCGACGTTCAGACACACCGTTACGTTGAGGTGTTCCGGGCGGTGTCAATTGTGAAACAATTCCACAGCTTCTAAGGTGTGTGCCAAATTCATGACTTAAATATTCACCCCCACGATCCGATCGTAAGAACTTTATTTTTCTGTCACGTTGATTCTCAACCTCATTCTGAAATTCCTTGAACTTTTCAAAGGTCTCAGACTTGTGTTTCATCAAATAGATATACCCGTATCTACTCAAGTCATCCGTGAGGGTGAGAACATAACGGTAGCCTCCGCGAGCCTCAACACTCATTGGACCGCACACATCAGTATGTATGATTTCCAACAAGTTGGTTGCTCGCTCCATTGTTCCGGAGAACGGAGTCTTGGTCATCTTGCCCAAAAGGCATGGTTCGCACGTGTCAAATGATTCATAATCAAGAGACTCTAGAAGTCCATCCGAATGGAGCTTCTTCATACGTTTGACACCAATATGACCAAGGCGGCAATGCCACAAGTATGTGGGACTATCATTATCAACTTTACATCTTTTGGCATCTACACTATGAATATGTGTATCACTACGTTCGAGATTCATCAAAAATAAACCATTGACCAGTGGGGCATGACCATAAAACATATCTCTCAAATAAATAGAACAACCATTATTCTCCGATTTGAAAGAGTAGCCATCTCGCATAAGACGAGATCCAGAAACAATGTTCATGCTCAAAGCTGGTACTAAATAACAATTATTGAGGTTTAAAACTAATCCCGAGGGTAGATGTAGAGGTAGCGTGCCGACGGCGATCACATCGACCTTGGAACCATTCCCGACGCACATCGTCACCTCATCCTTCGCCAGTCTCCGTTTATTCCGCAGCTCCTGTTTTGAGTTACAAATGTGAGCAACTGCACCGGTATCGAATACCCAGGAGCTACTACGAGTGCTGGTAAGGTACACATCAATAACATGTATATCATATATACCTTTGACGTTGCCGGCCTTCTTGTCTGCTAAGTATTTGGGGCAGTTCCGCTTCCAGTGACCCGTTCCCTTGCAATAAAAGCACTCAGTCTCTGGCTTGGGTCCATACTTTGGCTTCTTCCCGGCAACAGGCTTGCCAGGCGCGGCAACTTGCTTGCCGTCCTTCTTGAAGTTCTTCTTTCCCTTGCCTTTCTTGAACTTAGTGGTTTTATTGACCATCAACACTTGATGTTCTTTCTTGATGTCTACCTCCGCTGATTTCAGCATTGAATACACCTCGGGAATGGACTTCTCCATCCCCTGCATATTGAAGTTCAGCACGAAGCTCTTGAAGCTTGGTGGGAGCGACTGGAGGATTCTGTCAACGACCGCTTCATCTGGGAGATTCATTCCCAGCTGAGACAAGCGGTAGTGCAATCCTGAAATCTTGAGGATGTGCTCACTGACAGAACTGTTCTCCTCCATCTTACAGCTGTAGAATGCGTCGGAGACATCATATCTCTCGACTCGGGCATGAGCTTGGAAAACCATTTTCAGCTCTTTGAACATCTCATATGCTCCATGGTGCTCAAAACGCTTTTGGAGCCCCGATTCTAAACTGTAAAGCATGCCGCACTGAACCAGGGAGTAATCATCACTACGCGACTGCCAGGCGTTCAAAACGTCTTGGGTCGCCGGGAGAGCGGGTGCATCACCTAGCGGTGCTTCTAGGACATAAGTTCTCTTGGCAGCTATGAGGATAATCCTCAGGTTACGGACCCAATCCGTATAGTTGCTACCATCGTCTTTCAGCTTGGTTTTCTCTAGGAACGCGTTGAAGTTGAGGGAAATTGGAGCGTGGGCCATTTGATCTACAAGAGATATTGTAAAGAATTTAGACTAAGTTCATGATAATTAAGTTCATCTTAATCAAATTTATAATGAACTCCCACTCAGAATGACATCTCTCAAGTCATCCAAGTGATACACGATCCGAATCGAGTAGTCCGTGTCCGATCATCACGTGAGACGGACTAGTCAAAAACGGTGAACATCTTCATGTTGATCGTATCTTCTATACGACTCGTGTTCGACCTTTCGATCTTCCGTGTTCCGAGGCCATGTCTGTACATGCTAGGCTCGTCAAGTGAACCCTAAGTGTATCGCGTGTGTAAATCTGTCTTACACCCGTTGTATGTGAACGTTAGAACCTATCACACCCGATCATCACGTGGTGCTTCGGAACAACGAGCTTTAGCAACGGTGCACAGTTAGGGGAAACACATTACTTGAAATTTTAGTGAGAGATCATCTTATTTACTACCGTCGTTCTAAGTAAACAAGATGTAAAAACATGATAAACATCACATGCAATCAATTATAGTGACATGATATGGCCAATATCATCTTGCTCCTTGGATCTCCATCTTCGGGGCACCATGATCATCTTGTCACCGGCTCGACACCATGATCTTCATCATCATGATCTCCATCATCGTGTCTTGAGGAAGTTGTCACGCCAACTATTACTTCTACTACTATAGCTCACGTTTAGCAACGAAGTAAAGTAATTACATGGCGTTATTCAGTGACACGCAGGTCATACAATAATAAAGACAACTCCTATGGCTCCTGCCAGTTGTCAAGTTCATCGACATGCAAGTCGTTATTCTCTATTACAAAAACATGATCAATCTCATACATCACATATATCATTCATCACATCTTTGTTCTTGGCCATACCACGTCACAAAACACATGCTGCAAAAACAAGTTAGACGTCCTCTAGTTGTTGTTGCAAGTTTTACGTGGCTTCTATAGGATTTCTAGCAAGAACGTTTCTTACCTACGCCAAAACCACAACGTGATTTGTCAACTTCTATTTACCCTTCATAAGGACCCTTTTCATCGAATCCGATCCGACTAAAGTAGGAGAGACAGACACCCGCCAGCCACCTTATGCATCTAGTGCATGTCTGTCGGTGGAACCAGTCTCACGTAAGCGTACGTGTAAGGTCGGTCCGGGCCGCTTCATCCCACAATACCGCCGAATCAAGATTGACTAGTAACGGTAAGAAAGTTGAACAAGATCATACGCCCACAACTGCTTTGTGTTCTACTCGTGCCAAGATGCTACGCATAAAACCTAGGCTCAGATGCCACTGTTGGGGAACGTAGCATAAATCAAAAATTTTCTACGTCTTCACCAAGATCCATCTATGGAGACATCTAGCAACGAGTAACTTAGAGTGCATCTACATACCGTTATGAAGATTGCGTGCGGAAGCTTTCAACGAAGCAAGGATGAAGTAGTCGTACTCTTCACGTTCTTCGTCACCGATGATCTAGCGCCGAACGGACAGCACCTCTGCGTTCAACACACGTACGGTGCAGCAACGTCACCTCCTTCTTGATCCAGCAAGGGGGGAGGAGAAGTCGTCAGAGATCCGGCAGCACGACGGCGTGATGACGGATGCAGTGGAGATCGCAGCAGGGCTTCGCCGGGCTGCCCTGCAAAGGAGTTGGGAGGTGTGACGGGAGGGGGAGAGGCGCCAGGGCTGAGGTGCGGCTGCCCTCTCCCCCCCCACATATATATAGGGGGCCAGGGGGGCGCCAGCCCCTTGCAGATCCAATCTGCAAGGGGGGGCGGCGGCCAGGGAGGAGTCCCCCTCCCCCAAGGCAAGTGGTGGCCCCCCCTCCCCTTAGGGTTTATCCCTATGCGCATGGGGAGGTGGGGCCCCTTTGTGGTGCGCCAGCCCAGGGGGCTGCACGCATCCCCTTGCGGCCTAGGGGCCGCACCGGGATGGGTGGCCCCACCCGGTGGACCCCCGGGGCCCCTCCGGTGGTCCCGGTGACCCCCGGAGATCACCCGTTGGCCGAAACTGGACTTCCCATATATCAATCTTTACCTCCGGACCATTCCGGAACTCCTCGTGACGTCCGGGATCTCATCCGGGACTCCGAACAACTTTCGGGTTTCCACGTGCATTAATCTCTACGACCCTAGCGTTACCGAACCTTAAGTGTGTAGACCCTACGGGTTCGGGAGACACGTAGACATGACCGAGACGACTCTCCGGTCAATAACCAACAGCGGGATCTGGATACCCATGTTGGTTCCCACGTGTTCCTCGATGATCTTCATCGGATGAACCACTGTGTCAAGGATTCACTCAATCCCGTATGTTATTCCCTTTGTCCATCGGTACGGTACTTGCCCGAGATTCGATCGTCGGTATTCCCAATACCTTGTTCAATCTCGTTATGGCAAGTCTCTTTACTCGATCCGTAATTCATCATCCCGTGACTAACTATTTAGTCACATTGAGCTCATTATGATGATGACTTACCGAGTGGGCCCAGAGGTACCTCTCCGTCATACGGAGTGACAACATCCCAGTCTCGGTTCGTCCCAACTCAACAGACACTTTCGGAGATACCCGATGCGTACCTTTATAGCCACCCAGTTACGTTGTGACGGTTGGCACACCCAAAGCATTCCTACGGTATCCGGGAGTTGTACAACCTCATGGTCTAAGGAATAAATACTTGACACCGAAAAGCTTATGCATTACGAACTATACGATCTCGTGTTATGCTCAAGTTTGGGTCTTGTCCATCACATCATTCTCCTAATGATGTGATCCCGTTATCACTGACATCTCATGTCCATGGTCAGGAAACCGTGACCATTTGTTGATCAACGAGCTGGTTACTAGAGGCCTACCAGGGACTCATTTTGGTCTATGTATTCACACATGTATCGCTGTTTCCGTACAATACAATTCAAGCATGAATAACAGACAATTATCATGAACAAGGAGATATAATAATAATGCTTTTATTATTGCCTCTAGGGCATATCTCCAACAGTCTCCCACTTGCACTAGAGTCAATAATCTAGTTACATTGCGATGAATCGAACACCCATAGAGTTCTGGTGTTGATCATGTTTTGCTCGTGAAAGAGGTTTAGTCAACGGGTCTGCTACATTCAGATCCGTATGTACTTTACAAATATCTATGTCTCCATCCTGAACATAATTCCGGATGGAGTTGAAACGGCGCTTGATGTGCTTGGTCTTCTTGTGAAACCTGGGCTCCTTGGTAATAGCAATAGCACCAGTGTTGTCACAGAAGAGAGTCATCGGGCTTGACGCGCTTGGAATGACTCCGAGGTCGGTGATGAACTCCTTCATCCAGACTCCTTCCTGCGCTGCTTCAGAAGCAGCTATGTACTCCGCTTCACATGTAGATGCTGCCACCACGCTTTGCTTGCAACTGCACCAGCTGACTGCCCCTCCATTCAAATATACATGTATCCGGTTTGTGACTTAGAGTCATCCAGATCTGTGTCGAAGCTAGCATCGACGTAACCCTTTACGACGAGCTCTTCGTCACCTCCATAAACGAGAAACATATCCTTAGTCCTTTTCAGGTACTTCAGGATGTTCTTGACCGCTGTCCAGTGTTCCGTACCGGGATCACTTTGGTACCTCCCTACCAAACTTATGGCAAGGTTCACATCAGGTCTGGTACACAGCATGGCATACATGCTAGAACCTATTGCCGAGGCATAGGGAATGACGCTCATCTTTTCTCTATCTTCTGCCGTGGTCGGCGACTGAGTCTTACTCAATCTCATACCTTGCAAAACAGGCAAGAATCCTTTCTTTGACTGGTCCATATTGAACTTCTTCAATATTTTGTCAAGGTATGTACTTTGTGAAAGACCAATGAGGCGTCTCGATCTATCTCTATAGATTTTGATGCCTAATATGTAAGCAGCTTCTCCAAGGTCCTTCATTGAAAAACTTTTATTCAAATAGGCCTTTACATTTTCCAAGAATTCTATATCATTTCCCATCAGCAATATGTCATCCACATATAATATGAGAAATGCTACAGAGCTCCCACTCACTTTCTTGTAAATACAGGCTTCTCCATAAGTCTGTATAAAGCCAAACGCTTTGATCACCTCATCAAAGCGAATATTCCAACTCCGAGATGCTTGCACCAGCCCGTAAATCGAGCGCTGGAGCTTGCATACCTTGTCAGCGTTCTCTGGATCGACAAAACCTTCCGGTTGCATCATATACAACTCTTCCTTGAGGAAGCCATTAAGGAATGCTGTTTTGACGTCCATTTGCCATATCTCATAATCATAGAATGCGGCAATAGCTAACATGATTCTGACTGACTTCAGCATCGCTACGGGAGAGAAAGTCTCGTCGTAGTCAATCCCTTGAACTTGTCGATAACCCTTAGCGACAAGCCGAGCCTTATAGATGGTCACATTACCATCCGCGTCTGTCTTCTTCTTAAATGTCCATTTATTTTCTATGGCGTGCCTATCATCAGGCAAGTCCACCAAATTCCATACTTTGTTTTCATACATGGATTCTATCTCGGATTTCATGGCTCCAAGCCATTTATTGGAATCTGGGCCCGCCATCGCTTCTTCATAGTTCGAAGGTTCACCGTTGTCCAACAACATGATTTCTAGGATAGGGTTGCCGTACCACTCTGGTGCGGAACATGCCCTTGTGGACCTTCGAAGTTCAGTAGTAACTTGATCTGTTTCTTCATGATCATTATCATTATCTTCTTCCCTTGTCGGTGCAGGCACCTCAGGAACAGTTTCCTGCGTTGCGCTACTTTCCGGTACAGGAGTGGTGACTATCACTTCATCAAGTTCTACTTTCCTCCCACTCACTTCTTTCGAGAGAATCTCTTTCTCCAGAAAGCATCCATTCTTGACAACAAAGACTTTGCCTTCGGATCTGTGGTAGAAGGTGTACCCAATAGTTTCCTTTGGGTATCCTATGAAGACGCATTTCTCCGATTTGGGTTCGAGCTTTTCAGGTTGAAGTTTCTTGACATAAGCATCGCAACCCCAAACTTTCAGAAACGACAGCTTCGGTTTCTTGCCAAACCAAAGTTCATACGGTGTCGTCTCAACGGATTTTGACGGAGCCCTATTTAAAGTGAATGCGGCAGTCTCTAAAGCATGACCCCAAAAAGATAGCGGTAAATCGGTGAGGGACATCATAGATCGCACCATGTCCAACAGAGTACGATTTCGACGTTCAGACACGCCGTTACGTTGAGGTGTTCCGGGCGGTGTCAATTGTGAAACAATTCCATAGCTTCTAAGGTGTGTGCCAAATTCATGACTTAAATATTCACCCCCACGATCCGATCGTAAGAACTTTATTTTTCTGTCACGTTGATTCTCAACCTCATTCTGAAATTCCTTGAACTTTTCAAAGGTCTCAGACTTGTGTTTCATCAAATAGATATACCCGTATCTACTCAAGTCATCCGTGAGGGTGAGAACATAACGGTAGCCTCCGCGAGCCTCAACACTCATTGGACCGCACACATCAGTATGTATGATTTCCAACAAGTTGGTTGCTCGCTCCATTGTTCCGGAGAACGGAGTCTTGGTCATCTTGCCCAAGAGGCATGGTTCGCACGTGTCAAATGATTCATAATCAAGAGACTCTAGAAGTCCATCCGAATGGAGCTTCTTCATACGTTTGACACCAATATGACCAAGGCGGCAATGCCACAAGTATGTGGGACTATCATTATCAACTTTACATCTTTTGGCATCTACACTATGAATATGTGTATCACTACGTTTGAGATTCATCAAAAATAAACCATTGACCAGCGGGGCATGACCATAAAACATATCTCTCAAATAAATAGAACAACCATTATTCTCCGATTTGAAAGAATATCCATCTCGCATAAGACGAGATCCAGAAACAATGTTCATGCTCAAAGCTGGTACTAAATAACAATTATTCAGGTTCAAAACTAATCCCGAGGGTAGATGTAGAGGCAGCGTGCCGACGGCGATCACATCGACCTTGGAACCATTCCCGACGCGCATCGTCACCTCATCCTTCGCCAGTCTCCGTTTATTCCGCAGCTCCTGTTTTGAGTTACAAATGTGAGCAACTGCACCGGTATCGAATACCCAGGAGCTACTACGAGTGCTGGTAAGGTACACATCAATAACATGTATATCATATATACATTTGACGTTGCCGGCCTTCTTGTCTGCTAAGTATTTGGGGCAGTTCCGCTTCCAGTGACCCGTTCCCTTGCAATAAAAGCACTCTGTTTCAGGCTTGGGTCCATACTTTGGCTTCTTCCCAGCAACAGGCTTGCCAGGCGCGGCAACTTGCTTGCCGTCCTTCTTGAAGTTCTTCTTACCCTTGCCTTTCTTGAACTTAGTGGTTTTATTGACCATCAACACTTGATGTTCTTTCTTGATGTCAACCTCCGCTGATTTCAGCATTGAATACACCTCGGGAATGGACTTCTCCATCCCCTGCATATTGAAGTTCAGCACAAAGCTCTTGAAGCTTGGTGGGAGCGACTGGAGGATTCTGTCAACGACCGCTTCATCTGGGAGATTCATTCCCAGCTGAGACAAGCGGTTGTGCAATCCTGAAATCTTGAGGATGTGCTCACTGACAGAACTGTTCTCCTCCATCTTACAGCTGTAGAATGCGTCGGAGACATCATATCTCTCGACTCGGGCATGAGCTTGGAAAACCATTTTCAGCTCTTTGAACATCTCATATGCTCCATGGTGCTCAAAACGCTTTTGGAGCCCCGATTCTAAACTGTAAAGCATGCCGCACTGAACCAGGGAGTAATCATCACTACGCGACTGCCAGGCGTTCAAAACGTCTTGGGTCGCCGGGAGAGCGGGTGCATCACCTAGCGGTGCTTCTAGGACATAAGTTCTCTTGGCAGCTATGAGGATAATCCTCAGGTTACGGACCCAATCCGTATAGTTGCTACCATCTCATAATCATAGAATGCGGCAATAGCTAACATGATTCTGACTGACTTCAGCATCGCTACGGGAGAGAAAGTCTCGTCGTAGTCAATCCCTTGAACTTGTCGATAACCCTTAGCGACAAGCCGAGCCTTATAGATGGTCACATTACCATCCGCGTCTGTCTTCTTCTTAAATGTCCATTTATTTTCTATGGCGTGCCTATCATCGGGCAGGTCCACCAAAGTCCATACTTTGTTTTCATACATGGATTCTATCTCGGATTTCATGGCTCCAAGCCATTTATTGGAATCTGGGCCCGCCATCGCTTCTTCATAGTTCGAAGGTTCACCGTTGTCCAACAACATGATTTCTAGGACAGGGTTGCCGTACCACTCTGGTGCGGAACATGCCCTTGTGGACCTTCGAAGTTCAGTAGTAACTTGATCTGTTTCTTCATGATCATTATCATTATCTTCTTCCCTTGTCGGTGCAGGCACCTCAGGAACAGTTTCCTGCGTTGCGCTACTTTCCGGTACAGGAGTGGTGACTATCACTTCATCAAGTTCTACTTTCCTCCCACTCACTTCTTTCGAGAGAATCTCTTTCTCCAGAAAGCATCCATTCTTGGCAACAAAGACTTTGCCTTCGGATCTGTGGTAGAAGGTGTACCCAATAGTTTCCTTTGGGTATCCTATGAAGACGCATTTCTCCGATTTGGGTTCGAGCTTTTCAGGTTGAAGTTTCTTGACATAAGCATCGCAACCCCAAACTTTCAGAAACGACAGCATCGGTTTCTTGCCAAACCAAAGTTCATACGGTGTCGTCTCAACGGATTTTGACGGAGCCCTATTTAAAGTGAATGCGGCAGTCTCTAAAGCATAACCCCAAAAAGATAGCGGTAAATCGGTGAGGGACATCATAGATCGCACCATGTCCAACAGAGTACGATTTCGACGTTCAGACACGCCGTTACGTTGAGGTGTTCCGGGCGGTGTCAATTGTGAAACAATTCCATAGCTTCTAAGGTGTGTGCCAAATTCATGACTTAAATATTCACCCCCACGATCCGATCGTAAGAACTTTATTTTTCTGTCACGTTGATTCTCAACCTCATTCTGAAATTCCTTGAACTTTTCAAAGGTCTCAGACTTGTGTTTCATCAAATAGATATACCCGTATCTACTCAAGTCATCCGTGAGGGTGAGAACATAACGGTAGCCTCCGCGAGCCTCAACACTCATTGGACCGCACACATCAGTATGTATGATTTCCAACAAGTTGGTTGCTCGCTCCATTGTTCCGGAGAACGGAGTCTTGGTCATCTTGCCCAAGAGGCATGGTTCGCACGTGTCAAATGATTCATAATCAAGAGACTCTAGAAGTCCATCCGAATGGAGCTTCTTCATACGTTTGACACCAATATGACCAAGGCGGCAATGCCACAAGTATGTGGGACTATCATTATCAACTTTACATCTTTTGGCA
>LR738711.1:54557807-54613315 GCA_902687465.1 Secale cereale | reverse complement strand
TTGCCGGCCTTCTTGTCTGCTAAGTATTTGGGGCAGTTCCGCTTCCAGTGACCCGTTCCCTTGCAATAAAAGCACTCAGTCTCTGGCTTGGGTCCATACTTTGGCTTCTTCCCCGCAACAGGCTTGCCAGGCGCGGCAACTTGCTTGCCGTCCTTCTTGAAGTTCTTCTTTCCCTTGCCTTTCTTGAACTTAGTGGTTTTATTGACCATCAACACTTGATGTTCTTTCTTGATGTCTACCTCCGCTGATTTCAGCATTGAATACACCTCGGGAATGGACTTCTCCATCCCCTGCATATTGAAGTTCAGCACGAAGCTCTTGAAGCTTGGTGGGAGCGACTGGAGGATTCTGTCAACGACCGCTTCATCTGGGAGATTCATTCCCAGCTGAGACAAGCGGTTGTGCAATCCTGAAATCTTGAGGATGTGCTCACTGACAGAACTGTTCTCCTCCATCTTACAACTGTAGAATGCGTCGGAGACATCATATCTCTCGACTCGGGCATGAGCTTGGAAAACCATTTTCAGCTCTTCGAACATCTCATATGCTCCATGGTGCTCAAAACGCTTTTGGAGCCCCGATTCTAAACTGTAAAGCATGCCGCACTGAACCAGGGAGTAATCATCACTACGCGACTGCCAGGCGTTCAAAACGTCTTGGGTCGCCGGGAGAGCGGGTGCATCACCTAGCGGTGCTTCTAGGACATAAGTTCTCTTGGCAGCTATGAGGATAATCCTCAGGTTACGGACCCAATCCGTATAGTTGCTACCATCGTCTTTCAGCTTGGTTTTCTCTAGGAACGCGTTGAAGTTGAGGGAAACTGGAGCGTGGGCCATTTGATCTACAAGAGATATTGTAAAGAATTTAGACTAAGTTCATGATAATTAAGTTCATCTTAATCAAATTTATAATGAACTCCCACTCAGAATGACATCTCTCAAGTCATCCAAGTGATACACGATCCGAATCGAGTAGTCCGTGTCCGATCATCACGTGAGACGGACTAGTCAAAAACGGTGAACATCTTCTTGTTGATCGTATCTTCTATACGACTCGTGTTCGACCTTTCGGTCTTCCGTGTTCCGAGGCCATGTCTGTACATGCTAGGCTCGTCAAGTGAACCCTAAGTGTATCGCGTGTGTAAATCTGTCTTACACCCGTTGTATGTGAACGTTAGAACCTATCACACCCGATCATCACGTGGTGCTTCGGAACAACGAGCTTTAGCAACGGTGCACAGTTAGGGGAAACACATTACTTGAAATTTTAGTGAGAGATCATCTTATTTACTACCGTCGTTCTAAGTAAACAAGATGTAAAAACATGATAAACATCACATGCAATCAATTATAGTGACATGATATGGCCAATATCATCTTGCTCCTTGGATCTCCATCTTCGGGGCACCATGATCATCTTGTCACCGGCTCGACACCATGATCTTCATCATCATGATCTCCATCATCGTGTCTTGAGGAAGTTGTCACGCCAACTATTACTTCTACTACTATAGCTAACGTTTAGCAACGAAGTAAAGTAATTACATGGCGTTATTCAGTGACACGCAGGTCATACAATAATAAAGACAACTCCTATGGCTCCTGCCGGTTGTCAAGTTCATCGACATGCAAGTCGTGATTCTCTATTACAAAAACATGATCAATCTCATACATCACATATATCATTCATCACATCTTTGTTCTTGGCCATACCACGTCACAAAACACATGCTGCAAAAACAAGTTAGACGTCCTCTAATTGTTGTTGCAAGTTTTACGTGGCTTCTATAGGATTTCTAGCAAGAACGTTTCTTACCTACGCCAAAACCACAACGTGATTTGTCAACTTCTATTTACCCTTCATAAGGACCCTTTTCATCGAATCCGATCCGACTAAAGTAGGAGAGACAGACACCCGCCAGCCACCTTATGCATCTAGTGCATGTCTGTCGGTGGAACCAGTCTCACGTAAGCGTACGTGTAAGGTCGGTCCGGGCCGCTTCATCCCACAATACCGCCGAATCAAGATTGACTAGTAACGGTAAGAAAGTTGAACAAGATCATACGCCCACAACTGCTTTGTGTTCTACTCGTGCCAAGATGCTACGCATAAAACCTAGGCTCAGATGCCACTGTTGGGGAACGTAGCATAAATCAAAAAATTTCTACGTCTTCACCAAGATCCATCTATGGAGACATCTAGCAACGAGTAACTTAGAGTGCATCTACATACCATTATGAAGATTGCGTGCGGAAGCTTTCAACGAAGCAAGGATGAAGTAGTCGTACTCTTCACGTTCTTCGTCACCGATGATCTAGCGCCGAACGGACAGCACCTCCGCGTTCAACACACGTACGGTGCAGCAACGTCACCTCCTTCTTGATCCAGCAAGGGGGGAGGAGAAGTCGTCAGAGATCCGGCAGCACGACGGCCTGATGACGGATGCAGTGGAGATCGCAGCAGGGCTTCGCCGGGCTGCCCTGCAAAGGAGTTGGGAGGTGTGACGGGAGGGGGAGAGGCGCCAGGGCTGAGGTGCGGCTGCCCTCTCCCCCCCCACATATATATAGGGGGCCAGGGGGGGCGCCAGCCCCTTGCAGATCCAATCTGCAAGGGGGGGCGGCGGCCAGGGAGGAGTCCCCCTCCCCCAAGGCAAGTGGTGGCCCCCCCTCCCCTTAGGGTTTATCCCTATGCGCATGGGGAGGTGGGGCCCCTTTGTGGTGCGCCAGCCCAGGGGGCTGCACGCATCCCCTTGCGGCCTAGGGGCCGCACCGGGATGGGTGGCCCCACCCGGTGGACCCCCGGGGCCCCATCCGGTGGTCCCGGGACGGTCCCGGTGACCGCCGGAGATCACCCGTTGGCCGAAACTGGACTTCCCATATATCAATCTTTACCTCCGGACCATTCCGGAACTCCTCGTGACGTCCGGGATCTCATCCGGGACTCCGAACAACTTTCGGGTTTCCACGTGCATTAATCTCTACGACCCTAGCGTTACCGAACCTTAAGTGTGTAGACCCTACGGGTTCGGGAGACACGTAGACATGACCGAGACGACTCTCCGGTCAATAACCAACAGCGGGATCTGGATACCCATGTTGGTTCCCACGTGTTCCTCGATGATCTTCATCGGATCAACCACTGTGTCAAGGATTCACTCAATCCCGTATGTTATTCCCTTTGTCCATCGGTACGGTACTTGCCCGAGATTCGATCGTCGGTATTCCCAATACCTTGTTCTATCTCGTTATGGCAAGTCTCTTTACTCGATCCGTAATTCATCATCCCGTGACTAACTATTTAGTCACATTGAGCTCATTATGATGATGACTTACCGAGTGGGCCCAGAGGTACCTCTCCGTCATACGGAGTGACAACATCCCAGTCTCGGTTCGTACCAACTCAACAGACACTTTCGGAGATACCCGATGCGTACCTTTTTAGCCACCCAGTTACGTTGTGACGGTTGGCACACCCAAAGCATTCCTACGGTATCCGGGAGTTGTACAACCTCATGGTCTAAGGAATAAATACTTGACACCGAAAAGCTTATGCATTACGAACTATACGATCTCGTGTTATGCTCAAGTTTGGGTCTTGTCCATCACATCATTCTCCTAATGATGTGATCCCGTTATCACTGACATCTCATGTCCATGGTCAGGAAACCGTGACCATCTGTTGATCAATGAGCTGGTTACTAGAGGCCTACCAGGGACTCATTTTGGTCTATGTATTCACACATGTATCGCTGTTTCCGTACAATACAATTCAAGCATGAATAACAGACAATTATCAAGAACAAGGAGATATAATAATAATGCTTTTATTATTGCCTCTAGGGCATATCTCCAACACAAACATAGGCTTCCAATATATCCATCTTTATGTCTCGACCATTTCGAGACTCCTCGTCATGTCGGTGATCACATGCGGCACTCCGAACTACCTTCGGTACATAAAAACACATAAACTCATAATACTGATCGTCATCGAACGTTAAGCGTGCGGACCCTACGGGTTCGAGAACTACGTAGACATGACCGAGACACATCTCGAGTCAATAACCAATTGCGGAACCTGGATGCTCATATTGGTTCCTACATATTCTACGAAGATCTTTATAGCTCAAACCTTATAACAACATACATTGTTCCCTTTGGAATATGTATGTTACTTGTCCGAGATTTGATTGTCGGTATAATTATACCTAGTTCAATCTCCTTACCGGCAAGACTCTTTACTCGTTCTGTAATACATCATCTCATGACTAACTCATTAGTAATTTGCTTGCAAGGCTTATTATAATGTGTATTACCAAGAGCGCCCAGAGATACCTCTCTGACACTCAGAGTGACAAATCATATTCTCGATCTACGCCAAGACCACAAACACCTTGGGAGACACCTGTAGAGCATCTTTATAAACGCCCAGTTATGTTGTGACGTTTGATAGCACACAAGGTGTTCCTCCGGTGTTCGGGAGTTGCATAATCTCATATTCATAGGAACATGTATAAGTCATGAAGAAAGGAATAGCAGTAAAACTAAACGATCAAGTTGCTAAGCTAACGGATGGGTCTTGTTCATCATATCATTCTCCTAATGATGTGATCGCGTTGATCAAATGACAACTCATGTCTATGGTTAGGAAACATAACCATCTTTGACCAATGAGCTAGTATAGTAGAGGCATACTAGGGACACTCTGTTTCGTCTATGTATTCACACATGTACTAAGTTTCCGGTTAATACAATTCTGGCATGAATAATAAACATTTATCAACATATAAGGAAATACAAATAACAACTTTATCATTACCCCTAGGGCATATTTCCTTCAGAAAAGGCCCCCACGACAACAGTCGGGATTCTTCGTCCTCTCTCATATATGGTGGATACACTCCCTCACTGATTTTTTGACCATCGGTGATGGTCGGTATTCCTTCTTCCCCTAGTGCATAACAAAGGTCTAACACAAGGAGCAGAAGGAAGAACGACCCCCACGGCAACAGTCAGGATTCTTCTTCTCTCATATATGGAGCCTCGACAAACTTAAAGTCAACCTGAAATGTCGTTTAAGTATTTTTCTATAAGATCCAGGACACTCGATGTGACCTACATATTCTAGCACAAATCATGCCAGGATTCACGGAAAAATCCGGTATGACCTTTGCTAAAAAAAGGACATATCGAGCGCCTGAAATTTGTCGGAACGGAAATTAATCAACACTCCGGTAAAATATAGGCCACTCGGAGGTGTAACCTGCAAACATGGCCGGCCACTTGGGCAAGCACATATCCTATTTGAGCAACTCAAGATATACATGTTTATATCTACATCATATGAGCATTCAATAAGCAAACCCTATAAGTAGGAGTAGTTTTGCAATTTGAGCATTCAATAAGAAAAACCAAATCCTAAAATAAATTAGTATTCAAATTAGCATGCATTCAATAAGCAAAACTAAATCATCTCTTTCGTCCGTACATCGTCGAATATTATCAGTAATACATTTCGAATAGTATCATACATATAACATCACTAATAAAGCTAAAACCCTAGCAAACGACGGGTATCGGCGCGGGAGGTGGACACCCAAAGAGAAGGAACCATCATAGGATCATAGCTCCAGTGAGATCCCTGAAGAACCTGCCACCTATTGGAGAACCTGCCCTCCAACGCAACCATGTAGCGACGGACGTGCTCGTCCTCCTTGCTGACATGGTGACGTACCACCTCCGCGGGGTCCTCAAGCCTCCGCATCGTCACTGGCCCACGCGACTGCCACCAAAGACGGTTCGGGTCAAAGACGGGCTGACTCCTCACCAAGCTGCGCCCCCGGAAGGTAGCACCCGTAGTACCAGCCCGACGGAGCCCAGTCCCAGACATGGACCCTCTGATCAAGCAGGCCTCCTACGCCGAGTCGATGAGGAGGATGCGGGATAGGCATCATCGACGTCGATGCGGGAATAATTGTCTTAACTAAAAAATTAACAACAAATGTGACACCTAACACACCTAAATTCTATTAACTACACCTAATTAAAAACCTACATTTTGAACATGATTTGATCATAACTAGGGTTCATACTACATCATTCTAAGATTAAACACCTAAAATACCTAAACTAAATTAACAACATGGGGTGGCTGGTCTCACCTCGATCGAGGTCGGGGGGGTCGGTGATGGGGACGATGGCGGGTATGATGCAGGGGCTCCTTGATTTCTGCAAAAAATATATAAATAAAAACATTATTATCGTCATCTTAGGACTTAGTGAACTCCATAAGCTACATTTAATTATTCTATTCAAATTTACTTATAATTTCTTATTCTATTCAAATTTTCTAAAAAATTCAAAAGACCTACATTTAGTAATTTTTTTCAATTTCATATTTTATTCTATTCAAATTTACTCATTCAAAATTTCTAAAAATTTCCTTTTCAATTCAAAAGACCTACATTTACTTATTCTTTTCAAATTACTTATTCAAATTTTCTAAAAACAAAATATACTAAAAACAAAAACATACATTTAACAAAAACTAAAACCTAATTACAGAAAGGGGGAGGAGGAGGTGGGAGGAGTCCAGGAGGAGGAGGAAGGAGGAGGAGGTGAGAGGAGGAGGGGAAGAAGGAGGGAGGAGGCGGAGAGAGCACGAGAGGGAGGAGCAGAGGAGGAGGGGACCGCTGGCGGAGAGGGGGAGAGAGGAGGGTCGTGGGAGGAAGCAGAGAGGAGGGCGGCGAGAGGAGGAGGAGTAGGGAGGGAGGGAGGGAGGCTGATACCTTGGGGGCGTCGGCGGCGACGGCAGGCAATGTGCAGCGATGACAGCAAGTGAGAGTGTGTGAGGGAGAGTGAGTGATACGTCTCCAACGTATCTATAATTTTTTTATTGTTCCTTGCTATTATTTATGAAGTCTTGGATGTTTAATGGGCTTTATCATTCACTTTTATATCATTTTTGGGACTAACCTACTAACCCAAAGGCCCAGTCCAGATTGTTGTTGTTTGCCTGTTTCAGGGTTTTGTAGAAAAACAATATCAAACGGAGTCCAAACGGAATGAAATCTTTGCGAGAGATATTTTTGGAGAAAATCACGCACACGGAGCTTGAGAACCACGTCAAGGGATCAAGAGGTGGCCCACGAGGGGGGGGGGGCTTCCCAAGGTGCGCCCCCTGCCTTGTGGCCCCCTCGAGCGTCCCCCGGTGCCCTTGTCTTCCTATATAAGTGTAGGTACCCCAGAACCAACGTGAACAGATAGAAAACCCCAATTCCACCGTCGTACCTTCTGTTCCCGTGAATATCCCATCTTGGAGCCTGTTCTGGAGCTCCACCGGAGGGGGATCTATCACGGAGTTCTTCATCATCGTCATCATCGCCCTCACCATGAGTTGTGAGTAGGTTACCACAAACCTTCGGGTCCATAGCTAGTATCTAGATGGCTTCTTCTCTCTCTCTCTGGATCTCAATACAAAGTTCTCCTCGGTCTTCGAGGAGATCTATTCGATGTAATCTCTTTTTGCGGTGTGTTTGTCGAGATCCGATTAATTGTGAGTTTATGATCAAGGTTATCTATGAAAGATATTTGGTTATTTTCTAAAAATTTTATGTGTGCTCATAATATCCTTGCAAGTCTCTTCGAATTATTGGTTTGGTTTGGCCTACTAGATCTATAGTTATTGCAATGGGAGAAGTGCTTGGCTTTGGGTTTAATCTTGCGGTGTCCTGTCCCAGTGACAGTAGGGGCAGCAAGGCACGCATTGTATTGTTGCCATCGAGGATAAAAAGATGGGGTTTATATCATATTGCTTAAGTTTATCCCTCTACATCATGTCATCTTGCTTAAAGCGTTACTCTGTTCTTATGAACTCAATACACTAGATGCATGCTGGATAGCGGTCGATGTGTGGAGTAATAGTAGTAGATGCAGAATCGTTTTGGTCTACTTGTCTCGGACGTGATGCCTATATACAATGATCATACCTAGAAAGTCTCATAATTAATCGCTTTTCTATCAATTGCTCGACAGTAATTTGTTTACGCGCCGTAGAATATCGCTATCATGAGAGAAGCCACTAGAGAACACTATGGCCCCCGAGTCTATTCTTAACTTATCAATCTACATTTACTTTACTTTTATCGCTTTTTATTTGTTGTTCTTACAAACTAAAAATACCAAAAATATAAACTATCATCTCTACCAGATCTCATTTTCGTAAGTGACCATAAAGGGATTGACAACCCTTATAACGCTGGCTGCTAAGTTCTTATTTGTTTGTGCAGGTGCAAGGGACTCACGCGTGGTCTCCTACTGGATTGATACCTTGGTTCTCAAAAACTGAGGGAAATACTTACGCTACTGTCATGCATCTCCCTTTCCTCTTCGAGGGAATACAACGCAAGCTCGAGAAGTACCAAGAATAATTTCTAGCGCCGTTGCCGGGGAGGCTTACGCAAAAGTCATATACCAAGTACCTATCACAAACCCTTATCCTTCGCATTACATTTATTTGCCTCTCATTTTCCTCTCCCCCACTTCACCCTTATCGTTTTATTTGCTCTTCTTCCACTGTGTGTTTATCGTTCACTTGCTTCTTGTTTGCTTGCGTGTGCTGCTTGCTTGCTTGTCATCATGTGGAGCACACATATCATTATCACCACTCCCGAGAGTGAGGTCCTCAACCTTAAACAAAGGGAGGAAGAAAACTTAAAAGATGCCTGGTATAGAATTTGCAATGCTCAAAATATATCTAATAGGAAGCTTTCCACTTCCGTGCTTCTTCGCAATTTTTATGTTGGCATAACTCCGTGGAATAGATTTATCTTAGATACCATTACCGGAGGGAATTTCTTGGGTAGCCACACCGTTGATTCTTATAATGCTATGACTGAATTATTTGGCTCACCACCTCTTATGGTTAATGGGACCGTTTTAACTTTGGAGCATGTTATGCAAAGGTTAGAAATCATTGAAAACAAAGTTGCTACGGTAGAACTGGTAGAGAACTTGGATAGAAAAATTCATAATGAAATCACCCAATATGGATCCAAGGTAGGAGTTGTTCTGAAAAATCTTAAGGAAAAGGAGCACATAGTTAAAGAAAAGCTAGATCAGGATTCTACTAGAATCAATAAGCTTGAGGATGTTATCACTAATGTGGGTTCTGCTCTTTCCGCTATAAAAACTACTCCAAATACCTCTACTAAATTATCTAAGTTCGTGTATGTCCCTAAAGACAAGGGTGAAACATCTAGAATTGCGGATCTCAAATCCATAATTGTTCATCCTAATTTTCTTACTTTTGCAAGAGACCCTTTTGACACCTTAGAATTTCTTGATTTCTTGCCCAAGAGTTTGATTATTCATAGGGACAAAGAAGTTCCCAAGAATCATAAGTGCTTAATCAAAGAATTGCCTTCCAAGGATGGCAATACCTAGATTTATCTTGTATCGTGCCTAGCTAGGGGCGTAAAACGATAGCGCTTGTTGGGAGGCAACCCAACTTTATATTTTTTTGTTTTTCTTGCTGTTAGGGAATAAATATTGCATCTAGCCTATGATTAGATGTGGTTTCATGTTTTGTTTAGTGTTTGTGCCAAGTAGAACCTTTGGGAAGACTTGTGTGAAGTTTATGTGATCTTGCTGTGAAAAACAAAATCGTTAGCGCTCGCTAAAGTAGTCTTCAGATTTTACTAGAGCATGAGTTTTAGTTGATTCTTTTTGAAGATGATTGGTAGACAAATTCCGCAAATTTACCAATTTATTTTGAATTTTTTGGAGTTCCACAAGTAGGCAAAACCTGCAGATTACTACAGACTGTTCTGTTTTTGACAGATTCTGTTTTTCGTGTGTTGTTTGCCTGTTCCGATGCATCTATGAGTAGTATTGGAGGATATGAACCATAGAGAAGTTGGAATACAGTAGGTTTAACACCAATATAAAAAAAGAATGAATTCATTGCTGCACCTTTGAGTAGTGGTTTGCTTTCTTATACAAACGGAGCTCACGATAATTTTTGTCTAAGTTTTGTGTTCTGAAGTTTTCAAGTTTTGAGTATTGCTTTGATGGACGATGGAACAAGGAGTAGCAAAGGCCTAAGCTTGGGGATTCCCAAGGCACCCCAAGTAAATTCAAGATAATCACAAGTCTAAGCTTGGGGATGCCCCTGGAAGGCATCCCCTCTTTCGTCTTCATCCATCGGTAACTATACTTGGAGCTATATTTTTTTCGCAACATGATATGTGTTTTGCTTGGAGCGTCTTGTATAATTTGAGTCTTCACTTGTTAGTTTGTCACAATCATCCTTGCTGGACACACCTATTTGAGAGAGTTAAATATGGCCTAGAAATTGTTAGAACACTACATATGCTTCACTTATATCTTTTGAGTTGAATAGTTTTTGCTCTAGTGCTTCACTTACATCTTTTAGAGCACGGTGGTGGTAATATTTTGTAGAAATTGTTGAACTCTCATGCTTCACTTATATCCTTTTGAGAGTCTATTAAAACAGCATGGTAATGTTTTTAGGTTAATGAAACTAGTCTTCACATGATAGACATCGAATATCAAAGTAGTGAAAATTTTCACACCAAGTGCATTGAATAGAGTGAAATGTTGGATGCTTGATAATTGTTTTGAGATATGAGGATAGTGATATTAGAGTCCTTCTAGTGGAGTTATTATGAAATTGAGAAATACTTGTGTTAAGGTTAGTGATTCCCATATCATGCACGTATGGTGAACCGCTATGTGACGAAGTTAGAGCATGAGGTATCTGTAGAGTGTCAACTTTTGTGTGGAGGTCGGGGGCGCGCGATGGTTAAGTCCTACCAACCTCCCCCTAGGAGCATGCTTTGATTGCTTTGTTTTGATGACTCGTAGATTTTTGCCATAAGTATATGAGTTCTTATGACTAATGTTGAGTCCATGGATTATACACACTCTCACCCTTCCACCATTGCTAGCCTCTCTTGTACCGCGCAACTTTCGCCGGTACCATAAACCCACTATATATCCTTCCTCAAAACAGCCACCATATTATTCCTCAAAACAGCCACCATACCTACCTATCATGGTATTTCCATAGCCATTCCGAGATATATTGCCGTGCAACTTTCCACCGTTCCGTTCATGTGACACGCATCATATTGTCATATTGCCATTGCATGATCATGTAGTTGACATCGTATTTTTGGCAAGGCCACCATGCATAATTTTTATACATGTCACTCTCGTTTCATTGCACATACCGGTACACCATCAGAGGCATTCATTTAGAGTCATACATTGTTGTTGTAGTATAGAGTTGTAATATCGAGTTGTAATGAAAGTGTGATGATCATCATTATTAGAGCATTGTCCCATGGGAGGAAAGGCTAAATCTATAAATCCCTTCCGCAAAAAAGAAGAAAAAAAAAAGAAAGGCCAAAGAAAAAAGAAAGGCCCCAAAAAAAAGAAAAAAAGGGACAATTGCTACTATCTTTTTTTCCACACTTGTTCTTCAAAGTAGCACCATGTTCTTGATTGTAGAGAGTCTCATGTTTAGTCACATTCATATACTAGTGGGAATTTTCATTATAGAACTTGTCTTGTATATTCCAACGATGGGCTTCCTCAAATGCCCTAGGTCTTCGTGAGCAAGCAAGTTGGATGCACACCCACTTAGTTTCTTTTGTTGAGCTTTCATTCATATTTAACTCTAGTGCATCCATTGCATGGCAATCCCTACTGATGGGCATCTCCATAGCCCGTTGATACGCCTAGTTGATGTGAGACTATCTCCCTCCTTTTTGTCTTCTCCACAACCACCTCTATTCCACCCATAGTGCTATGTCCATGGCTCACGCTCATGTATTGCGTGAAAGTTGAAAGGTTTGAAAAGATAGAGTATGAAAACAAGTGCTTGGCTGAAATCGGGGTTGTGCATGATATAAATATTTTGTGTGATGAAGAGGGAGCATAGCCAGACTATATGATTTTGTAGGGATAACTTTCTTTAGCCATAGTATTTTGAGAAGACATGATTGCTTTGTTAGTATCCTTGAAGTATTAATGTTTCTTATGTTAATATAGACTTTTATCTTGAATCTTTCAGATCTGCACATTCATTCCAAAATTAAAAGAATTACATTGAAAAACTATATTGGTTAGCATTCCGCATCAAAAATTCTTTCTTTATTATTTACTTACTTGAGGACGAGCAGGAATTAAGCTTGGGGATGCTTTATACGTCTCCAACATATCTATAATTTTTGATTGTTCCATGCGATTATTTATGAAGTCTTGGATGTTTAATGGGCTTTATCATTCACTTTTATATCATTTTTGGGAATAACCTACTAACCCAAAGGCCCAGTCCAGATTGCTGTTTTTTGCCTATTTCTGGGATTTGTAGAAAAAGAATATCAAATGGAGTCCAAATGGAATGAAACCTTCGCGAGAGATATTTTTGGAGAAAATAACGCACACGGAGCTTGAGAACCACGTCAGGGGATCAAGAGGTGGCCCACGAGGGTGGGGGCACGCCCCCGTCCCATGGCGCGCCCCCTGCCTCGTGGCCCCCTCGAGCGTCCCCTGGTACCCTCTTTCTTCCTATATAAGTCTACGTACCCCAGAACCTCCGTGAACAGAGAGAAAACCCTAATTCCACCGCCGTACCTCATGTTCCCGTGAAGATCCCATCTTGGAGCCTGTTTCGGAGCTCCACCAGAGGGTGATCCATCACGGAGTTCTTCATCATCGTCATCACCGCCCTCACCATGAGATGTGAGTAGGTTACCACAGACCTTCGGGTCCATAGCTAGTATCTAGATGGCTTCTTCTCTCTCTCTGGATCTCAATACAAACTTCTCCTCGGTCTTCGAGGAGATCTATTCGATGTAATCTCTTTTTGCGTTGTGTTTGTCAAGATCCGATGAATTGTGAGTTTATGATCAAGGTTATCTATGAAAGATGTTTGGTTCTTCTCTGAATTTTTTATGTGTGCTCATAATATCCTTGCATGTCTCGTCAAATTATTGGTTTGGTTTGGCCTACTAGATCTATAGTTCTTGCAATGGGAGAATTGCTTGGCTTTGGGTTCAATCTTGCGGTGTCCTTTCCCAGTGACAGTAGGGGCAGCAAGGCACGTATTGTATTGTTGCCATCGAGGATAAAAGATGGGGTTTATATCATATTGCTTGAGTTTATCCCTCTACATCATGTCATCTTGCTTAAAGCATTACTCTGTTCTTATGAACTCATTACACTAGATGCATGCTGGATAGCCGTCGATGTGTGGAGTAATAGTAGTAGATTCAGAATCGTTTCGGTCTACTTGTCTTGAACGTTATGCATATATACAATGATCATGCCTAGATAGTCTCATAATTATTCGCTTTTCTATCAATTGCTCGACAGTAATTTGTTTACCCGCCATAGAATATCGCTATCATGAGAGAAGCCACTAGAGTACACTATGGCCCCCGGGTCTATTCTCAACATATCAATCTACATCTACTTTAATTTTATCGCTTTTATTTGATGTTCTTATAAACTAAAAATACCAAAAATAGAAACTGTCAACCCCTTATCGCGTTGGTTGCGAAGTTCTTATTTATTTGTGCAGGTGCGAGGGACTCACGCGTGGTCTCCTACTGGATTTATACCTTGGTTCTCAAAAACTGAGGGAAATACTTACGCTACTAAGCTGCATCTCCCTTTCCTCTTCGAGGGAATACAACGCAATCTCAAGAAGTAGCAGTGAAGAACGCGCGCAGCCGAGTGTGGATAAGGTACACCTAGTAGTAGCGCTGGATCGCAAAACGCGCTACTGCTAATGTACATAGCAGTAGAGCTTATTTCAGAGGAGCGCTACCGGCAACGGTCTGGCAATTATAGTAGTAGCATGTTTTGTAACTACAACACTACTGGTAAGTGCATAGTAGTAGCGCTTTCTATGACCAAGCGCTACTGAAAAATTGTAGCAGTAGTTCCTTTTGAAAAGCGCTACTAGTAAGCTCATGTGTATAAGGTTTCCTAGTAGTGGTGGAATGCCTCCATGGGAGCATTTTCGCGAGCTCTGCCTCATTCGCTTCTGGCCGCCAATACACGGGAGCCGGGTAGCAGAGTTGGGCTGTCTCCCCTTCACCTCTACGATGCAGGACTTCACCGACCGCTTTCAGGCCCTGGCGTGCCACGCGCCCGGCGTGACGGCTTGCCAGCGGGCCGAGCCCTTCATTGTCGGTCTCCCGGATCATATCTGCATGGATGTGGAGCTGCAGGGACCCCATGACCTCCAAACGGCGATGGACTACTCTCGCGCGTTAGAGCTCCGCAGTGGCCATACAAGAGGTGTCACCGTCCCGGACCGCTTGGACGCCACCCTGGTCAGACGTTCCCGCGCAGGGTCGGCCTGCTCAGGATTCCGCAGCACCTCTCGTCGCGACCGCGGCATGCCAGTTCCGCCGACTCACCCCGGCCGAGCAACTCCAGTGTCACCGCCAAGGGTTGTGCTTCAACTGCGATGAGCCCTACATGCCCGGCCACGTCTGCCCACGACTCTGCTACTTGGAGGCTGCAGACTACATTGAGGAGGATGCCGTCCCCGCCGGGCTCGGCGACCTGCCCGCCCTAGCTGCCGCGGAGGTGTTTGGCGACGTTTGATCACCTCGAGGAGTTCCGCAAGAGCTTCCCCACCTTCCAGCTCAAGGATGAGCTGTTTGTGCATGCAGGGAGAAGTGTTATGAGCGGCACATACTACAGCCATGCAATTAGGGGCCTAGCCCAGTTATCTTATTGTGTTAGGGGCTTAGCCCAATTATATCATTAGGAGGATTATATAAACTCATGTAAGGACCCGTTTTGAGATTAAGCAAGAAGCAATCATATTCGCTCGGCTTCCTTAGGGAGCTGGGAGACCTAACCCTAGCCGTTGCCCCTTGCGCCATCTCCCTCTCAGCCGCCGCTTTCACTGCGTAAGGACGGCGCCCAGCCGCCGGCCCCTGCGCCCTCGCCCTCGTCCTCCTCCATCTTTCCCCTACAATCTCCTGTCTAGACCCGGTATGACCCTAGTTTCCACCAACTTGTCATCAAAATGGACAAAAAGGGATGTAACTAGAACTAAAATACATCTACATACAACCCCTTTTATTCATTTTGATGACAACTTTTATTCATTTTGATGACAAGTATTTCTGGACGGAGGGAGTACATCTTAAAGGCTAGTTGAGCTAAAACTTAAATGGCATATACAATACGCTTTTCTAAGCACAAGAGTTCCTATGTAATGAAAACACACTGGCATTATTTTCCTTCCACAATCTAGTTATATCTTGTCAGGATTATCTTAGTTCACCTAGCACCTGATACAACCCACGCTAGAAGTGGGGACGAGGAGCTCACATTCACAATAATAGCAAAATCTAGTAGATTTGTAACAACCAAGATGTGTTGTATGTTGGTCTCCACATTGTTGGTACTTTCCAAGACTTTGACAACCTCAGACATTTGATGCCTTCTCTTGCAATCAATAAACAGACACCACATTTCAAGCTTTATCATCTCAATTACCACTTGCTTATGTGTTTGCATGTCGTGGTTGTTCTTGTCAATCAAATCTATCAAGTGATCTGTCTTAACCTTTTCTTCCAACATGGTAATAAGATGCATGCTCTCTTCAGAACGGGAAATATCGAGATTATTTTTTCCTCTCATGATTTCGATGACCACAACAACAAACCTTTAGATATCGGCCTTTTCAGTAATTTGCGATGTCAACCATTTGGCTCGTATCTCTATCAATTAGCTTGCATAGTCCAAAATCAGAAAGCTTACCATTGAGGCTTTCATCTAAGAGGATATTTTGTGGCTTGACATCCATATGAGCAATTCTCATGCACTCCTCATGAAGGTAAGAGAGACCCTTAGCTATGCTCGTAATAATCTTGCACCGCACCCTTCATTCTAATAGAGGAGCACTATTGTCATGTCGACAATATATCCACTTGTCCAAGGACCCGTTTGGCATATACTCATAAACCAAGAGCCTATGGGTTTTATGTGCACAGAAACCAATCAGCCTGGCCAGATTTAATGATGGATGTCGCTGATTGTCTGGACCTCTGTCAAAAATTCTCTGTTTCTCTAACCTGCTCGATCCAAACGTTCTAGTACAATTGTTTGCTCACCAAGATGTCCCTTGAAAACAGACCCAAATCGTCATTCCACAGGGATGTATTGTCGCCAAAAATTATATGAGAGATGGACTTGCTTTCTACACAATATTTTGATGTTGTGAATATTATGATATGTAGCCAAAAACTGTGTGATTGCCAGAAACTGTCTGTTAGAACAGTGGAATCTGTTCTACTTGCACACCCGTCCTTCCAATGTTGTTGATTGTGATATTTTTTATTGTAAAATTTGCCGCTAAACTACTAGATATGTTCGTTTCTGATACACTCTTTGCTGCTACAGGCGCATCTGGATGGTCACAGACTCAGCTGCCAGCTGGATGCTTGGACGCCTTGTTGACTAGCCTATCAAAAAGTCGGGAATTTTCTTTAAACCTTTTGACATCATATTGGTACAACATGTATCTGCCATGGAAGATAATGTTTCAAATTCAGTGATCTTTGGATCGAATTCTTATTTGAAACTTGGTATATTGCGTTGAAGTTTGATGTTGTGAATATATTGTATAGATTCTTTTTATGTGAATTTCTGATAACACAGTATGATGATTCCTCCTTCGTGATCGATCGTACATGCCTGTTCAACCCTTCAAGTATATATGGTCAATCATGTTTTGTGAATTTCTGTCACTGTATATGTACTATCCTGTTCAACCCCTCAAGTAGCATTTTGTAAATATTCTGCAACATTATGTCCTAAGACACCAGAACTATGTATTATATCAAGTATTTTCCCTCCTTTCTCCAGGAACTGGATTTCCTTTGTAATTATTTTGCTCACGTATGTTATAGCACTGAAATGCAAAAGGCTTAGCTTAGGTAGACACCGGATTAACTTGAGGTCGCGCTGGCGCACTGCCAAGTCTTTCCCTTCCCCCCCAAACCGCCGCTATCGCACTCCGTCGAGGACAGTCTCTGATCCCAGCACCGTCAGCACATACTCGTAGACGGGCACGGGGAACCCTTCTCATCTCTTTCAAGTGGAACATAACATTATTGACCATGCCGGCGATGCACACCTTGTCGATGAGATCTTCTCCACTCGTTGTAGTTTGATTTGCAGTATGAAAAGAAGTGCATCGTGACTGCACAGCGGTGCACGAGCCTTCGGAAAATTGGGCCGGGTTCTGATGTGGTGGGGCTCAACACTACCAAGATAAGAAAATAAAGTGATGTCAAACAAAAGAAGATAAGAAAATACGGCCAATGGAATGTGGATGGGAGAGATCAATGATCGCACGACACAGACACATAAGTACATAACTAGCACATATGTACATGTGTTTCAACGGGAGAGATAATTGACGTGTCTATCGAAATATCCATCAGCCCAGCACAACAACATCGAATGGTGCCACCCGGCCATAGTACTGAGGCGCACATTGAGATCTAATATAAATTTAGATAAGTAGTACATTAAGAAGTATGCTACACATATAATACTTTTGGTACAATTTTTGTACGATGATTTAGATCTTAAAGAGCCTAATTTTTAAATCTTCCGTACCAAGACATTATTTTTAAGTTGAAGCAATGTTTGAAATTTGCATCAAGTTGTGAAAAATATATCAATATATGGGTTCTGTTGAATGCATTTTAGGTCATCTCATCATACACTTTAATATCAATAAAAAATGCCCGCTTCTTGCGAAATGACCCAGTTTGTTGCATGCAACTCCTGTTTGAGCTTATATAGCGCCTCTCACCTTCCTGGTTGCACATCACGGTCGCACACTAAGTAATACATAGGCCAGCTCAATTGGTTGCAACTTTCTAAACTGTGGTTGAGGTCTCGAGTTCGAGACCACATGAATCAATTAACTTTTTCTATGGCAATTTTTTTATCGCACAATGACGATGGGTCGGCCCCTGCAGGAAAATGCTCAATAGCAATGGGGTAGAGGGACGGGCCCATTGCCTATGTGCGAGGCGTTCGACCAATGATCCAAAATATACGAAGTCGGATTAAGGACAATTTTTTTCGTTTTCTGTTTTTGTATATATACGAAGGGATGAACCAAAATAACGGATGGAAATCTGCTAATAAGTGACGTACCAAAAAATTGGAGTAAGAAAGTACATCATATATAGGTTTATAGAAAATAAAAGTACTAACTAAGATTGCAACAAAAACATTGTTTAAAAATGATTAACATGCAAGATAATATCATATTTACAATCTACACATTTTTCTGAGCGATTTTCCATATATAACATTGTAAATTCGAAGTTAGTGTTTAAAAGATAAGAGTATTCACTAGTAGAAAACAGGGCTTTGGTCCAGGCCTGTCCAGCCCATTAGCCCCGGTTCAATCTAGAACCAGGTCCAATGGGGGCACTGGACCCGGTTCATGAGCCCAGGGGGCCGGACGGGCCACGTGGGCCATTGGTCCCGGTTCGTCTTGACCTTTTGGTCCCGGTTAGAGCGACAAACCGGGACCAATGGGTCTTGCTCCTGGCCCACCACCATTGGTCCCGGTTGGTGATATGAACCGGGACCAAAGGCACCCCTTTAGCCCCGGTTCGTAGCACCAACTGGGACCAATGAGGTGCCTATATATACCACCTCACTCAAGAGCAGAGCACACTGCTCTGTTTTTTTTTCTGGCCGAGGGGGACAGGGGTTAGTGGTGCTCTAGCTCACCTCCTATGCACACAACGTGTTCGATGGAATGCCCGAGCCACACTAGTTAAGCTTTTCTCCTCTCGAAGCTCTATTTTCTCCGAGATTTGTCTAGGTTTAGCGGTCCGTCACGTCCCGTCCCCGTCTTCGCCGCCGTCGATCGCCCCCGCCGATCTCGTCACCGGCACCACCGTGGTGAGCCTCTTGTTATGTCCATGCTTTTCTTACTTTTATTATTGCTTGTTATTATTGCTTTAGATAGATATTTGTCTAATTTTCTTACGTTTATTATTGCTTGTTATTATATAGTGCGATGGTTTTGATATGCGCCCACGTGGGCCCTCGTCCTGTCTACGATTCGGATGTGGTATATTATCTTTAATTTATAACTATTTGTTTTAGTGTTTATGATAGTTATGACGACCAACCTGACATGCATAGATGTTTTATTATGTCTAGGAGGTAGTTGAACCGGAAATTCCAACCGATCCTCTTGTGGAGAGGTTAAATTTAGTTGAAGAGGAAAACATTTCCTTAAAGAAAAAATTGGAAAAAATGGAGGAGGAGAAGATGGAATTGGAGTTGCATGTTGCGGAAGTCATCGATGATCACAAGATCAAGATGGACCCTATTGTCGAGAGGTTAAATTTAGTTGAAGAAGAAAACAAATTCTTGAAGGATAAAATATAAAAAATTGTGGACGAGAAGATGATATTGGAGTTGCATGTTGCGGATGTCGTCGATGATCACAAGATCAAGATGGATGCAAAGCGGTTGGAGATTAGAAAGATTAGAAAATACTAGTCGTTAACCCGTGCATTCGCATGGGCTAGTCTACAGAATATTGATGATTTTTTGTTATTTTTGTTCCATTATTACTGATTAACGTGACAATTGCTTGCTACAAATATATGCTTTTCTCCATAGTGATTTTGCTACACCACTATATTTTCATGTTTAAAATTAAATCGACAAAATTTTCATCGATTTTAATTTCCAATTTGGTCATTGCTTTTGATTTTTATTGTATTTAGGTGCTTCATTGTGCATGTTTCAATTTGAATTCACATAAGACCTACACAAAAGGTAACTATCAATGTATGCACGACTTCATAAATATGGGAAAGAAAATTACCAAGTGTTGTCTTCTCCATGTCTGACCCCGTAAAGTAGCTCTATAAAAAAAATTCCCGTTGAACTTCCCATTGATTATTTAAATGAAATTCAGATATTTATTTTAGTGTACTTGTTTCCTCGAAAATGACTCTTTGTTTTTCTCACCAGAGTAAATTGTCTCTCCTCTAAGGAGCATTAATACAACTCCAAATACATCTCTAAACTTGTACTTTCGTCATAGATCATAGTCCCTTTTTTACCGATCGAATTGCTCATTCATAAGGCATCGCCTTTACTCGCTTGCTACCATATGCACCATTTGAAAAAAAAATAAGAAAACAACCATCCGATACCACCATGAAAAAGCCAACAACTTATGAGGCTAGTTATTAAGATCTAGAAACTACTTTTTATTTTCTGCCAACATGATGAAGTTGAGTCTTTTGTCCACTATATACCATCTATTTAGATATAGTATATTATTGGTTTCCGATAGAGAGTGGCTATGATTATGTTGTACAGATACGTCAGCAACAGCAAAAGATCAATTAGCTATATATCGTTCCTTGTTATAATAACCTCCACCTTAAAGTAGGTTTATGTATGCATGTGTCCCTAAATCAAAGCAATTTCAAACTGTATGGAAAGTTATTCTATATTAATAAAAATCTACTTAGTACTTACAAAACAAAATAAGTGTTCGAAACTTCAGTTTTTCATCCCCCCGAATATCAGCATGTTTCTGGATATTTTTTGTTTATAACTATTTAGTATATGAACCAATAACGCACTAAAAGTTTTTCTAAAGAAAACATAGCATATACACCTGCATTTTGCATAACACACCTTTTTCAACAGACTATTATGTTCTAAATTTATTTGTAAAAAATATTAGGGGGACATTAGTTCCTCTGATAAAGATAAATTAAATGTACGGATGAATGGCAACAAAGGCAAGATTCAGCCCAGCCGTGAAAGGAATTAAGAATGAAGCAACCTGTTAGTTTCATTGGATTAATTAAGAATGTGAGGAGAAACCTGTACGTGCAGGTCACTCTTTCTTGCACGTACAACTTGCTTGCAATTTCCTTTGTCCTGCACTCCTGCTTCCCTCCTTCGATTTGCATTCGTTGTCTCTGATGGCTGTTCTCTTGTGTCAATGAATACAGTCGGTTAGCTGCCGCCAATGCCTTGGATACATGGAAAGAATGATCTGGACGACATGGCAAGCAGAGGAGGCCCAGGTTGTCCTTGGGACATGGGAAAGACAACATATCGTAATTCTTCTACAGCGGCAGCATGCCGTCTGAACCATACCACCTGGGAATCATCTACCATGGCCAGCACTAAAACAAAGCAATTCATTGTGCAAACATATGCAGAAATAAAAATCAAACCAGTTAGCTACCTGTACGATCTAGCCACCTTGAAATCAGCGGCTTGGTTGTGCTCGTGGTGCTTCTATAAAATGAAAACACATATGTGGTGTAGTGCTAGAGAAAAATCAGCCTGGATATTCAATGAAACTTGCGGATAGTTAACTTGCCTGTGGAGATGGACAACCGAGGATGAACTGGTATGTACCACCCGTCCTATCATTGGTTCTCAAATTCTCAATGCACCACATATGGCAGCAACACCATCTACTTTAGAACACCATCGGTAGACCATACCCTACCCTATTTGAATTAGATTGCACCCTGGTGAGAGCATGGAAGTCAAGAGATTAGGTAGACATGGATTTAGCAGTTGGCTTTCTTTAGATCAGAAGCCTTGATGAAACTTTGAAGCCGGGGGTAGATGAGTAGAATGATTAATCATGAATTCGCAGCCTTGCTTGTGGATATAGACGGTGCGGCGACAGCCAGGGTTTGTCGACCAGGGTCAAGGAGGCATAGGTCAGATTATGCAGGGATAATCGCTTGGTGAGGACTGCATTACATGTAGTTTCAGCGCAGCAAGCCATGCCCAAGTTGTGAGGGAGAGGGGCACCGAAAGGCTTGTACTTGGATTGAATCGCCGGATCGACATTGGGGTATCGATGAGGATTGGGAGGAGAAGGCATAAGAAGATACGCATTGCATGAGTGTTTGTTGAGAGGAAGGATCGATCTTTTCCATCGGGATAAAAGAGAAATAATAGGGAGGAGGTTTTTTTTTTGAACACGTATGGATGAGGGGTCGGTGGAATAATAGATGGAATGAGAGGTCAGTTAGGAGGGATAACGGTGGATAGATGGAATGAGATGGCAGTTATGATCCAATCTCTTTAGCTACAAATTTGAGAGATCGTACGGGAGACTTTGAAGAAAATACTTTTTTATTTTCACACAACTGAGCAAAATTACAACAGAGGTTTAAGTGGCTTGATCTGCACCTAATAACACGGTCCCACAAGCTAAATGACTTGTGTTTTTTTATTAACTAAGGATATTTATATCGTCTTATCTAAACCGTAATAACTGGGTCCCACCGAGATTAACGGTTCATATTTACTGATTAACGTGGTAATTTCTTGGGAGTCTCTAATTAGTATAGGTATAGATGCCATTCATACCGAGGCTTGGTATCATTATGCCGTTGGATCAATTGTTACCTTGGTTGCGATTATGATCGCATCTGTTTTCGCATTGAAATGTTTTACATAGTTTCGATGTGTATGGAGAGCTATATGTTGTTAGATGAGAACTATATATGTATGTACTTTGGTTTTAATGTGATGATGAACTTTTATCCATTTGGTCACTTAATTATCTATTTATGATGTTTTGTAATGGTTTTTGACACACTTAATTATATATAATGCAGGCAGATGAACCGGCAATGGATGTACGGTGACAGACACACCTCCGAGTACATTAAGGGCGTGCATGAGTTTCTAAATGCGGCTGAGGCAAACAAGCAGGATGGTTTTATGTGTTGTCCATGCACTAAATGTGTGAATACGATGTCTTACTCTGACCGGAAAATCCTTCACTCCCACCTGCTTTACAAGGGTTTCATGCCACACTATAATGTTTGGACGAGGCACGGAGAAATAGGGGTTATGATGGAAGACGGCGAAGAAGAAGAGTACGATGACAACTATGTGCCCCCTGAATACGGTGATGCTGCAATGGGGGGAGCTGGTGAAGATCAAGAGGAACCAGACGATGTGCCCAATGATGCTGCAATGGGTGAAGCTGCTGAAGATCAAGAGGAACCAAATGATGATCTCCGCCGGGTCATTGTCGATGCAAGGATACAATGCGAAAGTCAAAAGGAGAAGCTGAAGTTCGATCGCATGTTAGAGGATCACAAAAAAGGGTTGTACCCCAATTGCGAAGATGGCAACACAAAGCTCGGTACCGTACTGGAATTGTTGCAGTGGAAGGCAGAGAATGCTGTGGCTGACAAAGGATTTGAGAAGCTACTGAAAATATTGAAGAAGAAGCTTCCGAAGGATAACGAATTGTCCGACAGTACATACGCAGCAAAGAAGGTCGTATGCCCTCTAGGATTGGAGGTGCAGAAGATACATGCATGCCTGATGGCTTCTCGCCCCTCGTTGGTTACCCCAAGTGGAAGGTTTGAGATGTAGCGTAGCGGTAGTTTTCCCTTGGCAAAGATACCAAGGATCGAATCCCGTGAGACTCCGAGGGTCAACAAGAAGGTGTCAACTGCTAACGGCGCCAGATACTTAGCGATTGACAGGACCTGCACACAGATACAAATAACTTTGCTCCCAACGAGTACAGAGAGGTTGTCAATCCCTCCGGCCTTGTCGTTTACAAAGGATCAAACACAAGAGATAATAGTGATAGGTATTACTACAACTAGTAAATAAGAACAGGAATTAAATAGCGGGTGTGATCAGTGATGGTAATATGTATCGGGGTCCCATGATGTTCACTAGTGATGTCTCTCTCCCAAAAGACGATAAAACAGCTAAGCGAGGTAAACGAATTACAGCTGTGCATTTGACAGGATTATGTGCGCAAACCAATGCTAACTATGCTGCAAAGAAAGGTAGAGGCTCAAAAGCATGGGCGGTACGCCAAGGCAAGTAGACCGAAATCCATCTGCATCTACTACTAATCATCCACCTTGAGATATCTATCCAGAACATCTCGCTGGTATTAAGTTGCGAGTCCCACCCAAAGTGTAAACTCAAAGCAACAGACAACTGCATTAAAAGAACTTTGCGTAAAGTAAACAATCCTTGCACCCGCAAGTACAAGCACCGTTGTTTTCCCCCTTGTGGCAACAACACATCCCCTAGACTCATGTTTCTGTCACTCAAGCTAGTCATCGAGGGGCATGAACCCACAATCAAGCATAACGTTCCCTCTTGGAGTTACTACCTACTACTTGGCCAAAGCAATAAACAGCAACGGAGAACATGCAAGAATTACTCAAGAACATAAATATAAAAGAGGTGAATCAAATATATTACTCACACACAATCTGAACATAATCTCATAATCCATCGGATCCCAGCAAACTCATCATAGCAACAGCATAAGGATTACATATGTGCCTCGATCATGTAGGGCAGCTCACGAGGTCTAATCGGTGAAGAACAAAGAGGGGAGGAGAACATCACATAGCTACTGGTCATGGACCCATGGTCCAAGGGGGACTACTCACAACTCATCCGGGAGGCGTCCATGGTGGTGGAGAAGCTCCCGGTGGTGGTTCTCCCCTCCGGCAGGGTGCCGGGAAGAGTTCTCCTGGTGCTCCTGATCTTGGAAGCACGGCGGCGGCGGAACAGAGATGAGATCGCGAAAAAGGGTTCCGTCCTCGAGGGTTTTGGGACGCGGTGTAAATATATGCAAAAGGGGGTCGCCAGATGAGCTAAGGGGGGCCCAGGCGGCCTGGCGCGGCGGCCAGGAGGGGGGCCGCCCCCTCTGGGCGCCTGGAGCCCCTGTGGCCCCCCTGTGGCCCTACTTCTGCCGCATGGAAGCTTCTGGAGCGCTGATTTTTTATATATTTTTCCCGGAATTTTTCTGGCAATTTAAGTAATGGGAAAACCTGAAATACAAAAACAACAGAAAACAGAAACTGGCACTGGGGTGCACTGAGTTAATAGGTTAGTCCAAATATCATCAAAAGTGTATGGAAGTGCATAAATATCATAGCAATATCACACAAAAGAGGCATGGAGCAAGAAGAAATTATAGATACGTTTTGGACGTATCAATGCCCTAATGACTGCATCCTCTACCGCGGTGCATACAAGGATCTGAACGCATGCCCGGTATGCGGTGCATTGCGGTATAAGATCAGACGAGATGACCCTGGTGATGTTGATGGCTCGCCCGCCAGGAAGAGGGTTCCTGCGAAGGTGATGTGGTATGCTCCTATAATACCACGGTTGAAACGTTTGTTTAGAAACAGAGAGCATGCCAAGTTGATGCGATGGCACAGTGAGGTCCGTAAGAAAGACGGGAAGTTGAGAGCACCCGCTGACGGGTTGCAGTGGAGAAAAATCGAGAGAAAGTACTGGGAGGAGTTTGCAAAGGACCCAAGGAACGTATGGTTTGCTTTAAGCGCGGATGGCATTAATCCTTCCGGGGACCGGAGCAGCAATCACAACACTTGGCCCGTGACTCTATGTATGTATAACTTTCCTCCTTGGATGTGCATGTAGCATGGTGTGCAAACATGACAAAGTGATACCTCGCTTGCCCCCTTTAGTGAAGCAAAACATAAATGCAGGAGCACCTCCGAAGTTTAAGTGACGACTAGATACAATGATTTCAGAATAAGCGATATCATAATCATGCAGAAGACAATGGTACTTTGGGACAATGCACATTACACTCAGAATGACAATCATGCTCTCAATAGTTGGTGCTTTGAAGAAAGAAGGTGGAGACACTCGAACCGTGGCTTTTGATGGCAAGGTTGAAAACCCGTGGTTGGAAGCAAAGACTAAGCATGTACCAGAGCTCTTGATTTTTAAAAAGGTAAAAATGATTTTTGGGAGATGCATATTTCGTCAACGAATGCTAGTAGATAACCCAATTACTTCTCGAGCTGGACAAGTTTCGAGGAATGGCTCCCGCACGGGGACGATCACATCCCCTTAATCTCCTTTGTTTATCACTGCCAAAAGTTTTCTGATTTCTCATGAACAAAGCGTGAAGGAGGGTTTGTTTGTTGTATTTTTATTAGCCGGGCGCACTCTTTGCCAGTTCCTTCTCGTATTAGGGGTTTGCAGATTAGACATGCAATCCCGGGGTGAAACTTGTCCAACTTAAAAAGATCATGAATTAACTACTACTTCCTCATGAGGTCAAACAGAGGCACAAAATAGAAATGTTTTTGAATAATTTTGAGATGGTACAAGATAGTCTTCGTTAGGAATGGCTAGTAAATACCATGTATAGGAAGGTATGGTGGACTCATATGGCATAACTGGTTTCAAGGATTTTGGATGCACAAGCAGTCAGTCCGCTTAGTACAGGTGAAGGCTAGCAAAAGACTGGGAGCGACCAACTAAGAGAGCAATGACGGCCATAATCATGCAGAGGGACAAAGCAACATTGAATCGGGCATGGAAGTTATATCACTACTCAGAAATTAAAGATCATCAAGGCTTGATAGACTTTCTTTACAGTCTTAAATATGCGTGAGCATATGCCAAGTCAATCAAAATAAATTCTTGGAGGAAGATATCACTAAACCATACCACATCATAGGCAGACAAATCATGTTGGTACTTCAATAACACATTAAGAACCCCCCAGCTATTTGAGACTAACCATAAGAAAACATTAACTACTAAGCACCATTATGCACATAGCATTTTTATCATAGACATATCAACCAGTGCCACAGACAAACTCTCTTCACAAGATAAGCATGATAACTCAAGAGAGTTCAGCAACCAACTAAACAAAAGCTCTTTAAAAAGAAAAGCATGAAAACTAAGAGCTAAACATGACAGTAGCTATTGAAAGACAAAGAACATACACAGCAAAGATAAGCATGAAAATCCTATGTTGTGTTCTAGGTTGAAGTGGAGCGTGTTTCTCTCCCACACAAAGAAAGCTGGGTTCTAACTCGTTATGAACAGCAAGCAAAGCTAAAGAAAACTAAAAAGGAAACTAAAAGCAAGACGCTCCAAGCATAGCACATAACGCATGAAGTGATTAAAATATAGTGGAACGAAAGACGAACTGATAATTGTTGATGGAGAAGGGGATGCACGGGGGCATCCCCAAGCTTAGACGCTTGAGGCTTCTTGAATATTTCTTGGGGGTGCACGGGGGCATCTCCAAGCTTAGATGCTTGAGTCTTCTTGAATATTTCTTGGGGGTGCACAGGGGCATCCCCAAGCTTGAGCGTTTGACCCTCCTGAATCTTTTTATCATCTTCCCTCGCACACTTGAAAACTCCCTTCATACATAACTCATCATAATCTGATTAGCGAGGTTAGTACCCATAATAAATTAATTTTTACTTGCTGTAAATAAGGATAATCTTGAAGGGCTACTGTTTCTCAAGATTGCCAAAAGGTTTTTGCAAAGAAAAAGCAAGCTCAAGGTTTGCAAAACGAAGAAAAGGCAAAACAGGACAGAATCTGTGAAAAACAGACCAGCAGGTAGTAAATAATTTGTTCGGGGCACTTCTTCCACTCAAATCAAAAAACTCAGAACATACGCCCGAAAGCCAATTGTATAGAGCACGCTGTCGAAAAAATTCAGACCAAAAATATGATCCGGTGATTTTATACGAATTTTTCTGTCCAAGGACAGAATCTGTTTCCTGGACAGCACGTCACAACTTTTGAACTTTCTTGCAATCAGAGGCTAAACTTGGCACAAAGCTGAAAAGTAAAGATACAATGATGATGCTACTGTAGTAACAAACATCAAGACACAACAAAATCAAAATAAAATTTTATTCATTGTGGGCTGCCTCCCAAAAGCGCTTTCTTTTATGCCTTTAAGCTAGGCATAATGCAAAGAGATCAAGTTTTATCAAGAGTAAAAGAATAGCTAGCCCGTATAACGGACTCAAAAGGTAACTTAATATTCTTTCTAGGGAAGTGTTCCATCCCTTTCTTGAGAGGAAATTGGAATTTTATATTCCCCTCTTTCATGTCAATGATAGCACCAACGGTGCGAAGAAAAGGACGTCCCAAAATAATTGGACAAAAAGGTTCACATTCAATATCCATAATAGTAAAATCAACGGGAACATAATTGTCATTGACAATGATAAGAACATCGTCGATCCTCCCCAAAGGTTTCTTTATGGAAGAATCAACAAGACGAACACCAAAAGAACAAGAATCAAAAGGTTTCAATTTAAGCATATCATATATTCTTTTGGGCATAACGGAGGTACTAGCTCCAACATCACATAAAGCATAGCAAGAGAAGTTATTCAACTTAATTGTAATCATAGGATCCCAACCATCTTCTAGCTTTCTAGGTATGGAGGCTTCTACCCTAAGTTTCTCCTCCCTAGCTTTGATGAGAGCATTAGTGATATGCTCGGTGAAGGCAAGATTAAGCGTGCTAGTGTGGGGATCTCTAGACATCTTGTGAAGAAAATCAATAACTTCAGAAAGGGTGCAATTATCAAAATCAAGGTCACTATTATCAAGTAAGGTGGTAGTGGTGTCCTTTAGGCTCACTTGTTTGGTAGCTTCTATGGTCATAGGAGTTTCTATGGTTGAGGTCATAGCATCACCATTAATAGGTCTAATGGGACCAGGAGTGCATTGGGTGCTAAGAGTTTGGACATCCTCAACAACTTGGATAGTAGCAACAGTGTGGTGGGTAGGAAGGCTCTTAATTCTATCTTCTTCCTCCTTTTCTCTAGCCCATCTCTCTTTAAGTTTAGCCAACATCCTAATGTTTTCATTAATTTGCACTTGAATAGCATTCATAGGAGTGGTCTTCCTCTCCTCAAGAGGGGAAGTTCTAATTTTAAGAAACTCTACCTCATGGGCTAAATTGTCTACCTTCGGAGAGAGATTATCTAGTTTGTTTAGTTTTTCTTCTACATTCTTATTGAAGGCTTTTTGGGTAGTGATGAAATCTTTAAGCATAATCTCTAGTTCAGAAGTGGAGTTCTTGGTGCTAGGATAAGCATTGTTGTTCCCATAGGAATTAGAGGGGAACGGTCTAGGGTTGCTACCAAAATTACTCCTATAAGCATTGTTATTGAAATTGTTTCTAGAGATAAAGTTCACATCTACTTGATCTTGAGCAATCAAAGAATTTAAAGGAACATCACGAGGATCAATAGGAGATTGCTTGGAAAGTAGAGACATGATCAAGTCAACTTTTTCATTTAGGGAGGAAATCTCCTCGACAGAGTTTACCTTCCTACATGTTGGAGCGCGTTCGGTGTGCCATTGGGAATAATTGGTCATCATCTCATCGAGAAGCTTCGCGGCAGCACCAAGTGTAGTTGACATAAAGGTTCCTCCCGCGGCCAAATCTAACAAGTTCCGCGAGGTAAAGTTCAAGACTGCATAAAAAGTTTGGATAACCATCCAAGTAGTCAAACCATGAGTAGGGCAGTTCTTGACAACAGATTTCATGCGTTCCCAAGCTTGGGCAACGTGTTCATTATCTAATTGTTTAAAATTCATTATGTTACTCCTTAGTTGGATAATTTTAGCAGGTGGATAGTACTTCCCAATAAAGGCATCCTTGCACTTGTCCCAAGAATCTATGCTATTCCTAGGCAAAGATTGAAACCAAATTTTAGCTCCTCCTCTCAAGGAGAAAGGAAAAAGCTTAAGCTTAACAATATTACCATCTATTTCTTGGTACTTTTGCATATCACAGAGTTCAACAAAATTATTTAAGTGTAAAGCAGCATCATCTCCAGCACCGGAGAATTGATCTTTCATAACTAGGTTCAGTAAAGCAGGTTTAATCTCATAAGAAGGTGCTGAAGTGGCAGGTGTAGTGATAGGCGTGCAGATAAAGTCATCGTTGTTATGACTAGTGAAGTCACACAACTTGGTGTTCTCGGTGGAACCCATAGCAGCAGCAAGCAAGATAACTATTTTTGTAATTTTTGATAAAGGGGACTAAAGCAAAAACTGAAAGGTAAACTAACAAGACTAAAAAGCAATTGTCAGGGGAAACTGTCCTCCCACGAGCACCTATGGGACCGGAGCCCCTTCTACGTTGCGGTAAGGGAGCGGAGGGAGCACGAAGAGCGGATCGAGGAGCACACGCGGGCAGTTTACCCAGGTTCGGGCCGCGCGGACGCATAAAACCCTACTCCTGCTTGGATTGTATTGAGTTCTTGGGCTCGGGAGCTTGAAGAGCTAGCTACACTGAGCAAGAGAGCTGTCTAGGTTCCGAACCCTTTCTACGTTGTGCATGGGCCTCCTTTTATTGCTCAAGGGGTCACCGATAGGTGTCAACGTAGAGGAGGGTAAAAATGTAACTTTGGTGGTAGTTGTAACAGTGCGGGAATAGTGCGTGAATAGTGGATGAACAGTGGTCTTCACCTACTTTGACAGTGGGGGACAAGGGCATTAAATGCCCGTCGCCGTCGACCCCAAAAGCGCCCGTCCATGCGTCTCCGTTCGACACGGCGGTAGCCTCGTCACCATGGCTTGCCACCGTGTGCCCCAGGCTGCACAGCCTTCCGCCACGCGTCCCCGGAAGGGCCCCAGGGCGACGCGTGGGCAGATGAGCTGGAGCGCGGGCACACAGCATAAGTTTCCCCGGCAAGCACCTTGCCGGGGGCTTGACCTTGTCGGGCCCGGAAGCTTGTCGCTCCTCGGGCCCTGTCGGGGCGCACGACGCGCCGAGGTATATCTTTAAGTGCGTATTCTTTGGTCTTCCTGGAAAGCTCCTCTTGCCAGGGCCTTGTGCCGAAGTGACAGTCTTGAGCCTGGTGTGGCCTTCCCGGCAAGCTCCTCTTGCCGGGGCCTTGGTCTTCTGACTTGTATACTTTGTTCTTGAATGGCTTCATAGGGACCAGAAAGGTTTCCAGCAAGCACGTGGTAAGCCCTGCCGCGGGAAGCTGCTACTGCCCGTGCACAAGTTGGGGTACTAAGGTACCCCTATCTTAGTACACCGACAGGAGCCCCCGGGCCTGGGCCACACACGGTGCCGAGCGCTGTTGGGCCAGGCCCAAAACAGTGCACGGGCACGCGCGGCCCACGGCAAGCCGTATCTCCTTCCGCATCCGCCGCATCCCTCCCTAATGGCACGCGTCGATTGCGGCGTCGTGGGAGAGATCGTGGCCTCGTTCTTTAATGGGAAATGCGGAGCGTCCCCCACTTCCCCCTTAAAAGCAGAGGAAGCAGGGGCAGTTTCCTCCTTCGTCTTCATTGCGTCTTGACTCTCCAGAAATCCCCCGCTGCTCCTTGCCTCCACCCCTCCTCCGCCGTCTTCCGCATCCGCGGCGCAATCGAGCTCCTCGCCTCTTCCCTCGCCGCCTCCGACATGGCCCCGAAGAGCGACAAGGCTAAAGCGGACAAGGCCAAGAAGGAGAAGTCTGAGCAGGCGGCGAAGCTGGCCGCCCTGCGGAAGAGGAATGTGGTCTTCGAGCCAAGGCTTGGCGCGAAGGAGCTGCGGAACAAGTACTACCTCTTCTGGTCGGGGGAGACCAAAGCTCATCCCCGCACCAGAGCCTTCCCCGCCGTCGCCAAAGACATGTTCCCCGGCGGGTACTTCTTCTTCGCTGCTTTCTTCCATTGTGGCTTGTGCCCTCCGTACTCGGAGTTCTTTTGCGATATTATGAACACATACAACCTCCACCTCCTAGATTTCACTCCCAACGCCATCCTTACGATGGCGGTTTTCGCACATCTGTGCGAAAACTATATTGGGATCCATCCGAACGTAGCCCTCTTTCGCCATTTCTTTATGCCTAGAGTAGAGGCTGGCGCTCCCCTTTCCGGCGGCATCTCCTGGATCTTCCGGTTGAATAAGAAGGACTCATACCTGAGGGGAGAACTCCGCGGCAAGTGGGAGGAGTGGCGTGCAGATTGGTGTTGGATAGTGGAGGATAGGCCGGAGCCCTTCACTGCACCGCGCAGAACAGCCATAGTGCGCGGCAGGGATTGGAGCGAATTGGCCCCGGAGGACAACACACTCAGTATTGCCCTCGTCAGGATTATCCGTCTCCGGGCAGCCAATCTGACCATCGGAGAGGTTGGAGCAGATTTTCTCCGCCGCCGCATTGCCCCTTTACAAGAGAGGAAAAGGCCCGCTTGGGAATTTGGCAACGCGGCAGATATCATGAGGCTGCGCCCTGGACTAAATTTCAACTTCACTGCTTTGGAGCTGAAAGGGATGGTCCGAGAACTCTTCAAGCATGACCCAGCCCATCCAGAGTGGTTCAGACCCGCCAAGGGAGTGGTGCCGCTATGCAACAACACCGCCTGTGATGCCTTGCGCGCAATGATGCCGGCGTGCGACTCCCATGGCATCATCCCCACCTGGATCCAGCCTCCGCCGGATGCCGTGCTGAGCTTCTTCGACAACTTAGTTGACACGCACAAGAACTCCGATGAGAACAGGGGCCTCACCCGGGCCACTACGGCCCGGGACATAGCTTATATTGCTTCCCGGATGGAAGAGGCCGCCGCGGCTGCGGCGGCAGGTGACTTTGGATACACCGCGGACGATGCTGAGGTCGCGGACGCGGCGTGCCAAGCAGAGGAGGCAGAAATCCGCAGGCTGCTCAAGCTTCCGCCCGAGGAGTTTGCCGGGGTTCCTTCCCTGAGGCTTTCCGGGATACCCGGGGTTGTGAGCGAGGCCGCCACAGGGAGCGAGGTTGCCGGAGGGAGCGGATCTGCCGGAGGGAGCGGGACCGCCGGAGGGAGCGAAGCCGCCGGGCGTGGCGCTGGGCCCAGCGAGCCTGCCGGGGAGGAGGAGGAGGACGTCAAGGCCGATGAAGACACCGGCGGTTCTCTGGGACTTGACGACGATGCCTCCTCGTCCTCAGAGAACTCCTCGCCTCCGGCAAGTCCTACGCAAACACCGAGGAAGCGTCTCCGCAAGGCGGCTACAGCGACGAGGACGCAGGCGCCTCGACAGCAGCCTGCTCGCCGGGCGACGCGCGCCGCCAGGGCGAGCCAAGCCGCGACGGAGGCGCCCCGCGCACCAGCGCCTAGCGGAGGGGGATCCTCCCGGAGCGAAGCGGCCGCTCCGCCTGCTCCTCGGGCCTCGGCGTCAACGGAGGCTGGGTCTTCGCAGCCCCCAGCCCCGGAGACCGCCAAGCGCCCGAGGGAGCCTTCTCCTCCTGCTCCTCGCGCGGGAGCATCTCAGGTGGAGTTCGACTTCTCCGCCCTCAGCTCCGATGACGACGAGGAAGAGGAGTAAGTACTTGCAACTGGTAACTTCTTTGATTCTGTCTTGATTTTCCTTGTTGGTTCTGATCTTGTTTTTGCTTTGCTTTCAGGTCCCTGGCCCAGCGGATGGCGAAGAGGGCCAAGATCCCTATGGTCGAGGATGAAGACGACTCGCCCGCCGCGGCGACTGGGGACGCGCCAGCGGCGAACTTGCCGGATCAACCCGCTGCTCCGAGGAGCAGCCCCCAGCGTAAGTCTGGTCTTGAGTTTTCTGTTTGTCGGGCGCGCTCGAGGTTTTTGCTTGTACTAATGTCTTGTTGTCTTGTTTGTCTCGTGCAGAAGTGGAGCCGCAGCCGCAGGAGCGCCCGGAGACTGCCCCCGACGAGCTGCATGTCCCACCATCCCCGCCAAGGGCGAGCTCCCCGGCGAGGGAGAGCGCTCCGCCAAGGACGGGTACTCCGCCAAGGGCGAGTACCCCGCCAAGGGCGAGCAGCCCGACAAGGGTGAGCACTACGCCAAGGGAGGGCGCGGGCGGCCCTCCGCCAGCAGGAACCACCACTCCCCCGCCAAGGGTGGATTCCCCGGCGAGGGAGCCTGTCGTCGAAGAAGTCCGTGAAGGTAAGTCTTGCAACTTCGTCTTCTTGGACTCGCCTTTTTGGATATTTGCTTGACTCTTTCTTTCCTTTTTCTTCTACTAGATCCTCCTGCACCGGAGCGGATGGAGACGGAGTCCGCTGCTGAGGAGGAAGTGCGCGGCGACGGCGGCGGCGCCACTGCCACTGAGGGCATGGCTGGAGCCGACGAGCCTGCCGCTGAGGAGACCGCCCCGACCGCAGACGCCGCGGCGGGAGAGGAGACCGGCGACCACACTGCTGGCCCGGAGGCAGCAGGAGCGTCAAGCGCTGCACCGGCCGCCGATCCCTCTGCCACCAAGGAGCGGTCGGACGTCTATCTTGAGGCCCCCAATGGGGTCTTTATACAAGTCCCGTGGGGTTCTTCGTCGCGAGCCCCCGTGGAGGGAGAGACCTTTGATGGAGAGGTCCTCGCCTCCGCGGGGTTGAAGGTCGTTGAGGCGCTTGGCGATGGAGACGAGCCCGAGGAGGAGAAGTTCCTTCGCCGGCTCCTGGCTCTTTACCGGGCCAGGCAGGCGAAGCTGGACTCCCGGGAAGCTCTTGTCGCCAAGGCTGGAGTTGACTTGGAGAAGCGCGCCGCGGAGCTTCGCGCCGCCAACCAGGCAGCCCTCCGTAACCTGGCGGAGGAGCGGGAAGAGCTTGACGGGGAGCAGCAAGCCTTCCTCCTAGAGAAGGCTGAGGCCGAAGAGCGGCAGCGGCTGGCCGCCGAGGAGTTGTCTCGGCGGGAGGGGGCACTCAACCAGCGGAAGGTTGAGCTCGACGCCCATGACGACGAGCTCACCGCCCGGGAGCAGGCCCTTGGTGGGGCCCTGAAGGAGGCAAAGGAAGCCGCAGCCGCCGCGGAAACCGCCAAAAGGGACCTGGAGCTCAAGGTGGATCAGCTGGAGCGGTACCTGAAAGCAAGTGAGGACAGGGTCACCGCGCTCAACTTGGAGCGGGAGAAAGATGCCTACACCAACTCCGACTTGCAGGTACGACTCTCCAAGAAGGGCGACGAGCTCACTGCCGCCAAAGATTCAATTGCTGACTTGGAGTTGAAGGTCTCCACTCTGACCGATTCGCTCGACGCCGCCCGGGATCGCGAGTCGAAGCTGAAGGACGAGCTCCGCAAGGAACAAGGCCTGGTGGAGAGTGCTGCCGTCTCCGCGAACAACTTTAGCCGGGCGGTGGAGCAATGGACTGACGATCTGGTCACCTCCGCTGCCAACATTGACAAGGAGATGATGGCGCTGAGGGCGGAGCACCTCGTGTACTCTCCCGACGAGGACCTCCCCCACAGCGCCAAGCTAAGTCTCTTCTTCAGGGGAATCGCGCCGGCGCTTGCACGGCTGCGGGAGAAGCTCCCCGCGTAGCTGGCCGACGAGTCGCGTCAGCTCTGCGCGGGCACCTTGGAGCGCGTCTTGACGAAGATCGTCTACCGCAATCCTGGCATCAATCTTGTCAACGTCCTCCGCTCCTTGCCGGACGACGCAGATCTGGAGGCGTTGAAGGCGCAGGTCGCCCACATCGTCGCCAAGGTGAACAAGGTCACGAGGCGTGAAGGCGACCGCGTAGACTAGGCTTCTTTCTTTCTGTTCCCTTTGCTGCTGCAAAGTATGTCATGAACATGAATCAATTAGTTATTGTGACAAGTTATCTTTGTAACATACTATCTTATTTCTGAGCAATCGACGCAGTGTTATCTCCCTTGCTTTTGGTCCTCCACTTTGTATGCTTTCCGCCCTACGCTTTCAGGGGACTTGCCGGCAAGGGGCCCTTGCTGCGAGCGCTGAGTGCTGGACTCTTAGCAGCCTGCCGGCAAATGACCTCGTCGGCAAGTAACCTTGCCGCAGCTAGTCGCAGCGCACTTAGCTTGCTGAGCGAACTCGAAAACGAAGTAAGGGCGCGACACTTGTCGCAGCTCACTTAAGTCGTTGAGCGTGCTCGAAAACAAAGTAAGGGTGCGGCTAGCCACAGGTAGGTTCCTCCGCGCACAGGTTTTCCATACAAAGTGTGGTTGTTCAAGGAAGATAATTGAAATTTTAAAAATTTGAACTGCTCAAATTCTGGTAACTTAGCTTTCATATATTGCTTGTTCCCCGACAAGGCTTCTCTTTCTTGAACAACACTTGGTTCATACCTCCATCTCCTTCCCCCCCGGCAAACTTGTGCGCAAGGAATACTTCTTCTGCTTAAGAGAGGAAGAAAAAGAGGAGGAAAAACAAGTATAGGGCCTCACGGCTTGCTAGTGCTTACCGGGGATGTGTGTCGCACGAGCTGCCAAACAATGCATGCAAATAATAAAGAGAAACATGGAAATGGCAAATAGTGCAAAGCACAAAAACTTTACTGATGCACGGGATCTGCTCCCGGCTTTGTACAAAGGTTTACATGCAACAGCGGCAAGACTTGTACAAAAGGTGGTTGCCGGAGCGGGTCACGGCAACCGTGCCTTATGGGTGAAACTTGCGAAGATGCTCTATGTTCCAGGAGTTGCTCACCGGTAAGCCTTCTTCGGTCTCAAGGCGGACAGCGCCGGGCCTTGTGACTTGTCTCACCCGATAAGGGCCTTCCCACTTCGGCGTCAACTTGTTGGAATTCTTGGCGGACTGAACACGCCAAAGAACAAGGTCGCCTTCCTCGAGACTCCTGGCCTTGACCTTGCGGCTATGATAGCGACGCAAGGCTTGCTGGTATCGAGCAGCTCGTACAGCAGCCTGGAGACGTTCCTCCTCAAGGAGCAATGCATCATCTTGTCGCAGTTGCTCTTGCTCGAGCTCATCATAAGCGAGCACTCGAGGAGATCCGTATACGAGTTCCGTGGGGAGAACTGCCTCTGCTCCATAGACAAGAGCAAAGGGTGTCTGTCCGGTGGCTCGACTTGGTGTCGTTCTGATTGACCAAAGAGCCGCCGGTAACTCCTCTATCCAGTTCCTTCCGCACTTGCGCAGCCTGTCAAAGGTTCTTGTCTTGAGTCCGCGCAGCACTTCAGCATTGGCCGTCTCCGCTTGACCATTGCTCCTCGGGTGAGCAACAGAAGCGAAGCAGACCTTGGCGCCAAGGTCTTGGACGTACTGCATGAAGGTGCGACTTGTGAATTGTGTACCGTTGTCGGTGATGATCCTGTTAGGGATTCCAAAACGGCAAACAATTGACCTGAAGAACCTGACTGCTGACTGTGCTGTCACCTTTCTCACCGGTTCCACTTCTGGCCACTTTGTGAACTTGTCGATTGCAACGTACAAGTACTCAAAGCCCCCGACTGCGCGGGGGAAAGGGCCGAGGATATCGAGCCCCCAGACCGAGAAGGGCCAGGACAAAGGGATCGTCTGGAGAGCTTGAGCTGGCTAGTGAATTTGCTTGGCATGGAACTGGCACGCTTCACACTTGGTTACTTGTGCAGTTGCATCTTGGAGGGCTTCTTGCCAAAAGAATCCTTGCCGGAACGCCTTCCCGGCATGTGCCCTTGCGCCAATGTGGTGGCCACATATGCCTCCATGTATTTCTGCCAACAGCTTCTGTCCATCTTCTCTAGAAATGCACTTCAACCTGACACCATTGAGTCTTCTTCTGTACAGTTCATTGTCAACGAACTGGTACATACTTGACTGCCTGGTTATTTTCTCTATTTCTTCTGGCTCGTCGGGAAGTTCTCCAGTTTGCAGAAAACGGACAATTTGCTGTGCCCATGCCGGAGCTCGAGGCTCAACGGCAAGGACTAAAGGCATGAGGGCCGCTGCGGGAAACTCAGCTTCTACGGCAAGAAACTCTGGTTCTGCCGGAGCTGATGGTCCCCCGGCAAGCCTGCCGGGGCAAGGCTTGTCGGGAATGCTTGCTTCAACTGTACAGACCCTTGGGTCTGCAGGAGCAAACTGTTCCTCAGCGTTTTGGTTGTTGATCTTGGGGACCTTGGCGGCGGCTTCAGGGAGATCCACCGGCAAGTAGTTGCCGGAGACCAACTTTCTCTTCTTGTTCTGCCCAACTGATGGTGTAACGGATGGTTGAGTTAACTTGAGCAGGAAGGTCCCTGGTTCCACAGGTAACTTCATTGCAGCACACTTTGAAAGGCCATCCGCAATATCATTCTGAGCTCTTGGGACGTGCTCCATTTGCAGACCTTCAAAGTGTTCTTCAAGCTTCCACACTTCATCAACATAAGCTTCCATCAAAGGGCTCTGGTAACTCTTGTTCACTTGTCGGACCACCAACTGAGAATCTCCCCGCACAATCAGCTTCTTGGTCCCAAGTTCGGCCGCAATCCTGAGGCCGGCAAGCAAACCTTCATACTCAGCAGTATTGTTTGTCGCTTGCTCCTTGGGAAAGTGCATCTGGACCACATACTTGAGGTGCTCCCCGGTGGGCGCTATGAGTACCACACCGGCACCGGCGCCTTGCAGCGAGAAAGCACCATCAAAGTACATTACCCATTAATTGCTTGTTTCTTGGACGGGGACGCTTGTCTCCGGAACTTCTTCGTCGGGCGTTGGGGTCCATTCAGCTATGAATTCTGCCAAAGCTCTGCTCTGTATAGTTGAAGTACTCTCAAACTTGAGGCCAAAGCTTGACAGCTCCAGTGCCCACTCGATTGTGCAATATCCTCTTCAACGGAAAGCGAGTGACCACTGTTATCTCGTGTGCTTGGAAGTAATGGCGCAACTTTCTCGAGGCCATGATGAGGCCGAAAAGCAACTTCTGCACCCCAGAGTATCTTGATCTAGCCCCCTGCAAGAGGGAACTTACGAAATACACTGGGCGCTGCACCATCTTCTTTCGCACATGACCTTGCTCCTGCGCAGAGTTGTCCTTGTCGGGGCCAGAGCTTGCCGGAGCAGCCCCCTGCTAGTCGCTTGGTTCACTTGCCGGTGGCATGGGTTCCTCATCTACCTCCCTCTCCGCCACTAACGCAGCACTAACCACTTGATTGGTTGCCGCTAGGTACAACAGCAACTTCTCTTGTGGTCTAGGTGCGACAAGTATTGGAGTGGAGGACAGGTATCCTTTCAAGTCTTGCAGCGCTGCCTCCGCTTCCGGAGTCCATTTCATAGGACCTGCCTTCTTCAAGATTTTGAAGAAAGGCAGGGTGCGTTCTGCGGACTTTGAAATGAACCTGCTGAGGGCAGCCACACAACCAGCAAGTCTCCTTACGTCCTTGACGCGCTTCGGGGCTTCGATCTGCTCGATGGCTTTAATCTTGTCGGGATTGGCTTCAATCCCCCTCTGGGACACAAAGAACCCGAGAAGCTTGCCGGAGGGGACTCCGAAGACGCACTTCTCGGGGTTCAACTTGAGCCGGATCTTGCGCAGATTCTCAAAAGTTTCCTCTAAGTCTTGGATTAGTGTATCTTTGCTCCTGCTCTTGACCACTATGTCATCCATGTAAGCTTCTACATTTCTGTGGATCTGTGGCTCAAAAGCAGTGTAGAACACCCTTGCAAATGTTGAGCCTGCATTCTTCAATCCAAAGGGCATGCGTATGAAGCAATATGTGCCGCATGGAGTAATGAATGCAGTCTTCTCTTCATCTTCCTTGGCCATAAAAATCTGGTGGTAGCCTGAATATGCATCAAGGAAGGAAAGCAGCTCGCATCCAGCGGTGGAGTCAACAATCTGGTCAATACGCGGCAAGGGGAATGGATCCTTAGGACACGCTTTATTCACATCAGTGAAGTCTATACAAAGTCTCCACTTCCCGTTGGCCTTGCGTATGACGACTGGATTGGCCAACCACGTAGGATGGATCACGCCTCTAACTAGGCCTGCTGCTTCTAGCTTCTTTATCTCTTCGGCGATGAATTCTTGGCGCTCCACGGCTTGCTTCCTGACCTTCTGCTTGACGGGCCGCGCATGAGGACAAACAGCAAGCTTGTGCTCAATTACCTTCCTAGGAACGCCGGGGATGTCAGATGGTTGCCACGCAAACACATCGACATTCGCCCGCTGGAAGGCAACGAGCGCGCTTTCCTATTTGTTGTCGAGCGTAGCACTGATGGTGAAGGTACCACCAGTACCGTCCTCCCTGGCGGACACCTTCTTGGTTGCCGGTGGAGCTGCCATCCCTTTCTTGCACTTGCCGGTGGAGCTCGATGGGACGTCCTCGACGGCAGCGCAGCACTCCGAAGAGGTGCGTTTGCCGGAGTGGGCCCCAGAGCACTTGCCGGACTTGGTCTTGGTCTTCTTTCCCCCGGGAGCTTCAGCGGCAAGTGCGCTGCTCTCCGCTGCGGCTGCTGCATCCCGGTAGATCTTGTCGGTGCAGATAAGCGCGTCCTTCTTGTCGCCAGGGACAGAGATGATGCTTATCGGCCCCGGCATCTTGAGTATATTGTAGGCGTAATGGGAAGCTGCCATGAACTTGGCGAGGGCAGGACGTCCAAGTATCCCATTGTATGGCAATGGGATATCGGCAACATCAAAGGTTATCCTCTCCGTCCTGAAGTTGAGCTCCCCGCCAAAGGTCACGGGCAGAGTAATCTTCCCCTTCGGCTTGCTCCTTCCCGGATTTATTCCTTGGAACGACCCGGTTTCTTCGAGCTCGCCGTCTGGGATCTGGAGTTTCTTGATCACAGCCGAGGAGATCAAGTTCAGGCCGGCCCCGCCGTCAACCAACATTTTGGTGACCTTGAGGTTGCGGATAGTTGGTGAGACCAACATCGGCAAGCACCCGACCGCAGTTGTGCGGTCAGGGTGATCCTCAAGATAAAAAATGATGGGCATGCTGGACCACTTCAGGAGCCTGCGTGATTCGACGGGCGGCTCAGCTGCGTTTACTTCCCGCACCCACTGCTTGAGTTGGTGGTGGGAAGTATGCAGACAGGCGCCCCCGTCGACACACAGGACTTCTGTGGCCTTCTGGAACTCCTGCTCGCTGTTATCTCCTTCCTCCATGTCATCGTCGTCGTCTTCTTCCTCGTCCTTGTCGCGGCCCCGGGGAGGTCGATCACCTTGCCGCTGCTTGGCCTTTCCGCGGCGTCCTCCCTGGCCATTGAATGGCCGCTTCTTGCTTGGCTCTCCTCCGCCACCTTGGGCCTTCTCCTTGTCGCGACGCTCGTATTCAGCCTTCTGCTGCTCTACGAGGTACTCGACTCGTTTGCAGTTCGAAAGGTCGTGGCCCTTGGTGCGGTGGATCTTGCAGTATTGCTTGTCGGAGCCGTCCTGCTTGTCGGCTGCCGCTACAGGGGCAGGTTCCTTGCCGGAACCGCCAGCCTGTGCCTTCTTTGCTGGAGCCTCCTTGCCGGACTGCTCGACGACCAGCACCTCCTTGCTCTTCTTTCTTCTATTGTTCCGCCGCCGGCTCTTCTTTGCCGGGGCGGCGTCCTCGCTGTCGCTTCCTCCTGCGCCAGCATCCTCTCCGGGGAGTCTCCTCCCCTCTTCGGCGCGCGCGCACTTGTCAGCCAGAGCATAGAGCTCGCTGACATCCCGGATCTTGGTCATAGCCATCTCTTCCCTCATGCGGCGATTACGCACGTTCTGGTGGAACGCGCTGATAACCGCGGCGGGGTGGACGTCAGGGATGTTGTGTTGCACGCGGCTGAATCGTTGAATGTACTTGCGCAGGGATTCTCCTTCCTTCTGGGCCAAGATGTGGAGATCACTCTCCTGGCCGTGGGGTTTGTGGCCGCCCGTGAAGGCGCCAACAAACTGGTTGCACAGATCTGCCCACGAAGAAATGGAGCCTTCCGGCAAGTGCATAAGCCAAGAACGAACGTTTGGCTTAAGCACTAGCGGGAAGTAGTTCGCCAGTATCTTCTCGTCGCATCCCCCGGCAGCCTGCACCGCGATGGTGTAGATGCTGAGGAACTCCTAGGGGTGTATCTTGCCGTCGTACTTCTCGGGTACGTCGGGCTTGAAGTTTTTCATGCTGGGCCACTGGACGCGCCGCAGCTCACGGTTGAACGCAGGGCAACCTGCCGCGTACGGCAAGTCACCTGGTTCACCGGGCGCGTGCGTGTCGACAGCGGTCCCAGCGCACTGGTCCGATTGTCGCCTGGCTTCTCGTCGGCGCTCGATGCGCGTCCGAGCATCTTCTTGTCGCCGGTCATCGAGGACTTGGCGCTGGTCCCGACGAGCCCGCGGATCCCGACGACGCCGTGGAGTTATCGTCGACGTTAATCCGGCGGGGTGGCGTCTTTTGCTTCCGCGGCGGGGAGTGCACGGTAGTTGCACCCCCGGCGGTCTTGTTGCCATCGGCCTTCGTCTGGTCGACTTGCCGTGGCCGCGATGTCGCCGGCTGCTGCGGCGTGTCGTTGTTGGCGAAGGCGATGAGACTCTGGATCGTCGCCCTCCAGTCTTCGGCCTTGTCCGCCGCTGGAGGGAAATCGAGGAGCAGTTGTGCTCTTGCTAGAGCTTCTGCTGGAGAGTAGGGGAGCGGCGGCGAGCGGTGGGAGGAGCGAGATATGCTCGGACTTCTAACAGGGTTAGAAGGAGCAGTTTCTCGCCTCGGCGACCGCGCCCTGCTCGTACCAGCGTACTGGCCTTGAGCATCCCGCGAGCCTTCGGTTTGTCCTTGCCCCAGCAAGCGGATGGTACCTCCTGTACCACGGCGCTGCTGGGTTGTCGTCTGTTGAGAGGGACGTGGTGCGTCTACAGACACCGAGGCTTTGGAGTTCGCCCGGTCGTCCGTCTTGTCCTTGGATTTGGTGGCGCCGTGAGTTTCCTCACCGGCGACCACCCTTCCGCCGGCGTCTCCCCCACCAACCGTTGGTTCTGGTGGCGGTGGGACCGACGCAGACGGGCCTGCGACCTCCGAAGCCTTCTTCTTCGGAGCCATGTTGGTGCTGCTGATGTTGTTGATGAAGCTGGAGAAGTTGATGAAGAACGCGCCCGCGTGAGCGCCGGATCAGGTTCGCACAACCTCGACGCAACCTACCTGGCGCGCCAAAGATGTCGGGGGAAACTATCCTCCCACGAGCACCTATGGGACCGGAGCCCCTTCTACGTTGCGGTAAGGGAGCGGAGGGAGCACAAAGAGCGGATCGAGGAGCACACGCGGGCAGTTTACCCAGGTTCGGGCCGCGCGGACGCGTAAAACCCTACTCCTGCTTGGTTTGTATTGAGTTCTTGGGCTCGGGAGCTTGAAGAGCTAGCTACACCGAGCAAGAGAGCTGTCTAGGTTCCGAACCCTTTCTACGTTGTGCATGGGCCTCCTTTTATAGCTCAAGGGGTCACCGACAGGTGTCAACGTAGAGGAGGGTAAAAATGTAACTTTGGTGGTAGTTGTAACAGTGCGGGAATAGTGCGTGAACAGTGGATGAACAGTGGTCTTCACCTACTTTGACAGTGGGGGACAAGGGCATTAAATGCCCGTCGCCGTCGACCCCAAAAGCGCCCGTCCATGCGTCTCCGTTCGACACGGCGGTAGCCTCGTCACCGTGGCTTGCCACCGTGTGCCCCAGGCTGCACAACCTTCCGCCACGCGTCCCCGGAAGGGCCCAGGGCGACGCGTGGGCAGATGAGCTGGAGCGCGGGCACACAGCATAAGTTTCTCCGGCAAGCACCTTGCCAGGGGCTTGACCTTGTCGGGCCCGGAAGCTTGTCGCTCCTCGGGCCCTGCCGGGGCGCACGACGCGCCGAGGTATATCTTTAAGTTCGTATTCTTTGGTCTTCCTGGCAAGCTCCTCTTGCCAGGGCCTTGTGCTGAAGTGACAGTCTTGAGCCTGGTGCGGCCTTCCCGGCAAGCTCCTCTTGTCGGGGCCTTGGTCTTCTGACTTGTATACTTTGTTCTTGAATGGCTTCATAGGGACCAGAAAGGTTTCCGGCAAGCACGTGGTAAGCCCTGCCGCGGGAAGCTGCTACTGCCCGTGCACAAGTTGGGGTAGTAAGGTACCCCTATCTTAGTACACCGACAGCAATGATAAAAGATAGCGTGCAACTCCCCTATCTTGAAGAGTGGATTCCCCGGCAACGGCGCCAGAAAACTTTGCTTGATGGCTTATCGCCCCTCGTTGGTTACCCCAAGTGGAAGGTTTGAGATGTAGCGTAGCGGTAGTTTTCCCTTAGCAAAGATACCAAGGATCGAATCCCGTGAGACTCCGAGGGTCAACAAGAAGGTGTCAACTGCTAACGGCGCCAGATACTTAGCGATTGACAGGACCTGCACACAGATACAAATAACTTTGCTCCCAACGAGTACAGAGAGGTTGTCAATCCCTCCGGCCTTGTCGTTTACAATGGATCAAACACAAGAGATAATAGTGATAGGTATTACTGCAACTAGTAAATAAGAACATGAAGTAAATAGCGGGTGTGATCAGTGATGGTAATATGGACCGGGGTCCCATGATGTTCACTAGTGATGTCTCTCTCCCAAAAGACGATAAAACAGCTAAGCGAGGTAAACGAATTACAGCTGGGCAATTGACAGGATTATGTGTGCAAACCAATGCTAACTATGCTGCAAAGAAAGTTAGAGGCTCAAAAGCATGGGCGGTACGCCAGGGCAAGTAGACCGAAATCCATCTGCATCTACTACTAATCATCCACCTTGAGATATCTATCCAGAACATCTCGCTGGTATTAAGTTGTGAGTCCCACCCAAAGTGTAAACTCAAAGCAACAGACAACTGCATTAAAAGAACTTTGCGTAAAGTAAACAATCCTTGCACCCGCAAGTACAAGCACCGTTGTTTTCCCCCTTGTGGCAACAGCACATCCCCTAGACTCATGTTTCTGTCACTCAAGCTAGTCATCGAGGGGCATGAACCCACAATCAAGCATAACGTTCCCTCTTGGAGTTACTACCTACTACTTGGCCAAAGCAATAAACAGCAACGGAGAACATGCAAGAATTACTCAAGAACATAAATATAAAAGAGGTGAATCAAATATATTACTCACACACAATCTGAACATAATCTCATAATCCATCAGATCCCAGCAAACTCATCATAGCAACAGCATAAGGATTACATATGTGCCTCGGTCATGTAGGGCAGCTCACGAGGTCTAATCGGTGAAGAACAAAGAGGGGAGGAGAACATCACATAGCTACTGGTCATGGACCCATGGTCCAAGGGGGACTACTCACAACTCATCCGGGAGGCGTCCATGGTGGTGGAGAAGCTCCCGGTGGTGGTTCTCCCCTCCGGCAGGGTGCCGGGAAGAGTTCTCCTCGTTCTCCCGACCTTGGAAGCGCGGCGGCGGCGGAACAGAGATGAGATCGCGAAAAAGGGTTCCGTCCTGGAGGGTTTTGGGACGCGGTGTAAATATATGCAAAAGGGGGTCGCCAGAGGAGCTAAGGGGGGCCCAGGCGGCCTGGCGCGGTGGCCAGGAGGGGGGCCGCCCCCTCTGGGTGCCTGGAGCCCCTGTGCCCCCCCTCTGGCCCTACTTCTGCCGCATGGAAGCTTCTGGAGCGCTGATTTTTTATATATTTTTCCCGGAATTTTTTTGGCATTTTAAGTAATGGGAAAACCTGAAATACAAAAACAGCAGAAAACAGAAACTGGCACTGGGGTGCACCGAGTTAATAGGTTAGTCCAAATATCATCAAAAGTGTATGGAAGTGCATAAATATCATAGCAATATCACACAAAAGAGGCATGGAGCAAGCAGAAATTATAGATACGTTTTGGACGTATCAATGCCCTAATGACTGCATCCTCTACCGCGGTGCATACAAGGATCTGAACGCATGCCTGGTATGCGGTGCATTGCGGTATAAGATCAGACGAGATGACCCTGGTGATGTTGATGGCTCGCCCGCGAGGAAGAGGGTTCCTGCGAAGGTGATGTGGTATGCTCCTATAATACCACGGTTGAAACGTTTTTTTAGAAACAGAGAGCATGCCAAGTTGATGCGATGGCACAGTGAGGTCCATAAGAAAGACGGGAAGTTGAGAGCACCCGCTGACGGGTCGCAGTGGAGAAAACACGAGAGAAAGTACTAGGAGGAGTTTGCAAAGGACCCAAGGAAAGTATGGTTTGCTTTAAGCGCGGATGGCATTAATCCTTTCGGGGAGCAGAGCAGCAATCACAGCACCTGGCCCGTGACTCTATGTATGTATAACTTTCCTCCTTGGATGTGCATGTAGCATGGTGTGCAAACATGACAAAGTGATACCTCGCTTGCCCCCTTTAGTGAAGCAAAACATAAATGCAGGAGCACCTCCGAAGTTTATGTGACGACTAGATACAATGATTTCAGAATAAGCGATATCATAATCATGCAGAAGACAATGGTACTTTGGGACAATGCACATTACACTCAGAATGACAATCATGCTCTCAATAGTTGGTGCTTTGAAGAAAGAAGGTGGATACTCTCGAACCGTGGCTTTTGATGGCAAGGTTGAAAACCCGTGGTTGGAAGCAAAGACTAAACATGTACCAGAGCTCTTGATTTTTAAAAAGGTAAAAATGATTTTTGGGAGATGCATATTTCGTCAACGAATGCTAGTAGATAACTCAATTACTTCTCGAGCTGGACAAGTTTCGAGGAACGGCTCCCGCACGGGGACGATCACATCCCCTTAATCTCCTTTGTTTATCACTGTCAAAAGTTTTCTGATTTCTCATGAACAATGCGTGAAGGAGGGTTTGTTTGTTGTATTTTTATGAGCCGGGCGCACTCTTTGCCAGTTCCTTCTCGTATTAGGGGTTTGCAAATTAGACATGCAATCCCGGGGTGAAACTTGTCCAACTTAAAAAGATCATGAATTAACTACTACTTCCTCATGAGGTAGAACAGAGGCACAAAATAGAAATGTTTTTGAATAATTTTGAGATGGTACAAGATAGTCTTCCTTAGGAATGGCAAGTAAATACCATGTATAGGAAGGTATGGTGGAATCATATGGCATAACTGGTTTCAAGGATTTTGGATGCACAAGCAGTCAGTCCGCTTAGTACTGGTGAAGGCTAGCAAAAGACTGGGAGCGACCAACTAAGAGAGCAATGACGGCCATAATCATGCAGAGCGACAAAGCAACATTGAATCGGGCATGGAAGTTATATCACTGCTCAGAAATTAAAGATCATCAAGGCTTGATAGACTTTCTTTACAGTCTTAAATATGCGTGAGCATATGCCAAGTCAATCAAAATAAATTCTTGGAGGAAGATATCACTAAACCATACCACATCATAGGCAGACAAATCATGTTGGTACTTCAATAACACATTAAGAACCCCCCAGCTATTTGAGACTAACCATAAGAAAACATGAACTACTAAGCACCATTATGCACATCGCATTTTTATCATAGACATATCAACCAGTGCCACAGACAAACTCTCTTAACAAGATAAGCATGATAACTCAAGAGAGTTCAGCAACCAACTAAACAAAAGCTCTTTAAAAAGAAAAGCATGAAAACTAAGAGCTAAACATGACAGTAGCTATTGAAAGACAAAGAACATACATAGCAAAGATAAGCATGAAAATCCTATGTTGTGTTCAAGGTTGAAGTGGAGCGTGTTTCTCTCCCACACAAAGAAAGCTGGGTTCTAACTCGTTATGAACAGCAAGCAAAGCTAAAGAAAACTAAAAAGGAAACTAAAAGCAAGACGCTCCAAGCATAGCACATAACGCATGAAGTGATTAAAATATAGTGGAACGAAAGACGAACTGATAATTATTGATGGAGAAGGGGATGCACGGGGGCATCCCCAAGCTTAGACGCTTGAGTCTTCTTGAATATTTCTTGGGGGTGCATGAGGGCATCCCCAAGCTTAGACGCATGAGTCTTCTTGAATATTTCTTGGGCGTGCACGGGGGCATCCCCAAGCTTGAGCGTTTGACCCTCCTGAATCTTTTTATCATCTTCCCTCGCACACTTGAAAACTCCCTTCATACATAACTCATCATAATCTGATTAGCGAGGTTAGTACCCATAATAAATTAATTTTTCCTTGCTGTAAATAAGGATAATCTTGAAGGGCTACTGTTTCTCAAGATTTCCAAAAGGTTTTTGCAAAGAAAAAGCAAGCTCAAGGTTTGCAAAACGAAGAAAAGGCAAAACAGGACAGAATCTGTGAAAAACAGACCAGCAGGTAGTAAATAATTTGTTCGGGGCACTTCTTCCACTCAAATCAAAAAACTCAGAACAGACGCCCGAAAGCCAATTGTATAGAGCACGCTTTCGAAAAAATTCAGACCAAAAAGATGATCCGGTGATTTTATACGATTTTTTCTGTCCAAGGACAGAATCTGTTTCCTGGACAGCACATCACAACTTTTGAACTTTCTTGCAATCAGAGGCTAAACTTGGCACAAAGCTGAAAAGTAAAGATACAATGATGATGCTACTGTAGTAACAAACATCAAGACACAACAAAATCAAAATAAAATTTTATTCATTGTGGGCTGCCTCCCAAAAGCGCTTTCTTTTATGCCTTTAAGCTAGGCATAATGCAAAGAGATCAAGTTTTATCAAGAGTAAAAGAATAGCTAGCCCGTATAACGGACTCAAAAGGTAACTTAATATTCTTTCTAGGGAAGTGTTCCATCCCTTTCTTGAGAGGAAATTGGAATTTTATATTCCCCTCTTTCATGTCAATGATAGCACCAACGGTGCGAAGAAAAGGACGTCCCAAAATAATTGGACTAGAAGGTTCACATTCAATATCCATAATAGTAAAATCAACGGGAAAATAATTGTCATTGACAATGATAAGAACATCGTCGATCCTCCCCAAAGCTTTCTTTATGGAAGAATCAACAAGACGAACACCAAAAGAACAAGAATCAAAAGGTTTCAATTTAAGCATATCATATATTCTTTTGGGCATAACGGAGGTACTAGCTCCAACATCACATAAAGCATAGCAAGAGAAGTTATTCAACTTAATTGTAATCATAGGATCCCAACCATCTTCTAGCTTTGTAGGTATGGAGGCTTCTACCCTAAGTTTCTCCTCCCTAGCTTTGATGAGAGCATTAGTGATATGCTCGGTGAAGGCAAGATTAAGCGTGCTATTGTGGGGATCTCTAGACATCTTGTGAAGAAAATCAATAACTTCAGAAAGGGTGCAATTATCAAAATCAAGGTCACTATTATCAAGTAAGGTGGTAGTGGTGTCCTTTAGGCTCACCTGTTTGGTAGCTTCTATGGTCATAGGAGTTTTTACGGTTGAGGTCATAGCATCACCATTAATAGGTCTAATGGGACCAGGAGTGCATTGGGTGCTAAGAGTTTGGACATCCTCAACAACTTGGATAGTAGCAACAGTGTGGTGGGTAGGAAGGCTCTTAATTCTATCTTCTTCCTCCTTTTCTCTAGCCCATCTCTCTTTAAGTTTAGCCAACATCCTAATGTTTTCATTAATTTGTACTTGAATAGCATTCATAGGAGTGGTCTTCCTCTCCTCAAGAGGGGAAGTTCTAATTTTAAGAAACTCTACCTCATGGGCTAAATTGTCTACCTTCGGAGAGAGATTATCTAGTTTGTTTAGTTTTTCTTCTACATTCTTATTGAAGTCTTTTTGGGTAGTGATGAAATCTTTATGCATAATCTCTAGTTCAGAAGTGGAGTTCTTGGTGCTAGGATAAGCATTGTTGTTCCCATAGGAATTAGAGTGGAACGGTCTAGGGTTGCTAGCAAAATTACTCCTATAAGCATTATTATTGAAATTGTTTCTAGAGATAAAGTTCACATCTACTTGATCTTGAGCAATCAAAGAATTTAAAGGAACACCACGAAGATCAATAGGAGATTGCTTGGAAAGTAGAGACATGATCAAGTCAACTTTTTCATTTAGGGAGGAAATCTCCTCGACAGAGTTTACCTTCCTACCTGTTGGAGCGCGTTCGGTGTGCCATTGGGAATAATTGGTCATCATCTCATCGAGAAGCGTCGTGGCAGCACCAAGTGTAGTTGACATAAAGGTTCCTCCCGCGGCCAAATCTAACAAGTTCCGCGAGGTAAAGTTCAAGACTGCATAAAAAGTTTGGATAACCATCCAAGTAGTCAAACCATGAGTAGGGCAGTTCTTGACAACAGATTTCATGCGTTCCCAAGCTTGGGCAACGTGTTCATTATCTAATTGTTTAAAATTCATTATGTTACTCCTTAGTTGGATAATTTTAGCAGGTGGATAGTACTTCCCAATAAAGGCATCCTTGCACTTGTCCCAAGAATCTATGCTATTCCTAGGCAAAGATTGAAACCAAATTTTAGCTCCTCCTCTCAAGGAGAAAGGAAAAAGCTTAAGCTTAACAATATTACCATCTATTTCTTGGTACTTTTGCATATCACAGAGTTCAACAAAATTATTTAAGTGTAAAGCAGCATCATCTCCAGCACCGGAGAATTGATCTTTCATAACTAGGTTCAGTAAAGCAGGTTTAATCTCATAAGAAGGTGCCGAAGTGGCAGGTGTAGTGATAGGCGTGCAGATAAAGTCATCGTTGTTATGACTAGTGAAGTCACACAACTTGGTGTTCTCGGTGGAACCCATAGCAGCAGCAAGCAAGATAACTATTTTTGTAATTTTTGATAAAGGGGACTAAAGCAAAAACTGAAAGGTAAACTAACAAGACTAAAAAGCAATGATAAAAGATAGCGTGCAACTCCCCTATCTTGAAGAGTGGACTCCCCGGCAACGGCGCCAGAAAACTTTGCTTGATGGCTTATCGCCCCTCGTTGGTAACCCCAAGTGGAAGGTTTGAGATGTAGTGTAGCGGTAGTTTTCCCTTAGCAAAGATACCAAGGATCGAATCCCGTGAGACTCCGAGGGTCAACAAGAAGGTGTCAACTGCTAACGGCGCCAGATACTTAGCGATTGACAGGACCTGCACACAGATACAAATAACTTTGCTCCCAACGAGTACAGAGAGGTTGTCAATCCCTCCGGCCTTGTCGTTTACAATGGATCAAACACAAGAGATAATAGTGATAGGTATTACTGCAACTAGTAAATAAGAACATGAAGTAAATAGCGGGTGTGATCAGTGATGGTAATATGGACCGGGGTCCCATGATGTTCACTAGTGATGTCTCTCTCCCAAAAGACGATAAAACAGCTAAGCGAGGTAAACGAATTACAGCTGGGCAATTGACAGGATTATGTGCGCAAACCAATGCTAACTATGCTGCAAAGAAAGGTAGAGGCTCAAAAGCATGGGCGGTACGCCAGGGCAAGTAGACCGAAATCCATCTGCATCTACTACTAATCATCCACCTTGAGATATCTATCCAGAACATCTCGCTGGTATTAAGTTGCGAGTCCCACCCAAAGTGTAAACTCAAAGCAACAGACAACTGCATTAAAAGAACTTTGCGTAAAGTAAACAATCCTTGCACCCGCAAGTACAAGCACCGTTGTTTTCCCCCTTGTGGCAACAACACATCCCCTAGACTCATGTTTCTGTCACTCAAGCTAGTCATCGAGGGGCATGAACCCACAATCAAGCATAACGTTCCCTCTTGGAGTTACTACCTACTACTTGGCCAAAGCAATAAACAGCAACGGAGAACATGCAAGAATTACTCAAGAACATAAATATAAAAGAGGTGAATCAAATATATTACTCACACACAATCTGAACATAATCTCATAATCCATCGGATCCCAGCAAACTCATCATAGCAATAGCATAAGGATTACATATGTGCCTCGATCATGTAGGGCAGCTCACGAGGTCTAATCGGTGAAGAACAAAGAGGGGAGGAGAACATCACATAGCTACTGGTCATGGACCATGGTACAAGGGGGACTACTCACAACTCATCCGGGAGGCGTCCATGGTGGTGGAGAAGCTCCCGGTGGTGGTTCTCCCCTCCTGCAGGGTGCCGGGAAGAGTTCTCCTGGTGCTCCCGATCTTGGAAGTGCGGCAGCGGCGGAACAGAGATGAGATCGCGAAAAAGGATTCCGTCCTCGAGGGTTTCGGGACGCGGTGTAAATATATGCCAAAGGGGGTCGCTAGAGGAGCTAAGGGGGGCCCAGGCGGCCTGGCGCGACGGCCAAGAGGGGGGCCGCCCCCTCTGGGCGCCTGGAGCCCCTGTGGCCCCCCTCTGGCCCTACTTCTGCCGCATGGAAGCTTCTGGAGTGCTGATTTTTTATATTTTTTTCTTGGAATTTTTCTGGCAATTTAAGTAATGGGAAAACCTGAAATACAAAAACAGCTGAAAACAGAAACTGGCACTGGGGTGCACTGAGTTAATAGGTTAGTCCAAATATCATCAAAAGTGTATGGAACACTACTAGAAAAAAGGCTATTAGTGGCGCACCCAATATTGCTATTAGTGGCGCACCATGGGTGGGCCACTAATACCACGCCACTAATAAGGAATACTAGTGGCGCACCAGTGGTGCGCCACTGTTAATCCCAATAACAGTGGCGCACCACTGGTGCGCCACTGGTATGCCTATGTGGTGCGCCACTGGTAACCCTAAGGGGTGCGCCACTGATAACCCTAAGGGGTGCGCCACTGATATCCCCACTAGGTGCGCCACTAATGTGCTATATGATGCGCCACTGATAACCCTAAGGGGTGCGCCACTGATAACCCTAAGGGGTGCGCCACTGATATCTCCACTAGGTGCGCCACTAATGTGCTATATGATGCGCCACTACTATTATTTCTAGGAATTTCTTTTTGCATTTCTGGTATTTGCACAGGTTACAAAATACAATACATCACAGAATATAAACAGCACATAATACAATACATCACAGAATATAAACAGCACATAATACAATACATCACAGAATATAAACAACACATAATACAATTCATCACATTAGTCTCCGAATTCGAAATAGCGAACAAAGTTCAAATATTAGACAAGTTTAGGTCTCGAGACCGAGTAGCGAGTTTGTCGTCACATTACAAAGTTGATATCATCTAAACTACCATCACATAGAAGAGAGCTGCGGTCACGATGAGCATCATCGCGATGAAACTAGTCTTCATCCGGTTCCTCCTCCGCTCCCTCCTCTCTCCCTCTAGATAGCGCTCGTATCTAGCTTCCGCCTCCGCCCTAGTGGTGTACCCTTTGTAACTGTTACCGCTGAAACGGTGAACCTGTCTCCGACACTCCTCCCAGTCGTCATAGACTCCGGGAACCCTACCCTTGTACACGACGTACGACGGCATCTCTATGCACTAGACAAACAAAACGTTAGTAGCAATTCACAGATAATATATAAGTATGCAACAAAAGGATCGGAAGAGAAAAGCAACACATTAATAGCACGGTTCATGGTCCTACTAATAAATAGCATCGATTACATATAAGTTGAACGACTGTCCAAACTAAAGAGACATACAAATTCATTAAAGTTTAATTACTACACGAGCTAATCGACATTTCAGAACTACATACCATCAATACTTTCTTCGACTCGACTCAGGGACCGGAGCGTGGATGAAGCCGCCGTCATCCGTCGGCGTCATGAATGTGCGGTCGTTGTCAGCCTGCATTTGTAGCGTTGTTTCTATTTCACTGTTGGACGGTTGATATTTGAGGTGGAACTGCCCCGAGGTACGAAGGACATCTTGACAGTTGATTTCCGCAAACTCCGACTGGATGCGAAAGAATTCTTGTCTGATGTCCATGTCCTGGATTGCCGACAAGCGTGCGGCCCAATCTTGGAGACCCTTTGGTAGCATAAGGTGATTATGGTCCCGTACGATCGCCCGCATGTGATGGAGGGCGTAGTAGGCATCCTTCTGACTGCTAGGCGGCTGCTTGACGCAGGGGAACGTCGTTACGTGGGTGAACACGTGCTTGCCGTACCTACACATTTCCTTCCTGAAGGTGCCTCCAGATTTGGCGTAGCCGGGGAGAGCATCATCAAGAACTTTCTTGATATTTGTGTAGTTTTTCTTCGACTGACGGTCCGAGTCGAAATACGTGGCCGTGGAATATTTCGGGCTTAAGAGGATGAGTGTGCAACGTGTGTCACTGCACAAAACACGGAATGTTAGGAAAAAAAAAGAACGATCGAAATCTAAGAAATCATATGTTACGGGGCGGTGAGGGGATGACTTACTCGGGAAAGTAAGGCACGAGGAAGGTATCCTTATCTTTGTTCGCCATAATGACGCCTTCGAGGTATGAACTCGCGACTTGCCGGTCCCCAGCGCTGTCCAAGTGCTTGGCACGCATGTAAAAGGGGTCGACTATCACGATGTCCGGGGTCTTGTCTCTAATGATCTGCATCTCCATATTGAGCGAAAATAGCCGAATGAAGGTGTAGTGCAGCGGATGAAGGTTAAACATAGCGAAGATGTCATCAAACCGCAGGACGATCATCCCGATGGTGCCATCGACAAAGCCCTTGCCCTCTGGCACCTTGGCCACGAAAACCGGGTATGAGTCATCTTTCTCGGAGAGACGCCGCTTCTCCATAGAAAGAACACTGTCATGCAGACTCCGCATAGCACCGGTTGCAGCCTTGAACAGATTAGCCGGTAGCATCGGCCTACCCGCCACATGCACCGCCCTCATGATATCCTTAGGTATTGGTGGCCCGTCCTGAGCACGGATCGTACTCGGTGCCGGCTGGCTCGCACCCTTGTTAGTTTTTCTTTTCCGTCCCTTCTTTGGCTTCTGCTGATGTAATGGGATCGAGGTCTGCTCAGAGACCACCTTCTTGAGTGTGGTGGGGCTGATAATATTTCCCACCTCGGCTGCTTGAGTCTCGGTGAAGGCGGCAGCTGGAGGCGTCTCCTGAGAACCGAACAGACGACGCCTGTTGCAATTGGGTTTCTCCGTGGTACCAGCTAGATCGCGATCGACTTTTGCAGGGTTGGGTTCTTGAGAAGGAGGCGCCAAGAATTCGTCACCGTACCCACCATGTTCGTTGAAGTAGTCATCGACGTTGACAAATGTACCGTCGTCGACGTCCGGATCCTGTGCCATATGCATGCCCGGATCAGCTGACGGCGGTAGCGTTGCGGCGGTCTTGCCATGGCTTGGCGCCGGCAGGACTGGCGGTGTTGTCTGTGGGGTGGTGACCCCTGCCCCCAAACGAATCTGGCTCTTCGGCCAAAGCAATGGCCAGTTGAAGCAGGCGCCGAGGGTCATCACATCGTCTTCGTCGGCCCCATGGGGTCGATACGGAGGTAACAAGTCGTCGCAGCCCCGCAGCACCCGAACCAGTTGAACCCTATACACGGTGGGTGGCATCGGATTATGGTGGAACACGCGGTTGCCCGGTTCAACGATTTTGGCCTTGGCGACATCGATCAACTTGCCGTCCACGAAGTGCAGGAGAGTGCATGGAACTTCGTTGGCGGCGCCCTGCGAAAACATGTAGGGCGTCAGGGATGCCCAGTCAAAGGCAAGGAGATGAAGTCATCGGCCGAGGCTTAGTTACCGTGATGGCGTCGAGCTCGGCTAATGTCGAGGAACCGCCAACGACGGGCGTGCAAGTGACGGAGGGGCCGCTTGCTGCCGAGGTGCCGGCCGGCGTATTCTTCCCACACCCGGGTGCATCAAGCTCCAATGCCGGCGCCGGCACCGGAGACACCAATGACGCCTCCGCCGGAGACACCACTGCCGGCGCGTTGTGCGAGTTGCTGCCCGTCAAGCTGGGAATCGGGGGCGGCCCCTGTTGGCCGCCCGCAAACCACCCCCGCAGCCCCTCAAGCAAGGTAGGCATAATGGCGGTGATCGTCGCTCCCAGTTGGTCTCGCACTTGGTCTCGCACTTGCTCTTCGACTATCTGAGGAATCTGCGCCACTTTTGCCTTGAGTTCTTTAACCTCCTGGCTTTCCAAGCTGGTCTTTCTCTCCTTTCGCCCAGTCTTATAGTATTCCGACCATTTC
>LR738711.1:54508104-54557263 GCA_902687465.1 Secale cereale | reverse complement strand
ACATCACAGAATATAAACAGCACATAATACAATTCATCACATTAGTCTCCGAATTCGAAATAGCGAACAAAGTTCAAATATTAGACAAGTTTAGGTCTCGAGACCGAGTAGCGAGTTTGTCGTCACATTACAAAGTTGATATCATCTAAACTACCATCACATAGAAGAGAGCTGCGGTCACGATGAGCATCATCGCGATGAAACTAGTCTTCATCCGGTTCCTCCTCCGCTCCCTCCTCTCTCCCTCTAGATAGCGCTCGTATCTAGCTTCCGCCTCCGCCCTAGTGGTGTACCCTTTGTAACTGTTACCGCTGAAACGGTGAACCTGTCTCCGACACTCCTCCCAGTCGTCATAGACTCCGGGAACCCTACCCTTGTACACGACGTACGACGGCATCTCTATGCACTAGACAAACAAAACGTTAGTAGCAATTCACGGATAATATATAAGTATGCAACAAAAGGATCGGAAGAGAAAAGCAACACATTAATAGCACGGTTCATGGTCCTACTAATAAATAGCATCGATTACATATAAGTTGAACGACTGTCCAAACTAAAGAGACATACAAGTTCATTAAAGTTTAATTACTACACGAGCTAATCGACATTTCAGAACTACATACCATCAATACTTTCTTCGACTCGACTCAGGGACCGGAGCGTGGATGAAGCCGCCGTCATCCGTCGGCGTCATGAATGTGCGGTCGTTGTCAGCCTGCATTTGTAGCGTTGTTTCTATTTCACTGTTGGACGGTTGATATTTGAGGTGGAACTGCCCCGAGGTACGAAGGACATCTTGACAGATGATTTCCGCAAACTCCGACTGGATGCGAAAGAATTCTTGTCTGATGTCCATGTCCTGGATTGCCGACAAGCGTGCGGCCCAATCTTGGAGACCCTTTGGTAGCATAAGGTGATTGTGGTCCCGTACGATCGCCCGCATGTGATGGAGGGCGTAGTAGGCATCCTTCTGACTGCTAGGCGGCTGCTTGACGCAGGGGAACGTCGTTACGTGGGTGAACACGTGCTTGCCGTACCTACACATTTCCTTCCTGAAGGTGCCTCCAGATTTGGCGTAGCCGGGGAGAGCATCATCAAGAACTTTCTTGATATTTGTGTAGTTTTTCTTCGACTGACGGTCCGAGTCGAAATACGTGGCCGTGGAATATTTCGGGCTTGAGAGGATGAGTGTGCAACGTGTGTCACTTCACAAAACACGGAATGTTAGGAAAAAAAAAGAACGATCGAAATCTAAGAAATCATATGTTACGGGGCGGTGAGGGGATGACTTACTCGGGAAAGTAAGGCACGAGGAAGGTATCCTTATCTTTGTTCGCCATAATGACGCCTTCGAGGTATGAACTCGCGACTTGCCGGTCCCCAGCGCTGTCCAAGTGCTTGGCACGCATGTAGAAGGGGTCGACTATCACGATGTCCGGGGTCTTGTCTCTAATGATCTGCATCTCCATATTGAGCGAAAATAGCCGAATGAAGGTGTAGTGCAGCGGATGAAGGTTAAACATAGCGAAGATGTCATCAAACCGCAGGACGATCATACTCCCGATGGTGCCATCGACAAAGCCCTTGCCCTCTGGCACCTTGGCCACGAAAACCGGGTATGAGTCATCTTTCTCGGAGAGACGCCGCTTCTCCATAGAAAGAACACTGTCATGCAGACTCCGCATAGCATCGGTTGCAGCCTTGAACAGATTAGCCGGTAGCATCGGCCTACCCGCCACATGCACCGCCCTCATGATATCCTTAGGTATTGGTGGCCCGTCCTGAGCACGGATCGTACTCGGTGCCGGCTGGCTCGCACCCTTGTTAGTTTTTCTTTTCCGTCCCTTCTTTGGCTTCTGCTGATGTAATGGGATCGAGGTCTGCTCAGAGACCACCTTCTTGAGTGTGGTGGGGCTGATAATATTTCCCACCTCGGCTGCTTGAGTCTCGGTGAAGGCGGCAGCTGGAGGCGTCTCCTGAGAACCGAACAGACGACGCCTGTTGCAATTGGGTTTCTCCGCGGTACCAGCTAGATCGCGATCGACTTTTGCAGGGTTGGGTTCTTGAGAAGGAGGCGCCAAGAATTCGTCACCGTACCCACCATGTTCGTTGAAGTAGTCATCGACGTTGACAAATGTACCGTCGTCGACGTTCGGATCCTGTGCCATATGCATGCCCGGATCAGCTGACGGCGGTAGCGTTGCGGCGGTCTTGCCATGGCTTGGCGCCGGCAGGACTGGCGGTGTTGTCTGTGGGGTGGTGACCCCCGCCCCCAAACGAATCTGGCTCTTCGGCCAAAGCAATGGCCAGTTGAAGCAGGCGCCGAGGGTCATCACATCGTCTTCGTCGGCCCCATGGGGTCGATACGGAGGTAACAAGTCGTCGCAGCCCCGCAGCACCCGAACCAGTTGAACCCTATACACGGTGGGTGGCATCGGATTATGGTGGAACACGCGGTTGCCCGGTTCAACGATTTTGGCCTTGGCGACATCGATCAACTTGCCGTCCACGAAGTGCAGGAGAGTGCATGGAACTTCGTTGGCGGCGCCCTGCGAAAACATGTAGGGCGTCAGGGATGCCCAGTCAAAGGCAAGGAGATGAAGTCATCGGCCAAGGCTTAGTTACCGTGATGGCGTCGAGCTCGGCTAATGTCGAGGCACCGCCAACGACGGGCGTGCAAGTGACGGAGGGGCCGCTTGCTGCCGAGGTGCCGGCCGGCGTATTCTTCCCACACCCGGGTGCATCAAGCTCCAATGCCGGCGCCGGCACCGGAGACACCAATGACGCCTCCGCCGGAGACACCACTGCCGGCGCGTTGTGCGAGTTGCTGCCCGTCAAGCTGGGAATCGGGGGCGGCCCCTGTTGGCCGCCCGCAAACCACCCCCGCAGCCCCTCAAGCAAGGTAGGCATAATGGCGGTGATCGTCGCTCCCAGTTGGTCTCGCACTTGGTCTCGCACTTGCTCTTCGACTATCTGAGGAATCTGCGCCACTTTTGCCTTGAGTTCTTTAACCTCCTGGCTTTCCAAGCTGGTCTTTCTCTCCTTTCGCCCAGTCTTATAGTATTCCGACCATTTCGTGGACAAGCCTTCGCCGGCCACACGACCAGCTGACGTCGGCTTAGCTAACTTATCCTTCTGTTTCATTACATTCAACGCCCTATTTAAATTGGTGTCCCAAGGGGCAGACGGGGACCCCGCGCTACTGCTTTCAGTTTCCTGCGGAAGTAACGTGAACCATTTAGAAATTTGGCTTCATTAATTAGAATGCAACCATATGGAGCTAATTACGCGGGGGTGTATTCCTTACCAGAACAAGCTCAAGCGCCTTCACCTTCGGATCCGTGGTAAGCTCCTTTGTTACCGGGTCCTCCTTGTACCGGGCTCTGATAAAGTTCCTGGTCTGCTTTTCATGGCGGTATTTATCGAAGAGGGGAGGTAGGCCTTGCTCGACACGCTCCGCGTCCTCCTTGTCCCATTTAGGTTCCGCCACTCTGTAACCGCCGGGACCGAGTGTGTGGACCCCTAAGTTCAATTCCCGCATTTCTTTCCCCCACTGACTTGATTCCACGGATGCATTGCTCTCGCACTTGGTCTTGAACTCCAGGTAGTCAGCTTTGCTGATCGAAGGATTTTTCTCCTTGATCTTCTCATAACTATCACCTCTTTCAATCATTTTCTTCACCCGGGCTCTCCAAGAAGCCAGGGCCGTGCTCATCTTCGTGAGGGCGGCACTGTTCACTTTATTCCCTAAGAGGCGTGTGTTTGCGAAGTCACCGGGGAACTTGTATCGTTCGTGCAGCTTCGTGAAGAGGAGGATCCGCAAATTCCCTCGTTCACGTTGCCTTAGGTTCTCGGTGTTGATCGTGACGGTGCTCCGGACAATGCACCCGAGTTGTCCCGCGTACCCACTGACTAATTCTTTGGGCGCCGTTGGATGCCCACTGGAGGACACTTCAGTAAATTCCTCCTTGACGGTGCCGAGCACGTTCGGGCGCCGGTCCTTCCGTTGCCTCTTCGGTTGGCTGCCATCTGTGCGTTCGCTGCCATCATCAGTGGTGGCATCCCTGGCGGCACCATCAGTGGTGTCATCCCCGACGCCACTAGGGGTTGTGTAGTCGGGATCGGTGTCTTCCGCGGCGTCCTCATAGCGGTGAGGGTATTCCTCCATCTCCTGGGACAGCTCCCAGAATGGCTTGCCGCCGCCCGAACCGCCGGCCTCATCGTTGTTGGCCATGTTCGCTCTAAATAGGAAAAAAGTTTGGTCAAAAAGTTGGTTATTGTCAAGGAACAAGATCTCATCATTTAGGGTTTGTGAGGAATTATCATGGTCTCATCACTTAGGGTTTGTCGACACCGAGGCATCCTAAAAGCTACGGTCTCATCACTTAGGGTTTGTCGACACCGAGGCATACTAAGATACCCCGGCCCATGCATTAGTCGCAAGTACCCCATATGTCCTATTTTTAGCAAAGTCATGCTAAAATTCACGGAAAATTTCAGCATGACCTTTGCTGAAAATAGGACATATGGAGTACCCGAACTTGCCGGAACGGAAGTTAATCGACATTCCGGCAAACTCAAGGGCCTCTCGGGGTACCTGCAAAATCACCATGCCAAAAAATGGCATATCTTCCATATATGCACAACAAAATTTTGCTGTTGACTGCCTTCCTGTAAAGGTTATTATTACCAGCACTTTCCCTCCTTAAGAACAGTCATACCAATCATAAGAAGTCTTTTCCATCAGTATTATGGGTTGTGCTTCATCAAAGATGCACTCATGCATCTATTCTGTGCACTGTTGTAGATAAAGGTGGAAATATATGATTGGGACATAGAATGGAGGAGCACAACACTTGGTTCTGTTACTGTTCCAGTTGAGTCTGAGATGCAGAGTGGACTGTTTTTTCCATTACAATATACCCTAATATTGCATCCAAATAGCCAAGTGAAGAAGATATTATCATTTTTTATCAGCAATTTTTCATAGTAGTTACAAAAACTTCTTTCCAAACTTTGAAGTACTATTAGAATGTTGGTTGCTGAACTTTTATTTGTGAAGCCTGTGTCGGAAACTCGAAATCAAACAAAAAGCTTGGCAGGTGCACTTGAGACACAAACATTCCGTTATGTAACCCCCTCAGTAAACTAATACAAGACCTTTTAGGTCACTATATACCTCTGTACCAGATTTTAAGATGCCTTGTAATTTGGAACATCGGAAGTATTTTATAGTATAATATGTAGATATATAATCAGTGACGTGTGCGTGGGTGTGAGCAACCTAGCAATGTCATTACCCCCTCTGTCGTGATCTAAACGATCTTATATTACTACTACAGAGGGAGTACAATGCAATCAGTAGCGCCCATCACCCTTGACTGCGAGAATCAATCGAACACACAGGACCACGGCTGGATAGGAGCAAAACAAGGTATAATTATAGACAGATCAGCAAACCAATTGGCCGGCTGATATATTTACATCACCAATACAACCAGCGTTTGCATATACCCAAGAGCCTGGCTAGCCAATTAAGCTAGCGCATGAATGAATCGGCGTAAACCCTACGACGAATGCTTCACTGCCGGTTAACCAGGAGCTAACCAGCACATGACCCCAAAACAAAACAAAACAAAATCCAACCTAACTGAATATTATTGAGTTGCTATTAACAAAACCAGGCAGTCCAAAATATAAACAAAACTGAGTTGCTGTTAATACATCATTATCAGTATATAAACAAAACTGACTTGCTGTTAACAAAACCAGGCAGTCCACTATATATTTTTATGACAATATACATCATTATCAGGGCACATTATGGCCATTTTCTTACATGATGCTAACTGTACCTAACTGAATTTTTTGACAGTAGCTCAAGTAATGTTCTTGCTGTACCTAACTGAATTACATGATGCTAACTGTACCAAGACAATGGAGAAGCACTTGCTGCTAGTAATGTTCTTGAGACAAAGAAGCACTAATTTTTCTAAGTGTGATGAAGGGTCGTACCGCGCCGATGTGGTGCTTGGCCTCCGGCGAGGCCGCCGTCTCCTCCAGCCCCGGCCACGCCGCCGGGTCGATCTCCAGGAACCTGCTGCCGCGGGAGTCGTGCGTCCAGAGCGCCTTGGCGGCGTCCTCCCCGCTGCCGCCGGTGGAGCTGCTGCTGTCGCTGCCGCCGCTGGCGCTGCTGGCGCGCTCCTCGTCGTCGGCGGCGGAGGTAGGGGGGGAGCCGAGGAGGACGGACTGGTGGATCTGCGCCTGGCGGAGGTTACCTGGGAGGAGAAGGAGCGGAGGAGGGAGGCGGTGGGGTGGTGGTGGGGTGCGGCGGCGGTGGGGGACCGGCGGCGGGGCAGCAGGGGAGGGGAGGCGGCGGGGGAGACGGGGTCGGGACCCAGCGGCCGGCGGTGGCGTCGGAGGGGGCGGCGCCGCAGGGGATGGGGGGCTAGCTGTGGCGGCGACAGGGGAGGGGGATAAGAGGAGAACAAGTGCGGCGACAGGGGAGGGGATAAGAGGAGAGGGTGGCAGCGCTAACAATGGCGCACATCTCTGGTAGTGCGCCATTACTGCCATGGCCTAGTGGTTAAAAGAGTCCGCGTCTGTGTTATGGACAGAAGTACTGCCATGGCCTAGTGGTTGGACCCTTGATGTATAACCCAGCCAGCCAGGGTTCGAATCCTGGCGGCCCCATTTTTTTCAATCTTTAAAAAAAAATGTTTTTGATGTATATATGTCTATTGGTTGCACTAGTCCGGTCTTTAAACATTTTTTTTACCTTTTTCTGTGTTTTTTCTTTACTGTTTTTGTCAGTTCTTTTTTAGTTTTCTATTAAATATATTTGAATGTATTTGAGTATTTGAATGTATTTGAATGTAAATATTGTTAAACAACATACATTTGAATGTAAATATTGTTAAACAACATACATTTTAATGTATTTGAATATTTCCTATTAAATATATGTACATCTTTTAGGACAATATACGTGGGCTTATGTGTTTAGATTTAAGATTTGAATCATTGTGATAATTTAAGATTTGAGATAAAAGAATAGGAAAAAAAACATATACACCCTCCTCCAAGAAAGTCCCCAGCCGCCTCCTCCTCCTCCAAGAAAGGAAGTTAGGGTTTCTGCCTCTCGCCGGTGCCGGCGCAGGTCCGCCTCGTCTCCGGTGGCCCTAGGGCCATGGAGGCGCGGTGGATCCTGGCAAGGGCCGGCGGGAGGGCTTTGCTTTTAGTCGATTTTTTCAATCTTGCTAGGGTTTGTGTCCGGCTCAGGAAGACGAGACGGCGGCGGCTCCCTGAAGATGGAATAAAGGTCTCCCCGCCTAGCCCCCGTTCCGGCGATGCGTCTAGCATCGTTGGTGGGCGTGTGGAGGTATGTCTCCGGCAGATCTATCTTTGGTGGATTTGTTCGGATCTCGTCATTGTTCGTCTACGCTCTTGTGTCTTCGGTTTGGATCCTTCCGATCTACGTTATTTTTCATCGACGACGGTTGCTGTTCTGGGGTGCTGGTCCTATGGGGCCTTAGCACGACGACTTCCCGACTGTCTACTACAACAAGGTATGCCCGACTCCGGCGATGGAGGGGTGATGACGGCGGCGCGCCTTCGGCTCGCTTCAGTGCTTGTAGTCGTCGCTAGGTGGTCTACGGATCTGGATGTAATTTTTATTTCTGATGTTCGTTGTACTACCATGATTGAAGATGAATAGATTGGAAGTTTTCTCGCAAAAAAAAAAGAGATAAAAGAATAGGAAAATGCAAATGGAGTGATAAAACCATTGTGCAAAGATTTAGAATTAGATGACATGGTTGAAATCAAGTGATACATGTAATAATTTAGTTGCATGTAATAATTGAGCTTGCCACTGACACAGGTTGTGCTCGGCGCCCTGTGACAAGGCGAATATGAGTTTTTCTTCCGCGGAAGAATCCTCATGTAAAGGGTACGACAGAAGCTTCTCCTTGAACCAACGCGTGAAACATGAGTTGTGCTCTTTGATTATAGCTCCCTCCGTCCTCTGTTGGCCTCGGTCATTGTACGTCTTCTCAATAAAGATTTTGTGCTCTACCACCCAAGGATCGACCACGTCTATGTGTTGTAGCGCGACTAGGTTTGCTCTTTCAAAGTCGGCGAGTCGACCCATGAAGTCGACATGCATTTCGCGGCGACCCTCGCGGTGACCCCATCCAGCGAGCCTGCCGAGGTGCCTGTTGACGGGCAGACCAACGGGGTTCTCGATGCCTAGATAATTCGTGCAGAAGGAGATGCACTCTTCGGTCAGAAAGCCCTTTGCTATGCTTCCATCTGGACGTGCCCTGTTGCGAACGTATCCTTTGATGACACCATTCATCCTTTCAAACGGCATCATGCTGTGCAGGAACGTCGGCCCGAGTTGGATGATATCCTCCACGATATGGACCAGCAGATGCACCATAACGTCGAAGAATGCGGGCGGGAAGTAGATCTCAAGCTCGCATAGTATCACCACGATCTCTTCCTGTAGCCTTCTGAGTTGCCTCACGCCAACAGACTTCCGAGAGATGACGTCGAAAAAGTTGCATAGGCCAAATAGCGTGTCACGGACGTGCGCGTCCATGATCCCACGGATTGCAACTGGAAGTATCTGCGTCATCAGCACGTGACAGTCGTGAGACTTCATCCCGCTGAACTTCTGCTTCGCTGAGTCTAGGTATCTGCTTATCTTCCCCGCGTAACCGTAAGGAAGTTTTACTCCTACGAGGCAGGTGAAAAACTGCTCGATCTCCTTCTGACTTAGAGTGAAGCACGCGGGAGGGTAGTCATATTCGATCTTCTTGGCCTTTTTGCCTTTGCGATGACTTTCCGTGTCCTTCGCCTCATCATCATCATCATCATCATTAGGGCGCTAGAGCTCCTCCCTGATGCCCATTTTTTGCAAGTCTGCCCTTGCTTTCGGCCCATCTTTGGTCCTCTCTGGCATGTTGAGCAGGGTACCAAGCAGACTCTCGCACACGTTCTTCGTGATATGCATGACATCAAGGCTGTGAGGCACACGGAGGATCTTCCAGTACGGCAAGTCCCAGAAAACAGACCTCGTTTTCCATACCTTCAGCAGCGGCTCTGGCGCCTTTCGCTTCTTTCCCGGCAGTGGGCACTCTTTCCAATTTTTCAACAGCTCGTCTATTTCCTCGCCGCTCCTCGTACGTGGGGGTCTTCGGGTTTCGGTTTCACCATCGAACAGATCCTTGCGTTTTCTCCATGCGTCATCGTCGCGAAGCCACCTTCGATGTCCCATGAACACGGTTTTCGAAGACCCGGGATCTCTATCTAGCTGGCGATACGTTGTGTCATCCATGCACCTGACGCATGCACAAAATCAGTGGACCACCTGCCCCGCGACATATCCGTAACCGAGATAGTCATGCACCATCGTGAGCAGTGCGGCTCTCATAGGGAAATATTATTTCGCTGCGGCGTCCCACGTATTGGCTGGCGTTTTCCACAGCGTGTCTAGCTCCTCTTTCAGCAGCCCCAGATACAGATTGATGTCGTTCCCTGGTTGTTTCGGCCCTTCAATTAGCATACTCATGTGAATGTACTTCCTCTTCATGCACATCCAGGGGGGAAGGTTGTACATCCACACAAACACAGGCCAGGTGCTATGTGTGCTTCTCTGGCTGCCAAACGGATTGACTCCATCGGTGCTCGCGCCCAGCACGATGTTCCTTGGATCGTCCCCAAATTCTGTGTCTTCGAAGTTCAACGCTTGCCACTGGCTCGCGTCCTTAGGGTGACTCAGCATCTTGTCTTTTTTATTTATCTCCGGATCATTTCCGTCATCTTCTCGCTTCTTCTCCTCCCTATCCGCGTGCCAACGCAGGAGCTTTGCTAGCTTAGGGTCCGCGAAATACCGCTGCAGACGAGGAGTGATCGGAAAGTACCACACCACTTTTCGAGGAGCTTTCTTCCTCTTCTTGTATCGACTGACGCCGCACACCGGACATATGGTAGACTCCGCGTGCTCGTCCCGATAAATGATGCAATCGTTCATGCACACATGGTATTTCACGTGCGGTAAATCCTGAGGACACACGATTTTCTTCGCCTCCTCGAAACTGGTCGGGCACTTGTTCCCCTTCGGAAGACGTTCATGCCAGAATGACATGTTCTCGTCGAAGCATGCGTCGGTCATTTTGTGTTTTACCTTCATCTCCAGAGCCATGAGCGTTACTTTCAGGCGGGTATCCTCGGGCCTGCATCCTTCATACAATGGAGTAACCGCGTCTGTCTCCAGTTGATCCAGCTTGGCTTTCTCTCGGGCGGCAGCTCTTGCGTTACCCGTCTGCTTGCAAAGCAGCTCTTGAATATGAGGGTCATGCACCCAGCCCATCGATGGTCCATCGTCGTCTGCTCCGGCATCTTCATCTTCATGATCATGCCCTTCGTCTTGATCTTCCTCATCATCATGTCCGGCATCTTCTACATGATGACCGTGTCCTGCATCTACTTCGTGATCATGTCCTGGAGATTCTTCGTCTTCTCGCCCGCCCTCGCCGCTATTGTCTTGATGCCCTTCCTTTTTTCTGCTTGCCCGGCCCCCATGGATGACTTCATAGTCATCTTCATCACCTTGCCACCGATAGCCATCCATGAAACCACGCAAGAGCAAGTGGTCCTGCACCTGCCCGGAATCCGGGTCCGCAATAAGGCTCTTCAGCTTGCATCTTCGACACGGACATCTTATCTCCGTCTCGTTCTTTTGAAGCATCTCGGCCTTCGCGGAGCTCAAAAACCTATTTACGATGCCTTCGGTCATCGTGCGGACCATGGTCGCCTGCGGGGTAGAGCAAAATGATATTTTAGAACAAAAAAAAATTTGGCATGACTTTGCCTAAAAATAGGACCAAAAAGAATGCACATAGTGCCAAATTCTCGCCGAAACGGAAATGAATCAACATTTCGGCAAAATATTGGCAACTATCGCATTTCAAATACCGGTACCTGCAAACACAAACATATGCAACACCACAAACATATGTACATCTCTAGGCCATAAAAAGTGTGTACGTTGTTGGAGACGGAGAGAAAAGTAGATCTAGAACATAAAGAAAGCTTTCCCCTTACTTACCTATCAAAAAAAGGAAATTTAACCACTTAATTTGGGTGAATCAATGGTGCAAATGAGGTGAGGAGGAGGAGCAAGACGACCAGATTTGTTTTGGTGGAGGGGGGAAAGTGAGTGTGTGTGGTAGGTGGTGCCTGCCTAAGTAGCAAATGCTCCCAGGTTACCAGTGGCGCACCCCTTCACTGGTGCGCCACTAGTAGCCAGGAATACTAGTGGCGCACCAGTGAAGGGGTGCGCCACTGCTATGTTTTTTTTTTGGACCAGCCATGCCCAGCCTTACCAGTGGCGCACCAGGGCAAGGTGCGCCACTACTATTTTTTGATAGTAGTGGCGCACCTTGCCCTGGTGCGCCACTGGTAAGGCTGGGCATGGCTGGTATACTGTTCAAAAACTTACCAGTGGCGCACCAGGGCAAGGTGCGCCACTACTATTTTTGATAGTAGTGGCGCACCTTGCCCTGGTGCGCCACTGGTAAGGCTGGCATGGCTGGTATACTGTTCAAAAACTTAGTAGTGGCGCACCACACACCTGGTGCGCCACTAGTAATGTCACTATTAGTGGAGCACCTGTTTGTGGTGCGCCACTGCTATATAGTAGTGGCGCACCACATCTCTGGTGCGCCACTAATAGTGATATTACCTATAGCCTTTTTTCTAGTAGTGAGCAAGCCCTACATGCTAGTCTGGATGGAAGGAGAAGCCTCTTCGGTGCACCGAACACCCAAAAACTTGCCGTTTTGCATGGTTTATCACCCATACCGCTACCACCCACATTTTTTTCCATGCACATGTGTTGTTCTTGGACAAAACTGTGCATACCAGCTCTTCTACATTACATTCGTACTGTTCGAAAATAATAGGCCATTTCGAGTGGCGCAAAATGGCTCGTGGGCGCGAGCAAGTTACCCTGGAAGCCGGATTCACGATATCCCTCGTTGCTGAAATCCATTTGAGGTGTATCCGTAGAACGACCGTACCGTGGCCATACGAACTCCGTTTGAGCTCCATGACCTGCCAAAACGACCGCAGCGAAAATTCGTATCCTTCTGTCACAAACTTCGTCTGTTTCGGAATAATTTCGGAGGCCGAAAACGGCTTGCAGAATTGAGTTTCGGATGATTTAGTGGTTGGCGTGCACTCTTCTAGCATCTACCACCCTACCGTGAGCTCACCCACGGACAGATACTGCGACAATGACGTGCAGAACAATGTTACATGACTCTATTTCTGCACCAGCAAGCCCTACATGCTAGTCTGGATGGAAGGAGAAGCCTCTTCGGTGCACCGAACACCCAAAAACTTGCCGTTTTGCATGGTTTATCACCCATACCGCTACCACCCACATTTTTGTCCATGCACATGTGTTGTTCTTGGACAAAACTGTGCATACCAGCTCTTCTACATTACATTCGTACTGTTCGAAAATAATAGGCCATTTCGAGTGGCGCAAAATGGCTCGTGGGCGCGAGCAAGTTTCCCTGGAAGCCGGATTCACGATATCCCTCGTTGCTGAAATCCATTTGAGGTGTATCCGTAGAACGACCGTACCCTGGCCATACGAACTCCGTTTGGGCTCCATGACCTGCCAAAACGACCGCAGCGAAAATTCATATCCTTCTATCACACACTTCGTCTGTTTCGAAATAATTTCGGAGGCCGAAAACGGCTTGCAGAATTGAGTTTCGGATGATTTAGTGGTTGGCGTGCACTCTTCTAGCGTCTACCACCCTACCGTGAGCTCACCCACGGACAGATACTGCGACAATGACCTGCAGAACAATGTTACATGACTCTATTTCTGCACCAGCAAGCCCTACATGCTAGTCTGGATGGAAGGAGAAGCCTCTTCGGTGCACCGAACACCCAAAAACTTGCCGTTTTGCATGGTTTATCACCCATACCGCTACCACCCACATTTTTGTCCATGCACATGTGTTGTTCTTGGACAAAACTGTGCGTACCAGCTCTTCTACATTACATTCGTACTGTTCGAAAATAATAGGCCATTTCGAGTGGCGCAAAATGGCTCGTGGGCGCGAGCAAGTTACCCTGGAAGCCGGATTCACGATATCCCTCGTTGCTGAAATCCATTTGAGGTGTCTCCGTAGAACGACCGTACCCTGGCCATACGAACTCCGTTTGGGCTCCATGTCGTGCCAAGACGACCGCAGCGAAAATTCGTATCCTTCTGTCACAAACTTCGTCTGTTTCGAAATAATTTCGGAGGCCGAAATCGGCTTGTAGAATTGAGTTTCGGATGATTTAGTGGTTGGCGTGCACTCTTCTAGCGTCTACCACCCTACCGTGAGCTCACCCACGGACAGATACTGCGACAATGAGCTACAGAACAATGTTACATGACTCTATTTCTGCACCAGCAAGCCCTACATGCTAGTCTGGATGGAAGGAGAAGCCTCTTCGGTGCACCGAACACCCAAAAACTTGCCGTTTTGCATGGTTTATCACCCATACCGCTACCACCCACATTTTTGTCCATGCACATGTGTTGTTCTTGGACAAAACTGTGCATACCATCTCTTCTACATTACATTCGTACTGTTCGAAAATAATAGGCCATTTCGAGTGGCGCAAAATGGCTCGTGGGCGCGAGCAAGTGTAGGATCGAAAGTAGGTCTAGAGGGGGGGTGATTAGACTACTTGACAATATAAAAATCTGCCTTTTAGATCATGCAAAGTTTTAGGCAGTTTCACAATTAAGATCACAACAAGTATCACCCTACACATGCAATTCTAGAGTGTATGCAGCGGAAAGTAAATTGCACATGTAAAATAGAGGTGGAGAAGATCAAACGCAGTTTGGTGACACGGAGATTTTTGTCGTGGTTCCGATAGGTGGTGCTATCGTACATCCACGTTGATGGAGACTTCAACCCACGGAGGGTAACGGCTGCGCGAGTCCACGGAGGGCTCCACCCACGAAGGGTCCACGAAGAAGCAACCTTGTCTATTCCATCACGGCCTACGCCCACGGAGGACTAGCCTTACTCGGGGTAGATCTTCACGAAGTAGGCGATCTCCTTGCCCTTACAAACTTCTTGGTTCAACTCCACATCACGACGGAGGCTCCCAAGCGACACCTAACCAATCTAGGAGGCACCACCCCCCAAAAGGTAATAGACGGTGTTGATGGTGATGAACTCCTTGCTCTTGTGCTTCAAATGATAAACTCCCCAACACTCAACTCTCCTCACTGATATGACTGTGGTGGAAGAAGGATTTGAGTGGAAAGCAACTTGGGAAGGCTAGAGATCAAGTTTCATATGGTAGGAATGGAATGGCTTGATCTCAACACAAGGGTAGGTGGTTCACTTCTCAGAAAGTGTATGGTAGAAGTGGTGGTACTTTCTGATGGCTCTCCTCACGAATGAGGAGGGGGTGGAGGGGTATATATAGCCTCCACACAAAATCCAACCGTTACACACACATTTGACCAATCTCGGTCAGACCGAAGTGAAAACTCGGTTAGACCGAAAGTTCAAATATAGTGAACGTTGGGATTTTCGGTGGGACCGAAAATACCATCTCGGTGAGACCGAAAGTGTATCTGATATGAACGTTGGAGATTTCGGTGAGACCGAGAAAGAAAACTCGGTTGGACCGATTTGAGAAAGAGTAGGAACATGCCAGAATCGATTTGACCGAAAATGAATTATCGGTGAGACCGATTTGAGCCAAGACAGAAGCTTGTCCATTTCGGTGAGACCGATAATACAAACTCGGTTATTCCGAAATGATGTGAAGTGGTTACAGAAGGTTGGCAGTTCAGTTTCGGTGAGACCGATCTCAAACTCGGTGTGACCGATTTTTCTAGGGTTTGGAATATGGCAGAAGTGGTTCATCTCGGTGGGACTGAGTTGGAAGAATCGGTTTGTCCGAGATTACTTATGAGTGTGTATAATAGTGAAAGGTGCTGATAGTTGAAGGAGCTAAATCACTAAGCACTTGAGCAACCAGATCATCAACACAACCTCATCCCCTTTTAATAGGATTGGTTTCCTATGGACTCAATGTGATCTTTGATCACTAAACCAGAAATGGAGTCTTGAGCTTTTGCCAATGCTTGCCTTAGCATTTGAGGGGTCCACTTCTTCAGTCATCTTGCCATTCCAATGTGATTGGGTTTCCTGAAACATACTTGATAAAAGTATTAGTCCAACCACAAAGTATGTTGTCATTAATTACCAAAACCACCCAGGGAGCAAATGTGCTTTCAGGCGCCAAGGACCTGAACACCAAAGTGATATGCCGGCTCATCAAAATTTGAGCTGTAATTGCGATAACTTTCATTTTTTCCAATCCTGCAGGCCATTTTTGAGGGCCAAGACGACCCTTTTTGGGCTCAGAATTTTCCACGCACGTGATCCTGTGTGTGCACGTATGTAAAATCCTCCAGATCGTAAAAACTAGAAGTCCTATCACCTCAATTCCCCAATAGCTTTCCAACGCCTATGAAAACGACGAAATCGGTGCTTGTTCTCACTTGCTTTGAGAGTCTCGATCAATTCGGACTCTAGGTTGATTTTTGTATTTTCTTTGATCACCGTTTCTTTGCGAGAGTTGGCCTAACACCCTATTGTATCCATACATGGGTGGGGCGCCAGGGACCTGAACACCAAAGTGATATGCCGGCTCATCAAAATTTGAGCTGTAATTGCAATAACTTTCATTTTTTCAAATCCTGCAGGCCATTTTTGAGGGCCAAGACGACCCTTTTTGGTCTCAAAATTTTCCGCGCACGTGATCCAGTGTGTGCACGTATGTAAAATCCTCCAGATCGTAAACACTAGAAGTCCTATCACCGCAATTCCCCAATAGCTTTCCAACGCCTATGAAAATGACGAAATCGGAGCTTGTTCTCACTTGCTTTGAGAGTCTCGATCAATTCGGACTCTAGGTTGATTTTTGTATTTTCTTTGATCACCGTTTCTTCGCGAGAGTTGGCCTAACACCCTATTGTATCCATACATGGGTGGGGCGCCCAGGACCTGAACACCAAAGTGATATGCCGGCTCATCAAAATTTGAGCTGTAATTGCGATAACTTTCATTTTTTCCAATCCTGCAAGCCATTTTTGAGGGCCAAGACAACCCTTTTTGGGCTCAGAATTTTCCACGCATGTGATCCTGTGTGTGCACGTATGTAAAATCCTCCAGATCGTAAAAACTAGAAGTCCTATCACATCAATTCCCCAATAGCTTTCCAACGCCTATGAAAACGACGAAATCGGTGCTTGTTCTCACTTGCTTTGAGAGTCTCGATCAATTCAGACTCTAGGTTGATTTTTGTATTTTCTTTGATCACCGTTTCTTCGCGAGAGTTGGCCCAACACCCTATTGTATCCATACATGGGTGGGGCGCCAAGGACCTGAACACCAAAGTGATATGCCTGCTCATCAAAATTTGAGCTGTAATTGCGATAACTTTCATTTTTTCCAATCCTGCGGGCCATTTTTGAGGGCCAAGACGACCCTTTTTGGTCTCAAAAGTTTCCGCGCACGTGATCCTGTGTGTGCACGTATGTAAAATCCTCTAGATCCTAAAAACTAGAAGTCCTATCACCTCAATTCCCCAATAGCTTTCCAACGCCTATGAAAATGACGAAATCGGAGCTTGTTCTCACTTGCTTTGAGAGTCTCGATCAATTCGGACTCTAGGTTGATTTTTGTATTTTCTTTGATCACCGTTTCTTCGCGAGAGTTGGCCTAACACCCTATTGTATCCATACATGGGTGGGGCGCCAAGGACCTGAACACCAAAGTGATATGCCGGCTCATCAAAATTTGAGCTGTAATTGCGATAACTTTCATTTTTTCCAATCCTGCAGCCCATTTTTGAGGGCCAAGACGACCCTTTTTGGTCTCAAAATTTTCCGCGCACGTGATCCTGTGTGCGCACGTATGTAAAATCCTCCAGATCGTAAAAACTAGAAGTCCTATCACCTCAATTCCCCAATAGCTTTCCAACGCCTATGAAAATGACGAAATCGGAGCTTGTTCTCACTTGCTTTGAGAGTCTCGATCAATTCGGACTCTAGGTTGATTTTTGTATTTTCTTTGATCACCGTTTCTTCGCGAGAGTTGGCCTAACACCCTATTGTATCCATACATGGGTGGGGCGCCAAGGACCTGAACACCAAAGTGATATGCCGGCTCATCAAAATTTGAGCTGTAATTCCGATAACTTTCATTTTTTCCAATCCTGCAGGCCATTTTTGAGGGCCAAGACGACCCTTTTTGGGCTCAGAATTTTCCACGCACGTGATCCTGTGTGTGCACGTATGTAAAATCCTCCTGATCGTAAAAACTAGAAGTCCTATCACCTCAATTCCCCAATAGCTTTCCAACGCCTATGAAAACGACGAAATCGGTGCTTGTTCTCACTTGCTTTGAGAGTCTCGATCAATTCGGACTCTAGGTTGATTTTTGTATTTTCTTTGATCACCGTTTCTTCGCGAGAGCTGGCCTAACACCCTATTGTATCCATACATGGGTGGGGCGCCAAGGACCTGAACACCAAAGTGATATGCCGGCTCATCAAAATTTGAGCTGTAATTGCGATAACACTACTAGAAAAAAGGCTATTAGTGGCGCACCCAATATTGCTATTAGTGGCGCACCATGGGTGGGCCACTAATACCACGCCACTAATAAGGAATACTAGTGGCGCACCAGTGGTGCGCCACTGTTAATCCCAATAACAGTGGCGCACCACTGGTGCGCCACTGGTATGCCTATGTGGTGCGCCACTGGTAACCCTAAGGGGTGCGCCACTGATAACCCTAAGGGGTGCGCCACTGATATCCCCACTAGGTGCGCCACTAATGTGCTATATGATGCGCCACTGATAACCCTAAGGGGTGCGCCACTGATAACCCTAAGGGGTGCGCCACTGATATCTCCACTAGGTGCGCCACTAATGTGCTATATGATGCGCCACTACTATTATTTCTAGGAATTTCTTTTTGCATTTCTGGTATTTGCACAGGTTACAAAATACAATACATCACAGAATATAAACAGCACATAATACAATACATCACAGAATATAAACAGCACATAATACAATACATCACAGAATATAAACAGCACATAATACAATTCATCACATTAGTCTCCGAATTCGAAATAGCGAACAAAGTTCAAATATTAGACAAGTTTAGGTCTCGAGACCGAGTAGCGAGTTTGTCGTCACATTACAAAGTTGATATCATCTAAACTACCATCACATAGAAGAGAGCTGCGGTCACGATGAGCATCATCGCGATGAAACTAGTCTTCATCCGGTTCCTACTCCGCTCCCTCCTCTCTCCCTCTAGATAGCGCTCGTATCTAGCTTCCGCCTCCGCCCTAGTGGTGTACCCTTTGTAACTGTTACCGCTGAAACGGTGAACCTGTCTCCGACACTCCTCCCAGTCGTCATAGACTCCGGGAACCCTACCCTTGTACACGACGTACGACGGCATCTCTATGCACTAGACAAACAAAACGTTAGTAGCAATTCACAGATAATATATAAGTATGCAACAAAAGGATCGGAAGAGAAAAGCAACACATTAATAGCACGGTTCATGGTCCTACTAATAAATAGCATCGATTACATATAAGTTGAACGACTGTCCAAACTAAAGAGACATACAAGTTCATTAAAGTTTAATTACTACACGAGCTAATCGACATTTCAGAACTACATACCATCAATACTTTCTTCGACTCGACTCAGGGACCGGAGCGTGGATGAAGCCGCCGTCATCCGTCGGTGTCATGAATGTGCGGTCGTTGTCAGCCTGCATTTGTAGCGTTGTTTCTATTTCACTGTTGGACGGTTGATATTTGAGGTGGAACTGCCCCGAGGTACGAAGGACATCTTGACAGATGATTTCCGCAAACTCCGACTGGATGCGAAAGAATTCTTGTCTGATGTCCATGTCCTGGATTGCCGACAAGCGTGCGGCCCAATCTTGGAGACCCTTTGGTAGCATAAGGTGATTATGGTCCCGTACGATCGCCCGCATGTGATGGAGGGCGTAGTAGGCATCCTTCTGACTGCTAGGCGGCTGCTTGACGCAGGGGAACGTCGTTACGTGGGTGAACACGTGCTTGCCGTACCTACACATTTCCTTCCTGAAGGTGCCTCCAGATTTGGCGTAGCCGGGGAGAGCATCATCAAGAACTTTCTTGATATTTGTGTAGTTTTTCTTCGACTGACGGTCCGAGTCGAAATACGTGGCCGTGGAATATTTCGGGCTTAAGAGGATGAGTGTGCAACGTGTGTCACTGCACAAAACACGGAATGTTAGGGAAAAAAAGAACGATCGAAATCTAAGAAATCATATGTTACGGGGGCGGTGAGGGGATGACTTACTCGGGAAAGTAAGGCACGAGGAAGGTATCCTTATCTTTGTTCGCCATAATGACGCCTTCGAGGTATGAACTCGCGACTCGCCGGTCCCCAGCGCTGTCCAAGTGCTTGGCACGCATGTAGAAGGGGTCGACTATCACGATGTCCGGGGTCTTGTCTCTAATGATCTGCATCTCCATATTGAGCGAAAATAGCCGAATGAAGGTGTAGTGCAGTGGATGAAGGTTAAACATAGCGAAGATGTCATCAAACCGCAGGACGATCATACTCCCGATGGTGCCATCGACAAAGCCCTTGCCCTCTGGCACCTTGGCCACGAAAACCGGGTATGAGTCATCTTTCTCGGAGAGACGCCGCTTCTCCATAGAAAGAACACTGTCATGCAGACTCCGCATAGCACCGGTTGCAGCCTTGAACAGATTAGCCGGTAGCATCGGCCTACCCGCCACATGCACCGCCCTCATGATATCCTTAGGTATTGGTGGCCCGTCCTGAGCACGGATCGTACTCGGTGCCGGCTGGCTCGCACCCTTGTTAGTTTTTCTTTTCCGTCCCTTCTTTGGCTTCTGCTGATGTAATGGGATCGAGGTCTGCTCAGAGACCACCTTCTTGAGTGTGGTGGGGCTGATAATATTTCCCACCTCGGCTGCTTGAGTCTCGGTGAAGGCGGCAGCTGGAGGCGTCTCCTGAGAACCGAACAGACGACGCCTGTTGCAATTGGGTTTCTCCGCGGTACCAGCTAGATCGCGATCGACTTTTGCAGGGTTGGGTTCTTGAGAAGGAGGCGCCAAGAATTCGTCACCGTACCCACCATGTTCGTTGAAGTAGTCATCGACGTTGACAAATGTACCGTCGTGACGGTGCTCCGGACAATGCACCCGAGTTGTCCCCCGTACCCACTGACTAATTCTTTGGGCGCCGTTGGATGCCCACTGGAGGACACTTCAGTAAATTCCTCCTTGACGGTGCCGAGCACGTTCGGGCGCCGGTCCTTCCGTTGCCTCTTCGGTTGGCTGCCATCTGTGCGTTCGCTGCCATCATCAGTGGTGGCATCCCCGGCGACACCATCAGTGGTGTCATCCCCGACGCCACTAGGGGTTGTGTAGTCGGGATCGGTGTCTTCCGCGGCGTCCTCATAGCGGTGAGGGTATTCCTCCATCTCCTGGGACAGCTCCCAGAATGGCTTGCCGCCGCCCGAACCGCCGGCCTCATCGTTGTCGGCCATGTTCGCTCTAAATAGGAAAAAAGTTTGGTCAAAAAGTTGGTTATTGTCAAGGAACAAGATCTCATCATTTAGGGTTTGTGAGGAATTATCATGGTCTCATCACTTAGGGTTTGTCGACACCGAGGCATCCTAAAAGCTACGGTCTCATCACTTAGGGTTTGTCGACACCGAGGCATACTAAGATACCCCGGCCCATGCATTAGTCGCAAGTACCCCATATGTCCTATTTTTAGCAAAGTCATGCTAAAATTCACGGAAAATTTCAGCATGACCTTTGCTGAAAATAGGACATATGGAGTACCCGAACTTGCCGGAACGGAAGTTAATCGACATTCCGGCAAACTCAAGGGCCTCTCGGGGTACCTGCACACATGGTATTTCACGTGCGGTAAATCCAGAGGACACACGATTTTCTTCGCCTCCTCGAAACTGGTCGGGCACTTGTTCCCCTTCGGAAGACGTTCGTGCCAGAATGACATGTTCTCGTCGAAGCATGCGTCGGTCATTTTGTGTTTTACCTTCATCTCCAGAGCCATGAGCGTTACTTTCAGGCGGGTATCCTCGGGCCTGCATCCTTCATACAATGGAGTAACCGCGTCTGTCTCCAGTTGATCCAGCTTGGCTTTCTCTCGGGCGGCAGCTCTTGCGTTACCCGTCTGCTTGCGAAGCAGCTCTTGAATATGAGGGTCATGCACCCAGCCCATCGATGGTCCATCGTCGTCTGCTCCGGCATCTTCATCTTCATGATCATGCCCTTCGTCTTGATCTTCCTCATCATCATGTCCGACATCTTCTACATGATGACCGTGTCCTGCATCTACTTCGTGATCATGTCCTGGAGATTCTTCGTCTTCTCGACCGCCCTCGCCGCTATTGTCTTGCTGCCCTTCCTTTTTTCTGCTTGCCCGGCCCCCATGGATGACTTCATAGTCATCTTCATCACCTTGCCACCGATAGCCATCCATGAAACCACGCAAGAGCAAGTGGTCCTGCACCTGCCCGGAATCCGGGTCCGCAATAAGGCTCTTCAGCTTGCATCTTCGACACGGACATCTTATCTCCGTCTCGTTCTTTTGAAGCATCTCGGCCTTCGCGGAGCTCAAAAACCTATTTACGATGCCTTCGGTCATCGTGCGGACCATGGTCGCCTGCGGGGTAGAGCAAAATGATATTTTAGAACAAAAAAAAATTTGGCATGACTTTGCCTAAAAATAGGACCAAAAAGAATGCACATAGTGCCAAATTCTCGCCGAAACGGAAATGAATCAACATTCCGGCAAAATATTGGCAACTATCGCATTTCAAATACCGGTACCTGCAAACACAAACATATGCAACACCACAAACATATGTACATCTCTAGGCCACAAAATGATATGCAACACCACAAACGTTGTTGGAGACGGAGAGAAAAGTAGATCTAGAACATAAAGAAAGCTTTCCCCTTACTTACCTATCAAAAAAAGGAAATTTAACCACTTAATTTGGGTGAATCAATGGTGCAAATGAGGTGAGGAGGAGGAGCAAGACGACCAGATTTGTTTTGGTGGAGGGGGGAAAGTGAGTGTATGTGGTAGGTGGTGGCTGCCTAAGTAGCAAATGCTCCCAGGTTACCAGTGGCGCACCCCTTCACTGGTGCGCCACTAGTATCCAGGAATACTAGTGGCGCACCAGTGAAGGGGTGCGCCACTGCTATTTTTTTTTTTGGACCACCGCCATGCCCAGCCTTACCAGTGGCGCACCAGGGCAAGGTGCGCCACTACTATTTTATATAGTAGTGGCGCATCTTGCCCTGGTGCGCCACTGGTAAGGCTGGGCATGGCTGGTATACTGTTCAAAAACTTACCAGTGGCGCACCAGGGCAAGGTGCGCCACTACTATTTTTGATAGTAGTGGCGCACCTTGCCCTGGTGCGCCACTGGTAAGGCTGGCATGGCTGGTATACTGTTCAAAAACTTACCAGTGGCGCACCGCACACCTGGTGCGCCACTAGTAATGTCACTATTAGTGGAGCACCTGTTTGTGGTGCGCCACTGCTATATAGTAGTGGCGCACCACATCTCTGGTGCGCCACTAATAGTGATATTACCTATAGCCTTTTTTCTAGTAGTGGAAGTGCATAAATATCATAGCAATATCACACAAAAGAGGCATGGAGCAAGCAGAAATTATAGATACGATTTGGACGTATCAATGCCCTAATGACTGCATCCTCTATCGCGGTGCATACAAGGATCTGAACACATGCCCGGTATGCGGTGCATTGCGGTATAAGATCAGACGAGATGACCCTGGTGATGTTGATGGCTCACTACTAGAAAAAAGGCTATTAGTGGCGCACCCAATATTGCTATTAGTGGCGCACCATGGGTGGGCCACTAATACCACGCCACTAATAAGGAATACTAGTGGCGCACCAGTGGTGCGCCACTGTTAATCCCAATAACAGTGGCGCACCACTGGTGCGCCACTGGTATGCCTATGTGGTGCGCCACTGGTAACCCTAAGGGGTGCGCCACTGATAACCCTAAGGGGTGCGCCACTGATATCCCCACTAGGTGCGCCACTAATGTGCTATATGATGCGCCACTGATAACCCTAAGGGGTGCGCCACTGATAACCCTAAGGGGTGCGCCACTGATATCTCCACTAGGTGCGCCACTAATGTGCTATATGATGCGCCACTACTATTATTTCTAGGAATTTCTTTTTGCATTTCTGGTATTTGCACAGGTTACAAAATACAATACATCACAGAATATAAACAGCACATAATACAATACATCACAGAATATAAACAGCACATAATACAATACATCACAGAATATAAACAGCACATAATACAATTCATCACATTAGTCTCCGAATTCGAAATAGCGAACAAAGTTCAAATATTAGACAAGTTTAGGTCTCGAGACCGAGTAGCGAGTTTGTCGTCACATTACAAAGTTGATATCATCTAAACTACCATCACATAGAAGAGAGCTGCGGTCACGATGAGCATCATCGCGATGAAACTAGTCTTCATCCGGTTCCTCCTCCGCTCCCTCCTCTCTCCCTCTAGATAGCGCTCGTATCTAGCTTCCGCCTCCGCCCTAGTGGTGTACCCTTTGTAACTGTTACCGCTGAAACGGTGAACCTGTCTCCGACACTCCTCCCAGTCGTCATAGACTCCGGGAACCCTACCCTTGTACACGACGTACGACGGCATCTCTATGCACTAGACAAACAAAACGTTAGTAGCAATTCACAGATAATATATAAGTATGCAACAAAAGGATCGGAAGAGAAAATCAACACATTAATAGCACGGTTCATGGTCCTACTAATAAATAGCATCGATTACATATAAGTTGAACGACTGTCCAAACTAAAGAGACATACAAGTTCATTAAAGTTTAATTCCAACACGAGCTAATCGACATTTCAGAACTACATACCATCAATACTTTCTTCGACTCGACTCAGGGACCGGAGCGTGGATGAAGCCGCCGTCATCCGTCGGCGTCATGAATGTGCGGTCGTTGTCAGCCTGCATTTGTAGCGTTGTTTCTATTTCACTGTTGGACGGTTGATATTTGAGGTGGAACTGCCCCGAGGTACGAAGGACATCTTGACAGATGATTTCCGCAAACTCCGACTGGATGCGAAAGAATTCTTGTCTGATGTCCATGTCCTGGATTGCCGACAAGCGTGCGGCCCAATCTTGGAGACCCTTTGGTAGCATAAGGTGATTATGGTCCCGTACGATCGCCCGCATGTGATGGAGGGCGTAGTAGGCATCCTTCTGACTGCTAGGCGGCTGCTTGACGCAGGGGAACGTCGTTACGTGGGTGAACACGTGCTTGCCGTACCTACACATTTCCTTCCTGAAGGTGCCTCCAGATTTGGCGTAGCCGGGGAGAGCATCATCAAGAACTTTCTTGATATTTGTGTAGTTTTTCTTCGACTGATGGTCCGAGTCGAAATACGTGGCCGTGGAATATTTCGGGCTGAAGAGGATGAGTGTGCAACGTGTGTCACTGCACAAAACACGGAATGTTAGGAAAAAAAAAGAACGATCGAAATCTAAGAAATCATATGTTACGGGGCGGTGAGGGGATGACTTACTCGGGAAAGTAAGGCACGAGGAAGGTATCCTTATCTTTGTTCGCCATAATGACGCCTTCGAGGTATGAACTCGCGACTTGCCGGTCCCCAGCGCTGTCCAAGTGCTTGGCACGCATGTAGAAGGGGTCGACTATCACGATGTCCGGGGTCTTGTCTCTAATGATCTGCATCTCCATATTGAGCGAAAATAGCCGAATGAAGGTGTAGTGCAGCGGATGAAGGTTAAACATAGCGAAGATGTCATCAAACCGCAGGACGATCATACTCCCGATGGTGCCATCGACAAAGCCCTTGCCCTCTGGCACCTTGGCCATGAAAACCGGGTATGAGTCATCTTTCTCGGAGAGACGCCGCTTCTCCATAGAAAGAACACTGTCATGCAGACTCCGCATAGCACCGGTTGCAGCCTTGAACAGATTAGCCGGTAGCATCGGCCTACCCGCCACATGCACCGCCCTCATGATATCCTTAGGTATTGGTGGCCCGTCCTGAGCACGGATCGTACTCGGTGCCGGCTGGCTCGCACCCTTGTTAGTTTTTCTTTTCCGTCCCTTCTTTGGCTTCTGCTGATGTAATGGGATCGAGGTCTGCTCAGAGACCACCTTCTTGAGTGTGGTGGGGCTGATAATATTTCCCACCTCGGCTGCTTGAGTCTCGGTGAAGGCGGCAGCTGGAGGCGTCTCCTGAGAACCGAACAGACGACGCCTGTTGCAATTGGGTTTCTCCGCGGTACCAGCTAGATCGCGATCGACTTTTGCAGGGTTGGGTTCTTGAGAAGGAGGCGCCAAGAATTCGTCACCGTACCCACCATGTTCGTTGAAGTAGTCATCGACGTTGACAAATGTACCGTCGTGACGGTGCTCCGGACAATGCACCCGAGTTGTCCCCCGTACCCACTGACTAATTCTTTGGGCGCCGTTGGATGCCCACTGGAGGACACTTCAGTAAATTCCTCCTTGACGGTGCCGAGCACGTTCGGGCGCCGGTCCTTCCGTTGCCTCTTCGGTTGGCTGCCATCTGTGCGTTCGCTGCCATCATCAGTGGTGGCATCCCCGGCGACACCATCAGTGGTGTCATCCCCGACGCCACTAGGGGTTGTGTAGTCGGGATCGGTGTCTTCCGCGGCGTCCTCATAGCGGTGAGGGTATTCCTCCATCTCCTGGGACAGCTCCCAGAATGGCTTGCCGCCGCCCGAACCGCCGGCCTCATCGTTGTCGGCCATGTTCGCTCTAAATAGGAAAAAAGTTTGGTCAAAAAGTTGGTTATTGTCAAGGAACAAGATCTCATCATTTAGGGTTTGTGAGGAATTATCATGGTCTCATCACTTAGGGTTTGTCGACACCGAGGCATCCTAAAAGCTACGGTCTCATCACTTAGGGTTTGTCGACACCGAGGCATACTAAGATACCCCGGCCCATGCATTAGTCGCAAGTACCCCATATGTCCTATTTTTAGCAAAGTCATGCTAAAATTCACGGAAAATTTCAGCATGACCTTTGCTGAAAATAGGACATATGGAGTACCTGAACTTGCCGGAACGGAAGTTAATCGACATTCCGGCAAACTCAAGGGCCTCTCGGGGTACCTGCAAAATCACCATGCCAAAAAATGGCATATCTTCCATATATGCACAACAAAATTTTGCTGTTGACTGCCTTCCTGTAAAGGTTATTATTACCAGCACTTTCCCTCCTTAAGAACAGTCATACCAATCATAAGAAGTCTTTTCCATCAGTATTATGGGTTGTGCTTCATCAAAGATGCACTCATGCATCTATTCTGTGCACTGTTGTAGATAAAGGTGGAAATATATGATTGGGACATAGTATGGAGGAGCACAACACTTGGTTCTGTTACTGTTCCAGTTGAGTCTGAGATGCAGAGTGGACTGTTTTTTCCATTACAATATACCCTAATATTGCATCCAAATAGCCAAGTGAAGAAGATATTATCATTTTTTATCAGCAATTTTTCATAGTAGTTACAAAAACTTCTTTCCAAACTTTGAAGTACTATTAGAATGTTGGTTGCTGAACTTTTATTTGTGAAGCCTGTGTCGGAAACTCGAAATCAAACAAAAAGCTTGGCAGGTGCACTTGAGACACAAACATTCCGTTATGTAACCCCCTCAGTAAACTAATACAAGACCTTTTAGGTCACTATATACCTCTGTACCAGATTTTAAGATGCCTTGTAATTTGGAACATCGGAAGTATTTTATAGTATAATATGTAGATATATAATCAGTGACGTGTGCGTGGGTGTGAGCAACCTAGCAATGTCATTACCCCCTCTGTCGTGATCTAAACGATCTTATATTACTACTACAGAGGGAGTACAATGCAATCAGTAGCGCCCATCACCCTTGACCGCGAGAATCAATCGAACACACAGGACCACGGCTGGATAGGAGCAAAACAAGGTATAATTATAGACAGATCAGCAAACCAATTGGCCGGCTGATATATTTACATCACCAATACAACCAGCGTTTGCATATACCCAAGAGCCTGGCTAGCCAATTAAGCTAGCGCATGAATGAATCGGCGTAAACCCTACGACGAATGCTTCACTGCCGGTTAACCAGGAGCTAACCAGCACATGACCCCAAAACAAAACAAAACAAAATCCAACCTAACTGAATATTATTGAGTTGCTGTTAACAAAACCAGGCAGTCCAAAATATAAACAAAACTGAGTTGCTGTTAATACATCATTATCAGTATATAAACAAAACTGACTTGCTGTTAACAAAACCAGGCAGTCCACTATATATTTTTATGACAATATACATCATTATCAGGGCACATTATGGCCATTTTCTTACATGATGCTAACTGTACCTAACTGAATTTTTTGACAGTAGCTCAAGTAATGTTCTTGTTGTACCTAACTGAATTACATGATGCTAACTGTACCAAGACAATGGAGAAGCACTTGCTGCTAGTAATGTTCTTGAGACAAAGAAGCACTAATTTTTCTAAGTGTGATGAAGGGTCGTACCGTGCCGATGTGGTGCTTGGCCTCCGGCGAGGCCGCCGTCTCCTCCAGCCCCGGCCACGCCACCGGGTCGATCTCCAGGAACCTGCTGCCGCGGGAGTCGTGCGTCCAGAGCGCCTTGGCGGCGTCCTCCCCGCTGCCGCCGGTGGAGCTGCTGCTGTCGCTGCCGCCGCTGGCGCTGCTGGCGCGCTCCTCGTCGTCGGCGGCGGAGGTAGGGGGGAGCCGAGGAGGACGGACTGGTGGATCTGCGCCTGGCGGAGGTTACCTGGGAGGAGAAGGAGCGGAGGAGGGAGGCGGTGGGGTGGTGGTGGGGTGCGGCGGCGGTGGGGGAACGGCGGCGGGGCAGCAGGGGAGGGGAGGCGGCGGGGGAGACGGGGTCGGGACCCAGCGGCCGGCGGTGGCGTCGGAGGGGGCGGCGCCGCAGGGGATGGGGGGCTAGCTGTGGCGGCGACAGGGGAGGGGATAAGAGGAGAACAAGTGCGGCGACAGGGGAGGGGATAAGAGGAGAGGGTGGCAGCGCTAACAATGGCGCACATCTCTGGTAGTGCGCCATTACTGCCATGGCCTAGTGGTTAAAAGAGTCCGCGTCTGTGTTATGGACAGAAGTACTGCCATGGCCTAGTGGTTGGACCCTTGATGTATAACCCAGCCAGCCAGGGTTCGAATCCTGGCGGCCCCATTTTTTTCAATCTTTAAAAAAAAATGTTTTTGATGTATATATGTCTATTGGTTGCACTAGTCCGGTCTTTAAACATTTTTTTTACCTTTTTCTGTGTTTTTTCTTTACTGTTTTTGTCAGTTCTTTTTTAGTTTTCTATTAAATATATTTGAATGTATTTGAGTATTTGAATGTATTTGAATGTAAATATTGTTAAACAACATACATTTGAATGTAAATATTGTTAAACAACATACATTTTAATGTATTTGAATATTTCCTATTAAATATATGTACATCTTTTAGGACAATATACGTGGGCTTATGTGTTTAGATTTAAGATTTGAATCATTGTGATAATTTAAGATTTGAGATAAAAGAATAGGAAAAAAAACATATACACCCTCCTCCAAGAAAGTCCCCAGCCGCCTCCTCCTCCTCCAAGAAAGGAAGTTAGGGTTTCTGCCTCTCGCCGGTGTCGGCGCAGGTCCGCCTCGTCTCCGGTGGCCCTAGGGCCATGGAGGCGCGGTGGATCCTGGCAAGGGCCGGGGGGAGGGCTTCGCTTTTAGTCGATTTTTTCAATCTTGCTAGGGTTTGTGTCCGGCTCAGGAAGACGAGACGGCGGCGGGAATCCTGAGCACCCTGGACGGACAGGAGGCACGCCAGGCTCCCTTCCGTGGCGTGCTAGGTTTCCGGACGCAGGCGGCTACAAATGCCACGAGAGGAGGAAGAAAATGGAGCAGACCGAACTGCAGGCGCTGCGGGCCAGAATACAAGCGATAGAGGAACGGGAAGCAAATCGGGACAAAAGAATTGCCGAAACTTCCCCCGAAGCTACCCTGCCATCTCAGCGGAGAAGCAGCGTGGCTTCCACCGAGCTGCTTCAACCGGAGCCTGTCTTGACGGCTACTGCCTGGTATCCCGTGGATGCTATCACGGAGGCACAAAATTGCCACGTTATGACGCAGTGGATAAATCTGAAGGTCAAGGCGGCTGCTGGCTCTGTTTATCCTACTGGACCCGGCGACACTTTTCACTGCCGGCCGATTCCAGAAGGATATGCTAGGGTGATGGTGGATGAAATTACGGAGGGATTTGAGGAGCTCCAACTTGACCACCCTACCGGTGAAGGGGAGACTCGGCTGGGTTCTTCACTGAAGACTCCATGCCTATGGCGGAAGGACCTCATCAACATTCTCAATTGGATGCCTCCGCCTCCTCCTCCTCCTCCTCCGGCGAGTCACGGCACTCCGCCTCCTCCACCGCCTCCTCCTCCGGCGAGTGACGATCAGGGCACTCCGGCTCCTTCTCCGGCGCGTGGCGGCACTCCGCCTACTTCGCCTGCGACGGCGCGCCCGAGCAGCCAGCCTCCTCCTTCTCCGCCTGCGCCGGCGCGCCCGAGCAGCCAGCCTGCTCCTCCTTCTCCGCCTAGTTAGCACGGGCGGAAGAGACCTGCCGCCGCTCCGGAAGCTCTTGCTCCGGCGCGTAAGCAAGGAAAGAAGACAACCGCTTCGTCTGGTCTGGCGACGTCTAGCAGTACAGCCAGAGGCGGGAGGCGATGCAGATTCGGTCCTTCTCTCACGCCTCTAGAGAAGTTACCATACGAGAGGTCCGACGAGGAAAACATGAAGATCGCTCAAGGCGAAGTGAAGGACTGGCTTGAAGGGTTGAAAGCACAGAGACATCCACCTCCGGAGGAGAAGATAGATCCGATGAAAGCAAAGCGCACTCTTGCTGCCCTGAAGCAACCAGCGAAAAGTAAGCCGAAGGACAACTATGACCGCATGATTCAAAAGTCATTTCAAGCAGCGAAGCGGTCGGGAAGTACTAAAAGTGATCAAAGGTTAGCAGAAGGACGAGCTGGGAAACAAATTGCCCAGCTCGGCGAACAAGCGGACCAATCGGGCCCCCCGCTCAAGGTGTCTAGCAACATGGTCGCTAATGATCCGAGGATGGTGCCCGGTTATAGCAATCTTGGAGATTACGTGTCCGACGATGTACAATATGATTTCTTGGTCGTGCAGATACAAAGATACGAGTACGGGAAGCCTCTCGTCAAAAATGAAAGATCTCTATCAACGAATATGCGAAGATTGCATGATTGGTACTTGAAAATCTCTAGAGAGTCTGGGGGGAGGGATAGCTTGTATTTGAGAGTTAAACCGGAGCATGACCTCGTTGGAATTGAACTGTTGCCTATTCCATTTGAGGAGTTCTATCAATTTTTCAATCAATTGGCCCTCGATAAAGCAACGGTCACCTGCTACTGTCTGTAAGTAGTACTACTTCTGTCATTAAGTCTCTCTATATAGCTGATCTTTTTCATTGCATGTATTTATAATTATCCTCACTATATTATGCGGATTGAAGATTGTCGAATTGAAGAAAAGACAAGTAGGTGATATTGGGTTCATTAACACATACCTCATAGATGCAACCGAGGTTAAATGGTGTCCCTTAGATACCGAGACCAACTTGCTACGATCGTTGGTGGTAAATGAAAACAAAGATATAATACTCTTTCCTTACAACTTCAAGTGAGTGTTACTGTCTTGTGCATATTTGGTTTCCCTTATATATCAGTCAAGGTTATAGTAATGTAATTGATGAGTTCATGCATGCGTGCGCAGCTTCCACTATATTCTCTTAGAGATTAAGCTTGGGAAGGGAGTAGTAACTGTCTTGGACTCTAAACGTAAAGATCCCGAGGAGTATGCGGACATGACTCAAATGCTCGACAGATAAGTTAAATCGCTCAATATTATCCACCATGCATAACAGCAACTTTGTTCATTTCTGATATCAAGTAATTGTTTTCTTTGTCTGGTAGGGTTTGGAGAAAATTCACCAAAAAAGCTCCGGGACTGCCGAAGAAGCTAGAATTTAGATACCCGAAAGTAAGTACTATATAGTAGCATGTTCCGCGCACGCATCTCCTATATCTTGATTCAAGCGCTAGTTTCATCAATACCATTTGGCATTCTTGCTTATCAGTTTGATTGGCCTCTATTTCTTGTAAAGTGGTTGTGGCAGGAACCCGGGAATGATTACTGTGGATACTATATATGCGAGTCCATCCGCCACACGACTTGTGAGCGGGTCTACTTTGAAGCACAATTTGAAGTGCGTAAGCAATCAATAATATTCACAATTTTATAGCATCATTTCATGTATTGACCCCCTACTTCAAATTAGATGTTTCGGATGCGGGATGAACTCCTAACACCAGATCGTCTGCGAGCAATTCAATAGGAATTTGCGGCATTCTTCCTTGAACACGTGATCGCGCCAGACGGAGAATACTATGTGGACCATGCGTCCATCGTATAGGAGATTATATTTGTAAGAGATAATTATTGTATATATGTACCCGGTAGTGTCGGAGATACATATACGAGAACTTGTTGTTCGACCAATCTCTCGAAGAAGGAGAGGTGGTCGATATTACTTCTCTCTGTATGCATATATATATATATATATATATATATATATATATATATATATGTTGATTATATGATCTTCTGTTTCCTTCGTTTGGTTACTAGCTAGCAGCTAGCTAGCTAGCGTGTCTAGTCCTCTCTATACGTATGTGTAGAACGTAGCGTCGTCCAAGCACGGACATAAGAGAGGACACTTCTCTCTATTAACAGCTAGCTAACATAATATGAAACACCTAAATTAACCCCCCAAAACCTCCAACCCCCCTCCCCTTTCAAAAAAAAAAAACAAAAACCACAGCCACAGAAATGCTGATGCGTGGATGCCTTTTGGTCCCGGTTGGTACCACCAACCGGGACCAAAGCCCCTCCTGCCTGGGCTTGGCGCACAGGCCACGTGGACACCCATCTGCCCCGGTTCTGGATTGAACCGGGACTAAAGGGTCAGAGCATTAGTACTGACACTTTTGTCCCGGTTCAGGAACCGGGGCTAAAGGCCCAAACGAACCGGGTCTGATGACCCTTTATCTACTAGTGATTTTAAAAAGTACTCGAATACATGAAAAAGAAAGTTAAAAAAATAGCTGGACCAAAATTGAACTGTGCAGCGAGGCAGCTCTATCTTCCACCAATTGAAATTCGGGCAGAAAAGACAGAAAAAGGGGAGCTAGGATCAAACCTTGGTCTTCCCGATGAGGAAGTGACGCCCTAGCCACTCGGCTGCTGGTGTGATTGTCACAATGGGAGGGCATAGCTGTATATGAACCAAATGGAACCGCGACAACTTAATAAAAAACGAATCGGTTTTGCCACCTACGGATAGCATTGGTTGGTAATTCTCGCCAACTTTGATGGTAATTTGGATGATGGTGAATGGGTAGAAACACTTTGTGCTTTATTATTAGGTAAATATAGTCTCTCGGAACCAGATCGATCGGCCCACAATAAATCGAACATTGCCTTTACCCAGCGTCTTCGATCCCCAATTCCCGATTCCCTTGTACTTCCCACCGCCATGAGCCAGAGCAAAGGCGCCGACATGGCATTCCGCCGCCGCAGCAGCTCCCTTCCAGATGATGATGATCTTCTCTCGGAGATCCTCCTAAGCCTTCCGCCGCAGGCATCCTCCCTCCCATGTGCCTCCATGGTTTGCAAGCGGTGGCTGCTTGTCACCACGGACTCCAGGTTCCTCTTCAGCTTCTATGCACACCACCGGAAGCCACTCCACCTCGGTTTTTTGAGTACCGGGAGAACATCCTCTTCACCTCCGTTCTCGACGCTCCGTACCGCATCCCTCGCGAGTGCTTTGACCCGTACGCTACAGCTGCCTCCGCAAACATGACACACCTAGCTGGATCCTTTTCGATACTGACCTGCTTAGGTGTCTCCATGGCCGCATCCTCATCATTGACTATGTGAGCAAGGATCTAGTCATGTGCACCCTTCCCACAGGCGACCACCATCTTGTGGCCGCTCCACTAGAGTTCACAACAATCTTCCACAACATCATCGGGGCGGTGCTTTCTGCTGCCGGAGACCAGGACCACATAAACGGTTGTTGTTACTCTAGCAAAGCGACGGTAACTAAGTTTAAGTTGTTACATTTGGGAAAATCTGCCGGCTCTGGCTGTCTGGCATGAGGGAAACAAAGCATAAGAAATAATTGATATTACATAATACATATAGTACAGGTTAGGTCGCTCACCGATGAAGCTCCATGACACCATCTGTAGCTTCCTCTGGTGGGGTGTGTTGGCTCCTATTAAAGTACAATGCCACACAATGTGGTAGGTGTCACTCGACAGTGTAGATGCATATGAGGGGACACCTAATCCACCAATTATTTATGTCCCTCGTACACATAGCATTCAGTCGTAAATCCCTAACAATCCAATATGGCGTCCAGTTAACCTACATAAGAGTTGGTTCCATGTTTCGACGCCTTCTGGGAAAGTGGTCATAAAAAAGTTACAAAATGCTATACCTGATTGTATTTGAGATTCTCCATCTCATTGATGAAGCTCTTGTACAAGGCCTCTTGCTTGCCTCCGAACATTTTGACTCTGTCCCAAGCGAAAGCCAGAGTGGGTAGTCAAAAAATTGACTTCTTCTCCCTCAAGGCCTTCCAAAGGCCACCCGGGGTCCATTTTTTTAGGATGTCCAACCGGCTACCGCCCCCACATCCATACCGAGAGGTCCCAAGTACATCTGCCAATAGCGGGTATGTCGCTGGTTTTCATACACGCCTCGCCGAGCTGCCAATAAGAACCAGTTCATCATTAGCTTCGAACAATTCTTAAAAACATAAATACATCCATAAATAATTAGTCCAGTAACTTCTTACCTGACGATACAAGCAGGCGAGACCAGCGAACCCCTAGCTGTACTTCCGGTCCTAGTCGATCAGGAAGTCAAGATACAAACAGGACGCAATGTCACTAGAACAGTCTACAAAAAGTACCTGGGATAGGAAATACCACAAGTACGCCCATGCGTATTGCTCCACCGTCTCGTCCTGCACACCTTGTGGGCATCCCTTCCTGTTCTCACGGAGCCACTTGAATGGGACACTGGATGTCCGGTTGTACATCTTTCCCAAGACGGTAAGAGAGGGGGAGCAATCACCAATGAGACCGGTAACCCTCTCACGCCAGAACTTGTTACACACTCGTTCAATGAGAGGCTCGCTGTGGAGCGGAAGACCAATAATCATCGCGAAGTCCTCCAGGGTGACTGTTATCTCCCCATAGGGAAGGTGGAAACTGTGTATCTCTGTCCACCAGCGATCCAGCGGGCTGTGAGAGCAGTATGGTTCACCACCGGTGGTACACACTTGAACTGCAGAACTAACGGTAGGAGGCTAGCTCTCTCGAGATAAGGCTCAAACCACTCATGGTATGCCAACTGGCATGCCTTGGTGTGACCCCTGATTCAGACTATTGGCAGCGTGTGTCGTAATGGCACAAATATGTCAGAACCTTCAACTTCAAAAAATGATGCCAAAGCTTGTTTCCTGTCCATTCTCGATAAAACGGCCACAATGCCTTTTGTCGAAATTAGGGTCAAGCCCAACATACGAACAACCACCGTCGGCAGCCTCACCCATCCTAACACAAATGACATATATAATGAATTATTTCACAACAGCCATATTTGACAACATCATTCATACATATGAATAGGAATATTTATGCCCATATACATTGGAAACATTGGAAAAAATTTACAGCCTATATCTATCAATTCACAACATATTATGCATAAATATCATATCCATATATCCGTACATACACATATAACCATTCATCAAATTTCCATATATCAATACATATACAACAACAAATCTTGTTCATCAATACATATGCATTCATTCACTAATTTCAATATGCATCTATCCATACACATTGAAAAAAAAACCAAATCCAACATATCCATACAATTTGTTCATCCATACAAAGGGAAAAAATTAACTACTACAACATATCCGTAAAATCTACCCATACATTCCTTCACACACTCTATTACTACTTAAAATCAGTTCTAAACAAATTTAAAATCAAAACATTCAAACAACTTGATGAACTAGGGTCCACCTAGTGCCAAATAATGCATGAAAACTATATGGATTTGACAAAAACTATTTGGAGGGATTGAAAGAGCCTACCTTCCTCTTTGTTTTAAATCCAAGATCGAAAAAACGGTGCCCAAATGGAGGAGATCCAAGGGGGTAGTGGAGGGGAAGAGAGAGGAGTATCCTCTCCATTTCGGGACGAAAAAATAAGATGAACTCGAGCGAATGGGTGGGTGGGTGCCCCACAAGCTGTCACGTCAGTCACTTAATTCTCGGGGGCCTACCACCATCGATCCTGGCGGTAGGGTATACTGCCAGTGAGTTTGGTGGTAGGCATTCAACCACGTCAGCATGGCCTGACGACACCGTCTACATTGACGAGCATCCTACCGCCAAGGTTCCTGGCAGCAGGCAGTCATACCCTACCTCCAAGGACGATGCCGGTAGGAAAAAGGTTAGATCATGAATGTTTTTGAAACTGTGGTCAGATCATGCTAAAGGTTGTCAAAAGGGTCAAAACCATGATTTCGTCAGCTTCCAGCAACATGGCGCTTGAGGATGGTGACATCACCGCTGCGCCCAAACATGAGGCAGTACCTGCACTTACCGTGCATGTTTCTGTCAATCATGGACCCAAAGACTGAAACGTTATTTTTGGTGTATTAGTTTTGGGAATTGTTTTCCCACATATGTTAACTAGTTCAGGGATTGGGTGAAAATTCATGGTAATATTTTTTCATTCCAAATATTCGAATGATAAAATCTAGCAGAAATCTGTAAGATCCGTATTTCTCTGAGACAAAAAATTTAAGGCGGATTTACCCAGGACAACAAATCATCTCAAGGAACTTAGCCAACCCGAATCCACATGTACATAATTGCATCACAGAAAAATAACCTATATCCATTGATAAATAATCACATCACATAAAAAATAGCCCTAGAATCCATTAACATAGAATTGCATCGCAGAAGATAAAGCCCATACATATTTTCTACCAGCGGAATTGTACAAGCGAGAATTCAATAAAGGATTATTATACCTGCTGCTTTGGGTCTAGGATGGTCTCCAGAGCGGGACGCCGGGGCCTCTTGTCGCACCGTACTTAATGATGAGAGGATGAGTAAATGGAGTGGACCTTCTCCTTCCTGTTGCTCCCCCTGCGTAGCCATCTTCCTCTAGAACAGTACAACACCAACCAAAATTGTCAGTACTACTATCTACTACGTACTACCCAAACCAACCATTAAAGACAAAATAGATAGTCAATCTGAGAAAAAAGCTTCCACGAGAACAAGAAAGAGAACAACTCAAGCAGAGGAGAGGAGGGCTGATTAGAATCCGGGAATGTCTGGTAGGGAACTTACTACCTAGCACCTCCTTTTAAAAGTTCCAAAAGGCTCGTATTTCTATCTTTGCTTCTAGAAATTCATGCCTCATCGCCTGCTAGATACATTTTCTTCTAAATTCGTTCTCGTCCGTGTTTCTTTTTGGCCTATAGATTAGCACAAATCTTGTAAAACACACATGCATTAGGATTACATTTATGGTCGATTTTAATTTCTTGGCTGGAATTATCAATGGCTAGCTTCCTCTACAAAACAATATGATCCATGACTTGGACTGTAATAACAAGTTGATCTATTTTAGAAGTATCCATTATTTAGAAGTATCAGTTCTTTAGAGAATTGGATACATTTACTCCCTCCGGTCCTTTTGACTCTACATATAAGAATTGTTCGAAGTCAAACTGCGTAAAGTTTGACCATCTTTATATGAAAAAACAACATCTACAATACTAAAGTTATACGAGACGAAAATTAAAAAGTCATGATGCATCTAATGATGTCGATTTTCACATTGTGAATGTTGATATATTTTTCTATAAAGTGGTCAAACATTACGCGGCTTGACTTCAGACAAATCTTATATGCGAACTAAAAATGATCGAGGGAGTACCTAGTAAAGATATTTTGTCCACGTCACAAATCAGGTGTTTTGTAGAAGTAGCTATTGATAATTCCACGCAAGAAATAAAAGCTTACTAGAAGTTACAACACTACTAATTTATACGAAAATGAAACACAGACGCGCAAGTAAATTTAGAAGAAAATACATCTCGCACTAGCGGTGATAAATTCATAGTCAAGAACAGAAAGACGAGAATTCTGGGACTTAAAAAGGAGATGCTAGGGTGCAAGTTTCTCAACAGGCATTGCCGGATTATCCTGGTTAGACCTCCTCTCCTTTGCCCAAGTTGTTGCCTTCCGTGGGGGCAGAACCTACGCTTTCTGTCCAGGTTGCCATTTTGTATCCTCTTTTTGTTTGCTTTGGTAGTGGATATTAGCAACAGTAGTAACAAGTTCGGTTTGAGTTGACGCAGAATCCAAGTTTCTTGGTCAAAACTCTAGTAGATGGCTGCCCAACGGAACAAGGGAAGGAGGAGATGCACTGCATGGACTTGCTGTTCGAGGATTCAGTACGGTCCTACATGTGGCCCCTGAAACCATGATAGTGGACGTCACGAATAGGGGATGTTGTGCAACCGGCTATGGACACAACCTTTGAGTCCAAGAACTCTGTACCCTTGACCACATGTGTACTATGCTCCAAACTTAGCGATTCGACAGAAGGTTCCATGATAACTCACGATATTGAGACTGATTACGAGGAAGATAGTGCATTCCTCTTATCATGGAACCTTCTGTCAAATCACTTAGTGGAGCATAGTACACCTGTGGTCAACTGTATAGAGTTCATGGACTCAGAGGTTGTGGCCATGGCCAGCTGCACAACAACTCCTTTTCGTGTGGTCCGCTTACGTGGTTTCTTCCTCATACTGTCTAAGAAATTAATGTTTCATCTCATTGGAAACATCTTTGGGAGGAGATGGGCATGCCCATAGACTGCCACTGCCACCAGCAACATGGTGGTTGAGGCTGCTGACACCACCGCTGCACCCAATAATGTAGCAGTACCTACACTTCCACCGTCTGCTTCCGTCAATCATGAACCATGTTCCCATCCCGTCCTATCCCTAATTTTCAAGGAACCATGTGCATTCTGCAAAACTAAAGAGTGTTAGATAATTGTACCGGTGAGGTATATCATAATTTTGCATGAAATATTGAAAATAGCAATGCCACGATAACTTGAAAGAAAAGGGTAGAGTTGGAGCCAAAGTATGAAATGCATACAACCCAAGATTTTTATATATTTTTTCTGCTAATTATTTTCTTTCAAAATGTTAACAAGTTCAGGAAATAGATGACAATTCATGGTAAACATTTTTTGCATTCGATGGAGCTGAATCATAGAATTAATCTAGTTGAAATATGTAAGATTTGTAGTCTAGAGAAAGATATGAAGGCATATCTACCAAGAACAACAGATCGTCGTCACAAGAAATTTGGCCCAACTCTAACGCATTGATGCAGAATCGCATCACATAGACAACCTAGTCCTATGCTAATCCATAAATACAAAATAATATCATAGGAAAACTATCTCTAGAATCCATTAACAGGGAACTGCATCAAAGAAGATAAATCCCATACAACGTATCTACCAGAAAAATCCTACAACCACAATCTGATAAAGTATTGTACTTATACCTACTCTGGAGCAGGCTGTCGGGGCGTCTTGTAGGACCATACTGAGACCTCAAACAATGAATCCGTGCAGCGCATATTCTCCTTCCGCTTGTTCTGTTAGGCACCCATCTACTAGAGTGTCGACCAAGAAACGAGATTCTGCATCAACTCCAACCAAACTTATTACTACTGCTACTAGTATCCACTGCCCAACCAAACAAAAAGAGGAGACAAAATGGCAACATGTACATGAAACGTCGGTTCTGCCCCCCATGGAAGACAACAACTTAGGCGGAGAAGAGGAGGGCTGACCAGGATAATCGCGCAATGCCCGGTGAGAAACTTGCTTCCTAGCAACTCCTTTTAAAGTCCCAGAATTCGAGCCTTTCCGTTCTTGACTATGAATTCATCACTGCTAGAGCAAGATGTATTTTGTTCTAAATTTACTTCCGCTTGTGCGTTTCTTTTTCGTATAGATTAGCAGTGTTGTAACTTCCGGTAAGCTTTTATTTCTTTCATGGAATTATCAACGGCTACTTCTACAGAACACCGTGATTAGTCACATGGACAAATTATCTTTGCTAGGTATATGTATCCAATTCTCTAAGGAATTGATACTTATGAATAATGGATACTTCTACCATAGATAGACAACTTGTTATTTGGTGCCTAGCCTTATTTTTTTTTTGTCTTGAAGAAATACTGATCTTACAAATTTCTGCTTGATTTTATCATTCAAATCCGTGGAATGAAAAAAGCTTAAAGTGCATTTTCCATGTGGGAGGACCCCGTAACTAGTGAGGAGGCTTCGTACAGTATTGTCCTATTGGGAGGACTCCCTAACTAGTGAATCATGGTAAGAACTTTTACTCTATATGGTTGAAAGGTAAATTTTAGAAAATATCTTGAAATCTCTACAGTCTATCAGAAAAATAAGAAGATTTACCCAAAATAATTGGTTACCAGAGACAACTTAGTCCCCACTTGAATTGTTTTGGCTATCAAAAACAAGCAATAACGCCCAGAAGATTGTTTTCTTTAACAAACTATGAAAAACACAAACCTATCTAATCCTACGCAAGCTGACTATTCCATTGTTACACGAGAGTATATGTAGAGACTGGTTCACAGGGTACGATATGTGTCTATGAATAGTCATCAAATTCTTCACTTCATTTGATGGAACTAGCTACGGTCGCAGGATATGCTAACAAAGGAATATATATGTTATTAATAATATTGATTTCTCGCAATGTGTTTCACTAGGGATTTAAAAAGGTTTTGGTGAGGAGAGGGCCCAAGGTAACTTTTTTGCATGGTAATACGTGTCTCATTTATATCATAAGGATCATAGTACAAACTTCACAAATCACAAAACACTTGTCGCTTTTATTATTATTATTATTATTATTATTATTATTATTATTATTGTTAATTTTTTTATTATTATTATTATTATTGTTATTAAGGAGAGTTGATACATTCTCCTCACCCCCTCCCTCCTCTGTTTCCTTTTTTCGCTCGACGCCCCTCCCTCCTTGGTTTGAAATAATCTAAATGCAATCATTACTTTCCTTGATTTTATTGGAAACCATGTGTTACATTAACTCAATCAAATCTTACCAAAACTATGTCATGCATTAACTCAATGAAATGAAATGAAATCAAATCTTACCAAAATCTTATCTAAATAAAAACTTCCCTTACCTTCCCCTAGTCATAGCCAAATCAAATCAAACCTTACTAAAATATCAACTAAATCAATACTTTTCTTCCATTCCCCTACACATACTCAAATCAAATTTTACAAAAATCTATAATGGTATATATCAGACACGACTAGTGTTGAACCATTAGAATATGTATGCCTTCAATTGTAACACAACAGACAATTAGCTAGTAAGATGTAAAAGGGGCATGGACTACCTTAAGAATCTCCCAACAACTTACATCATGTCCATATAAAATGCTTTGAAACTTGTAATGATGAGTGAGTAATCTCTAAGAAAAATGAGAGTGATCTATACTTACTCGGCATAAAGCAATCAGACATGTTAATATAAATATTTTAGAAGGGTGTTCATTTGAAAAAAAAACAAAACTTTCCTAATCTTGGCAGAAAGTGCTCTATCCATGCCTGCTCCCACATATCTTACCTGTAAATGACATAATTTATCCCCGGTAATCAAATTGCTGAGCGATATTGTTTCTTTTATGTTTCAAAAGGCATGTTTTTTAGAATGCATCTATGATCTACTCCCTTTTCCCGTAATATAAGATGTTATTACAATCAATATATGAGTACATTAGTTGTAGTAACATCTTATATTATAGGATGGAGTGAGTAATAAGTAGCTAGGTACATGATCTATCATTATCTATTTCGTATTTTTTAGCCCATCTAGTCAGGCATCATGATCCATTGTCATCATTAGAATTACAGAACAATGAAAATCAGGGACGTTGCCATATAAAGATATGGTGGCATGTGATTGCCTCATCACAAGACGAGGACAACCATTTTGTTCAATCCATGATTCTGGAATGTTGTAGCACTCATTAATTACATACCTCATCTATCATGCCTGATCTTGCGGCATTGAGTTGATCCAGCTGGGTGTCATGATCCATTTCCATAGTTAGATTTATGTAGTGGGGATTAACTTCAGGCCCACCGCCATAGCTCTAGTGAGCAATGATTATACAAAAATAGAGGTGTGTAGCAATAAGAGCCAATGGTGTCGTCATATTTAGATCTGGTAGCCTGCAATCACCTCCGGTTAGACTTCTGAGATATCTTCTCGATGGATGATTTTCCTAACACTTATTGGATTTGCTAAGAAGGCACCATATATGTCGTGCCCAGTCTACTAGATCTGCATGAATCCGGTCGATCGTGATCTATCTTTGACATGGGATCAACACCATGGATATCCGTCGAGGCCCGTATTAGATCTAGAGGGAAACGATGACAGGAAGCGATGTGTTTTGAGAGTGTTTCCCTCTATCTAAATCCGATGGCTTGTGCCATGGATTCTTGTGAAGCTCAAAGCTCAAACTAGGAGGAATGGATCAAGGCTTACAGCTCGCAATAAATTGACAATGGATGACAGGAGGCGGTCAGTTGGCGAGGTGTGGTCGCCGGACAAACGGCATGCAGCCTAATGGTGGCAAGGTATGGTATCATCGAAGATGTAGAGACCATACGGTGATTAGAGTCTCTAGAGAGAATTGAGGGTTGTGTGAGAGGGGTGGCGGCGGAGGCGGAGGCGGAGGAGGGAAGTGGGAGGCATGTGTGGGGATTTAGGGTTAGGCATGCTTAAATAGACCCATTGGAAATTTTAGGAAAGTGTATGCAAGTTTTTCTTGACAGTCCCTCAATAATCTAATTTTCTAGAAATATTCTTTTTACCGGAAAGGACAAACTTGCTGAAAATGTGAATCTTTTCAAGAAACTACACTGGAGTCTTGAATATTTGATATCCCTTATAGAGACATGAAGGAGGATACAAGATGTGAATTGACGGTAAGAGATATCTCATGCAGAGAAGGTTCCTTGCACCATCCCAAATAAGATCTTACAAACTTTGCTCCCATATGCACAAAGTCACATAGTCTTGTATTAATACAAAATGTTTTAAGTTTTACCAACTTAAAAAATATTATTTACAAGACCCACTAAATACATTGTGAAAACATATTTCCTCATAGATCTGGTGATATTGTTTTGGTTGTGTGGATAACACCATCACTGAAAACAACACAAGGCATTGTCAGTTAAACGATCACACCAAAAAACAATAGTAGGCCATCTTTCACAAAGTTGGTGTGTCCAATGAGTAGAACTCGCGGTTTTCACCTAAGCTCAATTTGGGAATAAGCTCTCAGTGATGCCTCAAAGGTAAAACACCGAGCATGGATGTGTCAACATAAGCAAAGCCGGTCATTGACCCGTTCATAGCTTTTCCTCGTTTGCATTTTATTGTGTGTACTAGTCACATTGTTCCATAAAAGGACCTACATGTTGCTTAGTCTTGTGGGAATAAGCGTTCTGAACTTTTACGAATTTGGCATTATCCTAACGTGGAATTAAACTAAATGGATACAGATACGTCTCCAATGTATCTATTATTTTTTATTCTTCCATCCTGTTATATTATCATTCTTGGATGTTTTACAACCATTTTATAGTCATTTTATATTATTTTTTGGGACTAACCTATTGACATAATGCCCAGTGTCAGTTGTTGTTTTTTGCTTGTTTTTACATCGCAGAAAATCAATATCAAACGGAGTCCAAATGCAGCGAAACTTTTTGGCAAAATTTTCTAGACCACAAGACACCCAGTGGGCCAAAGAAGTACCAGAGGGGAGGCCCGAAGTGAGCACAAGACACCTGGGCGCACCAGGAGGCCCAGACGCGCCCAAGTGGGTTGTGCCCACCTCATTAGCCTCCCGCACCGCTTCTTCGCTCTATAAATTCCCAAATATTCCAAAAACCCTAGGGGAGTCGATGAGATTTTGTTCCAGCCGCCGCAAACTTCTGTATCCATGAGACCCAATCTAGAGCCCTTCTCCGGCACTCCACCGGAGGGGGAAATCATCATCGGTGGCCATCTTCATCATCCTGGCGGCCACCATGATGAGGAGGGAGTAGTCCACCCTCGGGGCTGAGGGTTTGTACCAGTAGCTATGTGTTTAATCTCTCTCTCTCTCTCTCTCTCTCTCTCTCTCTCGTGTTCTTGAGATGCACAATCTTGATGTATCGCGGGTGTCATGGTTTTGTCACGGTAGATGTCCTAGCAAAAGGACTTAGGTATGGAGCCATCTCAACTAGGTTAGCTTAAAGAGGTTGAACGGGACAAAGGACACAGGGAGTTTACCCATGCTTCAGCCCCTTGCGGTGGAGGTAAAGGCATACTCCTCCTTTTAGTTGTATGCTCGAGTCTCGATTACTAGGGAGCGAAAATACACTTGACCTAGCTCTCGAACGATTGTTTTCCTATGTTAACCCGCTGCCGGGTCAGCCCTTTGTATACAGGTTGATGCCCGGTGGCTTACAGACTCCAAGCCGGCTCACACAGACGTGACCGGCTCGATTTCTAACTAAACTTGCCTTACAAAGCAAGTCATCGCCTGGTGGTTCACACCTCCGGGCAATAGAGTCGCTTCTGGGTCTTGGGCATTCAATAGGCTTGCTCTATAAACCACCATCTTCATATCTTCTTGGACCTTATCGGGCCTCTTCATCTTTAAGTTTCCAATGGTATTACCCAGCCCCTCTTGGGTGGGTCGTACGTAGTAGTTATATCCTCAACATTGGGCCCCAGGTTGATTTGAACTTGTTCACGTCAATCTTCACCACTTGACTTAGCAGAATCTTGCATTATTAATTCCTTATCAATTCGATGTAACCCGCCATGACGTCGCCTCACAGAACTATGGTAACTTTCCATGACATCATGCGCATTAACTTCGCACAAAGCCAAGGACATCTCAGCAGATCTCTTTCTTAATAGACTTCCCGAGAATCGAGGTATCCACATAGCCATATAATCATTTTTGGTTTCCTCGTTTCCCGCGCATGCCGTCTAGTCACCTCCTTATAAATAGGGACAGGGGGGCCCTTCTTTTCACTTTTTAACCCTATCCTCACATCTTCTTCCTTACGACCCCGCTGCAACCGAGCTCTGCCGCCGCCGTCTTCGCCAACAGCACCAACTCTGGCCGCTGCATCGACCTGAACGTACCAGAAAGCTGCAGTGGACCTTCGTTGTTCATCAGCGTCAGTAAGTACTCACCTTTCCTCATAACAGATATGTATTAGGGTTTTGGCCGTCCATTGGTGTTCTTCATCATTCTTCATTTTTGTCTTTAAAACGCATAGTTTGATATGAAAACAACACTGAAGTTGAGCGGCAGTAGTTGTAACACCCCTTTCCAATCGCAGAAGGCCCCCTTTCTGTACCAAATCTCATCTGAGCACATGAGTTCTCCCAGTGCTACAACCTTAGGTTTAGGAGTTATTTTATTTTCCGAACTGCTATAGATGCATAATCATAGAACTGATCCGTTGGACCTGTTTGTTTAGTACTTATCCAAATTTCACTCTTAGATCTACAAATACATCTGAAATGCAGCCGTGCGGGCGGCTTATATGATAGGCCGTAACCCGCCAAATACCATTAATCCATTTTTAAACCGCCAATATGTTTTCAGAACCTATATAACACGGCATTGACTTACCGGCAACATGTATTCTCTGCATACGAATCGATCGTGCCCGATGTGCTTTTTGATCACTGGACGGCTTAACATCATAAAGTTAACCCGACAATATTTCTCTTTCTAGGATTTTAATCAACCAACCATGAAAAAAAACTGTCACTTCATGCAAACTGGTCGCCTTCACTGTTACGGAGCAATCCCGCACAGAATATGGCCAAGTAGGTGTCTTAGCCGCCAAAAATGTTATTCACTGGGGAGCTCCGGGGAATGAGGCCATACCCACTCCAAAGGAAGGTCAGGTCATAGTTTTGGCTGATCATATGCTCCGGGGCTTTTCCCCACCCGACTCAAAGTTTTTCTGTGACGTGTTGAACTTCTTTCAACTTCAGCCTCAAAGACATTGGACCCAACTCTGTCTCCAATATCTGCAACTTCCAAGTTTTCTGTGAAGTATACCTTCAAGAAGAACCCACTATGGATTTGTTCAGAGAGTGTTATTATTTGAACCGCCGGATAGAGTTCACAGATGACACATCTTAGAGCTTGGCGGAATCACTATTCAAAGACGGAAATAATCTATATTTCCTATCACCACACCTACCAGTCATCCGAATGACTGGAACCAAACTTGGTTTTTACTGCAAAGATACATCCCCAGCTGGTGAAAATCCATTGTCGGGTTTTCGTGAAAACCGGCTTAGTTCAAGACATCCCCTCCCAGACTGGATCAACACTCAAGAGCGGACTAACTATATGCCCATCTTTTCAAAGATAAGGGCCTTAATGGCCAACGGGTTGACCGGAGTTGATCTAGTCCGATGCTGGGTCACCTGGATAATTTTGCCTCTGAGCCGCCGGTCCGGTTTAGTGTGCGAATATAACGGCAATCTCAAAGATCCACAGTGTCATTGTCAAATCGAACTGGACGATGATGCGATAAAAAAATGACCAAAACACTTCTTAATGAGAGTTTGGCAACTTGTAGCCAAACGGGGTTGGCTCCCTTCTACACCCTTATCAAGCCTCCAGCTATAAGGACTTTAAGCAATTTCCAATTTAATCGTTAAATCCATAGATTGTCTTCTCATTGTCACTTGATTTCTGCAGGTTGATTCCTCCATTTGGAACGAGAAACTCTAGGATAAATGGACAAAAAAGGTCAGGACAAAAAAAAAGGCTCCCAAGAAGCCTGCCAAGAAAAAGACAGATGCAATTGACCCGTCAGCTATGGAGGATGAGTGAGAGGTAGAACTTGTCTCTCTTAGCTCCTTTTTTGTATATCTTATTGACACTGATTGCTATCAGGATGATGCGGAAGCCAGGCACGTAGATGGTGAAGAGGTAACTTGCAGGAAATATGCCTTAGAGGCAATGATAAAGTTGTTATTTATATTTCCTTATATATCATGATAAATGTCTTTTATTAATGCTAGAATTGTATTAATCAGAAACTTGATACATGTGTGAATACATAGACAAAACAGAGTGTCCCTAGTATGCCTCTAGTAGACTAGCTCGTTAATCAAAGATGGTTAAGTTTCCTAACCATAGACATGTGTTGTCATTTGATGAACGGGATCAGATCATTAGGAGAATGATGTGATGGACAAGACCCATCTGTTAGCTTAGCATCATGATCATTTAGTTTTATTACTATTGCTTTCTTCATGACGTATACATGTTCCTCTGACTATGAGATTATGCAACTCCCGAATAGCGGAGGAACACCTTGTGTGCTATCAAACGTTACAACGTAACTGGGTGATTATAAAGATACTCTACAGGTGTCTCGAAAGGTGTTTATTGACTTGGCATAGATCAAGAATAAGATTTGTCACTCTGAGTTTCGGAGAGGTATCTTTGGGCCTTCTCGGTAATACACATCATAATAAGAGTTGCAAGCAAATAGCTAATGAGTTTGTCATTAGATGATGTATTACGGAATGAGTAAAGAGACTTGCCAATAACGAGATTGAACTAGGTATGATGATACCAACGATTGATTATCGGGCAAGTAACATACCAATGACTAATGGAACAACGTATGTTGTTATGCGGTTTGACTGATAAAGATCTTCGTAGAATATGTAGGAGCCAATATAAGCATTCAGGTTCCACTATTGGTTATTGACCGGAGATGTTTCTCGGTCATGTCTACATAGTTCACGAACCCGTAGGGTCTGCACGCTTAACGCTCGATGACGATTTGTATTATGAGTTATTTGTTTTGGTTACCGAAGTTTGTTCGGAGTCCCGGATGAGATCACAAACATAATGAGGAGTCTCGAAATGGTCAAGACAAAAAGAATGATATATTGGACGATGTTATTCGGACATCGGATGAGTTCCGAGAGGTACCGTATAACTATCGGAGTGCCGGAGGGTTATTGGAACCCCCCGGGGGAACTAATGGGCCTTCATGGTCCTTAGTGGAAAGGGAGAATTGCAGCAAGGGTTAGCCGCACCTCCCCCCCATGGCAGTCCGAATTGGACTACGGGAAGGGGGCGGCGCCCCCCTTTTCTTCTCCCTCTCCCTCTCCTTCCTTCCCCCTCTCTTCCTTGAAGAGGAATCCTACTAGGAAAAGGGAGTCCTAGTAGGACTCCCCTCTTGGCGTGCCCCCTAGGGCCGGCAGGGCTCCTCCTCATCCTCCTTTATATATGTGGGCAGAAGGCACCCCAAAGAAACACAAGTTTCTCTTAGCCGTGTGCGGTGCCCCTCTCCACAAATTACACCTCATATCATATTGTCGTGGTGATTAGGAGAAGACCTGCGCACATCAAATCACCAAAACCGTCGCCACGCCGTCATGCTGATAGAACTCTCCCTCGAGCCTCTGCTGGATCAAGAGTTCGTGGGATGTCATCGAGCTGAACATGTGTTGAACACGGAGGTGCCATACGTTCGGTACTTGGATTGGTTGGATCGTGAAGACATTCGACTACATCAACCGTGTTAACATAACGCATCCGCTTTCGGTCTACGAGGGTACAAGGACACACTCTCCCTATCGCGTTGCTATGCGTCTCCTAGATAGATCTTGCGTGAGCGTAGGAATGTTTTTGAAATTGCATGTTACGTTCCCCAACATAACTCTCCTTTCCTCCGACTCAGAACTGTTGGTAATGTAGTATTTCAAAATATTCCTACAATCACGCAAGATCTATCTATTATATGCATAGAAACGAGAGGGGAGAGTGTGTCTACGTACCCTCGTAGACCGGGAGCGGAAGCGTCTAGTGACGCGGTTGATGTAGTCAAACTTTCTTCGCGATCCAACCGGTCAAGCATCGAACGTACGGAGCCTCCGCGTTCATCACATGTTCTTGATGACGTCCCACGAGCTCTTGATCCAGAAGAACTTCGCGGGAGAGTTTTGTCAGCATGACGGTGTGGTGACGGAGATGATGAAGCTACCGGTGTTGGGCTTCGCCTAAGCAATGCAATGATATGACTGAGGTGTGTTTCTGTGGAGGGGGGCACAACACACGGTTGGGAGAGATCAAATTAATCAAATTGGGTGTCTTGAGGTGCCCCCCTGACCCCATGTATAGAGGAGCAAGGGGGGAGGCCGGCCGGCCCCTATGGTGCGCCCTAGGAGGGCCACTCGTACTAGGAATAGGAATCCAATCCTATTCCTCGTAGGAGTCCACCAAGAGGGAGAGGGGAAAGGAAGGAGAGAGAGAGGAAGAGGGAAAGAGGGGCCGCGCCCCCCTCCCCTAGTCCAATTCGGACTCCCCTTGGGAGGGGGCGTGCCACCTCCTAGGCTGCTGCCCTCTCTCTCCCCTAAAGCCCACTATGGCCCAATACTTCCCCGGGGGGTTCCGGTAACCCCACCCCCCCC
>LR738711.1:54488939-54508058 GCA_902687465.1 Secale cereale | reverse complement strand
CCCCCCCCCCCGGCACTCCGGTTTAATTCAAAACCTTTCCGAAACACTTCCGTTGTCCGAATATAGCCATCCAATATATCAATCTTTATGTCTCGGACATTCCGAGACTCCTCGTCATGTCCGTGATCTCATTCGGGACTCCGAACTACCTTTGGTACATCAAAACTCATAAACTCATAATACCGATCGTCATCAAACGTTAAGTGTGCGGACCCTACAGGTTCGAGAACTATGTAGACATGACCGAGAGTCATCTTCGGTCAATAACCAATAGCAGAACCTGGAAGCTCATATTGGCTCCTACATATTCTACGAAGATCATTATCGGTCAAACCGCATAACAACATACGTTGTTCCCTTTCTCATCGGTATGTTACTTGCCCGAGATTTGAACGTCTGTATCTCAAAACCTAGTTCAATCTCATTACCGGCATGTCTCTTTACTCGTTCCGTAATACATCATCTCGTGACTAACTCATTAGTCAATTGCTTGCAAGGCTTATTATGATGTGCATTACCGAGAGGGCCCAGAGATACCTCTCAAACACTCGTAGTGATAAATACTATTCTTGATCTATGCCAACACCACAAACACTTTCGGAGACTCCTGTAGAGCATCTTTATAATCACCCAGTTACGTTGTGACGTTTGATAGCACACAAGGTGTTCCTCCCATATTCGGTAGTTGCATAATCTCATAGTCATAGGAACATGTATAAGTCATGAAGAAAGCAATAGCAGTAAAACTAAACGATCATAGTTCTAAGCTAACGGATGAGTCTTGTCCATCAAATCATTCTCCTAATGATGTGATCTAGTTGATCAAATGACAACTCATGTCTGTGGCAAGGAAACATAACCATCATTGATCAATGAGCTAGTCTAGTAGAGGCATACTAGGGACATACTGTTTTGTCTATGTATTCACACATGTACTAAGTTTCCAGTTAATACAATTCTAGCAGGAATAAAAGACATTTATCATGATATAAGGAAATACAAATAACATCTTTATTATTGCCTCTAGGGCATATTTCCTTCATTTTGCCACTTGAACTAGAGTCAATAATCTAAATTACAAAGTAATTATTCTAACACCCATGGAGTCTTGGTGCTGATCATGTTTTGCCCGTGGAAGAGGCTTAGTTAACGGGTCTGCGACATTCAGATCCGTATGTATCTTGCAAAATTTCTATGTCTCCCTCCTTGACTTGATCGCGGATGGAATTGAAGCTTCTTTTGATGTGCTTTGTTCTCTTGTGAAACCTGGATTCCTTCGCCAATGCTATTGCTCCAGTGTTGTCACAAATGATTTTCATTGGACCCGATGCAATAGGTATCACACCTAGATCGGATATGAACTCCTTCATCAAGACTCCTTCATTTGTTGCTTCCGAAGCATCTACATATTCTCCTTCACACGTAGATCCCGCCACGACGCTCTGCTTGGAACTGCACCAACTGACAGCTCCACCATTTAATAAAAGTACATATCCGGTTTGTTACTTAGAGTCATCCGGATCAGTGTCAAAGCTTGAATCGACGTAAACGTTTACGACGAGCTCATTGTCACCTCCGTACACGAGAAACATATCCTTAGTCCTTTTCAGGTACTTCAGGATGTTCTTGACCGCTGTCTAGTGATCCACTCCTGGATTACTTTGGTACCTCCCTGCTAAACTTATAGCAAGGCACACATCAGGTCTAGTACACAGCATTGCATACATGATAGATCCTATGGCTGAGGCATAGGGAATGACTTTCGTTTTCTCTCTATCTTCTAAAGTGGTCGGGCATTGAGTCTTACTCAATTTCACACCTTGTAACACAGGCAAGAACCCTTTCTTTGAATGATCCATTTTGAACTTCTTCAAAACTTTATCAAGGTATGTGCTTTGTGAAAGTCCAATTAAGCATCTTAATCTATCTCTATAGATCTTGATGCCTAATATGTAAGAAGCTTCACCGAGGTCTTTAATTGAAAAATTCGTATTCAAGTATCCTTTTACGCTATCCAAAAATTCGATATCATTTCCAATCAACAATATGTCATCGACATATAATATCAGAAATGCTACATAGCTCCCACTCACTTTGTGGTAAATACAGGCTTCTCCAAAAGTCTGTATAAAACCATATGCTCTGATCACCTCATCAAAGCGTATATTCCAACTCCGAGATGCTTGCACCAGTACATTGATGGATCGCTGGAACTTGCACACGTTGTTAGCACCTTTAGGATCGACAAAACCTTCTGGTTGCATCATATACAACTCTTCTTTGAGATATCCATTCAGGAATGCAGTTTTGACATCCATTTGCCATATTTCATAATCATAAAATGCGGCAATTGCTAACATGATTCGGACAGACTTAAGCATCGCTACGGGTGAGAAAGTCTCATCGTAGTCAACTCCTTGAACTTGTCGAAAAACCTTCGCAACAAGTCGAGCTTTGTAAACGGAAACATTACCGTCAGCGTGGGTCTTCCTCTTGAAGATCCATTTATTTTCAATGGCTTGCCGATCATTGCCGATCATTACCGTCGCAAGTCAAGCAAAGTCTACACTTTGTTCTCATACATGGATCCCATCACAGATTTCGTGGCCTCAAGACATTTCGCGGAATTTGGGCTCATCATCGCTTCCTCATAGTTCGTAGGTTCATCATGGTCTAGTAACATGACTTCCAGAACTGGGTTGCCATACCACTCTAGCGCGGAACGTACTCTGGTTGATCTATGAAGTTCAGCAGAAACTTGATCTGAAGTTTCATGATCATCATCATTAGCTTCCTCACTAATTGGTGTAGGAATCACTGGAACTAGTTTCTGTGATGTACTACTTTCCAATTCGGTAGAAGGTACAAATACCTCATCAAGTTCCACTTTCCTCCCACTCACTTCTTTCGAGAGAAACTCCTTCTCTAGAAAGGATCCATTCTTAGCAACGAATATCTTGCCATCGAATCTATGATAGAAGGTGTACCCAACAGTCTCGTTTGGGTATCCTATGAAGACAAATTTCTCCGACTTTGGTTCGAGCTTATCAGGTTAAAGCTTTTTCACATAAGCATCGCAGCCCCAAACTTTATGAAACGACAACTTTGGTTTCTTGCCAAACCATAGTTCAAAAGGTGTCGTCTCAACGGATTTTGAAGGTGCCCTATTTAACATGAATGCAGCTGTCTCTAAAGCATAACCCCAAAACGATAGTGGTAAATCGGTAAGAGACATCGTAGACCGCACCATATCTAATAAAGTACGGTTACGACATTCGGACACACCATTACGATGTGGTGTTCCGGGTGCCGTGAGTTGTGAAACTATTCCAGATTGTTTCAAATGAAGACCAAACTCGTAACTCAAATATTCACCTCCACGATCAGATCATAGAAACTTTATTTTATTGTTATGATGATTCTCTACTTCACTTTGAAATTATTTGAACTTTTCAAATGTTTCAGACTTGTGCTTCATCAAGTAGATATACCCATATTTGCTCAAATCATCAGTGAAGGTCAGAAAATAACGATACCGGCCGCGAGCTTCAACACTCATCGGTCCACATACATCAGTATGTATGATTTCCAACAAATCTGTTGCTCGCTCCATTGTTCTGGAGAACGGAGTTTCAGTCATCTTGCCCATGAGGCATGGTTTGCAAGCACCAAGTGATTCATAATCAAGTGATTCTAAAAGTCAATCACTATGGAGTTTCTTCATGCGCTTTACACCAATATGACCTAAACGGTAGTGCCACAAATAAGTTGCACTATCATTATTAACCTTACATCTTTTGGCTTCAATATTATGAATATGTGTATCACTACAATCGAGATCCAATAAGAATAGACCACTCTTCAAGGGTGCATGACCATAAAAGATATTAATCATATAAATAAAACAACCATTATTCTTAGATTTAAAGGAATAACCGTCTCGCAATAAACAAGATCCAGATATAATGTTCATGCTTAACGCTGGCGCCAAATAACAATTATTCAGGTCTAAAACTAATCCTGAAGGTAGATGTAGAGGTAGCGTGCCGACGGTGATCACATCGAATTTGGAACCATTTCCCACGTGCATCGTCACCTAGTCCTTGGCCAATCTTCATTTAATCTGTAGTCCCTGTTTCGAGTTACAAATATTAGCAACCGAACCGGTATCAAAAACCCAGGTGCTACTACGAGTATTACTAAGGTACACATCAATAACATGTATATTACATATACATTTGTTCACCTTGCCATCCTTCTTATCCACCAAATACTTGCGGCAGTTCCGCTTCCAGTGTCCAGTCCCTTTGCAGTAGAAGCACTCAGTTTCAGGCTTGGCTCCAGACTTGGGTTTCTTCGTGGGAGTAGCAACTGTCTTGCTATATTTTTGGAAGTTCCCCTTGTTTCCCTTGCCCTTTTTCTTGAAACTAGTGGTATTGGTAACCATCAACACTTGATGCTCCTTTTTGTTTTCTACCTCCGCAGCCTTGAGCATAGCGAAGAGCTCGGGAATTTTCTTTTGCATCCCTTGCATATTATAGTTCATCACGAAGCCTTTATAGCTTGGTGGCAGTGATTGAACAACTCTATAAATAACACTATCTTCATCAACTTCGCAACCAAGTTGAGTCATATGATTGTAGTATCCAGACATTCTGAGCAAGTGTTCACTGATAGAACTACTCTCCTCCATCTTGCAGCTGTAGAACTTATTGGAAATCTCATATTTCTCAATCCGGGCATTTGCTTGAAATATTAACTTCAACTCCTGAAACATCTCATATGCTCCATGACGTTCAAAACGTCGTTGAAGTCCCGGTTCTAAGCCGTAAAGCATGGCACACTGAACTATCATGTAGTCATCAGACCACGTCTGCCAGACGTTCAAAGCATCTACATTAGCGGGAGGGGGCTTGCCACCAAGCGGTGCTTCAAGGACATAATTCTGATGTCTAGCAATGAGGATAATCCTCAAGTTACGAACCCAGTCTTTGTAATTGCTACCATCATCATTCAACTTAGCTTTCTCTAGGAATGCATTAAAATTCAAAGGAATGGTAGCACGGTCCATTGATCTACAACAACATAGATATGCAAAAACTATCAGGACTAAGTTAATGATAAATTAAAGTTCAATTAATCATATTACTAAAGAACTCCCACTTAGATAGACATCCCTCTGTTCATCTAAATGATAACATCATCCAAATCAACTAAATTATGTCCGATCCTCATGTGAGATGGAGTAGTTTTCAATGGTGAACATCTTATGTTGATCATATCTACTACATGATTCATGCTCGACCTTTTGGTCTCCAGTGTTCCGACGCCATGTCTGTACATGCTAGGCTCGTCAAGTTTAACCCGAGTATTCTGCGTCTGCAAAACTGGCTTGCATCCGTTGTATGTAAACGTAGAGCTTATCACACCCGATCATCACGTGGTGTCTCGGCACGACGAACTTTCGCAATGGTGCATACTCGGGGACAACACTTGTACCTTGAAATTTTGTAAGGGATCATCTTATAATGCTACCGCCGTACTAAGCAAAATAAGAAGAATAATATGATAAACATCATATGCAATCAAAATATGTGACATGATATGGCCATCATCATCTTGTGCTTTTGATATCCATCTCCAAGGCACCGCCATGATCACCATCGTCAACGGCACGACACCTTGATCTCCATCGTAGGATCGTTGTCGTCCCGGCAACTATTACTTCTACGACTATCGCTACCGCTTAGTGATAAAGTAAAGCAATTACATGGCGATTGTATTTCATACAATAAAGCGACAACCATATGGCTCCTGCCAGTTGCCGATAACTTTACAGAACATGATCATCTCATAAGATAACGTATAACTCATCATATCTTGACCATATCACATCATAACATGCCCTGCAAAAACAAGTTAGACGTCCTCTACTTTGTTGTTGCATGTTTTACGTGGCTGCTACGGGCTTATTAACAAACGTTCTTACCTACGCATACAAAAAACCACAACAATTTTTCATCAAGTATGTGATGTTTTAACCTTCCCAAGGACCGGGCGTAGCCACACTTGATTCAGCTAAAGTGAGAGAGACAGACACCCGCCGGTCTCCTTCAAGCAATGAGTGCTCGTAACGGTGAAAACCAGTCTCGCGTAAGCGTACGCGTAATGTTGGTCCGAGCCGCTTCATCTCACAATATCGCCGAAGCAAAGTATGACATGCTGGTAAGCAGTATGACTATTATCGCCCACAACTCATTGTCTTCCACTTGTGCATATCATCAACGCATAGACCTGGCTCATGATGCCACTGTTGGGAACGTAGTATTTCAAAAATTTCTACGATCATGCAAGATCTATCTACTAGATGCATAGCAACGAGAGGGGAGAGTGTGTCTACATACCCTCGTAGACCGGGAGCGGAAGCGTCTAGTAACGCAGTTGACGTAGTCGAACTTTCTTCGCGATCCAACCTCACAAGCACCGAACGTACAAAGCCTCCCCGTTCAGCACACGTTCAGCTTGATGACGTCCCACGAGCTCTTGATCCAATAGAACTTCGTGGGAGAGTTTCGTCAGCACGACGGCGTGGTGATGGAGAGGATGAAGCTACCGGTGCAGGGCTTCGCCTAAGCACTGCAACGATATGACAGAGGTGTGTTTCTGTGGAGGGGGGCACCGCACACGGTTGGCAGAGATCAACTTGATCAACTTGTGTGTCTTGAGGTGCCCCCTGCCCCCTGTATAAAGGAGCAAGGGGGGAGGCCGGCCGGCCCCTATGGCGCACCCTAGGAGGGCCACTCCTACAAGGAATAGGATTCCAATCCAATTCCTAGGAGGGCCACTCCTACTAGGAATAGGATTCCAATCCTATTCCTATTAGGAGTCCACCAAAGAGGGAGAGGGAGAGGGAAAGAGGGGCCGCGGCCCCCTCCCCTACTCCAATTCGGACTCCCCTTGGGAGGAGGCGCGCCACCTCCTGGGCTGTTGCCCTTTCTCTCCCCTAAAGCCCACTAGGGCCCAATTCTTCCCCGGGGATTCCGGTAACCCCCCCCCCCTCGGCATTCTAGTTTAATCTGAAACCTTTCCGGAACACTTCCAGTGTCCGAATATAGTCGTCCAATATATCAATCTTTACGTCTCGGACATTACGAGACTCCTCGTCATGTCCGTGATCTCATCCGGGACTACGAACTACCTTCGGTACATCAAAACTCATAAACTCATAATACCGATCATCATCAAATGTTAAGCGTGCGGACCCTACGGGTTCGAGAATTATGTAGACATGGCCACGACTCATCTCCAGTCAATAACCAATAGCGGAATCTGGATGCTCATACTGGCTCATATATATTCTACGAAGATCTTTATTGGTGAAACCGCATAACAACATACATTGTTCCCTTTGTCATCGGTATGTTACTTGCCCGAGATTCAATCGTAGGTATCTCAATACCTAGTTCAATCTCGTTACCGGCTAGTCTCTTTACTCGTTCCATAATACATCATCTCGTGACTAACTCATTAGTCAATTGCTTGCAAGGCTTATTATGATGTGCATTACCAAGAGGGCCCAGAGATACCTCTCCGACACTCGTAGTGATAAATCCTATTCTTGATCTATGTCAATATCACGACCACTTTCGAAGACACCTTTAGAGCATCTTTATAATCACCCAGTTACGTTGTGACGTTGCATAATCTCATAGTCATAGGAACATGTATAAGTCATGAAGAAAGCATTAGGAGTGAAACTAAACGATCATAGTGGCTAAGCTAACGGATGGGTCTTGTCCATCACATAATTCTCCTAATGATGTGATCTCGTTGACCAAATGACAACTCATGTCTATTGCTAGGAAACATAACCATCTTTTATCAATGAGCAAGTCTAGTAGAGGCATACTAGGGACATATTGTTTTGTCTATGTATTCACACATGTACTAAGTTTTCGGTGAATACAATTCTAGCATGTATAAAAGACATTTATCATGATATAAGGAAATACAAATAACATATTTATTATTGCCCTTAGGACATATTTCCTTCAGGAACCTCTACCAAGATAGAAGACTCGACAAGTGTGCCGGAAAGTAAGGTTTTCTCATCCTCTAGCTTACTTGGATCCCAACTTTATTTTGAAGAAACAACAACATGAAAATCGGCGCACAACCCGGAATAGCGGCTGCGGAAACCTTTCCTTTGGTTTATCCAACACCCCAGTTCCTATGAAACGCCGAAAAGAGGTGCCACAAAATTCAATATCTTTTTACCAGAAGGCGGCTCTAATTGCCAACCGCTGAATCCTTCCGACTCAAATTATCAGGGAACCTCTCATTCCTCTTCTGGTGACTCATCACAGACCCAAATGCCTGCCTTCAAAGTTACCCTTGGGTAATAACATTTTACTTTGTCACTTTAGTCATTTATAAGCTGATATACCAATGTCATCATCATTTCTATTTTTTAAGTGGTATGGCTAAACCGACCAAGAAACTGAAGGCAAACAAACCGGCTGAAGACCCAAAGTCTATGAGCCGGAGAGACGAGCACCAGCATCTGAAGCCTCAGCCCAGAACCCTGAAGATATTACTGATGACCCGCCACCAGAAAATGTTGATACTTTTGTGAATCCAATGGATGTTGACCCATTAAACACTAAGTTGCCAAGCCCTGCTAAGCCCTCTGAGGAAGACACTGAATACGTCTTGATTACAGACACTGGCTATACGGAACCGGGGAATCCCGTGGTATTGACTAAGCATTCAGCCAAGGAAGAACTTACTAAAAATAGCAAGTCCCGGTTTGACATTGCCTATCAAAATTTGGATGTTAATGAGCTATATTCCGGTTATCTGAGACGCCTTCATACAGGTCGTGAACTGAAAGCTGACATAATCAAGAAGATGTAGCATAAATACGAGGTATGAATATAAGTTTCCTCTGCCTATTAACCATCCAACCCCCAAGTCTTAATCATATGAAAGGATTTGTTGAGTATGGTAAAGACTTTAGTGAACATGTTTTATTGAATTTCGAGCCGCAGCCCCCATGGCCCGGCTTGCCTTGAGAAAGATGAGCTGGAGCAGCTTACTATCTTTAGGAATGGAACTTCATCGCATAATCCTCGCAGGCCGGTTTATCTTGCGAAAGATGAGACGGAGTAGCTTACTATCTTTAGCAAGGGAACTTCACCACATAACCCTCACAGGCCGGTTTATCTTGCAAAAGATGAGCCGGATCTTCTTGCAACTTAAAATAACTTCTGCAATCATTGGCCCCCAAGTGCCAAGTACTTTGCTTGCAAAGGGGTTGGGACATATATGTATATTGCGTCTTGAAAACTAGGCTTGAACATCAAGAGGCTGAGACTCGGAAAGATGAGGCCAAGTTTAACTTTAGCTTGGATGAAAATGAAAAGCTCAAAACCGGGTATGCTACAGAGGAATCCACTTGCACTGAGGAGAAGACCAGCTTAACACAAAGAGCAGAAAAAACAGAATCGTCTTTGAAAGAGGCCACTGCAGAGTTGACCGGTTTAAAGCACCATATTTCTCAGATGACTGCTGCTATATTTGGTAAATGACGCAATATGCCTTGAACGATTCCCAATGTTCACTTGTAATCCGCATGACCAGCTTATCTGCTCGTTTTATTTCACAGGCCCCAGGAGTGCCAACCTTGTCCAGGACATGCTAGTGACGCTGAAGGCCACTTATACTTTGGTAGAGCAACTGTACATACACTAGTACGTGTCGGTGCTATACAAATGGGTTTTAACCCCTTTCCGCGACGGCATTTGGAACCATCACCAAGTGAGTGTGGGCGATAGGGGGGGTCCTTCCCACACGACCCAGAAATCGTCAGGGATAGGCCTTCCTGGGACACCAAATTAGCTCGTGTGCGATCGGGCGAGGCATCGAAACCCAATCATTTCCGTAGGTATGTATATCTCACACGGTGAATCCCAGGAAAACATTTCCGTAGATATGTACATCTCACACGGTGAATCCCAGAAAAATATTTCCTTAGGTATGTATATCACACACAGTCAATCCAAGGAATACGTTTCTGTTCTTATGTACATCCCACACAGTCAATCCAGGGAAAACATTTTCATTCGTATGTATATCACACACAGTCAGTCCAAGGAATACAGTTCCGTTATTATGTACAACCCACACAGTCAATCCAGGGAAAACGTTTCCATTCGTATGTACATCCCACACAGTTTTATGTGTAGGCTCATGTGTCAAAGGTGTAACTATCACACACGCTCTACCTTGGTTAACAGTTTGCTTTTATCAACTACATCACACACAATTTGATGATGAAAATTGTGTGGCATTCGGCTATCCATCACAAGCGCTTTTACTGCTAGAACCATTTGCAAAGTTCCATGACACATTTAGAAGGTTCATTAGGTTACAATTAATAATTCCAGTATCACAGACATCATTTCTAGTGCTGGACATTTTCTTGGGTTATGAGGTGTTATTTTATGGATGTTTTGCATTGGTCAGGAGATGGTGAGCCTTCATCGAGCACACTGGCCTTGGCTGCAAGTGCCGGCAGCAACAACATGAGGTAAGCAACCTTGATCAATGTTGCGGTGTTTATTTAGACAAGCTTCCATGCAACAATCAGGTCCTGATCTCTCTATGCACCTACAAAGTGCTGGATTATCATATTTACAAATCATAAATCCTATTGAGAAATCTGGTGTTAGATGTTGCTTACGTCGTCATGGAGGACCTTGTCCAGTTGGGTAGCTATGGCAATGGCGTGTAAATATCTATATGAAATATCTTTTTGTTTCCCCCTATCTATATGAAATCTGGCAGAGTGCCTTTTATCGTTAAAAAAAACAAATTATACATCGTTTGTGCCATAATTAGTCAACTTGGATAACGATTGATACCAAGACAGGATGACCAAAAGCCTGTACACATGTTGGGACTAGCAAATTCACATATAGATATGTTTCTAGAGCAAACGACATACACAACCATGTATCATTTTTAGTTAATTATCACAAGGATGATGATTCAAAAGTTCCTAGGATGGTGGCACTTGAGGACAAACCATACAAATTTACTTTCAACTTTCTCTTGTTGATATTTGTGCCACATACTTAATGAAATATACATAAATATGTGTTCTTGCTTATATGTTTGCACCAGATGCACACATCAATTTTGTGGTAATTAGAATGGAAAACAGTCATGTCTGAGCACTTATGATCCTCATAATAGCACGTTTGTAATATATTCTAGAACTCCTCAGGAGGTTGAAGTCAGCAAAGATTGCATATTGAGCTAAATTCAAATAACCGTGCATAAATGCCATCAAACATTAGACTAGACCTGCGAATGTGCATAAGCAAGATAGATGCGCACCGAACCGCCTCAAGAGACGTGCCAAGGGCGTGTCACATCCACTAGTTCTCTAGCATCACAGAATGTTGTGTGATCTGCCGCAAGAAGAATTTGCTGGCCCACGAAGTTGTGGCAACTGCCCGACGAACAAGCGACCTCGGGACGATCGCAGACGTACCTGCGAGTATTAGAAAGATTATGCTAGACCAATGTAACACCTCCATGGCATAACGTGTGCCCATGGTTCTAAAAAATATATAAAAAATAGACCGGGGCCTGTGTGGACCCTCCTCCTCAAGCGTGAGAGTCTTCCTGGGCTGAGCAATGCTAGACTTACGGATGTATTCTAGCAGGATTTCTGTTACGGACTCACGGAAGAGCTGTGGTTGGAGAAGATTAGGAAGGAGAGGTCCCACCAACGGAAATGAAGGGGGGTTAGTTGGCCAGAGAGCAGTCCGTACTAGTAATCAGCTGTGGCATCAACTAAAAAAAATCCGTGGCTCAAAAATAATAATAAAGAATGCCCTAAACCCCATGACATGGTTACATATACTTATATACTGTTATTAGGAGGGCAAGTAAGTGTTCAATAAGTCACCCAAAACTGATGGCACAAGGTGTAAGGCCGAAGCATTTATTATGTGAATACTGAAAAATGTTGAGTAGAACTGGGACTCAGCAGAGCTTGGGAGAAGTCATCAATGCACGATTCTGGACACAGGTTTCCAACTACAAAATCCGTGCCTTGTACTACATTACAAACATAATTGAAGCAGCTATCCCTTACATGCATGATCATCTATGTGTTGCCAAAGCAATGCTCTTTTGCAAGCAGTAGTCGTTGTGATCTGTATCATGCATTAGTCATTAGGCTCTTAGTTCTTTTTGGTACGTAGGGAGCTATGCTTTTCATCAGAAACTCTTGGCGATGCCGACGTTCTTCTTTCTACTTTGACCGGTCATGCAGGGTATTTTCTACTTGTACATGAAAACTGCTGAAAGAGCTCATCTGTTGGAAATTCCCAAGGATCGAACACACGATCTGGCTTCAGCTCGACGGGTCATGTATGCGCAACTCGTCTCGTCGTATACGAACTAGCTGTAGCACTCGATAGCTCGCCGGCGCTCACGCAAACACCGTAACCAGAACACACGCATGCAAACGCAACAACAAGAAGTTGGCCTGAGGCACGTGTCGTGCCTCGTAGTTATCCTTTATTGCTTTTCTCCGTTTTCTGATTACAAAGGCCGCAAGGTGTTGCATATATATAGGTGCACGACCTGACTCCAAAACTAGTGTGACACGGACACAAAGTCCTAACCGGACTCACTTGATTTACTTTCCTAATCTAAAAACCGGCAACGCTGATTGCACTGTATCAAATTTAGCTACCTAAACTTACTAGTACTCGGACTAGTACTCGGACTACTACTAGACATCCAACACGTATACTACTAGAGATTATTTGGATTATCCAACAATCACCCCCTAATCCAAACATTCGTCTCGCAGACTCAGAACCAACACATCGTCTGGATTACCAGTCCACGCCGTCACATCTTAGCGTGCTAGCTACATGTAGACTAAACACATAATCTCTCATGTAGGAACTCAACTTAACCGGTGTACATCTATCTTGACGTTTGCCTTTGTCTTCTCGCCGAGACACACGAACGACTCAGACACAAACAAAACTGAAGACACGACTCTTTTTTTCTGTTTTTTTTTCAATCGCCGCTTCTTCCTTAAAGCAACCTCGGGTCGTCATCCATGCCCACTTCAGCTAGTTGTAGAGTCCCGTGCTCCTTCCTTGCCTCCTTCCGTGGATTAGGACACTCTCCAGAATAGTGTCCATAGTCCTGACAATTGTAGCAACGGACTTTAGATTTGTCGAACTTCCGGTACTTCTGCTTATCTTTCTCTCTACCACGTGAGAACATCAACTGCTCTTCTTCTTGGTCGCGTTCACGCCCCTTCAACTTCAACTCATAGGTCTTCAGTGGCCCGATCACCTCCATCACCGACATCTTCGTCACATCTCCCCACTGCTCTATGGTGCCAACAATCAGTAAAAAACTTGTCGGGAAGAGCTCGTAGTAATTTCTCCACAACCGCGATGTCCTCCATCTTTGATCCGAGAGCTCGCATCTCATTAACCAGGGAGGTTAGCTTCAACGCGAATTCACCAACCCCTTCTGATTCTTTCATGCTCATCCTCTCGAACTCCCTCCTTAGAGCTTGAACACAAGCCTTCTTAACACGATCATCTCCAGCATGCATCTACTTGAGAGCTTCCCAAGCTTCCTTTGCCGTCTCTTTCTCCGATATGGTCATGAAAACGGCATCAGGCACAGCTTGGGCTATGGCTGCGAAAGCCTCTTGGTCCTTTGTCTCTTCGACCGCACCATCACCTTCCACAGCTGCCCAGACTCCACGTGCACGCATGAAGATCTTCATCTTTGCAGCCCACACCCCATAATTGCCACCTTCAAGCATGGGGTACTGGATGATCACACCACCAGCACTCGCCTTCGAAGTCGACATGATCCTCCTTGATTTTCCATCGTCCGTGACACAACTTGACGGCGACGAAGAATCCTTGAACTCCACCGTGACGCAACTTGACGGCGAAGCTCCTCACACCTTGCTCTAGATACCAATTGTTGGAAATTCCCAAGGATCGAACACACGATTTGGCTTCAGCTCGACGGGACGTGTACGCGCAACTCGTCTCGGCATATACGAGCTAGTTGTAGCACTCGATAGCTCGCCGGCGCTCACGCAAACACCGTGACCAGAACACACGCATGCAAACACAGCAACAAGAAGTTGGCCAGAGGCACGTGTCGTGCCTCGTAATTATGTCTTTATTGCTTTTCTCCGTTTTCTGGTGATTACAAACGACGCAAGGTGGTGCATATATATAGGTGCACACCTGACTCCAAAACTAGTGTGACACGGACACAAAGTCCTAACCGGACTCACTTGATTTACTTTCCTAATCTAAAAACCGGCAACGCTGATTGCACCGTACCAAATTTAGCTACCTAAACTTACTAGTACTCGGACTACTACTAGACATCCAACACGTATACTACTAGAGATTGTTTGGATTATCCAACATCATCTGCCTAAAAAACTATGGGAGAGAGTCAAACTACCCAAGAATTATGACAAAGCAACCGAAGTCATCCAAAAGTATCTCGTATGCATTTCTAGCTGCTTTGCTTTGTCGCTCCATCTTAACGCGAGTCTAGTTAGCCTTATGCCATCCCTTTTGTTTCATTATGCAGGAACATTGGCCCAAGCTACTAGTGCTCAAGATAAGGCAGCGCCTGTTAAAAATGACTCAGTACCGGATAAGGATAAGGAATCTTTAGCTTAAAGTGAGGTAAGCATGGATGCTGCTTCTGTTTTAGTACGGACAACATGTTGCTTGGTGACAGTTATTTGCTCCTAAATTCTGTGTGTGAACTGATAGTACTAAATGTGGACATATTTCTTCGAATATTACATCATATATGATTGATCGAAGACGTAGTAACTGAAACATGTTAAGTTTTATGTGTTGTTCAAAATATCGGTCAATAAATCAGTTAACTACCTGATAAATCTCGGCTCAGTGGGTCACCAAGTAGGCGCTTCACTGGCTGATTCACCTATTAATCCCTTACGCGTCAGTCGACTGAGCAATTTACCAGTTAACGTTTTCTTGAACATTGATTTCACGTGGGTGGCATTGTTCCATCTGCTTTTCTTGTATGGTTTGCCAAAATGGTACAATGTGAAAAAGAAATACATTACGATCATAATAGAGGACATAAATTAGAATCGTTAGAAATGATCGTATGTTAAGGCTGATTAGTTATGCTAAATTTATTACAAGTTGAGCCCACAAACTTACCAGTAGATCATCTTTGTTATGGTTTACCCAGTGTATTATTTCCTATGACTTTTTTTGTCAATAACCTAAAAACCGTTAGGTTTTGTGGACCAATTGGACATTTTTTCCTTGCTTTAGTCTACATTGTGTGCACTATACAAGACCTTCATGTGACCTCTCGCTGACCATGTTGTAGCTTGTTTGATTCATTGGTGCTGTGGGTGTGGCTGTTATTGGGATTGCTTGGGTATGTGCGAGTGCACTCACTTCCGCGAGCATCGGTTGTGGGTCGATGTGGGTTTGTTACTTTGTTCGTTGATTTAACCTCGTTAGGGACAACTTTCCAGCTCTGGCGACTCTGTCGTGCCCGTGCATGACTTTAGTGCTTCATCTTGCGAGTCTGGCTTAATCCAATGTTATCTTGTCAATCATGCAGTCAATGGTGTTATTTTTTCCTTCCTCGACGCAATTCACAGAGCATATTAGTGTTTTTTTAGACCTGGAAGTTGGATGGTCCAAATTGACGCAATCACTCGATACAGTTTGGGTTTGTTAATCCCCTATCAATCACTCAATGGGAGATTTGCTCGTGGGAGCAGTTTTGGGTATTTAATTCATGCACCGACCAACTCATCCAAAAGTCCGAACTGATGGAGGGAGGCGGGCAACATATTTCAACACTCCCCCTCACGTCTAGGCTATTTTAGTCCTTAGAGTGGGATCGATGTAGGCCGCAGAATCATCTTATTTAATACTGCGTTGGCAGGGTCTTGAACTCAAGACCTCTTGGCTCTGATACCATGTGGAAATAGGTCAAAGCGTCTTACCCATCGTGGGAGCGCTGTTGCGTGTTATATAGACCAGGGGCGCACCTCCCTGGATAGCGCATACAGTAGTTAGGATTATAATCTTGAGAGAGAAGAAATAGGTAGAGATAAGGACTAAGTTTGAGATAAATATCCTTCCTAACTACCTAGTCTACATGCGCAAGTAATCCTCTACTAAACTTTGTTCAACACCCTCCCTTAATCACAACTTCATCGAGTTGAGATTATGCTTGAAATCTTCGAAGCTTCGTGTGGGAAGAGCGTTTGTGAATCCATCTGCTATCTGATCCTTGGAATGCACAAAACGTATGTCAAGTTTTTTCTGAGCCACTCGTTCTCTGACAAAGTGAAAATCAATTTCAATGTGTTCGGTTCTAGCATGAAACACTGGATTTGCAGATAAGTATGTAGCACCCAGGTTGTCACACCATTAACACGGAGCATGAGTACTTTTGACACCAAGTTCCTTTAGTAGTGATTGCACCCATATGATCTCGGCTGTGGCATTTGCCAATGCTTTGTATTCTGCCTCTGTACTAGATCGAGAGACAGTTGCTTGTTTTCTTGCACACCATGAAATTAAATTGGGACAAAAAAATACTGCAAAGCCACCAGTGGACCGCCTATCATCCAGGCAGCCCGCCCAGTCAGAATCTGAGAAAGCACTCAACAGTGTAGATGAAGACTTACTGAAATTTAGACTAATATTGAGAGTATTCTTGACATATCGAACTATACGCTTTGCAGCAGTCCAGGGAACTGTGGTGGGTGCATGAAGAAACTGACAAACCTTATTAACAGCAAATGAGATATCAGGCCGTGTAAGTGTCAAATATTGAAGTGCACCTACCAGACTCATGTATCTTGTACTGTCATCTTGACCCAAGGGCTGCCCTTCTGTAAGGGACAATTTATCTGAACTGGATAGTGGAGTAGGTGAGGGTTTACACCCTTGCAAACCAGCCTTTTTTACCAGATCTGTTGCATACTTCTCTTGGGAGAGATGAAGACCATTCTCATGTTCCTTCACTTCTATCCCTAGAAAATAATGCAAGTCTCCAAGGTCCTTGAGAGCAAACTCTGCACTTAGATCTTTCAATAGTCCTGTGATAGCCTCATTAGATGAACTTGTGACAATAATATCATCAACACAGATGGGACAAATATTTGAGGGAATGAAGCCAAGTGCTTGCATTTTATGGCTCAACCGTGAGTACCATGCTCGAGGAGCCTGTTTCAATCCATATAAAGCTTTGTCAAGTTTACATACATGAGAGGGTGCATTCTTGTTTTCAAACCCAGGAGGTTGTTTCATGTACACATCCTATTCCAGAACACCATGCAAAAACGCTTTCTGTACGTCTAGCTGTTTGAGACTCCAGCCCCTGGAAACAACAATCGACAAAACAAGACGAATAATGGCAGCTTTTACAACTGGACTAAAGGTATCCTCATAGTCGATGCCATATCGTTGTTTAAAGCCTTTTGCTACAAGCCTTGCTTTGTAACGGTCAATGGTGCCATCAGATTTTCTCTTAATCCTAAAAACCCACTTGCAGTCAATGAGATTTGTACCTTGCTGTGGAGGAACCAAGTGCCATATGTTCTTCCGTTTTAAGGCCATGTACTCTTCTTTCATTGCTTGTGTCCAGTTGGCATCACCAAGGGCTTCTTCTAGTGAATATGGCTCGCCTGGTTCACTTGTGGAGCAGATCATTCCAAATTTTGTCATACGTTTGTAATTTACTGGTTGTATTACCCCCTTTTAAGGATGAGTGCGTCGTGATGTGGTTGGCTCCGGCGCAGAAGATCCCATGGTAGCTGCAGCTTATGATCCCGAGGTTGATTCGGTGGGGTCCGCGACAGCTTCAGCAGAACCAGAGGCTGGATCCTCTGTGCGCGGGGATGGAGCAGCGTCGTGCAGCGGAGTCATATGCGCCGCAGAAGATCCCGCCGCACCGGCCTCATCCCGCTGCAATGATGGACCTGGTCCCCCGCGCGCGCCAGGTATGGAGCCTGCTGGGCCAGGCGTTGGGCCCGTGCCAGTTGGCCGACCCAAATCCCGCCACTTGTAGCAGACAGGCTGGCTGGGAAAGCGACTGCCCGTGGGCCCTAGCGAGTGCGGACCGGCGTCTCCAGCCGCTGGCTGACGCGTGGTGCGGGCGGGGCTGCCGGCTGACGTGCGGTCGGGTACGGAGGGAGACGCGGCGGGCGTGGAATCCGGGGAGGATCTCCCTGACCGATACGGCGGCGATTCCGAAGCAGATCCTGCTGCCAGGTCTGCGGAAACTACGGGCATCGACCCCGAGGAGGATTTGCTGCCCAAATTCTGGCACATGAAATACGGCTCTGTTGGGCGATTTTCTTCACTATTTTCAATTCCGTTTTCTGCATCGTGGCTTCCTGTATCATCACACAACTAAGCCAATGTGGTGAGAGGGTTAGTCATAGTAGGATCATTAGAGTTATACTCCCCATTATCAAGGCCGGTTAGATTTGGAGGCAAAATAAGAATTTCTTTCCGAAGTAAAGCGCTGGCGTTTGAATGAAGATCGGCAAAGGGAAAATTAGTTTCATAAAATACAACGTCACGGGATATGTAAACTCGACCAGTGGAGACATCTAGACATTTGACCCCCTTGTGTTGAGAGCTATACCCGAGAAAAACACATTGTTTCGACCGAAACATGATTTTGCGAGAGTTGTATGGTTGAAGATTAGGCCAACAGGCACACCCAAAAACACGGAGTGATGTATAGTCAGGTTTGACATGAAGGAGCCGTTCGATGGGTGTTTCATTGTGGATAACTCGACTAGGAAGCATGTTAATAATGTGAACGGCCGTGAGGAATGCTTCGTCCCAAAATTTAAGAGGCATGCCAGCAAGAATGGCTAGACCAACATCAACTATGTGCCTATGTTTGCGTTCGGCAGACCCGTTTTGTTGGTCAGCATGGGTGCATGACACATGATGAGATATGCCAAGTGTTTAAAAGAAGGAGTTGAGCTTCTCATACTCCCCCCCC
>LR738711.1:54450514-54488810 GCA_902687465.1 Secale cereale | reverse complement strand
CCCCAGTCGGATTGGACAGCGATAATTTTGTTGTCAAACTTGCGTTCTACAAGTGCTTGAAAAAATTTTAACAGTTGAAAAACGTCAGATCTTTTCTTGAGAAGGTAAATACAAGAAAATTTGCTATAGTCATCAATGAAGCTAACATAGTATGTGTGTCTACCAACCGAGGTGGGGGCAGGACCCCAGACATCAGAAAATATTAATCGCAAAGGTTGAGTGGAAACACTAGTAGATATGGGATAAGGTAATTGATGACATTTTTCTCTTTGGCAGGAATCACAAATAGTTTCAATATTTCGCTCACCAACAAACGGGAGCTTATTTTTCCTAAGCAAACGTTCAACCAAAGAAAAAGAGGCATGTCCTAGACAATCGTGTCATCGTGTGGACGAAAGCTTGATAGCACCACAAGCTTGTTTATTTGATCTTCTAAACTCCGGAATCAATGGGTAAAGCCCTCGAACACATCTACCTCGATAGAGAACTTTCCTCGTGGCCTGATCCTTTATCAAAAGGAATAAATGATGGAATTCAATGAACACATGATTATCAATGGTAATACGATGAACGGACAGAAGATTTTTGTTGGCACTAGGAACATGTAAATTTTTTCTAAGATGAATCTTGCGAGAGGGGGTATGTATAACAGAATGACCTATATGACTTATCCTCATACCTGCACCACTTCCGTGTGAAGTTGATCTTTGCCATGATATTTTTCACGGAGGGTCACCTTGTCAAGCTCTCCTGTGAGGTGGTTGGTGGCGCCACTGTCAAGATACCAGTTAGTATCGACGCCATATGACCCATCAGCTGCGGCAACAACCTTGTCATCCTCATCAGAGGAGGCTTCGTCTTCTTTGAAACGATACCAGTAGTCCTTAGCCGTGTGGCCAGGCTTGCCGCACTAGCAACGTATGGTGTCAGGGCGTTATCTCCCGGAGCCACCACCGTTGCCACCCCCGCCACGACGGCCCCTGTTGTTGGTCAAGTTGGGGCATTCACGGCGAGAGGAGTTGCTGGAGCTGCCACCGCCTTGCTTGCCCTTGTGTGAAGGAGAACCATGAGAGCGCGATGAGTAGCCTTCGTGCCCGCGAGTGGCGGCGTTGGCCGAGGACTTGAAGCCACCGCCGGCGCTATGAAACTAAGCCACACGCTGATCGAAGTTGCTCAGCATGGAGTACAGCTCATCGAGGGAGACCAGCGTGACACGGGCGTCGAGGGCGGAGACGAGGGGCTGGTAGTCCATATCTAGCCCATGCAGCAGGTAGGAGATGAGTTCATCGTCCTCGATGGGCTTGACGGCCACGGCGAGTTCATCGGCAAGGCCACGCATATGAGCGTAGTATGTAGCAACAGATTGGGTGCCCTTCTGTGCATAGATCAAGGCAGTGCGAATATTGTTGACTCGACTCAAAGATTGAGAAGAAAACAGAGGGCATGCGCGGTGGTGACCATGGTCACCGCGACGAGCACTTCCTTGGAGAGGTTGTTGAGGAGGTAGCCGACCACTTGCTGATCCTCCATCACCCAGATGGCATGGAGGGGGTTGAGCTTGGACGACTCCTTGCCATCCTTGTCCTTGGTGCCTAGGAGGCGGGTGGGTTCTCGCGTCGTTCCATCGACGTAGCCGAAGAGCCCAGCTCCCCTCAGCTGCGGCGTAACTTGTGTTCGCCACAGGACGTAGTTCGTGTTGGGGAACGTAGCTCAAATCAAAAAAAAGTATACGCTTCACCAAGATCAATCTATGGAGACATGTAGCAACGAGGGAGAGGGGAGTCCATCTACATACCCTTGTAGATCGCGAGCGGAAGCGTTCAAGAAAACGTGGATGATGGAGTCGTACTCGTCGTGATCCAAATCAACGATGATCCTAGCGCCGAAGGAACGACACCTCCGTGTTCAACACATGTACGTAGCAGCGACGTCTCCTCCTTCTTGATCCAGCAAGGGGGGAGGAGAGGTTGATGGAGATCCAGCACCACGACGGCGTGGTGGTGGTAGTAGCGGGATTCCAGCAGGGCTTCGCCAAACGCTGCGGGAGGAGGAACGGGTGTCACGGGAGGGAGAGGGAGGCGCTAGGGCATGGGTGCGGCTGCCATCCCTCCCCCCACTATATATAGGGGCCCTGGGGGGCGCCGGCCCTAGGAGATCCAATCTCCTAGGGGGGGCGGCCAAAGGGGGGGGACTTGTCCCCCAAGCAGGTGGGGCGGCCCCCACCGCTAGGGTTTCCAACCCAAGGCGCAGGGGGAGGCCCAAGGGGGGCGCACCAGCCCACTATGGGCAGGTTTCCTTCCCCTTTCTGCCCATGGGGCCCTCCGGCATCGGTGGCCCCACCCGGTGGACCCCCGGGACCATTCTGGTGGTCCCGGTACAATACCGGTGACCCCAGAAACTCTCTCGATGGCCGAAACTGGACTTTATATATATAAATCTTTACCTCCGGACCATTATGGAAATCCTCGTGACGTCCGGGATCTCATCCGGGACTCCGAACAACTTTTGGGTTACCGCATACTTATATCTCTACAACCCTAGCATCACCGAACCGTAAGTGTGTAGACCCTACGGGTTCGGGAGACACGTAGACATGACCGAGACAACTCTCCGGCCAATAACCAACAGCTGGATCTGGATACCCACATTGGCTCCCACATGTTCCACGATAATCTCATCGGATGAACAACGATGTCAAGGATTCAATCAATCCCATATACGATTCCCTTTGTCTATAGGTATAGCACTTGCCCAAGATTCAATCGTCGGTATACCGATACCTTGTTCAATCTCGTCACGGCAAGTCTCTTTACTCGTTCCGTAACACATCATCCCGTGATCAACTTCTTGATCATATTTTGCACATTATGATGATGTCCTACCGAGTGGGCCCAAAGATACCTCTCCGTCACACGGAGTGACAAATCCCAGTCTCGATTCGTGCTAACCCAACAGACACTTTCGGAGATACCCGTAGTGCACCTTTATAACCACCCAGTTACGTTGTGACGTTTGGCACACCCAAAGAATTCCTACGATATCCGGGAGTTGCACAACCTCATGGTCTAAGGAAAGGATACTTGACATTTGGAAAAGCATTAGCATACGAACTACACGATCTTGTGCTAGGCTTAGGATTGGGTCTTGTCCATCACATCATTCTCGTAATGATGTGATCCCGTTATCAATGACATCCAATGTCCATGGTCAGGAAACCACAACCATCTATTGATCAACGAGCTAGTCAACTAGAGGCTCACTAGGGACATGGTGTTTGTCTATGTATCCACACATGTATCTGAGTTTCCTATCAATACAATTCTATCATGGATAATAAAAAATTATCGTGAACAAGGAAATATAATAATAACCAATTTATTATTGCCTCTAGTGCATATTTCCAATAGTCTACCACTTGCACTAGAGTCAATAATGTAGTTCACATCGCCATGTGATTAACACTCACAGGTCACATCGCCATGTGACTAACATCCAAAGAGTTTACTAGAGTCAATAATCTAGTTCACATCACTATGTGATTAACACTCAATGAGTTCTGGGTTTGATCATGTTAAGCTTGTGAGAGAGGTTGTAGTCAATGTGTCTGCAACATTCATATCCCTATGTACTTCACGAAACTTTATGTCATATCGTCGATGCGACTACCACGTTCCACTTGGAGCTATTCCAAATTGTTGCTCCATTATACGTATCCGGTATCTCTACTCAGAGCTATCCGGATAGGTGTTAAGCTTGCATCGACGTAACTCTTTAGATCGAACTCTTTATCACCTCCATAAACGAGAAACATTTCCTTATTCCCCTAAGGATAATTTTGACCACTATCTAGTGATCCACTACTGGATTACCCTTGTACCCTCTTGCCAGACATGTGGCAAGGCACACATCAGGTGCGGTACTCAGCATGGCATACCGTATAGAGCCTATGACAAAAGAATAGGGGACGACCTTCGTCCTTCCTCTTTCTTCTGTCGTGGTCAAGCTTTGAGTCTTACTCAACTTCACACCTTACAACTCAGGTAAGAACTCCTTCTTTGACTGATCTATTTTGAACTCCTACAAAATCATGTCAAAGGTGTGTGTGTTCTTTTGAAAGTATCATTAGGCGTCTTGATCTATCTCTATAGATCTTGATTCCCAATGTGTAAGGAGCTTTATCCATGTCTTCCTTTGAAAAACTCCTTTCAAACAACCCTTTACGCTTTCCAGAAATTCTACATCATTTCGGATCAACAATATGTCATTCACATATACTTATCAGAAATGTTGTAGTGCTCCCACTCACTTTATTGTAAATACAAGTTTCTAACAAACTTTGTATACACAAAAACTTTGATCACTCCATCAAAGCGTATATTCCGACTCCGAGATGCTTGCTCTAGTCCATGGAAGGATCATTGGAGCTAGCATACCTTTTAGCATCCTTAGGATCGACAAAAACTTTCTGATTGTACCACATACAACCTTTCCTTACAAAAACTGGTAAGGAAACTTGTTTTGACATCCATCTGCCAGATTTCATAAATGCAACTAATGCTAACATGATTCCGACGGACTTAAGCATCGCTACGGGTGAGAAAAACTCATCGTAGTCAACTCCTTGAACTTGTGAAAAACTCTTCGCCACAAGTCGAGCATCATAGACGGTGACATTACCGTCCACATCCGTCTTGTTCTTAAAGATCCATTTATCTCAATGGCTTGCCGATCATCGCGCAAGTCCACCAAAGTCCATACTTTGTTTTGATATATGGATCCAATCTCGGATTTCTCGGCTTCTAACCATTTGTCGGAATACGGGCCCACCATCGCTTCTCCATAGTTCGTAGGTTCATTGTTGTCCAACAACATGACATCTAAGACAGGATCACCGTACAACCCAGGAGTAGTACATATCCTTGTCGACCTACGAGGTTCGATAGCAACTTGATCCGAAGCTTTATGATCACTATCATTAGTTTCCTCTTGAACAGTCGTAGGGTCCATAGAAACATCTTTCTGCGTTGCACTACTCTTCGGTTGAAGTGAGGGTTCGACAACCTCATCAAGTTCTATCTTCCTCCCACTCAATTCTTTCGAGAGAAACTCCTTTTCTAAAAAGGACCCGTTCTTAGCGACAAACATTTTGCCCTTGGATCTGAGATATAAGGTATACCCAAGTGTTACCTTTGGGTATTCTATGAAGATGTATTTGTCCCCTTTGGGTTCGAGCTTTTTTCGGCTGAAGCCATAAGCATCGCAAGCCCAAACATTAAGAAACGACAACTTTCGTTTCTTGCCAAACCATAGTTCATACGGCGTTGTCTCAACGGACTTAGATGGTGCCCTATCTAAAGTGAATGCAGCTGTCTCTAATGCATAACCTCAAAATAATTGCGGTAGATTGGTAAGAGACATCATAGATCGCACCATATCTCATAAGGTTCGATTACGACGTCCGGACACACCATTACGCTGTGGTGTTCCAGGTGGCTTCAACTGCGAAACAATTCGACAATGTCTTAAGTGATTGCCAAACTCATAACTCGGAAAATCTCCCCTTGATCAGATCGTAGGAACATGATCTTCTTGTTATAATGATTCTTAACTTCACTCTGAAATTGTTTGAACTTTTCAAACGTTTCAGACTTTTGGTTCATTAAGTAAATATACCCATATCTACTCAAATCGTCAGTGAAGATGAGAAAATAACGATATCGACCACATGCCTTAATTCTCATTGGACCACACACATCAGCATGTATGATTTCCAACAAGTCACTTGCCCGTTTCATTGTACCTGAAAATGGGATCTTAGTCATCCTGCCCATGAGGCATGGCTCGCATGTGTCAAGCGATTCAAAATCAAGTGACTCCAAACATCCATCAGCATGGAGTTTCTTCATGCATTTTATGCCAAAATGACCTAAGCGGCAATTCCACAAGAAAGTGGTACTATCATTATTAACTCTACATCTTTTGGCGTTAATATTATTATCATGTGTATTACTATGATCGAGATTCAGTAAACCATTGGGTGCATGACCATAAAGGTATTATTCATGTAAACAGAATAACCATTATTCTCTAACTTAAATGAATAACTGTATTGCAATGAACATGATCTAATCATATTCATGCTCAACGTAGACACCTGATAACATTTATCTAGGTTCAACACTAATCCCGAAGGTAGAGGGAGCGTACGATGGTGATCTTATCAACCTTGGAAACACTTCCAACACACATCGTCACCTCGCCCTTAGCTAGTCTCCGTTCAGTTCGTAGTTTTGCTTCAAGTCACTAACAATAGCAACTGAACCGGTATCCAATACCCAGGTGCTACAAGGAGTACTAGTAAGGTACACATCAATAACACGTATATCAAATATACTTTGTTGAAGTTGCCAGCTTTCTTTTCTACCATGTATTTGGGGTAGTTCCGCTACCATGTGACCGTTCCCCTTACAATAGAAGCACTTAGTCTCGAGGTTTGGGTTCAACCATGGGTTCCTTCATTAGAGCGACAACTAGTTTGCCATTCATGAATTATCCCTTCTAGCCCTTGCCCCTTTTGAAACAAGTGGTCTTGTTAAACCATCAACACTTGATGCTCCTTCTTTATTTCTACTTTTGCGGTCTTAAGCACCTCTAATAGCTCCGGGATCATCTCCATCCTTTGCATGTCATAGTTCATCACGAAGTTCTAGTAGCTTGGTGATAGTGTCTAGAGAAATACGTCAACCACTATCACATCTGGAAGATTAACTCCCACTTGGTTCAACTGATTTTAGCACCCAGACATTCTGAGCACATGCTCACTAGTTGAGCTATTCTCCTCCATCGTGTTGGCAAAAGAACTTGTCTGAGGTCTCATACCTCTCAACACGGGCATGATCTTGAAATCCGAATTTCAGCTCTTGGAACATCTCATATGTCTATGGCGTTCAAAACGTCATTGGAATCCCGATTCTATGCCGTAAAGTATGGTGCACTAAACTATCAAGTATTCATCAGGACGTGTCTGTCAGGTGTTCACAACATCCACAGACGACGTTGTAGGGGTTTGCCCATCGAGCGGTGCATCAAAGACGTAAGCCTTCTTTGTAGCAGTGAGGACACTCATCGGACTACGGACCCAGTCGCATCATTACTTACAATATCTTTCAACTTAGTCTTTCTCTAGGATCGTATAAAACGGGGAGCTACAACGCAAGCTATTGGTCTACAACATAATTTGCGAAAACAACTTAGACTATTGTTCATGACAATTAAGTTCATCCAAACAAATTTAATGAACTCCCACTCAGATAGACATCTCTCTAGTCATCCAAGTGATAAATGATCCGAATCGACTAGGCAGTGTTCGATCATCACGTGAGACGGACTAGTCATCAACGGTGAAGATCTTTATGTTGATCGTATCTTCTATACGACTCATGTTCGACCTTTCGGTCTTCCGTGTTCCGAGGACATGACTGTACATGCTAGGCTCGTCAAGTGAACCCTAAGTGTATTGCGTGTGTAAATCTGGCTTACACCCGTGGTATGCGAACGTTAGAGCCCATCACACCCGATCATCACGTGGTGCTTCGGAACAACGAACCTTAGCAACGGTGCACAGTTAGGGGGAACACAATTCTTGAAATTTTAGTGAGACATCATCTTATTTACTATCGTCGCTCTAATCAAATAAGATGTAAAACATGATAAACATCACATGCAATCAAAAAGTGACATGATATGGCCAATATCATTTTGCTCCTTTTGATCTTCATCTTCGGGGCTCCATGATCATCTTTGTCACAGGCATGACACCATGATCTCCATCATCATGATCTCCATCATCGTCTCTTCATGAAGTCGTCTCGCCAAACATTACTTCTACTCCTATGGCTAACGGGTAGCAATAAAGTAAAGTAATGACATGGCATTTTCAGTGACATGCAGGTCATACAATAAAATAAGACAACTCCTATGGCTCCTGCCGGTTGTCATACTCATCGACATGCAAGTCGTGATTCCTATTACAAGAACATGATCAAACTCATACATCACATATATTTCATTCATCACATCCTTTTAGCCATATCACATCACACGGCACATGCTGCAAGAATAAGTTAGACGTCCTCTAATTGTTGTTGCAAGTTTTTACGTGGCTGCTATATGTTTCTAGCAAGAACGTTTCTTACCCACGCCAACACCACAACGTGATATGCCAATTTCTATTTACCCTTCATAAGTACCCTTTTCATCGAATCCGATCCGACTAAAGTGGGAGAGACAGATACCCGCTAGCCACCTTATGCAACTAGTGCATGTCAGTCGGTGGAACCTGTCTCACGTAAGAGTACATGTAAGGTCGGTTTGGGCCGCTTCATCCCACGATGCCGCCGAATCAAGATAAGACTAGTAATGGCAAGTAAATTGATAAATCGACGCCCACAACTACTTTGTGTTCTACTCGTGCAAGAAACTACGCATAGACCTAGCTCATGATGCAACTGTTGGGGAACGTAGCAGAAATCAAAAAAATTCTACGCTTCACCAAGATCAATCTATGGATTCATCTAGCAACGAGGGAGAGGGGAGTGCATCTACATACCCTTGTAGATCGCGAGCGGAAGCATTCAAGAGAACGCGGATGATGGAGTCGTACTCGTCATGATCCAAATCACCGATGATCCTAGCGCCGAACGGACGGCACCTCCACGTTCAACACACGTACGGAGCAGCGACGTCTCCTTCTTCTTGGTCCAGCAAGGGGGGAGGAGAGGTTGATGGAAATCTAGCAGCACGACCGCGTGGTGGTGGAAGTAGCGGGATTACAGCAGGGCTTCGCCAAGCGCTGCGGGAGGAGGAACGGGTGTCACGGGAGGGAGAGGGAGGCGCCAGGGCATGGGTGCGGCTGCCCTCCCTCCCCCCACTATATATAGGGGCCCTGGGGGAAGAGGGCGCCTGCCCTAGGAGATCCAATTTCCTAGGGGGGGGGGGGGGCGGCCAAAGGTGGGGGACTTGCCCCCCAAGCAGGTCGGGCGCCCACCACCCCTAGGGTTTCCAACCCTAGGCGCAGGGGAAGGCCCAAGGGGGGCGCCCACTATGGGCTGGTTCCCTTCCCCTTTCAGCCCGTGGTGCCCTCCGGGATAGGTGGCCCCACCCGGTGGACCCCTGGGACCCTTTTGGTGGTCCCGGTACAATACCAATGACCCCCGAAACTCTCCCGATGGCCGGAGCTGGACTTCCTATGTATAAATCTTTACCTCCGGACCATTCCGGAACTCCTCGTGACGTCCGGGATCTCATCCGGGACTCCGAACAACTTTCGGGTTATCGCATACTTATATCTCTACAACCCTAGCGTCACCGAACCTTAAGTGTATAGACCATACGGGTTCGGGAGACACTTAGACATGACCGAGACAACTCTCCGGCCAATAACCAATAGAGGGATCTGGATACCCATGTTGGCTCCCACATGTTCCATGATGATCTCATCGGATGAACCACGATGTCAAGGATTCAATCAATCCCGTATACGATTCCCTTTGTCTATCGGTATAGCACTTGCCCGAGATTCGATCGTCGATATACCGATACCTTGTTCAATCTCGTTACGGCAAGTCTCTTTACTCGTTCCGTAACACATCATAACGTGATCAACTCCTTGATCACATTGTGCACATTATGATGATGTCCTACCGAGTGGGCCCAGAGATACCTCTCCGTCACATGGAGTGAGAAATCCCAGTCTCGATTCGTGCCAACCCAACAGACACTATAGGAGATACCCGTAGTGCACCTTTATAGCCACCCAGTTACGTTGTGACGTTTGGCACGCCCAAAGCATTCCTACGGTATCCGGGAGTTGCACAACCTCATGGTCTAAGGAAAGGATACTTGACATTTGTAAAAGCATTAGCATACGAACTGCACGATCTTGTGCTAGGCTTAGGATTAGGTCTTGTCCATCACATCATTCTCCTAATGATGTGATCCCGTTATCAATGACATCCAATGTCCATGGTCAGGAAACCGCAACCATCTATTGATCAACGAGCCAGTCAACTAGAGGCTCACTAGGGACATGGTGTTTGTCTATGTATCCACACATGTATCTGAGTTTCCTATCAATACAATTCTAGCATGGATAATAAAAAATTATCATGAACAAGGAAATATAATAATAACCAATTTATTATTGCCTCTAGGGCATATTTCCAATAGTTCGTCCGGGAGAGCTTCGCCGTGACCTGGCCGAGATTGCTTTGGGCGGCCCTGGAGGAAGACATGGCTTTGGGATTATGGAGCAGCTAGGGTTTGGAAGAGGAGGCTCTGATTACCATATCGAATTCATGCACCGACCAACTCATCCGAAAGTCCGAACTGATGGAGGGAGGCGGGCAATATATTTCAACATTGGGTTCGCCAAAAGATAATCAAAGAGAAAGCGGGTTCACCTGGTTCGTATTCAAGAAGGCCCTGGTAGAGCAGCAACAAGAACGAGAAGATGTGAAGCATCTCTTGCGAGATGCGCGGTGTCTACTTGAATCTGTCAACAATACCCTTCTAGAGAAGCAAAAAGTACTTGAAGATATCAAGAATGCCCTGCTAGAGCAACATGATGACATTGAGGATCTGAAATTGCGGGTGTTTGATCAGCATAAATGTATTCGGTCTATTAACAATGGCCTCCAAGAGCAGCATATGAAAACTTGTAGTCGTCAAGAATGCGCTGGAAAATAAAACAACGGCTATCGAAAAGAGAATTGATGAACTTGATGACCTGGTTAGGTATATCGTTAGGGTTGCGGTGCCAGGATGTCGTGGAACTAAGTTATGTGTGTAATTTTATATTGTGGCTCTATACCATGGTTGGTTATTGTAATGCCTGAGATAGTCTGTTTGCAATTTTCAAGTTTGCGGTTTGATGAAAGCAGCAACAGATAAATTTGCATGTCAATAACAGCAACATCCTCCTTGATGCATGTACTGATCTGTGTCATATGCTGAGGACGACGCCCTATATATGGATGATCGACCCGGCAGCGTCAGGTCAGTTAACAGCTGCTGTCAAAGTTTCTGAAAAAGTCAGTTTCGTTAGGCATAGTTGCTGCTGTTAAAAAGTTGAGTTTGGTCAGTTAGGATTTTCTTCAGTTAATGGAATATAAATAAGCCACGCTGCAAGTCTCCTGCTCATTGTAATCTACCTCGCGTGAGTTTGAGTTGGGGCTGAAAAAATAAACCTGTAAAAGAAGTATGATCGCCAGAAAAACCAAGAAAATAAACTTTTATCAGGTGTTACGTCGTAGTGTGTGCGCGTCTTCCAATCTTCCCTTCCATTTGGGCCGCTGCTCGTGTTTCTTTCTATTTTCCGCTCCCGCCTACAACTTCCGCATCTGATCTCTGTCGTGTTTCCTTATCCTTTCGGCTCCCGCCTAGAACGTGTTTCCTTCTGCTTTTGGCTCCCGCTTACAACGCCAGACAGAAGACTGAATAAATAGGGTGGCGGCCGCCAGGGAGATAACCTCACAAGACCGAGAGAAGCGGCTCGCTTCCGGCCTTGCAACGAGAAACCTCTCCGTGTGCGATCCGGCGGCTGGGCTCGCCACCGCCGCCACTACGTTTGGCCGATCGAGGGAATGGAGGAAGCGAGGGGAACGCGGCAGGTGAGGGAGAAAGATGAGGGCGGCGTCGGAAAGAGGAGGAAGTTCGGGGCGGCAACCCCCGTCTTCACCATGGACAACCTCGACGTCCTCCACTGCGCCGTCTGCTGCGACCCCCTGCGCCCCCCCATTTTCCAGGTAATATCCCTTCCCTTGTGTTTGATTTGATCTCTGTTCTTACAACTCAATCCCTAGGAGCTCCTCCGAGACGATAGCATCCACGGATCTGATCTGACTCATCGGACGAACTATCTGGGTGTCTTATAATATTTCGAAATTCGTTCATTATTAGATTCGTTTATTACCAGTTCGCCTAATTTTGTCCGCAAACTGAAGGGATTTTCGCGAAACTATTTAGTTAATTAGAAAGGATAGGGTTATTACCAGATTGTAAGTTTTTGTAATGTACTCCCTCCGTTCCTAAATATTTGTCTTTCTAGACATTTCAAATGGACTACACATACGGATGTATGTAGACATATTATAGAGTGTAGATTCACTCATTTTGCTTCGTATGTAGTCACTTGTTAAAATCTCTTGAAAGACAAATATTTTGGAACGGAGGGAGTAATTTGGTAGTTGAAAAATTGCATGTCAATTAAGGTCGACATCTCTGAAGAATCAGAAAAACAGCACGTCAGATGCGCTAACTAGGCCAAATGGGTAACAAAAACAGATCGGTGCTTTTTACAATTAGCATACTTAATGATTCGTATGACATGCACTGATTTGTTGTTTCTGTTTCCTCAGTGCACTGCGGGTCGTCATATCATATGTTCGTCTTGCCATGACAATCTCCCAGACAATCTCGCAGGCAAGCGCTGCTTCTGCTGCGAAACAACAATCTACAGTCGCTGCCACAGGCTAGAAGATATGGTTGAATCCCTCAAAGTTGCTTGCCCCAATGGATGCACCGCGAGGATAAAATACTACCAAACAGAAGAGCATGAGCAAGATTGTCCGGAGGCACCATGCTTCTGTCCCATAGCCGACTGCAGCTTCAGTGGACCAACCGCAAGGCTCCTGGAGCATTTCTCATACAAGCACAGGTTTCCCTCAACGAAAGTTTCGTACAACAAGAGGTTCGGGATGCTCATCAACTTCCATACTAACGGCGATCTTTCTGAACCAACCCTTCTTGTGGGTGAGGATGGACACCTCTTCATTGTCTACATGAAGACAGAGTCCCTTGGCTGCGGCATCGCTGTTTTTTGCGTCCAGCCCCATATTACTACTGGATCCAAGTTCAAGTGCAATCTATCATTGTGGTCGGCTGAGACGGGATACTCCCACGCTACAGAGTTTCAAACAAGGAACACTAACCTATATGATGGGTTTCCCGATGATTGCTTCCTGTTCGTTGTGCCGAAGGCGATGCTTCCAGGCCCTGGTACAAGTGACAGAGTACTGGTGGGTATGGAACTCACGCCACAATAGGCCCCATGTGCGGGTGATTGGGTTTGAAAAGTGACAATACTTCTGAATCTCTCAGCTTTGGAGAACGCACTAGTGTTCTTTTTTTCCATGTTTGTATTTGATTACTGATCAGTATGTTTGTATTCTTTGCAAAAAAATTGCTTCAAATCATTGAGATGGAGCACCAAAATACATTGTTGAACTTGATTCTTCCAGCAAATGTGCATGACATGCGCACCATGTTTTGTTTTACCAGCACTTGAACTTGTGTCAAACATCTTTAGGTATGATCCAGAAATTGATTTTGTAGCGAAAATCGCGAGAGGCTTCCCGAGTTCAGACAGTGATTACATGGCCATGTTGCAAATCGTAAATCCTGCACGACTGCAACTCAGAAGATAGCAAAAACCACTCCGAGAAGTGAAGCAAAGGATGATCCAAGGTGACCAAATCTTACGGCGTCATGCTTTGAAGATAATTGAGTGGAAAGGTTGTAGGATCGTTAGGGAAGTTCTGATACTGGTAGGTGTAACCTAATGCGTGAGCCACTTGGTTATTTGCTTATAGTGATTAATTTTTTTGGCATTCATAAAAAGGTCTGTTTATTCTATGCCAATTAGGTAAAGCATATCCAAGTTCTATGGCGGGGGCCGGGGGAGGGGGGATTTGGAGTCAGTTGCCGGATTCGACATGGCGGACACGTCCTCGCTTGTCCGGATCGCTTCAAATCCACTATGAGCTCGGTTTGAGGGGTGTTGGACAACCCAGATGGCCATACATATGGGCTAGGTTTTGGGATCCAGTTGGGTGACTGTTATTTGTCCAGGCTGTCTGTCCGAGTGTCTAGAGGGTTGTGGTCGTTTAGTTAGATGTTCTTAGATACTCCATAGAAATGACCCTTGGATTTATATTAATTGTCACTCAAACAGTGACAAGAAATATGGATAGGACGGAATATTTCATTTTTTCTGTTTTTTAGATTGATCACATTTTTTTGGTTCAAAACTGTTTGGGCCCTAGCATGTTGGTTGATGTCAAGTGAGCCGAAAAAGAAAGTGGGCTTCGGGCTCAACCAACCTCGGTTTAAGCACCAAACATTGATGTGTGCCTACAAAATATTTTAGAATGTTTGAACGTGTATTGTTTAAAAAAATATATGATCTCATTTTGGGAAAAAAAATCTCACTTACTGTGAGATGTCACACAAGTCTCCCCCGAGGAAGGAAGAACCGTCTGAGAAATTCAACCGAGGAACCCGCTAGTGCTCCACTGAGTAACATCGCAGACACATGAAAGGGGGATGAATGTAGGAAAAAGGCGATCAATTTGGTGGAATTGCTACCGGACGGGATTCGGGGTCAGCTGCCGGATTCGATGTGGCGGACGCGTCCTCGCTTGTCCGAACGACTTTAAATCAAGCCCATTTATGAGCTGGGTTTGAGGGGTGTCGGACAAACTGGACATATGGGCTGGGTTTAGGGGATGCAATTGAGTGGTTGTTTTTTGTCCAGTCTGTTCACCCGGGCGCTCAGAGGGTAGTGGTGGTTTAGTTAGATGTTCTAAGATACTATGTAGAAAAATTCCCCTTCGATCCATATTAATTATCGCCGAAACAGTGACAAATAAAATATATCGGAGGGAGTATTTCTTTTTTATGATTAATCGCATTTTTAGTTCAAAATAGTATGGGCCCTGGCATGTTGGTTAATGTCCAGTTAGCCGAAAAGCAAGTGGGCTTCGGGCTCGACCAACCTTGGTTTCGAAACCAAACATTGTTGTGTGCCTACAAAATATTTGGGAATGTTTGAACATATTTTTTTCTAGAAAAAAGGACAGATCTCATTTTGTGGAAACAAAACAAGATAGATCTTGGTGAGGAAAGGTGAACCGTGTGAGCAATTCAACCGAGGAATCCGCAGGTGCTCCACTGAGTAACGGTGCGGGCACATTAAAGGGGGACAAACGTAGGAAGAAGGCGATCAATTTGGTGGAATAGCTATCAGGAAGGATTCTGAGTTAGTTGATGGATTCGAGGTGGCGTATGCGTCCTCGCTTATCCGGACGGCTTCAATCCCACCCCACACATGAGCTGGGTTTAAGGGGTGTCGGACAACTAGGGTTCTTAATTGGGTTAAGACATGTTGGCGAATCCAGCTAGGGTTCCTATTGCTAATACATTACCTTTATCTAAGAGTAATTAAGCATGCATTACTCATTTTGGCACCAACATTTGAAATTAGCATTGCCTCATTTTGCCTGTACTATCAATTACTAATCATTGTTACGCAGATGATGTTGAAACGTGAACAACAAAGTGGGCTGAATGAAGAAGAACAACCTGTATCAACATGAAAAGCTTCTCGAGTTACTAGCTTGGTATTCCCATCGTATGATAGATTACCCATCTTTATCAGATTTTTGAGCATGTGGCCCTTCACTTAGATGTACACACCATGATGAATTGAATGAATGTGGTACTGAAATTGAACTAAAAGATGCAAATCCGATCAGTACAAAAGATGTACAGGTTAATATTAATGGAATCTTTTCATCTATGGTTAGAATATGCTTACTTTCTCTGTCATGTGTCACGGGATGTAAGTTGTGCACTACACTCTAATGTCTTCAAGTACATTATGGATGGAATATTACCATCGTAAACCGGAAGCATTGACTTGCGGTCTATATGTGCTGCTTCAAGAGTTCAAACAGGTCAGGTCTTTTAATGCATATGTATTACCCAGCTCATGATAATCAAAGAGAAAGTGGGTTCACCTGGTGAGTAGGCCAACTCTTTTCTGTAAACACTTCCTTACTTTTGACCTTTGTTCACCATGTAACTGTATATTGCGGCAGATGTGCTATAGCTTTTGGAATTCACCCATATGATGTAACATGTATGTATTTTTCTATAGGGAAAGTTAGAACACTCAAATGATGGCCTTAATGCAGGTCTTTTGCCCCATAAACAACAATCTGAACTAGTCATCAATGTACTGGAAGTGTAGTAGGCAGAACCAATAGCAGCAACTACGACCGAAAAAACCAGCATGACGAACCAGATGCTATAAAGAAGGCCCTAGCATGGCAGCAGCTAGAACTTGAAGCTGTCAAGAAGGCCCTAGTAGAGCAGCAGCAAGAACGTCTGAAGATGTGAAGCATTTCCTGCGAGATGTGCAGTGTCAACTTGAATCTGTCAACAATACCCTTCCAGAGAAGCAAAAACTACTTAAAGATATCAAGAATGCCCTGCCAGAGCAACATGATGACATTGAGGATATGTAATTGCGGATGTTTGATCAGCATAAATGTAATCAATCTATTAACAATGGCGTCCAAGAGCTGCATGAAAACTTGTAGTGGTCAAGAATGCACTGGAAAAGAAAAGTACGACAATCGAAAAGAGTTGGAATGCCTTAGCGTTGCGGTGCAAGGATGCCGAGGAACTGAGTTATGTGTGTAATTTTATATTGTGGCTCTATACCATGGTTGGTTATTATAATGCCTGAGACAATCTGTTTGCAGTTGTCAAGTTTGCGGTTTAATGAAAGCAGAGATAGCTAAATTTGCATTCAAATTCAAAATGTGCATAAATTCTTTAAAATTTTCAAATATGCCCACCAATTTGGCAGTATTAAATAAATTGACCGCACATACAAACTGTGATGGTTTTGTCGACATCACCGGTGTATGGTCCCACATGTAAGAAGCCACATAAACCAGGTATGGACCCGGCAACCAGCATCCACATCATCACTACAATGCGCCCACATGTAAGCAGTCACGTCAGCATCTTCTCGGCCCATATGTGAGCACAGTTCACCGGTCAAGACAAACACAAAGTTATTAGTGACGGGGCCGTCGACCATAAAACCCAGGACGTACACACATGGAAGAAGCCACGTCAGCACCTGCTGGTCCCACGTATCAGAATCGTTGACTGGTCAAACCTACTGACTGATCACCAGTGACGGAATATCGTCATCGAAAAAGATCTTAGGCGACATATTAGGCTGTCACATGTGACATTCTGGACCGTCTCCGAAAACGGCCAGCGTTGACATTTTTTGGTTCGTCGCCTAAAATGCAATCATGCGGGAAGAAAAAAGTGGTACCATCAAAATTTTAATTTTCCTTGACCTTGCTTTGGTAACGATCGGAAAACTTCACTACCGTATTTTCCATGATGAAAAAGGGTTATACATGATACAAGTGAAAGGTCGCAAAATAGAGCAAATTGTGAGTGAATATTGCCTCCATGGCACTTAGGTACAGAGCGTCTATATCCTTACCATGCTTGTGTTCAATATTAATTATTCAAAATGCGTGATTATTACCATTGTGGCTCTCTAGTTGTTCGCTCCCCCGTCTATTGCTAGCGTTCTCATATACTAAGCGGGAATCATGCTTGTGCATCCATAACCCGGAAACAAAAGATATACCATAAGAGTCCACCATATCTACCTATCACTACCGCAGAAATGCCTAGTAGCGGCTGGCGCCTAAGAGCATCTCCAGCCGTTGGCACCCCAAGGGGAGCCTAAAATCGCCGCCTGGGGGTGAGCCGGCGCAAAAAAACGCCCTGGGGGCGAGTTGGTCCGCAGCCGCCGGCCCCACGGCCGGCCGCAGCGCGTCTAAATTTCTTCAAAAAAGAAAACGTTCGGCGAAGTTCGGCTAAACACGTCTAGAATTCGGCAAACTTTGGCATATATTAAACATATTCGTGGCTTTTTACATAGCAAATATATTAAAAAAAGGAACTGGCTGAACGCGGAGTATTCGCCGTCATCGCCGCCATCTTCACCACCGTCGTCATCGTCGGCCTTCTCCTCCTTGACGCGGACGTCCCTTGTGGACCCCTGACCGGCGTCGCCAATGCGGACTGGCGGCGATGGTGCGTCGTCGTCGTCGCTGTCTTCGATGACGACGACGACGACTTCGTCGCGGCCCCGGCGACGCTGCTCGAATCGCCGCAGGGCGGCGCACTGACGCTCCCTCGCCATCTTCAGGGCGTCCTGGTGCGCCCACTCCAGGGCCGCGTCGTCGTCGAGCTCCACGTCGCCGCGCTCCGTCTTCACGGCGGGGAGACCCGACTCCGTTTTCACCGGCTCGAGCCACGGCTCCCTTTTCACCGATGCGAGCCCCGGCTCCGTCTTTGGCTTGATGAAGCGCGGAGGAGCCGACGAGGAGGCTCGTCGGCCGCCCTCGTTGATGACGATGCCGGCGTTGCGAGTGCGCCGACCGAGCGGCGTCTCCGCCGCGGGCTCGGCCTTGATGCCGCCGATCAGCGCCGGAGTGCCGGAGGAGTGGGAAGAAGAGCGCGAGGAGGATGACGAGGAGGAGTCGAACCTCCTGGGCATCCATTGCCTGGCGCGTCCGCGGTGGGCCGGGACGGCTGCCCTCGCCGGGTGAGGGTACGCTAGCGGCGGGTTGTTGCCGCCCTCAAGGTGCGCCAGCACGCCCTCGAGCGTGCGGCCGTGGACGCCCCACCATAGGTGGCGCCCCTCGCTGTTCTTTGTGCCGCCCACCACCGGCGCCCCGTCGGTGGATGCCAGCCTCTGCTGCTGACGGCACTCAAAGTACGCCATCCACACCGCGTGGTTGTCGGCGGCGTACTAGGGTAGGGCGAGCTGCTCGTCGGTGAGGGAGGAGCGCACGATCTCTACCCCGGCGGCGAAGTAGGCGGGGCGCGCCATGCAGTCGGGCAACGGGGGAATGGGCACTCCCCCGTTGCTGAACCTCCACCCCGTCAGCCCGGCGCGCATGTGCGGTGGCGCCGAGATTTTGGCCTCGAACAGGATCCATGACTCGTGTTCATGGAGAGAGCGGCGGCCGAAGCCGTTGGCCACCGCCTCGTCACCGGGGAAACATTCGGCCATCGAGAGAGGGAGAGGGAGGGCTCGGCGGCAGCGCATAGGACCGGGAGAGCGAGGGCTCGGCGGCGGCGCACGGGAGAGGTAGAGCTCGATGGCTAGGGCTGGGGTGGCCTGTGTTGGGGAACGTCGCATGGGAAACAAAAAATTTCCTACGTTCACCAAGATCAATCTAGGAGATGCATCTACGAGAGGAGAGTTGGATCCACATACCCTTGTAGATCGCTAAGCGGAAGCGTTCAAGAACGCGGTTGATGGAGTCGTACTCGCCGCGATTCAGATCGCCGAAGATCCTAGCACCGAACGGACGGTGCCTCCGCGTTCTTCACACGTGCAGCCCGGTGACGTCTCCCACGCCTTGATCCAGCAAGGAGAGAGGGAGAGGTTGGGGAAGACTCCATCCAACAGCAGCACGACGGCGTGGTGGTGGTGGAGGAGCGCGGGACTCCAGCAGGGCTTCGCCAAGCGCTGCAAGAGACGAGGAGGGAGAGGGGTAGGGCTGCGCCAAGAGGGAGACGTCCTCGTGTGTCAAACAGCCCTAAAACCTCACATATATATAGGGGGAAGGGAGGGCTGCGCCCCCCTTTAGGGTTTCCCTCCCCTAGGGTGCGGCCAGCCCTAGATCCCATCTAGGGGGGCGGCCAAGGGGGAGAGAGGGGGAGGCGCACCACTATTGGGCCCTAGGGCCCAACTGCCTTAGGGTTTGCCCCCCTCCCCTCTTGGAGGCGCCCTGGGACTTGGTGGGGGGCGCACCAGCCCCCTTGGGGCTGGTCCCCTTCCACACTTAGCCCACGCAGCCTTCTGGGGCTGGTGGCCCCACCTGGTGGACCCCCGGGACCCTCCCGGTGGTCCCGGTACATTACCGATATCGCCCGAAACTTTTCCGGTGACCAAAACAGGACTTCCCATATATGAATCTTTACCTCCGGACCATTCCGGAACTCCTCGTGACGTCCGGGATCTCATCCGGGACTCCGAACAACATTCGGTAACCGCGTACATACTTTCCCTATAACCCTAGCGTCATCGAACCTTAAGTGTGTAGACCCTACGGGCTCGGGAACCATGTAGTCATGACCGAGACAATTCTCCGGCCAATAACCAACAGCGGGATCTGGATACCCATGTTGGCTCCCACATGTTCCACGATGATCTCATCGGATGAACCACGATGTCAAGGATTCAATCAATCCCGTATACGATTCCCTTTGTCTATCGGTATAGCACTTGCCCGAGATTCGATCGTCGGTATACCGATACCTTGCTCAATCTCGTTACCGGCAAGTCTCTTTACTCGTTCCATAACACATCATCCCGTGATCAACTCCTTGATCACATATTGTGCACATTATGATGATGTCCTACCGAGTGGGCCCAGAGATACCTCTCCGTCATACGGAGTGACAAATCCCAGTCTCGATTCGTGCCAACCCACCAGACACTTTCGGAGATACCTGTAGTGCACCTTTATAGCCACCCAGTTACGTTGTGACGTTTGGTACACCCAAAGTATTCCTACGGTATCCGGGAGTTGCACAATCTCATGGTCTAAGGAAAAGATACTTGACATATAGAAAAGCTTTAGCATACGAACTACACGATCTGTGCTAGGCTTAGGATTTGGTCTTGTCCATCACATCATTCTCCTAATGATGTGATCCCGTTATCAACGACATCCAATGTCCATGGTCAGGAAACCGTAACCATCTATTGATCAACGAGCTAGTCATCTAGAGGCTTACTAGGGACATGGTGTTTGTCTATGTATCCACACATGTATCTGAGTTTCCTATCAATACAATTCTAGCATGGATAATAAACAATTATTATGAACAAGGAAATATAATAATAACCAATTTATTATTGCCTCTAGGGCATATTTCCAACAGTCTCCCACTTGCACTAGAGTCAATAATCTAGTTCACATCGCCATGTGATTAACACTCATAGGTCACATCGCCATGTGACTAACATCCAAAGAGTTCACTAGAGTCAGTAATCTAGTTCACATCAATATGTGATTAACACTCAATGAGTTCTGTGTTTGATCATGTTATGCTTGTGAGAGAGGTTGTAGTCAACGGGTCTGCAACATTCAGATCCCTATGTACTTCGCAAAACTTTATGTCATATCGTAGATGCTGCTACCACGTTCCACTTGGAGCTATTCCAAACTGTTGCTCCATTATACATATCCGGTATCTCCACTTAGAGTTATCCGGATAGGTGTTAAGCTTGCATCGACGTAACTCTTTACGTCGAACTCTTTATCACCTCCATAACCGAGAAACATTTCCTTATTCCTCTAAGGATAATTTTGACCACTATCTAGTAATCCACTCCTGGATCACCTTTGTACCCTCTTGCCAGACATGTGGCAAGGCACACATCAGGTGCGGTACTTAGCATGGCATACCGTACAGAGCCTATGACAAAAGCATAGGGGACGACCTTCGTCCTTCCTCTTCCTTCTGCCGTGGTCAAGTTTTGAGTCTTACTCAACTTCACACCTTACAACTCAGGTAAGAACTCCTTATTTGACTGATCCATTTTGAACTCCTTCAAAATCATGTCAAAGGTGTGTGTTCTTTTGAAAGTATCATCAGGCGTCTTGATCTATCTGTATAGATCTTGACGCCCAATATGTAAGCAGCTTTATCCAGGTCTTCCTTTGAAAAACTCATTTCAAACAACCCTTTATGCTTTCCAGAAATTCTACATCATTTCGGATCAACAATATGTCATACACATATACTTATCAGAAATGTTGTAGTGCTCCCACTCACTTTATTGCAAATACAAGTTTCCAACAAACTTTGTATACCCAAAAACTTTGATCACTCCATCAAAGTGTATATTCTGACTCCGAGATGCTTGCTCTAGTCCATGGAAGGATCGCTGGAGCTAGCATATCCTTTTAGCATCCTTAGGATCGACAAAACCTTTCTGATTGTATCACATACAACCTTTCCTTACGAAAACTGGTAAGGAAACTTGTTTTGTCATCCATCTGCCAGATTTCATAAATGCAGCTAATGCTAACATGATTCCGACGGACTTAAGCATCGCTACGGGTGAGAAAATCTCATCGTAGTCAACTCCTTGAACTTGTGAAAAACTCTTCGCCACAAGTCGAGCTTCATAGACGGTGACATTACCGTCCATGTCCGTCTTAGTCTTAAAGATCCATTTGTCTCAATGGCTTGCCGATCATAGGGCAAGTCCACCAAAGTCCATACTTTGTTTTGATACATGGATCCTATCTCGGATTTATCGGCTTCTAACCATTTGTCGGAATATGGGCCCACCATCGCTTCTCCATAGTTCGTAGGTTCATTGTTGTTCAACAACATGACATCTAAGACAGGATCACCGTACCACTCAGGAGTAGTACATATCTTTGTCGACCTACGAGGATCGATAGCAACTTGATCTGGAGCTTCATGATCACTATCATTAGTTTCCTCTTCAACTGTCGTAGGTTCCACAGAAACATCTTTCTGTGTTGCACTACTATCCGGTTGAAGTGAGGGTTCGACAACCTCATCAAGTTCTATCTTCCTCCCACTCAATTCTTTCGAGAGAAACTCCTTCTCGAGAAAGGACCCATTCTTAGGGACAAACATTTTTGCCCTTGGATCTGAGATAGGAGGTATACCCAACTGTTACCTTTGGGTATCCTATGAAGATGTATTTGTCCGTTTTGGGTTCGAGCTTTTCCCGGCTGAAGCCATAAGCATCGCAGCCCCAAACATTAAGAAAACGACAACTTTGGTTTCTTGCCAAACCATACGACGTCGTATCAACGGACTTAGATGGTGCCCTATCTAAAGTGAATGCAGCTGTCTCTAATGCATAACCTTAAAATAACAGCGGTAGATCGGTAAGATACATCATAGATCGCATCATATCTCATAAGGTTCGATTACGATGTCCGGACACACCATTACGCTGTGGTGTTCCAGGGGACTTCAACTGCGAAACAATTCCACAATGTCTTAAGTGATTGCCAAACTCATAATTCAGATAATATCCCCTTGATCAGATCGTAGGAACATGATCTTCTTGTTATGATGATTCTTAATCTTCACTCTGAAATTTTTGAACCTTTCAAACGTTTCAGACTTTTGCTTCATTAAGTAAATGTACCATATCTACTCAAATCGTCAGTGAAGATGAGAAAATAACGATATCCACCACGCGCCTTAATTCTCATTGGATCACATACATCAGCATGTATGATTTCCAACAAGTCATTTGCCCGTTTCATTGTACCTGAAAACGGGATCTCAGTCATCCTGCCCATGAGGCATGGCTCGCATGTGTCAAGCGATTCAAAATCAAGTGACTCCAACCGTCCATCAGCATGGAGTTTCTTCATGCATTTTATGCCAAAATGACCTAAGCGGCAGTGCCACAAGAAAGTGGTACTATCATTATTAACTCTACATCTTTTGGCATTGATATTATCATTATGTGTATTACCATGATCGAGATTCAACGAACCATTGGGTGCATGACCATAAAGGTATTATTCATGTAAACAGAATAACCATTATTCTCTAACTTAAATGAATAACCGTATTGCGATGAACATGATCTAATCATTTTCATGCTCAACGTAGACACCTGATAACATTTATCTAGGTTCAACACTAATCTCGAAAATAGAGGAAGTGTGCGATGGTGATCTCATCAACCTTGGAAACACTTCCAACACACATCGTCACCTCGCCCTTAGCTAGTCTCCGTTCAGTCCGTAGCTTTTCCTTCAAGTCACTAATAATAGCAACTGAACCGGTATCCAATACCCAGGTGCTACAAGGAGTACTACTAAGGTACACATCAATAACACGTATATCAAATATACTTTGTTGAAGTTGCCAGCTATCTTATCTACCATGTATTTGGGGTGGTTCCGCTGCCATGTGACCGTTCCCCTTACAATAGAAGCACTTAGTCTCGAGGTTTGGGTTCAACCATGAGTTCCTTCATCAGAGCGACAACAGGTTTGCCATTCATGAAGTTTCCCTTCTAGCCCTTACCCTTTTGAAACCAGTGGTCTTGTTAAATCATCAACACTTGATGCTCCTTCTTGATCTCTACTTTTGCGGTACTAAGAACCGCTAACAGCACCGGGATCATCTCCATCCTTTGCATGTCATAGTTCATCACGAAGTTCTAGTAGCTTGGTGATAGTGTCTAGAGAATTCTGTCAACCACTATCTTACCTGGAAGATTAACTCCCACTTGGTTCAAGTGATTTCAGCACCCAGACATTCTGAGCACACGCTCACTAGTTGAGCTATTCTCCTCCATCTTTTTGGCAAAAGAACTTGTCAGAGGTCTCATACCTCTTAACACGGGCATGAGCCTGAAATCCCAATTTCAGCTCTTAGAACATCTCATATGTTCTATGGCGTTCAAAACGTCATTGGAATCCCGATTCTAAGCCGTAAAGTATGGTGCACTAAACTATCAAGTAGTCATCAGGACGTGTCTCTCAGGTGTTCACAACATCCACAGACAACGTTGTAGGGGTTTGCACATTGAGCGGTGCATCAAAGACGTAAGCTTTCTGTGCAGCAGTGAGGACACTCCTCGGACTACGGACCCAGTCCGCATCCTTGCTTACAATATCTTTCAACTTAGTCTTTCTCTAGGATCGTATTAAACAGGGAGCTACAACGCAAGCTATTGATCTACAACATAATTTGCAAAGACAACTTAGACTATTGTTCATGACAAGTGAGTTTTAGATAATCAAATTACTTATAACTCCCACTCAAATTGACATCCCTCTGGTCATCCGAGCGTGACATGATCCAAATCCACCAACCCAAGTCCGATCATCACGTGAGATGAGGTGGTGTCAATGGTGAACATCTTCATGTTGATCATATCTACTATATGACTCATGTTCGACCTTTCGGTCTTCCGTGTTCCGAGGCCATGTCTGTACATGCTAGGCTCGTCAAGTCTAACCCGAGTGTTCTGCATGTGCAAAACTGGCTTGCACCCGTTGTATGCGAACGTAGAGTCTATCACACCCGATCATCACGTGGTGCTTCGAAACGACGAACCTTCGCAACGGCGCACACTCGAGGGGAACACAATTTTATCTTGAAATTTTAGTGAAGGATCATCTTATAATGCTACCGTCGTCCTAAGCAAAATAAGATGCATAAAAGGATTAACATCACATGCAAATCATAAGTGACATGATATGGCCATCAACTCGTGCTTTTGATCTCCATCTCCAAAGCACCGGCATGATCTCCATCGTCACCGGCGCCACACCATGATCTCCATCATCATGATCTCCATCATCGTGTCGCCATCGAGGTTGTCGGCGCCCACCATGCTCTTACTACTATTGCTACCGTTTAGCGATAAAGTAAAGCATTACAAAGCGCTTAATGATTGACACGCAGGTCATACAAAAATTAAAGACAACCCTATGGCTCCTGCCGGTTGCCGTATGCATCGACATGCAAGTCGATATTAACTATTACAACATGATCATCTCATACATCAAATATATCTCATCATGTCATCGGCCATATCATATCACATACATACCCTGCAAAAACAAGTTAGACGTCCTCTAATTTGTTGTTGCATGTTTTACGTGGCTGCTATGGGTATCTAGCAAGAACGCTTCTTACCTACGCAAAGCCACAACGGTGATATTCAAGTTGCTATTTAACCTTCTACAAGGACCGCCTTGTTCTATTCCGATTCAACTAAGATAGGAGAGACAGACACCCGCCAGCCATCTTATGCAACAAAAGTCACATGTCTGTCGATGGAACCGGTCTCATGTACGTGGACATGTAAAGTTGGTCCGGGCCGCTTCATCCCATAATACCGCTGAATCAAGAAAGACTAAGGAGGGCAGCAATTTAAACATCAACGCCCACAAACCCTTTTGTGTTCTACTCGTGAAAGCATCTACGCAAGATCCTAGCTCATGATGCCACTGTTGGGGAACGTCGCATGGGAAACAAAAATTTTCCTACGTTCACCAAGATCAATCTAGGAGATGCATCTACGAGAGGAGAGTTGGATCCACATACCCTTGTAGATCGCTAAGCGGAAGCGTTCAAGAACGCGGTTGATGGAGTCGTACTCGCCGCAATTCAGATCGCCGAAGATCCTAGCACCGAACGGACGGTGCCTCCGCGTTCTTCACACGTGCAGCCCGGTGACGTCTCCCACGCCTTGATCCAGCAAGGAGAGAGGGAGAGGTTGGGGAAGACTCCATCCAACAGCAGCACGACGGCGTGGTGGTGGTGGAGGAGCGCGGGACTCCAGCAGGGCTTCGCCAAGCGCTGCAAGAGACGAGGAGGGAGAGGGGTAGGGCTGCGCCAAGAGGGAGACGTTCTCGTGTGTCAAACAGCCCTAAAACCTCACATATATATAGGGGGAAGGGAGGGCTGCGCCCCCCTTTAGGGTTTCCCTCCCCTAGGGTGCGGCCAGCCCTAGATCCCATCTAGGGGGGCGGCCAAGGGGGAGAGAGGGGGAGGCGCACCACTATTGGGCCCTAGGGCCCAACTGCCTTAGGGTTTGCCCCCCTCCCCTCTTGGAGGCGCCCTGGGACTTGGTGGGGGGGCGCACCAGCCCCCTTGGGGCTGGTCCCCTTCCACACTTAGCCCACGCAGCCTTCTGGGGCTGGTGGCCCCACCTGGTGGACCCCCGGGACCCTCCCGGTGGTCCCGGTACATTACCGATATCGCCCGAAACTTTTCCGGTGACCAAAACAGGACTTCCCATATATGAATCTTTACCTCCGGACCATTCCGGAACTCCTCGTGACGTCCGGGATATCATCCGGGACTCCGAACAACATTCGGTAACCGCGTACATACTTTCCCTATAACCCCTAGCGTCATCGAACCTTAAGTGTGTAGACCCTACGGGCTCGGGAACCATGTAGTCATGACCGAGACAATTCTCCGGCCAATAACCAACAGCGGGATCTGGATACCCATGTTGGCTCCCACATGTTCCACGATGATCTCATCGGATGAACCACGATGTCAAGGATTCAATCAATCTCGTATACGATTCCCTTTGTCTATCGGTATAGCACTTGCCCGAGATTCGATCGTCGGTATACCGATACCTTGCTCAACCTCGTTACCGGGAAGTCTCTTTACTCGTTCCGTAACACATCATCCCGTGATCAACTCCTTGATCACATATTGTGCACATTATGATGATGTCCTACCGAGTGGGCCCAGAGATACCTCTCCGTCATACGGAGTGACAAATCCCAGTCTCGATTCGTGCCAACCCACCAGACACTTTCGGAGATACCTGTAGTGCACCTTTATAGCCACCCAGTTACGTTGTGACGTTTGGTACACCCAAAGTATTCCTACGGTATCCGGGAGTTGCACAATCTCATGGTCTAAGGAAAAGATACTTGACATATAGAAAAGCTTTAGCATACGAACTACACGATCTGTGCTAGGCTTAGGATTGGGTCTTGTCCATCACATCATTCTCCTAATGATGTGATCCCGTTATCAACGACATCCAATGTCCATGGTCAGGAAACCGTAACCATCTATTGATCAACGAGCTAGTCATCTAGAGGCTTACTAGGGACATGGTGTTTGTCTATGTATCCACACATGTATCTGAGTTTCCTATCAATACAATTCTAGCATGGATAATAAACGATTATCGTGAACAAGGAAATATAATAATAACCAATTTATTATTGCCTCTAGGGCATATTTCCAACAGCCTGAGGCGAGGGACGCCACCGGCTTATATAGCCGCGCCCATGTGTACGCCGCGCCCGTGTGTACGCATGCGCGGGAGGGGAGGCGTCGGCGTGCCGCCCCGTGACGCGCCGCCCGTGAGGAATCAATGGCAAGGTTGACCGACGGCGGCAGCGCGGCAGCCTTGGCATTGATTCCCGCGGGAACCGAGGCGATGAGGGCGACGAAGCGCTCGTCTTGCTGACTCGGCGGGCCCGCGGCTGTTTTGCGCCAAAACAGCTCGCCCCGGCGCCCCCGGGCGCCCCCCAACACGCGGGTTCGGCCTGGGTCCGCCGGCGCTGATTTCGGCCAAGGCCGGCGAAAATCGGGCTCGTGGGGGCGCGACTGGGCCGTCTTTTAGGCGTCGTCGCAAAAAAATCGCCTGGGGAGGCCTTTCTGGGGACGCGGCTGGAGATGCTCTAAAGCATAGAAGTGGCGAGCGAACCTCTTTGGGCCACCCACCACTAACCTCCTACCATTGCTAAACGGGCATCAGTGGATGGCACCGGCCCGCCACTGGTAGATCCATAACAGTGGTGAGCGGTGTGATTTTCCCGCCAGTGTAGTCCATCTAGCAGTGGCAGACAGCCCTACCAATGGCGGGCAAGGCGCATTGCTTGCCAGTACTGCATGAAGTATGGGCGACGACTGAGGGAGTCCTGGACTAGGGGGTCCTCGGGTGGCCAGATTACTCGGTATGGGCCGGACTGGTAGGCCCTGAAGATCAACACAGAGGATTATCCCTCGTGTCCGGATTAGACTCCTATATGTGTAGAATGGTAAGTTTAAGTCCGGCTATAATGTTTCCTTCCTCTGCAAGATGATTATTTACAACCCTAGGTCCCTCTGGTGCATATATAAGCCCGAGGGTTTAGTCCATAGAGACAATCACAACTACCATAGGCTAGACATCTAGGGTTTAGCCATTACGATCTCGAGGTAGATCAACTCTTGTAATCCTCATATTCATCAAGATCAATCTAGCAGGAAGTAGGGTATTACCTCCATCAAAAGGGCCTGAACCTGGGTAAACATCGTGACCTTGATCCCCCTGTTACTATCGATCCCCAGACACACAGTTCGGGACCCCTACCTGAGATCCGCCGGTTTTGACACCGACATTGGTGCTTTCATTGACATTTCCGCTGTGTCGTCGACTGAAGGATTGATGGCTCGCTTCGTCATCAGCGATGGCGCCACCCCTGGGGAGATCTTCCTCCCCGGTCAGCTTTTCATGTTTGGCGGCTTCATGCTATGCACCAAATCAGATGGCCACCTTGAGCAGGTTGACAGCTATGCCCCTAGTCATCAGATCAGGTTTGGAAGTCTGAATTACGTCGCCGACATCCGAGGAGATATGATCTTCGAAGGAATCATGCCCTCGGCTGTCCCTCCTTGCCTACACGATGAAGACTGTCAGGACCCCGATCCTAAGTCACACAGGTCTAGCCTGTAACACATCATATCACTTTGCGGCCTCACGCACGGTATCCCCACGGGTGCCACCTTACCTGGCCCGGGACCGTTTGCGCATTTTGGCACACGTATATGATAGTGTCGCTAGCATCCGTATGACAGAGAACCCGGGCCGACATGACTAGTTATAAACCAAAAGTGGCACTAAATTACAGAGACAGGCATACATGACCCAGCAACGAACGTATTGGTCATCAATGTATGAACCCAAGTCATAGGAAGCTACAAGGACTTAAGGAACAACGCATGACATTTCCCCTAAGGGACAGACACAGGAACGAAGAAGGACACATGCCGGCCAGCCTAAGTGTTCCGGAGCAGTAGCGAGCTACCAAGGCTCGGTGGAAGCACTAGGAGACATTTCCCTGTAAGATAGGCTACCAAAGGTAAACAACTAGGTGTCGGATCCCACACATAGCAATACACATTACACATACGCATAACATGCAAGTATGTGTTGTACAACATGGCATCACAACATAACTCAACAACTCATATAGATAAGGCCCAGAAGAGCCATCATAGCTTTTATTACAAACAGAGGTCACATGACCCAACATACAGAGCATACAGGCAACGGAAGCATAACATGTCTGAGTACAGACATCTACAAACGAAAAAGGCTGAGAAGCCTGACTATCTACAAGATCCTACAAGGGTTCAAGATCGTAGCTGAGGTAACAAGCTAAACGTCGAAGTCCACGCGGAAGCACTAGCGAGACTGAAGTCTCTCTGCAAAACATAAATTAGGCAAACGTGAGTACAAAGGTACTCAGCAAGACATACATCAGAACTAGCTACATATGCATCAGTATCAACAAAGGGGTGGTGGATTTGACTCCAGCAAGCCAGCTTTGACTCGGTGGCTATCCTAAACTACGACTGCAAGTAACTCTTTTGAGGTGGCGCACACGAGTCCACATATTCACCAATCAATACACCACTATGGATCCGCTCCCGTCTCCCTACGAGAAGGCCATCCATAGCACTCACGCTTATCTTGCGCGTTTTAGAGTATCCACTTCCACTTGTCTATGAACTGTTATAGGCAACCCAGAAGTACATTTCCGCGGACACAGCTATTCGAATAGATCATATATAACCCTGCAAGGGTGTACTTCTTCACACACGCTCTCGCCACTTACCGCCATGTACATGTCATGTATCTCGGCAACCTTCAAGCGGAAGCCTGGCGAGGGTGTCGGCCACGACCTGACTAACCACACAAGTCTCTCGTCCAGGTTTATCGCCTATTTGGGTTCCATCCGTGGGGAGATCCGACCGGGGTGTCGCTCACGGCCCCAAACGATGTGTGCAGGGTTCCCGCATCACCAAACGGGCGATCGGTACAGCGTGCCACGTACCTGCCGCGTCACAGCCCACCCCGAGGGTCAGCACTGCGCACGACCTCCAGTAAACTACAAACACCAGAAACTAGTTGCAACTCCTGGACATAGGTCAAGGGCAGTTAATAAGTCGAGAGGGTCCATTGGTTTCGGGCCCAATGCATGGTAGTAACTGGTCATGGGTCAACCAACACAGAACTCAGTTCCTGAGGACGGCTGCAATGAGACAACCCACCATGTACTCCTACATGGCCTCTCATCGCTACCTTTACCAAATAGTGTTCACACACTTAGCTCACACACATTAGGACATGTTCATCACCCTTCCAATTCATCCCCGGTGAATCGGACCTGACACAACTCTAAGCAATAGCAGGCATGACCAGAAAGCATGAATTAGTAGGCACAACATGGCTCAAACAACTCCTACTCATACTAGTGGGTTTTAACTATTTACTGTGGCAATGACAGGTCATGGAGTGGAAAGGGGTTCAACTACCACAGCAGGTAACAGTTGAAGCATTGTTGTCCTAATGCATTAAAAGAGAGCAAGAGTGAGAGAGTGGGATTGTATCGGAATGCTCAAAGGGGTTATGCTTGCCTGGCACTTCTGAAGATAACATTGGGTCTTCATCGGTGTCATCGATCACATCGTCGGAACACGTCTACTGAAAGGGGACAAGCACCGGCAAACAAGAGAGAACACAATCAATGCAATGCGACAATATGAAGCATGATCATGATATGACAATATGCTGTTGATTGAGCTAATGCAACTAGCAACACAATTAAATGAACTTGGTTTGAACCTAAGGTTCAAATTCAAACTCCATATGTGGTTATTTAATTATCATTTAATTGATTTGACCTGATCAGCAGGTTTAACTTCTTCAAACATGCATGAAAATGCCGTAAACAGATTCCTTGAATTTTTTTGACCATTTTTCATATATAAATTATTTTCATCTGAGCCACGGTTGATTTTATATGATTTTTAGAAGTTTTGAATATTTTCTGAAATAAATAAATCATTTCTGATTTATTTAAAATTCCAGAAAACACTTATTGCGTCAGCACTAGGTCATGCTGACATCAGCAAGTCAACAGGGGCTGGTCCAGTCAAACCTGACCAGTGGGTCCCACTGGTCAGTCTCTCAGCACTAACTAAAAGTTTAAAACTAAACTAAACAGACACGGGGCCCACATGTCAGTGTCTCAACTAATTAACTAAATTAGATAACACTAATTTAAACCTAACTCTAATTAGTCAATGGCCTGGGCCCACACGTCAGTGAGCCATGGCTAATCCTATTTTAATTAAACCTAAACTAGGTAGTTAGCAGTGGGGCCCGTATGTCAGTGGCCCTGGGGGGGTTAGTTATGGCGTCATTAGGCTAAATAGCCGGCGCCACGTCAGCAGGTGACGCCGGCGACCACAACAGCGGCGGAAACTCGCCGGAGTTGGTCGGGGCGGCGCTGCATGCCGCGGCTGGGCGTGCTGAGGGCACCAGAAGGAAGCCCTCACTCGCCCGCATTCATCCACGCAAGTGGTAGGAGCTGGGGTGGCCGAAGCTCGCCGGAAACGAGCTTGCGGCGGCGCCGGAGTCCGGGCACCATTGAGTTAGGCGTTGCGGGGCACGGGAAGGTGAGCTGGTGGGTGCGGCGTGCTCCTGGGGGTGCGCTGAGTGTGCTTATGCGCTCGGACGAGAGCGGCAGCAGCTGTGGCCACGACGGCGACATGGCCGGCGGACCACAACTCCGGCCGAAGGTGGAGCCGTAGCTAGAGAGCGCGGGGAGGTCGGGGGAGAGGGGGAATTGAAGTAGGAGCTCACGGCGATGCCGAATAGGAGATTAGTGGGCTCGGGGAGGTTCAGTCGGCGGCGAATCGTCGACGGCGGTCATCGCACGCAGAGGAGGGGAATGACGGCGTTGCGGGTGAGGGGGAGCTCCTGGCGCCGCGTGACATGAAGGAGAGGAAGAGGGGGGGACACGGCGGAGCTCGAGGGCTCATCGGAGGGACGAGGGGGAGGCCGTGGCCACGGTGGTGCTCGGTGGCGCGGCCGTGGTGGTTTCGGCCATGGCGGAAGAACGAGAGAGAGGACGAGGGAGAAGGAAGAGAGTGAGGGAAAGGCCAGGGGGGCTCGAGGCGTTGCGTCGCGCTCGTCCAGGCGTCGGGGAGGAAGCAGGCAGGGAGGAGGTGGTTGGAGTGCGGCGACCACGCGCCGGCACGCGCGCTCGTCCTCCTGGCAAGGAGGAAGACGACAGGGAGGAGGCGGTGGCGGGCTGGGCCGCCAGCTGGGCCGCAGATAAGGCCAGCTAGTCATTCTCCTTTTTCCTAATTCTGTTTCTGTTTCTATTTTAACTTCTGTTTTCTTTTTCTTTTTTTTTAAATATCTTTTGCCACTGTTTTGAAATTAAACAATTTCAAACAATGCCAAAAACTCCTCTGAATATTTTTATGTTGCTAGATGGACTTTTCCAGAAGCTCACAAAACATTTCAGGGTATTTGAAATTATATTCTAATCATATGAATATAATTCAAATTCAAATAGCTAATGATTTAAATTCAAAGTCCCAAAAATAAATCTTTAAAAATGTTCCTAAATTATCAAACATTGATGAAGGCATTTTGGGTTTATTGAATGCAAATTTTTAAAGCTGGACCTATTTGGATTTCAAGGTGCTAGGGTTTGAACATCCCCAATTCAAGTTTAACAAAATTTAAACATGATACTCAAGCAAGACCAACCCAAGTGCAAGACAAAATTAGGGATGTGACAAAGACATCTCAGATATGTCATCGGATCCCATCCAGGGGTCAACACCCATGTCTGCTCCGGCCAAAGATCCAGAGCAGATCACTTTGTCCAAATACGGGAGGAGAAACCCCGCCGGACTCTCCCCCTCCATGGAACTTTTAGCCAGAGGCTCAAAGGAGACTGTGCCACCAACAGACCCAAGAATATAACTGGACTCTCACCGCCTCTGGGAAACCGGACTCGTTTCCAATTGCGAGCTCTGAACTCTAGGAATCCGCACTCTCTGGGCTCCACCAAGTGATCATCGCCAACCCCCAAACTTCCGTCCGCTAGACTTGCTACAATCTCTCGCCAGCACGGAGGATTCACCGCCAAACTTTGCCCAGTCAGAACTGGCGGCTGAGACCAGGGAAGTTTGCTTCCCACCCACCAACCACTTGGTAGCCACGGTCGAAGACTTAATTGACGTACTAGACTACGCTTCCAAAGACGTCGATGGCATGGACCACGACGTCGAAGCAGATCTTGGTCAAAACCCGCCCGTCACTGGGCGATGGATGACCACATGTACATATGATGTATACATGGTGGACACACCCAAGGAGAAGGACGATGATGGCGATAAAAATCCAGAGGAGGATAAGCCCGTTGATGAACCTCCTAAGCGCCGGCGTCAGCGGGGCCGCTCACGATCGCGCCGAGAAAGGGATAGTAGTATCGGCATCGGAGACAATGAATGTCCGGAGGATGCCGAAGACCCAATAGATCCAGCTTTATAGCAGGACGAGCGGGAGGATAGCCAATGCAGTCCCGAACAAATCACTGATCACAATGATTCCGAAGACAGTAACTATCTACCTGTCTCCGAAGAGGATGTCAGCCTGGGAGACGAGGAATTCATCGTCCCAGAGGAACCCCTCGAACAAGAATGCTTTCAGCGACGGCTTAGTTCCACAGCAAGGAGCCTCAAAAAGGAGAAGCAGTGGCTTAAAGCCGAACAGGGTACGCTCAGCGACAAATGGAATGGACTGCTAGACGCTGAAGAAATATACGGCCGTGAGCGCCAAATAAAGAGCTATCCCAAGCGCAAGCCGCTGCCACAATTTGACGACAAGGCCCTTGTGCCAATTCCGTCAACGCACGATCAGGCCGATCAACCGGACCGACCACGTCATGGACGGGACAAAGCGGCTAGCAATGCCGTATATCAACCCGCACCTCCCAATCATAAAGGAAAGGATACAGCGGCTCAGGGCCGCAAGTACGACCTACGTCAGGATCTGAACAATAAAGCCAGTCAGGCCAAATCGATCTACGGGTCAAGAGAATGTGCTCCCATGCGGGAAGGTGGCTATCAAGCCAAGCACCCCGGATATAAGCAAGTTCGAGGTTAGCAACGAACACAGATGCCGTCCGAACTACGTCGCGATGTCGTACGATACAGGTGTGATACTTCCATTTTGCATCATGCTTTTATGTTGATATTAATTGCACTATGGGCTGTTATTACACATTATGTCACAATACTTATGTCTTTTCTCTCTTATTTTACAAGGTTTACATGACGAGGGAGAATGCCGGCATCTGGAATTCTGGGCTGGAAAAGGAACACTGGAAACCTATTCTAAACAACTCAAAAAGCTCCGAAACTGCATGGGACACCGTTTCCGAAAATATAAAAAATATCTGGCAATAGAGAATCATAGGGGGGGCCACCACTTGTCCACGAGGGTGGGAGGCGTGCCCCCCATCTATGGGCGCGCCCCTCGATGGCCCCCCGATGCCCATCTTCTCCTATATGAGGTGTTATGACCTGGAAAATATCAGAACAAGGCTTTCAGGACCAGACGCCGCCGTCTCGAGGCGGAACCTTGGCGGAAACCAATCTAGGGCTCTAGCAGAGCTGTTCTGCCGGAGATACTTCCCTTCGGGAGGGGGAAACCGTCACTGCCATCATCACCAACAACACTCCCATCTTGGGGAGGTTTATCTTCATCAACATCTTCACCAGCACCATCTCCTCTCAAAGCCTAGTTCATCTCCTGTATCCAATCTTTGTATCCAAACCTCAGATTGGTACATGTGGGTTGCTAGTACGTAGTGTTGATTACTCCTTGTAGTTGATGCTATTTGGTTTATTTGGTGGAAGATCATATGTTCAGATCCATTATGCATATTAATACCCCTCTGATCATGGACAATATTATGTCTTGTGAGTAGTTACTTTTGTTTCTGAGGACATGGGATAAGTCTTGCAATAAGTAGTCATGTGAATTTGGTATTCGTTCGATATTTTGATGAGATGTATGTTGTCTCTCCTCTGGTGGTGTCATGTGAACGTCGACAACATGACACTTCACCATTATTTGGGCCTAGAGGAAGGCATTGGGAAGTAATAAGTAGATGATGGGTTGCTAGAGTGACAGAAGCTTAAACCCTAGTTTATGCATTCCTTCGTAAGGGGCTGATTTGGATCCACTTGTTTCATGCTATGGTTAGGTTTACCTTAATACTTCTTTTGCAGTTAAGGATGCTTGCATTAGAGGTTAATCATAAGTGAGAAGCTTGTCCAAGTAAGGACAGCACCCAAGCACCGGTCCATCCACATATCAAATTATCAAAGTATCGAACGAGAATCAGATGATCGTGATGAAAACTAGATTGACGATAATTCCCATATGTCCTCCGGAGCATTTACCTTCATATAAGAGTTTGTCCAGGCTTGTCCTTTGCTAAAAAAAGGATTGGGCCATCTTGCTGCACCTTATTTACTTTTACTATTTGTCACTTGCTACCAATTACCTTATCAGAAAACTATCTTTTACCGATAATTTCAGTGCTTGCAAAAAATACCTTACCGAAAACTGCCTATCATTTCCTTCTGCTCCTCGTTGGGTTCGACACTCTTACTTATCGAAAGGACTAGATAGATCCCCTACACTTGTGGGTCATCAAGACACTTTTCTGGCACCGGTGCCGGGGAGTGAAGCGCCTTTGGTAAGTGGAATTTGGTAAGTAAAAATTTATATAGTGTGCTGAAATGTACTGTCACTTGTTAAGATGGCTCATCATCCTTTGAGGGGCTTGTTCGGGGTATCTTCACCCCGCGCAGAAGAGCAAAGAGTTGCTCCTCAACCTACTGCACCTACTGAAAATGTTTTCTTTGAAATTCCTTCGGGTATGATAGAGAAACTGCTAGATAATCCTTTTACAGGAGACGGAACACTTCATCCCGATTTACATCTAACCTATGTGGATGAAGTTTGTGGATTATTTAGGCGTGTAGGTATGCCCGAGGATGTTATCAAGAAGAAGGTCTTCCCTTTATCTTTGAAGGTAGATGAATTGGCATGGTTTAGTCTATGTGATGATATTGAATCATGGAACTATAATCGGCTGAAGTTAGAATTTCATCATAAGTTCTACCTTATGCATCAGGTTCATCGTGATCGTAATTATATATATAATTTTTGGCCTCACGAAGGAGAAAGCATCGCTCAATCTTGGGGGATGCTTAAGTCAATGTTATATTGATGTCCCAATCATGAGCTCTCAAGAAAAATGATCATTCAAAAATTTTATGCTCGGCTTTCTCTCAATAATCGCACCATGCTCGATAATTCTTGTTCTGGCTCTTTTATGATGAATACTGTTGAATTCAAATGGGATTCAATGGAAAGAATTATATGCAACTCTGAAGAATGGGATCTCGACGAAGGTAAGGAGTTAGGTATAACCCCTAAGCTTGATTGTGTTAAAGCTTTTATGGATACCGTTGTTTTCCGTGAGTTTAGCACTAAATATGGACTTGACTCTGAGATAGTAGCTTCTTTCTATGAATCAGTTGCTACTCATGTTGATCTTCCCAAGGGGAAGTGGTTTAAGTATCATCCTCCCATTGAAGTAAAAGCAGTTGAACCTGCTAAAGTTGAAGAAAAGACAATCACCTATAATGTTGATCCTATTGTTCCTACTGCTTATATTGAGAAACCACCTTTCCCTCTTAGCATTAAGGATCATGCTAAAGCTTCAACTGTGGTTCGTAAGAGTAGTATTAGAACGCCTACACCCTCTGAGCAAATTAAAGTTGAACCCAATGTTGCTATGGTTAAAGATCTTTTGGTTGAAAATTTAGATGGACATGTTATTTACCTCCAAGAGGAAGCTTCTAGAATAGCCAAACCCGATGCTAGCACTACTAGAAAAAGTGCTATAGATGGAATTGACACTAATGGCGCACCAGACATGCGGTGCGCCATTAGTGTATACTAATGGCGCACCATGTGTTGGTGCGCCATTAGTATCCAAATACTAATGGCGCACCGTTGACGTGGTGCGCCATTAGTAACAATTTTTTTCCATTTTTTTTAAAACTACTAATGGCGCACCAGTGGATAGTGCGCCATTAGTAGTTAAACTACTAATGGCGCACCTCATCCACGGTGCGCCATTAGTAATTTTTTTTTTCATTTTATTTTCAAAAAATACTAATGGCGCACCGTGGGAGAGGTGCGCCATTAGTAGTTAAACTTACTAATGGCGCACCACTCCCACGGTGCGCCATTAGTAATTTTTTTTTCAAATTTTGTTTTTATTTTTTTTAATTTTATTTTCAAATAATACTAATGGCGCACCGTGGGAGTGGTGCGCCATTAGTAGTTAAACTTACTAATGGCGCACCACTCCCACGATACGCCATTAGTAATTTTTTTTCAAATTTTGTTTTTATTTTTTTAATTTTATTTTCAAAAAATACTAATGACGCACCGTGGGAGTGGTGCGCCATTAGTAGTTCAACTTACTAATGGCGCACCACTCCCACGGTGCGCCATTAGTATTTTTTTTCATATTTTGTTTATTTTTTATTTTTTTATTTTTTTCAAAACTATAATGGCGCACCATGGGAGTGGTGCGCCATTAGTAGTTGAACTACTAATGGCGCACCACTCCCACGGTGCGCCATTAGTAACTTGGCCATTACTGCC
>LR738711.1:54436516-54450464 GCA_902687465.1 Secale cereale | reverse complement strand
CCCCCGTGGACCGCCTTTTCCAGTTCAAAAATAAATAAATGAAAATGATGTAAATGTCAAAAAAATAAAAGAAAATAAGTTTCCCATGTGATATGTGGTCTACTTGTTGGGAAAATTTACAAATATGAATTTTGACTTTATTTGCAAAATATCTCTGGAATTTAGTAAAACGGGCATAACTTTTGCATACAAACTCGGATTAAAAAGTTTTTTATATGAAAAATCATCTACTCGAAAAGTTACATCCGAATTTAACTGGGTGAACCCCGTTAAATATTTTCAAAATCCCCAAAAATCTAACAGAAAAAAGTTACGGGGCTTTTAAGATCTACAGGCAAAAAAATTCAAAAAATTTCAAACTTACTAGTGGCGCACCGATTGCTAGGTGCGCCACTAGTAACAGAAAAAAAATTATAACATTTTCGAAAAAAAATTAGAATTTTTTTTCCAAAATATGATACGTAATATGACCGGGAAGTTTGAAATATATTTTCAAAATTTCATCATACTCATGAACATTAACAAACTCCTAGACATCAAGAAGGGTTAATAGGATTGGTATGATAGATATATCAACAAGTGTCTGTGAAGTGAGCTGGTGCTGGGGTTGGATAGAACTACGAAGTTAAGCGTGCTCGGGCTGGAGTAGTGTGAGGATAGGTGACCTTATGGGAAGTTTGACCACAGAGTGCGATTTGACTTGAGATTAAGCAAATTGACCCCATATTAAGCCATAATGATCTGAGATTAAGAAAAATATAAAAAAAATTGATTTTTTTTTTTGAAAAACAATTTGAAAAAAAAAATTGAATTTTTTTACTAATGGCGCACTTCTATGTAGTGCGCCATTAGTATGCCAAAGCACCTCGGTATAGATGGCCCCCTGGGAGGCATACTAATGGCGCACCGTGCACTATACTAATGGCGCACAAGTGGTGCGCCATTAGTATACCAGATACTAATGGCGCACCAGAGGTGCGCCATTAGTAAAAAATACTAATGGCGTGCTACTAATGGCGCACCAGTAGTGCGCCATTAAGGGACAAAACCGGTGCGCCATTAGTAGCCCTTTTCCTAGTAGTGTAGGAATAAACATAGACCTGTTGTAGGCTTGCCTGTTATTTCTGTCAGAATAAGAGATCATTGCTATCATGGTTCATGTGACGTAGGTGCTAGTGCAAGTATAATCCCTCATTCCCTATATCAAGAAATTATGCATGATATTGCACCTGTTGAGTTAGAAGGGATTGATGTTACCATTAAGCTTGCTAACAGAGACACTATTTCACCAGTTGGGATTGTTAGAGATGTTGAAATTTTGTGTGGGGAAGTTAAATACCCTGCTGATTTTCTTATTCTTAGTTCCCCACAAGATGTTTTTTGTCCCATTATATTTGGTAGACCCTTCTTGAATATTGTTAATGCTAAGATAGACTGCGTGAAAGATATTGTTACTGTTGGTTTAGGGGATATTGGTGATGATTTTAACTTTCCTAAATTTCAAAGACAACCCCATGATAAAGAATTACCTAGTAAGGATGAAATAATTGGTCTTGCTTCTAGTGCTGTGCCTCCTAACGATCCTTTAGAACAATATCTGCTAGACCATGAAAATGATATGTATACGAATGAGAGAAGGGAAATAGATGAAATATTCTTTAAACAAGGACCCGTATTGAAAACAACTTGCGTGTTGAAATCCTAGGGGATCCTCCTGATGTCTACACACGCTTCTACTCTTGTAGACTATGTTGGGCCTCCAAGCGCAGATGTTTGTAGGACAGCAGCAATTTCCCTCAAGTGGATGACCTAAGGTTTATCGAACTCAGGGAAGTAGAGGTTGAAGATGGTCTCTCTCAAGCAACCCTACAACTAAGATACAAGAAGTCTCTTGTGTCCCCAACACACCTAATACACTTGTCAGATGTATAGGTGCACTAGTTCGGCGAAGAGATGTTAAATGGCAAGTGATATGGATGGCAAAACAAAGTAATATAAATCTGTAATAAAAAGTGCAGCAAGCAAACAAGTGGTAAACGTGAGCACAAATGGTATTGCAATGGTGGAAACAAGGCCTAGGGATCATACTTTCACTAGTGGCAACTCCCAACAACATTAACATAATCGAATCACATGATATTTCCCATAAAACATGCAATGGAGACACACCCGGAGGTCATTCCTTCGTGGTCAAGAGAGGACGAGAATTATGTAGGGGTACAAAAGCACACCTCAAAGTTCGTAGTTCTCAATCTAAGGATTTCCCAATGTCACCGCGGCCATCCAAAGAGAGTCCCACAATCACCACAACATATCTAAAGGATAGTCAAAGACAAGCACCAAGAGACTCTCAATCTTCAATCAACACACAAGAGAGGAAATCACTCATGAAAATATTTTTCTGATCCATGTCCAATAGACCGCTGTCACCTTGGTCTCGGGGATTATACTAGATAAAGACAAGTGAGTACATCAACCCAATACATAGAGGAAGGGGAAATATCATGGGATCACCCTAGATTAACATAGCCTATGATCACAACGAAGATCACATCATGGGAGAGAGAATTGACCACATAGCTACTGGTAGAAACCTCAGTCCCGAGGAGGAACTACTCCCGCATCATGGAGGGAGGAAGCAACGTCGATGGAGATGAATCCGGGGGCACTTCCCCGTTCCGGCAGGGTGCCGGCACAGGAATTCTGGTCCACCGAAGCTTGATGGCGATGGCGGCGGAGATCGGAATTGCGTCTGGAGAAAAGGGGTCCGGAATCAGGGTTTCTGCGACGGGTGTTAAATATATGCCAAAGGGGGGCATCAGCGTAGGCCTGGGGGGCCCAGGCGCCCCCCCGGCACGGCCTGGAGGGGGGCCGCGCCACCAGGGCGCCTGGAGCCCTGGTGGCCCCCCTCCGGCCCTACTTTGGCCGCAAGGAAGCTTCTGGAACGCTGATTTTTTATATAATTTTTCTGGGATTTTTCTGGCAGTTTACGTGATGGGAAAACCTGAAATACAAAAACAGCAGAAAGCAGAAACTGGCACTGGGGTGCACTGAGTTAATAGGTTAGTCCAAATATGATCAAAAGTGTATGGAAGTGTATAAATATCAAAGCAATATCACACAAAAGAGGCATGGAGCAAGCAGAAATTATAGATACATTTTGGACGTATCACCTCCTCAACCCAAGGGTGATCCCGTGCTTGAACTCAAACCTTTACCTGATAATCTTAAGTATGTTTATCTTGATGAAAAGAAGATATATCATGTTATTATTAGTGCTAACCTTTCAGAGCAGGAAGAAGAAAAAATATTAAAAACTTTGAAGAAGCACCGTGCTGCTATTTGATATACTCTGGATGATCTTAAGGGCATTAGTCCCACCTTATGCCAACACAAGATAAAATTGGAAGAGGACGCTAAACCGGTTATTGATCATCAATGACGGTTAAATCCTAAAATGAAAGAAGTGGTAAGGAAGGAAATACTAAAACTTCTAGAGGCAGGTATTATCTATACAGTTGCTGATATCAAGTGGGTTAGTCCTGTCCATTGTGTCCCTAAGAAGGGAGGTATGACTGTAGTTCCTAATGATAAAGATGAATTGATCCCACAAAGAATTGTTACAGGTTATAGGATGGTAATTGATTTCCGCAAATTAAATAAAGCAACTAAGAAATATCATTACCCCTTGCCTTTTATTGATCAAATGCTAGAAAGGTTATCCAAACGTACTCATTTTTGCTTTCTAGATGGTTATTCTGGTTTCTCTCAAATACCTGTGTCAAAAGGGGATCAAGAAAAGACCACTTTTACTTGTCCCTTCGGTACCTTTGCTTCTAGACGTATGCCTTTCGGTTTTTGTAATCCACCTGCTACCTTTTAAAGATGCATGATGGCTATATTATCTGATTTTTGTGAAAAGTTTGTTGAGGTTTTCATGGATGATTTCTCCGTTTACGGAACTTCTTTTGATGATTGCTTGAGCAACCTTGATTAGGGTTGAAAACGGAGCGAAAACGGACGGAACTGAGTGCTACCATATTTCTTTTCATATATTTTTGCAGAAGCGGAAACGAATACGGAAAACCCAGAAATGAATACGGAAACAAATACTGCCGGAAATGGACACGGAGCGAATACAAAGCGAACACGGAACAAAAAGAAATATTTTATGAATTCTTAACATGGCTATAAGATCAAGTTGAGTACATGTGTGGTAGTAGAAGTTGGGCCTTACATAATCCATTGTACTCATTGTGTCATTGTGTGTTGTTTGACGATTGGACTACAAAGAAGCCATAAGTCTATAGTAAAAACGAAAATTTCATATTCACGGAAAACGAAAAGTTCCGTTTCCACGCCTGGGAGAAGTGCCACTTTATGGAGAAGTACCAGTTTATGGTTAATGAAGGAATTGTCTTGGGACATAAAATTTAGGAAAGAGGTATTTAAGTTGACAAAGCTAAAGTTGATGCTATTGAAAAGATGTCGTGTCCTAAGGACATCAATGGTATACGTAGTTTCCTTGGTCATGCCGGGTTTTATAGGAGGTTCATTAAGGACCTCTCCAAAATCTCTAGGCCTCTGACTAATCTCTTACAAAAAGATATTCCTTTTGTTTTTTATAACGATTGTCTAGAAGCATTTGAAATACTTAAGAAAGCATTGATCTCCGCAGCTATTGTCCAGCCTCCTGACTGGAATTTACCCTTTGAGATTATGTGCGATTCTAGTGATTATGCTGTAGGTGTTGTTCTAGGGCATAGAGTTGATAAGAAATTGAATGTTATCCAATATGCTAGTAAACGTCTAGACAGTGCCTAGAAAAACTATGCTACTATTGAGAAAGAATTTTTAGTAGTTGTATTTGCTTGTGATAAGTTTAGACCTTATATTGTTGATTTTAAAGTAACTATTCACACTGATCATGCTGCTATCAAATACCTTATGGAAGAGAAAGATGCTAAACCTAGACTTATTAGATGGGTTCTCTTGCTGCAAGAGTTTGACTTACATATTATTGATAGAAAGGGAGCTGAGAACCCCGCTGCAGACAACTTGTCTAGGCTAGAGAATATACTTGACGACCCACAACCTATTGATGATAGCTTTCCCGATGAACAATTAGCTGTCATAAATACTTCTCGTGCTGCTCCATGGTATGCTCATTATGCTAATTACATTGTTGCTAAGTTTATACCTCCTAGCTTCACATACCAGCAAAATAAAAAGTTATTCTATGAGTTGAGACATTACTTCAGGGATGACCCACATCTTTATAAAGGAGTAGATGGTATTATTAGACGTTGTGTACCTGAGCATGAATAGGAACAAATCCTACGCAAGTGCCACTCTGAAGCTTATGGAGGACACCATACTGGAGATAGAACTGCGCACATGGTATTGCAGTCTGGTTTTTATTGGCCTACTCTCTTCAAGGATGCCCGTAAGTTTGTCTTATCTTGTGATGAATGTCAAAGAATTGGTAATATGTTACTAAGTGGGTAGAAGCTATTTCAACTAGTAATGATGATCACAGCACCTCTATTAAGATGCTTAACGAAGTTATTTTCTCGAGGTTTGGAGTCCCTAGGTACTTAATGACTGATGGTGGTTCACACTTTATTCATGGTGCTTTCCGTAAAATGCTTGCTAAGTATGATGTTAACCATAGAATTGCATGACCTTATCACCCACATACTAGTGGTCAAGTAGAATTAAGTAATAGAGAGCTGAAATTAATTTTGCAAAAGACAGTTAATAGGTCTAGAAAGAATTGGTCCAAGAAACTTGTTGATGCATTATGGTCCTATAGAACTGCATACAAAAATCCTATGGGTATGTCTCGATATAAGATGGTTTATGAAAAAGCTTGTCACTTACCTCTTGAGCTAGAACATAAGGCATATTGGGCTATTAAAGAGCTCAATTATGATTTTAAACTTGCCAGTGAGAAGAGGCTATTTGACATTAGCTCTCTTGATAAATGGAGAACCCAGGCCTATGAGAATGCCAAGCTGTTTAAAGATAAAGTTAAAAGATGGCATGACAAAAGGATACAAAAGCGTGAGTTTAACGTATGTGATTATGTCTTGCTATACAACTCTCGTTTAAGATTTTTTGCAGGAAATCTTCTCTCTAAATGGGAAGGGCCTTACGTTATCGAGGAGGTCTATCGTTCCGGTGCCATAAAAATCAACAACTTCGAAGGCACGAATCCGAAGGTGGTGAACGGTCAAAGAATCAAACATTATATCTCTGGTAATCCTATAAATGTTGAAACCAATGTTATTGAAACCGTAACCCCGGAGGAATACATAAGGGACACTTTCCAAAATGATTCAGACCAGGAAAAGGAAGAGGTATGTGCTACGGTGAGTAAACCGACTCCAAAACAGTTCTAATGGCAAATTTTCACCGTTTTGGAATATTAAGAAAAATAGAAAAATAAGTGACAGTCCGGAAGAGACACGAGGCGTCCACAAGGGTGGAGGGCGTGCCCCCCTGCCTCGTGGGCACCTCGTGTGCCTCCCGGACTCCGATTTCTTGTATGTTACTCCTTTTGGTCGGTAAAAATTCATTATATATTCCCCCAAAGGTTTTGACCTCTATATCACGCAAAAATCCTCTGCTTTCGTTTCGAGCTGTTGTTTCTGACACATTTAGATCATCATGGCGTCTCCCAGCAGGCCCAAGGAAAAGTTCATCGAGAAGGTCATCAACCCCTACCTCGCGAAGGTGCTGCATCACCCTAAAACCATGAAGTCGCATGAAGGGGTGCTGCACAGCCGCGATGTTGAGAGGCCAAGGAGGACCATAAGCATGGAGACAAGACTCAAAGCAATGGAGCAGCAAGTTTTCAAGTGCCAAGGTATGGTGGAACGAGGACTCAACGCCAACCACATGATGATCACGGAGCTCGCCAACAACCTCAAGATGGACTCAAGGATCTTCGGGAAAGCCAGCTCCAATCTCCAAGAGAAAATCGAACACCTCCAAGCCCAGATCTATGAACTACAAAACCTAAACTGTGAGTATGAATATAGATTCAAGAAGATGAGTTTGGCTGCAGATTTGAGCATCCCAGAGACTCGATCATCCTTCTACGATGGTGAGCCCATGCCTTGGAAGATGAATGACAAGCCTACATCATCAACAACTCCATCATCACCACTTCCAAAGAAGGGGACATAATCATATGGGTATGGGCACTCCCCTTGGCAACTGCCAAGCTTGGGGGGGTTGCCCCGGTATCGTATCACCATCACACTCCTATCTTTACCATCTTTCTTACTTCGATCCTTTTGGTAGTGTCTTGATCTAGTAGAATAAAGTGAGCATGATCTTGTTGTGAGCTTTTGCTTTATGATCTTTACCTTTGTAATCGAGTCCGTGAGCTATACAATAAAGATTAGTGTTTAGTTAAGGGCTTGATTTCCTCACTTTGGTCATGATAGAATAAAAGAAAATATCAAAAGTATCAAAGAGATCATATTGATCTCATGGGAAGTAATGACTTCACATATAAAGAGTGTGATGAATAAAATTTGTTGAGAGTTGACAAACATAGTTTTGGTCATCGTTGTAATTAATAGGAAGTAATAAAGAAAGAGAGGTTTCACATACAAATATACTATCCTGGACACCTTTTATGATTGTGAGCACTCATTAAAAGTATGACATGCTAAAGAGTTGATGTTGGACAAGGAAGAAAACATAATGGGTTATGTTTTCTTATATCTAAAATAAAGTATATTGTCATGGATCATCCAACATGTTGAGCTTGCCTTTCCCCCTCATGCTAGCCGAAACTCCCTGGACCAAGTAGAGATACTACTTGTGCTTCCATACATCCTTAAACCTAGTCTTGCCATGAGAGTCCACCATACCTACCTATGGATTGAGTAAGATGCTTCAAATAAGTTGTCATGTTTGCAAACTCTCTAAAATAAGTATGATTTATTAGTGTGGAGGAAATAATATTTATAAGATCTTGTGATATGGAAGTAATAAAAGCGACGGACTTCATAATAAAGGTCCTTATCACAAGTGGCAATATAAAGTGACGTTCTTTTGTGCTAAGACTTTATGCATCCAACCATTAAAGCACATGACAACCTCTGCTTCCCTCTGGGAAGGGCCTATCTATTATTCTTGTCTTATAAGAGTCAAGGTGTCGGGGGAAACTGTCCTCCCACGAGCACCTATGGGACCGGAGCCCCTTCTACGTTGCGGTAAGGGAGCGGAGGGAGCACGAAGAGCAGATCGAGGGGCACACGCGGGCAGTTTACCCAGGTTCGGGCCGCGCGGACGCGTAAAACCCTACTCCTGCTTGGTTGTATTGAGCTCGGGAGCTTGAGGATCTACAGTACTAGCTACACTGAGCGAGAGAGTTGTCTAGGTTTCGAATCCGAACCCCCTCTACGTTGTGCATGGGCCTCCTTTTATAGCTCAAAGGGGTCACCGACAGGTGTCAACGTAGAGGAGGGTAAAAGTGTAAATTTGGTGGTAGTTGCAACAGTGCGGGAATAGTGCATTAACAGTGGTCTTCACCTAACTTTGACAGTGGGGGACAAGGGCCTTAAATGCCCGTTGCCGTCGACCCCAAAAGTATCCGTCCATGCTTCTCCGTTCGCCACGACGGTAGCCTTGTCACCGTGGCTTGCCACCGTGTGCCCCCAGGCTGCATAGCCATCCGCCACGTGCCCCTGGAAGGGCCCCAGGGCGACGCGTGGGCCGATGAGCTGGAGCGCGGGCACACAGCGTAGGTTTCCCCCGGCAAGCACCTTGCCGGGGTAGTGATCTTGCCGGGCCCGGAAAGCTTGCCGCTCGCCGGGTCTTGCCGCTCGCCGGGTCTTGCCGGGGCGCAGGATGCGCCGAGGCATCTCTTGAGGTATGTGTTCCTTGGCCTTCCTGGCAAGCTCCTCTTGCCAGGGTCTTGTGCTAAAGTGATAACCTTAAGCCTGGTGCGGCCTTCCCGGCAAGCTCCTCTTGCCGGGGCCTTGATCTTCTGCCTTGTATACTTTGTTCTTGAATGGCTTCATAGGGACCGGAAAGGTTCTTGGCGAGCACGTGGTAAGCCCTGCCGCGGGAAGCTGCTACTGCCCGTGCACAAGTTGGGGTACTAAGGTACCCCTATCTTAGTACACCGACAGGAGCCCCCGGGCCTGGGCCACACACGGTGCCGAGCGCTGTTGGGCCAGGCCCAAGACAGTGCACGGGCACGCGCGGCCCACGGCAAGCCGTATCTCCTTCCGTATCCGCCGCATCCCTCCCTAACGGCACGCGTAGATTGCGGCGTCCTGGGAGAGATCGTGGCCTGTTGTTTAATGGGAAATGCGGAGCGTCCCCCACTTCCCCCTTAAAAGCAGAGGAAGCAGGGGCAGTTCCCTCCATCGTCTTCATTGCGTCTTCATTCTCCAGAAACCCCCGTCGCCCTCCGCCTCCCAAAGGTCGACAGAGAGCTCAGCCCCCCCCCCCCTTCCTCCGCCGTCTCCCGCATCCGCGGCACCGTCGAGCTCCTCGCCTCTTTCCTCGCCGCCCTCGCCATGGCTCCGAAGAGCGACAAGGCGAAAGCAGACAAGGCCAAGAAGGAGAAGTCCGAGCAGGCGGCGCGGCTGGTAGCCCTGCGGAAGAAGCACGTGGTCTTCGCGCCGAGGCTTGGCGCGAGGGAGCTCTGGGACAAATATTATTTGTTCTGGGCGAGGGAGACCAAAGCTCATCCCCGCACCAGAGTTCTCCCCGCCGTCGCCGCTGACATGTTTCCCGGCGGGTACTTTGTCTTTGCCGCATTCTTCCATTGTGGTCTGTGCCCTCCGTTCTCGGAGTTCTTAAAAACTATGTTGGGGTTCATCCAAGTGTAGCTCTTTTCCGCCACTTCATCATGCCTAGAGTAGAGTCAGGTGCCCCCCTCTCCGGCGGCATCTCCTGGATCTTTAGGCTGAACAAGAAGGACTCGTACCTGAAGGGTGAGCTTCGCGGCAAGTGGGAGGAGTGGAGGGCGGATTGGTGTTTGGTGCTGGAAGATAAGCCTGAGCCCTTTACCGCGCCGCGCCAGACTGCCATAGTGCGCGGCAGGGATTGGAGTGAGTTGGCCCCGGAGGACAGCAAGCTTAATATCGCCCTCATTAGGATCATTCGTCTCCGGGTCGACAATCTGACTATCGGAGAAGTTGGAGCAGATTTCCTCCGCCGCCGCATCGCCCCTATACAAGAAAGGAAGAGGCCCGCCTGGGAATTCGGCAATGCGGCAGACATCATGAGGCTGCGCCCTGGATTGAACTACAACTTCACCGCTTTGGAGTTGAAGGGGATGGTCAAGGAGCTCTTCAAGCATGACCCTGCCCATCCGGAGTGGTTCAGACCTTCCCGGGGAGTGGTGCCGCTGTGCAACAGCTCCGCCCGCGATTCTCTACGAGCGATGATGCCCGCGTGCGACTCCCATGGCGTCGTCCCCACTTCGATAGAGCCTCCACCGGAGACCGTGCTGAATTTCTTCGACAACCTGGTCGAGACGCCCCTCAACGCCGAGGAGAAAAAGGGCCTCACCCGGGCCACTACTGAACGGGATATAGCCTACATCGCCACCAGGATGGAAGAGGCCGCCGCAGCCGCGGCTGCGGGCCAATTTGGATATACAGTGGACGAGGCAGCGGCCGCGGACGCAGTGAGTCAAGCAGAGGAGGCGGAAATCCTCAAACTGCTGAAGATTGCGCCCGAGGAGTTTGCCGGGGAGCCTTCCGTGAAGTTTGCCGGGACGAGCGAGGTTGCCGGGGGGGAGCGAGGCCGCCGGGCACGGTGCTGAGTCCAGCGGGCCCGCCGAGGAGGAGGAGGACGCCGAGGCTGGAGATTCCGGTGGATCTCTGAATCTTGACGACGATGCCTGCTCATCCTCGGAGAACTCTCCGCCGCCGGCAAGCCCCCCGCAGCAACCGAAGAAGCGCCTCCGCAAGGCAACTGAGACAGCGAGGCCGCAGGCGCCTCAACAGCAGCCGGCGCGCCGTGCGATGCGCGCCACCAAGACAAGCGAAGTCGTCAAGGAGGCGCTCCGTGCTCAAGCGCCAAGCGGAGGGGGATCTTCCCGGAGCGGGACGGGTGCTCCTTCTGCCCCTCGGTCCTCGGCGACGACGGGGGCTGGGTCTTCACAGCCCGCAGCCCCGGAGACCGCCAAGCACCCGAGGGAGCCTTCTCCTCCTGCTCCTCGCAGCGAAGCGCACCAGGCGGAGTTCGACTTCTCCGCCCTCAGCTCCGACGAAGAGGAAGAGGAGTAAGTACTTGCAATTCTTTTAGTTTCTTTGATTTCGTCTTGATTTTCCTTGCTTGGTTATGATCTTGCTTTGCTTTGTTTTGCTTTCAGGACCCTGGCCCAGCGGATGGCGAAGAGGGCCAAGATCCCTGTGGTCGAGATTGAAGACGACGAGCCAGCCGCGGCGACGGGAGACGCGCCAGCGGCAGACTTGCCGGATCAACCTGCTGCTCCGAGGAGCAGCCCCCAGCGTAAGTCTGGTATTTGTTTTTCTTCTTGATGGGCGCGCTTGAGGTTATCATCTTGATTGATGTCTTGATGTCTTGTGCAGAAATGGAGCCGCAGCCGCAGGAGCACCAGGAGGTTGCCCCCGACGAGCCGCTTGCTCCACCCTCCCCGCCAAGGACGAACTCCCCGGCAAGGGAGAACGCTGCGCCAAGGACGGGCACTCCGCCAAGGGCGAGTACCCCGCCAAGGGTGAGCAGCCCGACAAGGGTGAGCACCCCGCCGAGGGAGGGCGCGGGCGGCCCTCCGCCAGCAGGGGCCACTGCTCCGCCGCCAAGGGAGAATTCCCCGGCGAGGGACCCTGTCGTCGAAGAAGTCCGCGAAGGTAAGTCTTGCAACTTCTTCTCCTTGGATTTATCTTTTTGGATATTTGCTTGATCCTTTTTTTTTCTTCTGCTAGATCCTCCTGCACCGGAGCGGATGGAAACTGAGGCCACCGGCGAGGAGGGCGTGCACGGCGACGGCGGCAACGCCACTACCGCCGAGGAGGTGGCTGGAGCTGACGAGCCGGCCGTCGAGGAGACCGCCCCGACCGCAGACGCCACGGCTGGGGAAGGGACCGGCGACCGCACTGCTGGCCCGGAGGCCGCAGGAGCGTCGAACGCTGCACCGGCCGCCGACCCCTCCGCCTCCGCGGCTGGGCAGGGCGTCTACCTGGAGGCCGCCAACGGGGTTTTCATACAAGTCCCGTGGGCGTCCTCGTCTCGAGCACCCGCGGAGGGAGAGACCTTCGACGGAGAGGTCCTCGCCTCCGCAGGATTGAAGGTCGTTGAAGCGCCCGGCAGCAGCAACGAGCCCGAGGAGGAGGAGCTCCTTCGCCGGCTCCTGGCCTTGTATCGGGCCAGGCAGGCGAAGTTGGAGTCTCGGGAGGCTCTGGCTGCCAAGGCTAGAGCTGACTTGGAGAAGCGCGCCGCGGAGCTCCGCGCCGCCAACCAGGCGGCCCTCCGCAACTTGGCGGAGGAGCGTGAAGGGCTTGCCGAGGTGCAGCAAGCCTTCCTCCTGGAGAAGGCTGAGGCCGAGGAGCAGCAGCGGTTGGCCGCCGAGGAGCTGTCTCGGCGGGAAGGGGTTCTCAACCAGTGGAAGGTCGACCTCGACGCCCACGAGGACGACCTCACCGCCCGGGAGCAAGCCATTGGCGGGGCTTTGAAGGAGGCGAAGGACGCGGCTGCTGCCGCGGAGACTGCTAAGAAAGATCTGGCGGCCAGGGTGGCGCAGCTGGAGTTGTTCCTGAAGGCGAGAGAGCACAGAGTCACTGCGCTCAATGTGGAGCGGGAGAAAGATGCCCACACCAACTCGGAGTTGCAGGTACGCCTCTCCGACAAGGGCCAGGAACTCACTGCCGCCAAGCATTCCATTGCTGACTTAGAGCTGAAGGTCTCCACCCTGACTGGATCGCTCGACGCTGCCCGGGACCGCGAGACGAAACTGAAGGACGAATTCCGCAAGGAAAGGGCCTTGGTGGACAGCGCCGCCGTCTCTGCGAACAACTTCAGCCGGGCGGTGGAGCAGTGGACTGACGAGCTGGTCACCATCGCTGCCAAAATTGACATGGAGATGATGGCGCTGAAGGCGGAGCATCTCGTGTACTCCCCGGACGAGAGTCTCCCCCACAGCGCCAAGTTAAGTCTGTTCTTCAGGGGGATTGCGCCAGCGCTTGCGCGGCTGCGGGAGAAGATCCCCGTGCAGCTGGCCGACGAGGCGCGTCGGCTCTGCATGGGCACCATGGAGCGAGTCTTATCGAAGATCGTCTACCACAACCCCGGCATCAACCTCGTCAACGTCCTCCGCACTTTGCCGCCCGAAGCTGACCAGGAGGCGCTGAGGGCACAAGTTGCCCACATTGTTGCCAAGGTGGGCAAGATCACGAGGCGTGAAGGTGATCGCGTAGATTAGATTCCTTTCTTTCTTTGCCGCTGCCAATTAAGTCATAGGCAGTAGTTGATTAGAACAGCGGCAAGCTATCTTTGTAATATACAATCTTATTTTGAGCTATCAATGTAGTGTTATCTCCCTTGTTTTGGTCTCTTCACTTTGTATGCATTCCACCCTACGCTTCCGAGGAACTTGCTTCAAAGGACCCTTGCCGCGAGCGCTGAGTGCTGGACTCTTAGCAGCCTGCTGGCAAAGGCCTTACCGGCAAGAAACCTTGCCGTAGCTTGTCGCAGCACACTTAGCTTGCTGAGCGAACTCGAAAACGAAATAAGGGCGCGACACTTGCCGCAGCTCACTTAAGCCGTTGAGCGTGCTCGAAACAAAGTAAGGGCGCGGCTAGCCACAGGTAGGTTCCTCCGTGCACAGGTTTTCCATACAAAGTGTGGTTGTTCAAGGAAGACAACTAAAATTTTAAAAATTTGAATTACTCAAACTTTGGTAACTTAGCTTTCATAGATTGCTTGCTCCCCGACAAGGCTTCTCTTT
>LR738711.1:54415174-54436455 GCA_902687465.1 Secale cereale | reverse complement strand
CCCGTCAAACTTGTGCGCGAGGAATACTCCTTCTGCTTAAGAGGGAAAGAAAGAGAGGAGGAAAAAACAATTATATGGCCTTATGGCCTGGTAATGCTTATCGGGGATGTGCATTGCTCAAGATGTCAAATGATGCATGCAAATAACAAAGAAAAGCATGGAAATGACAAAATAGTGCGAAGCACAAAAGCTTTACTGATGCACGGGATCTGCGCCCGGCTTTGTACAAAGGTTTATATGCAACAGCGGCAAGACTTGTACAAAAGGTGGTTGCCGGAGCGGATCACGGCAACCGCGCCTTACGGGTGAAACTTGCGAAGATGCTCTATGTTCCAGGAGTTGCTCACCGGTAAGCCTTCTTCGGTCTCAAGGCGGACAGCGCCGGGCCTTGTGACTTGCCTCACCCGATAAGGGCCTTCCCACTTCGGCGTCAACTTGTTGGAATTCTTGGCGGACTGAACACGCCGAATAACAAGGTCACCTTCCTCGAGACTCCTGGCCTTGACCTTGCGGCTATGATAGCGACGCAAGGCTTGCTGGTATCGAGCAGCTTGTACAGCAGCCTGGAGACGTTCCTCCTCAAGGAGCAATGCGTCATCTTGTCGCAGTTGCTCTTGCTCGAGCTCATCATAAGCGAGCACTCGAGGAGATCCGTATACGAGTTCCGTGGGGATAACTGCCTCTGCTCCATAGACAAGAGCAAAGGGTGTCTGTCCGGTGGCTCGATTTGGTGTCGTTCTGATTGACCAAAGAGCCGCCGGCAACTCCTCTATCCAGTTTCTTCCGCACTTGTGCAGCCTGTCAAAGGTTCTTGTCTTGAGTCCGTGCAACACTTCAGCATTGGCCCTCTCCGCTTGACCATTGCTCCTCGGGTGAGCAACGGAAGCAAAGCAGACCTTGGCGCCAAGGTCTTGGACGTACTGCATGAAGGTGCGACTGGTGAACTGTGTGCCGTTGTCGGTGATGATCCTGTTAGGGATTCCGAAACGGCAAACAATCGACCTGAAGAACCTAACCGCTGACTGTGCTGTCACCTTTCTCACTGGTTCCACTTCTGGCCACTTTGTGAACTTGTCGATTGCTACGTACAAGTACTCAAAGCCCCCGACTGCGCGGGGAAAGGGTCGAGGATATCGAGCCCCCAGACCGAGAAGGGCCAGGACAAAGGGATCGTCTGGAGAGCTTGAGCTGGCTGATGTATTTGCTTGGCATGGAACTGGCACGCTTCACACTTGGTTACTTGTGCAGTTGCATCTTGGAGGGCTTCTGGCCATAAGAACCCTTGCCGGAACGCCTTCCCGGCAAGTGCCCTTGCGCCAATGTGGTGGCCACATATGCCTCCATGTATCTCTGCCAACAGCTTCTGTCCATCTTCCCTGGAAATGCACTTCAACCTGACACCATTGAGTCTTCTTCTGTACAGCTCATTGCCAACGAACTGGTACATACTTGACTGCCTGGTTATTTTCTCTATCTCTTCTGGTTCGTCGGGAAGTTCTCCAGTTTGCAGAAAACGGACGATTTGCTGTGCCCATGCTGGAGCCTGAGGCTCAACAACAAGGACTAAAGGCATGAGGGCTGCTGCGGGAACCTCAGCTTCTACGGCAAGAACCTGCGGCTCTGCCGGAGCTGATGGTCCCCCGGCAAGCTCGCCGGGGCAAGGCTTGTCGGGAACGCTTGCTCTTACTGTACAGACCCTTGGATCTGCAGGAGCAAACTATTCCTCAGCATCTTGGCTGTTGATCTTGGGGACCTTGGCGGCGGCTTCGGGAAGATCCGCCGGCAAGTAGTCGCCGGAGACCAACTTTCTCTTCTTGTTTTGCCCAACTGATGGTGTAACGGATGGCTGAGTTAACTTGAGCACGAAGGTCCCTGGTTCCACAGGTAACTTCATGGCAGCACACTTTGAGAGGCCATCTGCAATATCATTCTGAGCTCTTGGGACATGCTCCATTTGCAGACCTTCAAAGTGTTCCTCAAGCTTCCTCACTTCATCAACATAAGCTTCCATCAAAGGGCTCTGGTAACTCTTATTCACTTGTCGGACTACCAACTGCGAATCTCCCCGCACAATCAACTTCTTGATCCCAAGCTCGGCCGCAATTCTGAGGCCGGCAAGCAAACCTTCATACTCAGTAGTATTGTTTGTCGCTTGTTCCTTGGGAAAGTGCATCTGGACAACATACTTGAGGTGCTCTCCGGTGGGCGCTATGAGTACCACGCCGGCACCGGCGCCTTGCAGCGAGAAAGCACCATCAAAGTACATTACCCACTCTCTGCTTGCTTCTTGAACGGGGACGTTTGTCTCTGGGACTTCTTCATCTGGCGTTGGGGTCCATTCTGCTATGAATTCTGCCAAAGCTCTGCTCTGTATGGTTGAAGTACTCTCAAACATGAGACCAAAGCTTGACAGCTCTAATGCCCACTCGACGATCCTGCCTGTTGCTTCGGGATTCTGCAGTATCCTCTTCAACGGAAAGCGAGTGACCACTGTTATCTCGTGTGCTTGGAAGTAATGACGCAGCTTTCTTGAGGCCATGAGGAGGCAGAACAGCAACTTTTGCACCCCAGAGTATCTCGATCTAGCCCCCTGCAGAAGGGAACTTACAAAATACACTGGGCGCTGCACCATCTTCTTCCGCACTTCTCCTTGTTCCTGCACAGACATGTCCTTGTCGGGGCCAGAGCTTGTCGGGGAAGCCCCCTGCTTGTCGCTGGATTCGCTTGCCGGGGATGTGGGTTCCTCATCCGCCTCCCTCTCCGCTACCAACGCAGCACTAACCACTTGATTGGTTGCTGCTAGGTACAGCATCAACTTCTCTTGTGGCCTAGGTGCGACAAGTATCGGAGTGGAGGACAGGTATACATTCAAGTCTTGCAGCGCTGCCTCCGCTTCCGGAGTCCATTTCATAGGACCCGCCTTTTTCAAGATTTTGAAGAAAGGCAGGGCGCGCTCTGCAGACTTTGAAATGAACCTGCTGAGAGCAGCCACACAACCAGCAAGCCTCCTTACGTCCTTGACGCGCTTCGGGGCTTCAATCTGCTCGATGGCTTTTATCTTGTCGGGATTGGCTTCAATCCCCCTTTGGGACACAAAGAACCCGAGAAGCTTGCCGGAGGGAACTCCGAAGACGCACTTCTCGGGGTTCAGCTTGAGTTGGATCTTGCGTAGACTCTCAAAGGTTTCCTCTAAATCTTGTATCAGGGTATCTTTGCTCTTGCTCTTGACCACTATATCATCCATGTAGGCCTCTACATTCTTCTGGATCTGTGGCTCAAAAGCAGTGTGCACCACCCTCGCAAATGTGGAGCCTGCATTCCTCAATCCAAAGGGCATGCGTATGAAGCAATATGTGCCGCATGGAGTAATGAATGCAGTCTTCTCTTCGTCTTCCTTGGCCATGAAAATCTGGTGGTAACCTGAGTATGCATCAAGGAAGGAAAGCAACTCACATCCAGCCGTGGAGTCAACAATTTGGTCGATACGCAGCAAGGGGAATGGATCCTTGGGACATGCTTTATTCACATCAGTGAAGTCTATACAAAGTCTCCACTTCCCATTGGCCTTGCGCACGACGATTGGATTGGCCAACCACGTGGGATGGATCACGCCTCTAACTAGGCCTGCTGCTTCTAGCTTCTTTATCTCTTCGGCGATGAATTCTTGGCGCTCCACGGCTTGCTTCCTGACCTTCTGCTTGACGGGCCGGGCATGAGGACAAACAGCAAGCTTTTGCTCAATTACCTTCCTGGGAACGCCGGGGATGTCAGATGGTTGCCATGCAAACACATCGACATTCGCCCGCAGGAAGGCAACGAGCGCGCTTTCCTATTTGTGGTCGAGTGTAGCACTGATGGTGAAGGTACCACCAGTGCCGTCCTCCTTGGCGGACACCTTCTTGGTCGCCGGTGGAGCTGCCATTCCCTTCTTGCACTTGTCGGTGGAGCTCGATGGTGCGTCCTCGACGGCAGCGCAGCACTCCGAAGAGGTGCGTTTGCCGGAGTGGGCCCCAGAGCTCTTGCCGGACTTGGTCTTGTTCTTCCCCCCGGGAGCTTCAGCGGCAAGTGTGTTGCTTTCTGTTGCGGCTGCTGTGTCCCGGTATATCTTGTCGGCGCAGATAAGCGCGTCCTTCTTGTCGCCATGGACACAGATGACGCTTATCGGCCCCGGCATCTTGAGTACGTTGTATGCATAGTGGGAAGCTGCCATGAACTTGGTGAGGGCAGGACGGTCGAGTATCCCATTGTATGGCAATGGGATATCAGCAACGTCGAATGTAATCCTCTCCGTCCTGAAGTTGAGTTCCCCGCCAAAGGTCACTGGCAGAGTAATCTTCCCCTTCGGCTTGCTCCTTCCCGGGTTGATCCCTTGGAACGGCCCGGTTTCCTCGAGCTCGCTGTCGGGGATCTGTAGCTTCTTGATCACAGCTGAGGAGATCAAGTTCAGGCCGGCCCCGCCGTCAACCAACATCTTGGTGACCTTGAGGTTGCGGATAGTTGGTCAGACCAACATCGGCAAGCACCCGACCGCAGTTGTGCGGTCTGGGTGGTCCTCTAGGTCAAAGATGATGGGCGTGCTGGACCACTTCAGCAGCCTGCGTGACTCGACGGGCGGCTCAGCTGCGTTCACTTCTCGCACCCACTGCTTGAGCTGGCGGTGGGAAGTGTGCAGAGAGGCGCCTCCGTCGACACACAGAACCTCTGTGGCCTTCTGGAACTCCTGCTCACTGTTGTCTCCTTCTTCCATGTCGTCGTCGTCATCTTCTTCCTCATCCTTGTCGCGGCCCCGGGGAGGTCTGTCACCTTGCCGCTGCTTGGACTTGCCGCGGCGTCCTCCCCGGCCGTTGAACGGCCGCTTCTTGCTGGGCTCTCCTTCGCCGCCTTGGGCCTTCTCCTTGTCTCGACGCTCGTATTCAGCCTTCTGCTGCTCTACGAGGTACTCGACTCTCTTGCAGTTCTGAAGATCGTGGCCCTTGGTGCGGTGGATCTTGCAGTACTGCTTGTCGGAGCCGTCCTGCTTGTCGGCTGCCGCCACAGGGGCGGGCTCCTTGCCGGAACCGCCAGCCTGTGCCTTCTTGGCGGGAGCCTCCTTGCCGGACTTCTCGACAACCAGCACCTCCTTGTTCTTCTTCTTTCTGTTGTTCCGCCGCCGGCTTTTCTTTGCCGGGGCGGCATCCTCGCTATCGCTTCCTCCTGCGCCAGTATCCTCTCCGGGGAGTCTCCTCCCCTCCTCAGCGCGCGCGCACTTGTCAGCCAGAGCGTAGAGCTCGCTGACATCCCGGATCTTGGTCATGGCCATCTCCTCCCTCATCCGGCGGTTACGCACGTTCTGGTGGAACGCGCTGATAACCGCGGCAGGGTTGACGTCGGGAATATTGTGCTGGATGCGGCTGAATCTTTGGATATACTTGCGCAGGGACTCTCCCTCCTTCTGGGCTAAGATGTGGAGATCACTCTCCTGGCCGTGGGGCTTGTGGCCGCCCGTGAAGGCGCCAACAAACTGGTGGCATAGGTCCGCCCACGAAGAAATGGAGTTCTCCGGCAAGTGCATAAGCCAAGACCGAACGTTTGGCTTAAGCACTAGCGGGAAGTAGTTCGCTAGGATCTTCTCGTCGCGTCCCCCGGCAGCCTGCACAGCGACGGTGTAGATGCTGAGGAACTTCGAGGGGTGCGTCTTGCCGTCATACTTCTCGGGTACGTCGGGCTTGAAATTCTTCATGCTGGGCCACTGGACTTGCCGCAGCTCACGGGTGAACGCAGGGCAACCTGCAGCGTACGGCAAGTCGCCTGGTTCACCGGGCGCGTGCGCGTCGACAGCGGTCCCAGCGCGCTGATCTGATTGTCGTCGGGCTTCTCGTCGACGCTCGATGCGAGTCCGAGCGTCTTCTTGCCGCCTGTCGTCTAGGACTTGGCGCTGATCGTGGCGAGCCCGCGGATCCGACGACGCCGCGGAGTCGTCGTCGACGTTGATCCGGCGGGGTGGCGATCTCTGCTTCCGCGGCGGGGAGTGCACAGTAGTTGCACCCCCGGCGGTCTTGTCTCCATCGGCCTTCGTCTGGTCAACTTGCCGCGGCCGCGAAGTTGCCGGCTGCTGCGGCGTGTCGTTGTTGGCGAAGGCGATGAGGCTCTGGATCGTCGCCCTCCAGTCTTCGGCCTTGTCTGCCGCTGGAGGGAAGTCGAGGAGCAGCTGTGCTCTCCCAAGAGCTTCTGCTGGAGAGGAGAGGAGCGGCGGCGAGCGGTGCGAGGAGCGAGATATGCTCGGACTTCTAACAGGTTTAGAAGGAGCAGTTTCTCGCCCCGGCGACCGCGCCTTGCTCGTACCAGCACGCTGGCCTTGAGCATCCCGGGACCCTCCGGCTTGGCTACGCCCCAGCAGGCGTATGGTACCTCCCGTACCACGCCACTGCGGGTCTTGCACCTCCTGAGAGGGACGTGGAGCGTGTACTGACGCCGAGGCTTTGGAGTTTGCCCGGTCGTCCGTCTTGTCTTTGGACTTGGTGGCGCCGTGAGTTTCCTCGCCGGCAACCACCCTTCCGCCGGCGTCTCCCCCACCAACCGTTGGTTCTGGTGGCGGTGGGATCGACGCAGATGGGCCTCCGACCTCCGAAGCCTTCTTCTTCGGAGGCATGTCGATGCTCTCGATGAGGTTGATGAAGCTGGAGAAGTTGATGAAGAATGCGCCCGCGTGAACGCCGGATCAGGTTCGCACAACCTCCACGCCCCCTACCTGGCGCGCCAAAGATGTCGGGGGAAACTGTCCTCCCACGAGAACCTATGGGACCGGAGCCCCTTCTACGTTGCGGTAAGGGGGCGGAGGGAGCACGAAGAGCAGATCGAGGGGCACACGCGGGCAGTTTACCCAGGTTCGGGCCGTGCGGACGCGTAAAACCCTACTCCTGCTTGGTTGTATTGAGCTCGGGAGCTTGAGGATCTACAGTACTAGCTACACTGAGCGAGAGAGTTGTCTAGGTTTCGAATCCGAACCCCCTCTACGTTGTGCATGGGCCTCCTTTTATAGCTCAAAGGGGTCACCAACAGGTGTCAACGTAGAGGAGGGTAAAAGTGTAAATTTGGTGGTAGTTGCAACAGTGCGGGAATAGTGCATGAACAGTGGTCTTCACCTAACTTTGACAGTGGGGGACAAGGGCCTTAAATGCCCGTCGCCGTCGACCCCAAAAGTGTCCGTCCATGCTTCTCCGTTCGCCACGGCGGTAGCCTCGTCACCGTGGCTTGCCACCGTGTGCCCCCAGGCTGCACAGCCATCCGCCACGTGCCCCTGGAAGGGCCCCAGGGCGACGCGTGGGCCGATGAGCTGGAGCGCGGGCACACAGCGTAGGTTTCCCCCAGCAAGCACCTTGCCGGGGTAGTGATCTTGCCGGGCCCGGAAAGCTTGCCGCTCGCCGGGTCTTGCCGGGGCGCAGGATGCGCCGAGGCATCTCTTGAGGTATGTGTTCCTTGGCCTTCCTGGCAAGCTCCTCTTGCCAGGGTCTTGTGCTAAAGTGATAACCTTGAGCCTGGTGCGGCCTTCCCGGCAAGCTCCTCTTGCCGGGGCCTTGATCTTATGCCTTGTATACTTTGTTCTTGAATGGCTTCATAGGGACCGGAAAGGTTCTTGGCGAGCACGTGGTAAGCCCTGCCGCGGGAAGCTGCTACTGCCCGTGCACAAGTTGGGGTACTAAGGTACCCCTATCTTAGTACACCGACACAAGGTGAAAATCACGTTTCCTTTTTACATTTGATCCTTTGGCAAGCACATTGTGTTGGAAAGATCCTGACATATATACCCACTTGGATGTAAGTTATCATGGTCTATTACTGTTGACATTACCCTTGAGTTAAAAGGTTGGGAGGCAATACCATAAGCCCCTATCTTTCTGTGTGTCCGATTAAAACTCCATAACCATAAGTATTGCGTGAGTGTGAGCAATTGTGAAAGACTATATGATAGTTGAGTATGTGGGCTTGCTGAAAAGCTCTTATGTTGACTCTTTCCGATGTTACGATAAATTGCAATTGCTTCAATGACCGAGATCATAGTTTGTTGGTTTTCAATGAAGTTTCTGATCCATACTTGACAATGTGAATGATTTGTTACTTCAGCATAAGAATAATATGACAATATATATATATATATATATATATATATATATATATATATATATATATATATATATATATATATATGTGTGTGTGTGTGTGTGTGTGTGTGTGTGTGTGTGTGTGTGTGTTGCTGTTATAAGAATGATCATGAAGCCCTCATGTCCGTATTTTATTTTTATCGACACCTCTATCTCTAAACATGTGGACATATTTTTTTCATATCGGCTTTCGCTTGAGGACAAACGAGGTCTAAGCTTGGGGGAGTTGATACGTCAATTTTGCATCATGCTTTTATGTTGATATTTATTGCACTATGGCCTGTTATTACACATTATGTCACAATACTTATGCCTTTTCTCTCTTATTTTACAAGGTTTACTTGAAGATGGAGAATGCCGGCATCTGGAATTCTGGGCTGGAAAAGGATCAAACACTGGAAACCTATCATGCACAACTAAAAAAGGTCTGAAACTCCACGGGACACCGTTTCAGAAAATATAAAAAATATCTGGCGAAAGAGAATCATCAGGGGGGCCACCACCTGTCCACGATGTTGGGCGCCCCCCCCCCCCCTCTCTCTCTCTCTGGGCGCGCCCGATGGCCATCTTCTCCTATATGAGGTGTTTTGACCTGGAAAAAAACAGAAGGAGCCTTTCGGGACTACACGCCGCCGTCTCGAGGCGGAAACCAATCTAGGGCTCCGGTAGAGCTGTTCTGTCGTGCATACTTCCCTCCGGGAGGGGGAAATCATCACCGCCGTCATCACCAACAACTCTCCCATCTTGGGGAGGGTTATCTTCATCAACATCTTCACCAGCACCATCTCCTCTCAAACCCTAGTTCATCTCTTGTATCCAATCTTTGTATCCATACCTCAGATTGGTATCTGTGGGTTGCTAGTAGTGTTGATTACTCCTTGTAGTTGATGCTAGTTGGTTTATTTGGTGGAAGATCATATGTTCAGATCCATTATGAATATTAATACCCCTCTGATCATGAACAATAGTATGTCTTGTGAGTAGTTACTTTTGTTCCTGAGGACATGGGAGAAGTCTTGCTATAAGTAGTCATGTGAATTTGGTATTCGTTCGATATTTTGATGAGATGTATGTTGTCTCTCCTCTTGTGGTGTCATGTGAACGTCGACTACATGACACTTCACCATTATTTGGGCCAAGAGGAAGGCATTGGGAAGTAATAAGTAGATGATGGGTTGCTAGAGTGACAGAAGCTTAAACCCTAGTTTATCTTTTGCTTCGTAAGGGGTTGATTTGGATCCACTTGCTTCATGCTATGGTTAGGTTTACCTTAATACTTCTTTTGTAGTTGCGGATGCTTGCACTAGAGGTTAATCATAAGTGGGAGGCTTGTACAAGTAAGGACAACACCCAAGCACCTGTCCACCCACATACCAAATTATCAAAGTACCGAATGCAAATCAGATGATCATGATGAAAACTAGCTTGACGATAATTCCCATATGTCCTCGGGAGCGTTTTCCTTCATATAAGAGTTTTTCCAGGCTTGTCCTTTGCTACAAAGAGGATTGGGCCATCTTGATGTACCTTATTTACTTTTACTATTTGTCACTTGCTACCAATTACTTTATCACAAAACTATCTGTTACCGATAATTTCAGTACTTGCAGAAAATACCTTACTGAAAACTGCCTATCATTTCCTTCTGCTCCTCGTTGGGTTTGACACTCTTACTTATCGAAAGGACTACGATAGATCCGCTACACTTGTGGGTCATCAAGGTGCGCTACGCACCCTATGTGCTTTACTGATGAGGTGATGGATCACCAATTACCGGACGGGTTTAAACCCGTAAACATCGAGGCGTACGATAGAACGACGGATCCCGCTATATAGATTGAAGACTTTATTCTCCACATCCACATGGCTCGTTGGGATGACCTCCACACCATTAAATACCTCCCTCTAAAGCTGGAGGCGCCAGCACGACACTGGTTGAACAGACTCCCAGAGAACTCCATTGGAAGCAGTGAAAATTAAGGGGATGCTTTTCGGGCTAACTTTCAGGGGACTTATGTCCGGCCACCGGATTATGATGATTTAAGTCACATAATCCAGCAACCCAAGGAGTCAGCCCGCAAACTTTGGAATTGGTTCTTAACCAAAAGGAACCAAATCGTCGACTGTCTGGACGCCGAGGCCTTGGCAGCATTGAAACGTAGTGTCCGCGATGAATGGCTTGCCCGACACCTCGGCCAGGAGAAGCTGAAGACCATGGCAGCTCTTACTACACTTATGACCCGCTTTTGCACCGGCGAGGATAGCTTGTTAACTCTTAGAAGCAACAGTTCCAGTGACCCTGGCACTTCCGAAGCCAGGGACGGCAATGGCAGGCTACGACGCAACCAGAACAAGCGTCGAAACAATAGCGGAGGAACATATGACACAACAGTAAATGCCGGATTCATTGGCTCCAAATCCGGTCAGTGGAAGAAGCCGTTCAAAGACAACAGGGACAGTCCATCCAACCTGGACAAGATACTAGAGACATCTTGCGAGATTCATGGCACCCCTGACAAACCTGCAAACCACACCAACAAAAATTGTTGGGTCTTCAAGCAGGCCGGCAAGTTAAATGTCGAACACAAGGGGAAAGGACCTCAAAGCGAAGACAAAGACGAGCCTCGCCCACCAAATACTGGGGGACAAAAACAATTTCCCCCTGAGGTGAAAATGGTGAACATGATCTACGCCACCCATATCCCAAGAGGGAGCGCAAGCGCGCACTAAGGGACATTTACGCCATAGAGCCCGTCGCCCCCACGTTCAACCCATGGTCGGCTTGTCCGATCACCATCGATTGTAGGGATCACCCAACAAGTATCCGTCACGGAGGTTCGGCGGCCCAAGTACTCGATCCAATCATTGATGGATACCATCTTACTCGAGTCCTGATGGACGTCGTCAGTAGCCTCAACTTGATATATCAAGATACTATCCCCAAGATGGGGATAGACCCGTCAAGAATCAAGCCTAGCGGCACTACCTTTAAAGGAGTAATACCCGGCGTAGAGGCCCGCTGCACGGGCTCGTTAACACTAGATGTGGTATTCGGCTCTCCAGACTATTTTCGAAGAGGAGTTAATCTTCGATATCGCTCCTTTCCGAAGTGGCTATCATGCAATACCCGGAAGAACTGCTTCGCCCGCTTTAATGCAGTCCCGCACTATGCTTATCTCAAGCTTAAAATGCCTGGACCTCGCGGCGTCATTACAGTCAATGGGAATATGGAGTGTTCCCTCCGTACAGACGAGGATACTGCGGTCCTGGTAGCCGAAGTTCAAGGCGGCCTATTCAAGCCAAATAATTCATCGGTCATCAAGACTAGAGACACTTTTAAATGTGTCCGGCCTGCATTGCAATGCCGCAGCTCAGAAGAACCGGAGCTTGATTAGCAGTTTGGCCTCCGCCCGCTGCCCCACAAGGTTGTGGCATATGTATCTCGCGTACACAACTACGCCCTCAAAATACCTTGGGCAGCGCTCGAGGCACACTGCGGAAAAATAGTCCATAGTATGGCTTGACCCTATGTGGACTCCACACATGTTTTAATTGTAGGTTCATTAGAGAATCCACCTTATCCATGGTTGTGCAGAGAATTATTTTTCAGATTCATCTTTTCTTTTGTAGTTAGCCACAAGACCTCTCTCCTTCAAGGATGTGTTACAAAGGAGGAACGGCGCAGACGTGCAGCAGGGCTTCATTGAGATTTATTTTCTTTAGACTCTGTGTAAACCTTTCTCTTTATTATTTTCTCTTTTTGCATGTAAAATTTCCAAGACGCTTTTGGCATTATCTGTACCTACACAGCTCGCCGTACTAATGAGGGTATAAAAGAAGCAGTTGGATTCCACTTTCTTTAGAGTTTATTTTACATTACCATATGTGTTCTCTCCCTACCTCAGATTGCCACACGTTCTTCAATCCAGACTTAACACCGGGGCTGTATGCAGTCTGGCACATTTCCAAAAGTCCGAACACCTATAGGGAACTATTCGGTGTCCCAGATATTGCATTATATGCATTAGCTCTGAATCATGTCTTTGGTGCATAGTTGGGTTGCCCGACTCCTATTCTTACCACCTTACGTTCCATATTGTTCGGATAAGGTAGTAAAGGGAGAACTACTGCGATTGTATTTCTGGTTTGTCCGGTCAAGTACCTCAGTAGATAAAGCAGAAAACTGACTGTCATGATAAGCGAGAGTTGGTCGGCGATTCGACGACTCAGTATTATACTACAGATCGTTAGCGATCTACTCCGTGTTACATGAGGTACTGGTCTTCGCCCAGCCACGTAGAGTAGGCACCATAATCACGATAGCCGCACACACACAAGAGGCTAGTACTTAGGCCCACAGTCAAACTCCTCTAGCTAAGTGAAAGATTGAGGTTGCATTTCTTGAGTCTCGTGGGCATATATATAATGAGTACATGACCTTCTTGGAATACAAGGCAAGGTAGAATAAATCCTACACTGTCGTATATTTCCTAAATAATCATAATCCTCAACAACGAGTATTGCAATCACCTTCTTTCAGCGATGTGATCCCCAAATTTTTCCTCCACTTTTTTCCCTCCCAATGCAATAGGTCCTCAAGTTTTTGTGATCACCTTATTTACTTGCTCAATGGAATCAAACATCCCTTGCATTCGCTATTCTGAGCTCACAACACACCCTCTCTATTTATTTCTTCACATTAATAATCTTGACAACACTCCATTTTCTGAATGTTTCTTCATTGTTTCCTGGAACTTCACATCGACGTCTCCTAAATTGTGTGATATGGGTCATTGCTCACATGTATGTTGAATTACTCTACCCAGGTTTGCCTCCCATTCCTAGTGCGCTTCAAATCTTCTCATGTTTGGCCTCTTTATCCCTTCTCTCAATGTATCTGGTTCTAGTAGAAAAGGCACATGAAACTAGGAGTAAGATAGTGTGTCACCGTAGCCTGCTCAAAATGTTGGGTTGGCCATCAACTATTTGAGGAAAACTCTCACATTATGGAGCCCGACTAACTAATTATCGTATGTCCATTGTACTACCTTAGAGTCCAAGGCGTGGAGATCATAATGTGAGAGTACTTATTCGAATTCCTTCATTAGTCTTTCAGACCTCATAGAGCGTGAGTGATCTTTTGACTGTGTTGGAATCATTAAAATTGCCAATCATCTTCCACAACTTAATCGTGTTAGGCTTGATTCGTCTTAGCAACGTACACATTTCATGTGTATCTTGTGCTCTCAGTTCCCCCATACTCCAAACTCCAATAGCATTTCACACTCTTCAGTGTTTCCTTTTATCGACACATAGATAGTTTCACATTAAAAGTCTTGGGTTGCATATTAATTCTTTCATCCCAAAATATGGCAATTTCGCCTCCTCACTTCCGTTCATTGCAAAACAATGGAAAAGCCATTTCATCCACCTTAGATTACATCATAGTTCCTTCTCTTGCCTTGTCACCGACAAGAAGACATGGTCCCTGCTAGATCTTGAACTATCCGGGGTCGCATGAGCTCCCGACAGTTCCGGCCTAAGGTACCCATTACGCTCGATGGTGCTCCTCGGGGGAGCCCACCGACTTCTCCAAGTCTTATTCCACCTGTTACACATCTCCTTTCTTCAACCTCTTTGATTCTTGCAAGGCTGTATCCATACTATCTGTATGATCTGTCACCTCCATGTCCCGTTTTACATAATGTGGCTTATCCATGAGCATCAGTACCCCACTACTCCTTGCATATTCTCATGTCACTATAGTCTACTCCCATTAGATGCTGAGAGAGCCAACTTCGAGTCAGACATACATGGCTTCGGTGTTGAGCTCGTAAGATTATTTTCCTGCCTATCAGACTCTTTTGGGGAAAAACATCCATGTCCCCACATCCTCATGCATATCGCACCCCTGCCCTCCACCTATGGTCCTTCATCCTCTTCCACTAACCCCAGGTCATCCATTATTGCTCCTCCCTATAGAATTTCTGCATGATTAATATAAGTGGGTATATCAAATCCTTCTCTTCTTCAAGTTTATTCACGTGGTCTTCCTTAACATAACTCACCATTCAACACACGACATAGAGCACTAGCACATTATCATATTTATGTTAAATCGAGTCCTTTTATGGGTGTTAACTTGCACACCTTGTCAATGACTTGCAAACATCCAAAGTCACGCGGACCCTAATTCGACCAAATTGTGCCTTCACCGATTCTTCGTCCACTCAGTCCACATTTTGCTTCCTTTTATTACTAAATTGTGATGTCACCTATCGTCCTTTTCTCTTTCAAGTCCAACACTATGAAATATGGATGGGCCTGCCATCCATCATCACATCTCCAAAATCAACAAGGCATTCTAGTAGTACTAAGACTAGATTATCCTGGATATCCCGAAACCCCACTTCCTGCGTCATGCATCTCATCCCTCCATAGAACATGGCACGGCTGAACATTCAGGTAGTATGAACCCTAGCGAGTGCCATAAGTCAGAATCTTTCTATAACTCTTCCAAATCCTCGTCGATGGTAGTGTCCTTATCTTGGTCTTCCCTTAGATTCACCACCAGGAATTTCCCCGTGATCTCTCTCACATGTGAGGCGTTCCACCCTTCCTGTTACTCTGATCTCCCGCCGCCGTTCAAATCCTTAAGGATTCCTTCCTTACCCAGGATGACTACCGCCGCCGCCCGTCGAGCTTGGTTGCTACTCAGGGTGGACGTACCGGCTCGCTCATGGTCCGCTAAGAGCATCTCCAACAGACGCGCGCAGGCGCGGCACGCTAAAAATATTTTACAGCGCACACAATGACTGTTCTTGCGCCCGAGTAGGTAGTTGCTTCACCAGGTGCTCCAAAATTTAGCGCGCCGTTGTAGCGCTTCAGCAAGCGCGCTAAAATAAAGCATGCAGTTTTAATCTATAATACCTAAGTAGTTCATCCCCGCTATAATACCTCTTCATATATGTTCCACACATGCCACCACAAAAAGGAAATCAAACAAACAAACAACACAATACAATTTTTGTGTGAACAATGCGACATAGCTTTATTTACTACACAGCCTTAACACGTGTCGTTTGCTCTTCTGTCTTCTGTAATAGATGAGATAGACAAAGAGACCAGATGCATCTAAAACGGTTGTTCGATCTCCATGTCTGTTCCTCCTATTCTTAATCGAGCAATCGTCGGAATCGAGCTCCGGTGTGCACGACCACATCAGCACGCCATGGAGATCGACGCCGCAGCACCACCGCACGCCCACATCGCCTCCCTTGCGCCCCGCCTAGCCTTCGTCCCGCCGCCCCTGGACAGCGCCTCCGCACACCGCAACGCCTTCCTGGTACCCCGCCTCGGCTTCGTCCTATCGCGACGGCGCACCTAAACAACTCCTCCCCACACCCACAGCGGCTTCGTACAGCAGTGATGCCACGCCTGGACAGCGCGTCACTGGCACCCGCGGTGCCTCCCCGGTGCCCCTGATTGGCTTTGCTGGCCGGCCACTTCCAACCGTCCGCGGCTGCTGTTCATACACCATACTCCCCAGTACCGTCGAACCTCCACAAAGGTTCTTGCCGCTGCTTGTTTGGCATCCACTCAGTCTCTCCTCCACTGCTCTAGCGTATAGCTCAACGTTCCGGTTGGCGTGAAGAAATCCGAGGCAAAAATCTTTCGCTGAGCGACCACATAATCAACGAGATAAACGAGCTGAATCTCATAACGTAAAATCACATCCCCAAGCGCCCTGGTTTTGAGCCTGTGACCCCAACGATGAGTAGGTAGTATTCTGCCTTTTTTTCACTCGGTGCCAATCCTTTTCTGTCGCCTTCTGCCTTGGTTTGTAACGAACCATGTGATGTACAACCATTTTTTCTAATGTTGTGGATACATGTGAAGCTGTCCAACGGGCAAACGGTGCAGTATCATACCAGTTTTCCTAAATTACTGTGTTTGTTTCATGTATATTCTGCAGGGAGTTCTATCCCATAGTGCTCTTTGCCATTTCTGTCTTCGATAAAAAAAATCCGCCAGTTAAGTAAAAGTATGTCAAGAGAATACCTTATATGATTTGCTTGCATGTGATTGTCGTTTTAACTAGATGTATAAGTTGGATCTCCTTTCTTATCTGTGTGTAACTTCGCATTGCTCTTGACAGCTGAACGCTTTGAGACACATGGAAGGGACCGGCTATATGTCAATCGACTGAATTCTTATTTAGGGTCAGTCACTTTTTCTTAGCAAAGCATATACGTCTAGACTCAGCTTCATATTCTCCTAGTCTCTTCTGAATTTAATTAGAGTAAATTGCACGATGGTACCACATTTGGGGCAGATGTGGTGGATTGGTACCACTTTACGAAAAAATTGCGTGTCAGTACCATTTTTCGGACTAACCGTTGCAAAATAGACTAAACTCTGTATTTCTACGTATTGGCACCGAAACTGACATCCCGGGCCCGCATGTAAGACGCCATGCTGGCAAACGGCGAGCCCCCGGCCGTTATCTGGCGGTTCGGTCCCGCTTGACCGGTTTTGTCTCCTCACTCCTCCTTCTCTCCTCTCGTCCTCCTCCCTCACTCTTCGAACCCTAGATCCCCTTCGTCTCTGCGGCGATGGCGGCGGCGACCCTAGGCGATGTGGCCGGTGGCAGTAGCAGCGGAGGCGGATGCTATGGCGGGGGGAATAGTGGACGCTCGGGTGGCTCTGCTTCAAGGAGTTTCGACGGCGGCGACGACGACACCCACTTGAGCTCCGCCTACTCCAACGACAACGATGACGAATTCATGGAGCCCGCACTCTCCATGGAGCAACGGGTACGTCCGGCCCAGCTATGGGTGGCGAACCCGTGCAGTAGCCATGAGATAACACGTGGAGTTGGCGGCGTGGTGTAATATTTTCTTCTCATTTCCTTCTCTGCTGTTCAAGATTTGTTCAAATATCCTTTCAATGTTAGCTTGTATGAGGATTAGTGTTAGGGTTAGTTGCTTCTATCCTGTGCAAACTGAAAATTAGTACATAATAATTTATCAACTGATTAGAATTTTCTGTCAAATTAAATGTGAAACTGATTTGGTATTCATTTAGTGCATTATGCTAAACAAGTAGAACTCAATTATTTGTGAACTGAAATATGAAACCAATTTGGCCCAAGTAGTGTTTATTGAATAGTTAACTGTCTAGTTCGGTAGGTTGTACTGATTTGTTTAATTTTCTATGATTTATAGTTTGTATGAAGACATTTGGAATGTTAGAATGCATTTGATGCTCAGGAAACATTAGAGAGGAAGATATCTAGCTCTGATGTGACATATCTGAATCTGAGAGCACTTATGGAAACCCAGGGTTTTAATATGTATGATTCATTGTATTACATGGAGTCTCCAGAAGAGCAGGGCCTAGATTTGGTTGAAAATAATGCCAAATTACAGATGATTAAGAGGGAGAATAAACACAGTTTGGTGCTAATTGTGTTAGTTAGGGCTGGTTTATCTCCTGGCAGTGTATTAGAGAGTCAGCAATTAGCCCCAATTGTGTATTCTGAACCTATTGTTTATGACTTGAGTCATGCTCCTGTTTATGCTGTTGATGAGCGAGGTGTTGTTTCTGAAAGCCATAGTAGCTCCTCAAGTGCTTTGGTTCCTCAAGTTTTAACACAAGAAAGTAGGAATATTGCTAATTCAAAATTGAAAGTTGTTATGGAAGAGGAACATGAAGGTTGTGATGGCAGTAATGTGCACTCATTTGTTCATGAAGAGGAATTGAGGCAGGTTGAAGACATAGAGATGTAAGAGGGTAGGAGAGATAGAGAGGAAGAACTAGAAGATATAGAAGAGGAAGAAACAGAGGAAGAAGAATCAGAAGGGGAAATTTTGCATTATGAGGGGGACACAGATGTTGAAGATTTATTTGATTTGGATGAGGGTGATACAGTAGTTTTAGAAGAAGAGGTTGTATCTTTGGCAGCAAAGAGAAAGCAGAAGCTGCCAGTTAGGAGGGGACCAACTACAAGGTCACATAGTAGTATTTTAGGAGAAGTGCAACCTGATTGGAAACCCTCATCAGATGAAGAAGATAAAGGTTTATTGAAAGACATATAAGATGATGGGTATGAACCACTAGCATTTGTGCTACCTAAAAAAGGAAGAGTAGGGCAAAGAAGAGGCCACCTAGAGTATATTATAATGAGTAGTTGGAGCAACCACATCAGCAACTACAGTTGCATATGTGTTTCAGAGATCAACATCAATTTAGGGAAGCTTTGTTGAGCTTGCACATCACTCAGGCCAGAGACTTCAAGTATCACAGGAACTCAGATCAGAGGATCATTGTGCATTGCAAAGATGAAAATTGCAAATTCTGCATTGTTGCAGCTGTTATAAAAGGTGAAAAAACATTTGCAATTAAGAAGATGAGACTTCAACATACTTGTCCCTCTACTACAGACACAACCAGGGTAAGTGCCAAGTGGCTTGCGAAGCATTATGAGCCACTGTTCAGATCAGATGTCAGTACAAGCATACATACTATGATAGATGCTTGCATTGAAAAGTATGGAGTTGATGTGCCCAAGACTATGGCATATAGGGCAAAAAATATAGCTGTTGAGGCAGTGTCGGGAGATCATAGGAAGCAATACCCAAGGCTTAGACATTATGCACAGACTGTCATAGATATTAACCCTGGGAGCAGAGTTATAGTTACTACAGTGACTCCAAGACCTACTTCGAAAATCCCACATCCAGGACCAAGAATCCATGCCATGTTTTTCTACATGAATGGTGCAAGGGAGGGGTTTCTTCATGGATGCAGACCATTCATTGGTTAGTTCATTGTCAGTCACCCTAGTTTTCTTTACTTGCTCTTCAATACATTGCACATATAAATGCATTTGATACTTGTCAGTAACCCTAGTTCTCTTTTATTTCACTTTTAGGTCTTGATGGATGTTTTATTAAACTTACAACTAGTGCACAAATCCTTGCTGCCACTGGTAGAGATGGAAATAACAACATGTACCCAATTGCATTTGGAATTGTTGGACAAGAGGACAAAGCTAATTGGTGTTGGTTTTTACACCAACTAAAAATCTGTCTAGGAGGAGAAGTTGGACAATTTGGTCCATATACTTTAATGTGTGATAGATAGAATGTATGTGAATGCATCTTCATTTGTATTTTGCATATATTTGTTTTTTATTCTGTGAATGCACCTAGTTGGTATGAATTAGGTAGTAGCTTAGCTTGTTATTTATGTGCACCAGGGGCTCCTATTTGCAGTTGATCAAGTATTTCCTAACTGCCACCAAAGATTCTGCCTAAGACACATATATGCAAACTTTCAAAATGCTGGTTTTAGGGGGGAAGATCTTAAGAAGTGTATGGATAATGCGAGTTATGCATATAGTGAACACAAATTTAATATTGCAATGGATGATCTCAAAGCTGAGTGTGAGCAAGCTTGGGAATGGCTTAGTGCAATACCCAGGAAAACATGGGCCAGGCATGCATTTGACACAAATTGCAAAACTAATTTGGTAGTTAACAATTTGTCTGAGGTTTTTAACAAATACATCCTAGATGTTAGGAAAAAACCTATCAGGACAATGTGTGAAGGCATAAAGGATAAGCAGATGGTTAGGTGGCACAGGAATAGAGAGTGTGGGAAGGCAGCTAGATGGGTGATCACACCACATTATGCAGAAAAGTTAGAGCAGGAAAAGGAAAGGGCCAAGTTCTGCAAAGCTATTCGAGCAGGTGTTAACCTATGGCAGGTTACTAGTGGACAGCAAACACATGCTGTGAATTTGCAACTTCATACTTGTGGTTGCAGAAAGTGGGACCTCAGTGGCATCCCATGCAACCATGCCATCTTAGCAATTAACAAGGGAAAAAGGTTTCCAGAGCAGTATGTCAGCAATTTCTTCAAAAAACAAATGTACTTAGCTGCATATGAACCAATGATATATCCAGTTCCGGGTGAGCATGATTGGACAAAGATCAATAGTCCAGACATAGAACCACCTGCATTCAAAGGGTGGAAAGGAAGAAGGAAAGTGAAGAGGATCAAAGGTAAATTTGAAGTTCCAAAGCCAAAGGACACTTCAAGAATGGGGACTTTTACTTGTAGTAATTGTGGATTACAAGGGCATAGGTACACTAGTTGCCTGAAAGAGTTGAAACCTGAGTTGGCCTTGAGAAAGAACAAACATGTGGTAATTGCCTTTGATCTAGTTCTCAGTTTGATGTAATATTAACTAGTTCTTACCTCTGTACATTTCTTACTTGCAGTAATATTAACAGTTTTTCCTTTGAATTGTTTTCCATGCCCACTGCAAGGAATTCACAAGCTCCTACAGCTCCTGCACCAACAGCAAGAGGTACTCCAACTGGAACTGGTAGAGGAGCTGGAAGATCATCTTCCGCAACAGGTGCTGCTGGTGGAGGACCAGCACCAACAGGTCCTCCGGCAAGAACAAGAACTGGTGCTAGTACAAGTGGAGGTAGAAGGGCTGCTGGTGGTGGAAGACGAACTGGAAGAGCATTCTCTGCACCAAGGCAGTATGCTGCCCCAACATCTGGTGCTCCTCCACCTAGTCATGGCACACACACTGGCTGGATGGCATTTTTCACAGCAAGTGGAAACCATTGAATGGCAAGATGTGCCATGTAAACTTCTGTTGATGCTATACTATGTTCTATTTTGGTTTGATGCCATTGGAGCAACTTTTGTTGATGCTATACTATGTTATATTTTGGTATGATGCCACTACAGCAACAATTGGTGATGCTATAATTCTTCTCTTGGTGGATACCTTGATGCTTAAGGTTCATGAACCACCCTAAGTCTATATTGTGTTTTAGTCTTGGTTTGAGACCACCCTAAGTCTATATTGTGTTTAAGGTCGATGAACCACCCTAACATAGTCTGTGGCGTTAAAGGTGGCCCGGCGCGATGAAACCACCTACAACAAGCATCTAGGGTTTTGGGTTGCTCGGGGTCGACGGAACCACCCTAACATAGTTTGTGGTTTTAAAGGTGGCCCGGCGTCGACGGAACCACCTACAACAAGCATCTAGGGTTTTGGGTTGCTCGGGGTCGACGGAACCACCCTAACATAGTCTATGGTGTTAAAGGTGGCCC
>LR738711.1:54368496-54387468 GCA_902687465.1 Secale cereale | reverse complement strand
TACAACAAGCATCTAGGGTTTTGTGTTGCTCGGGGTCAACGGAACCACCCTAACATAGTCTATGGTGTTAAAGGTGGCCCGACGTCGATGGAACCACCTACAACAAGCTTCTAGGGTTTTGGGTTGCTCGGGGTCGACGGAACCACCCTAACATAGTCTATGGTGTTAAAGGTGGCGCGGCATCGACGGAACCACCTACAACAAGCATCCACCTAAATCATCTTGCAATGCTTTATACATGGAGGCAGCATATCATAAGAATATAAGAATTCAAGCATCAAAACATCACTATGACACAAGCATCTAATACATCATTATAACACAAGCATCTTCCAATGCTTGATATAACTTAAGCAAAGCAAACAATACTTAGTGGAGTTCAACACATATAACCATACACAACCATTGTTCACATTACATAGTGGAGTTCAAATGCACATTTCATCCTTTTCTCACAAAAGAATGAACAGCATAAGTACTAGGTACATAAACAGCCATTGGTTCATAATTAGTACTACCATACCTTACACATAAGTCTAACTAACTAGGTCATTACACAACCATCATTCCCAAAAGGTCGGTAATGACCCATAATAACACACTCGTCTTGTTTAGTTCTCTAAGATGTCCTGGATCCCCTTGATCTTCTCCTGGATCACCTTGATCTTCTCCTTCAGCTTCTCATCTACATTCATGAGCTCTACAATCTTATGCTCTAGCATTTCCTTCTCTTCACTATGCTTTTCCTTTCCCTTAAGTAGATCAGCAGCCTGAAACTTCTGTTGGAAATATGCCCTAGAGGCAATAATAAATTGGTTATTATTATATTTCCTTGTTCACGATAATCGTTTATTATCCATGCTAGAATTGTATTGAAAGGAAACTCAGATACATGTGTGGATACATAGACAAACACCATGTCCCTAGTGAGCCTCTAGACGACTAGCTCGTTGATCAATAGATGGTTACGGTTTCCTAACCATGGACATTGGATGTCGTTGATAACGGGATCACATCATTAGGAGAATGATGTGATGGACAAGACCCAATCCTAAGCCTAGCACAGATCGTGTAGTTCGTATGCTAAAGCTTTTCTATATGTCAAGTATCTTTTCCTTAGACCATGAGATTGTGCAACTCCCAGATACCGTAGGAATGCTTTGGGTGTACCAAACGTCACAACGTAACTGGGTGGCTATAAAGGTGCACAACAGGTATCTCCGAAAGTGTCTGTTGGGTTGGCACAAATCGAGACTGGGATTTGTCACTCCGTATGACGGAGAGGTATCTCTGGGCCCACTCGGTAGGACATCATCATAATGTGCACAATATGTGATCAAGGAGTTGATCACGGGATGATGTGTTACGGAACGAGTAAAGAGACTTGCCGGCAACGAGATTGAGCAAGGTATCGGTATACCGACGATCGAATCTCGGGCAAGTGCTATACCGATAGACAAAGGGAATCGTATACGGGATTGATTGAATCCTTGACATCGTGGTTCATCCGATGAGATCATCGTGGAACATGTGGGAGCCAACATGGGTATCCAGATCCCGCTGTTGGTTATTGGCCGGAGAGTTGTCTCGGTCATGACTACATGGTTCCCGAGCCCGTAGGGTCTACACACTTAAGGTTCGATGACGCTAGGGTTATAGGGAAAGTATGTACGCGGTTACCGAATGTTGTTCGGAGTCCCGGATGAGATCCCGGACATCACGAGGAGTTCCGGAATGGTCCGGAGGTAAAGATTCATATATGGGAAGTCCTGTTTTGGTCACCGGAAAAGTTTCGGGCGATATCGGTAATGTACCGGGACCACCGGGAGGGTCCCGGGGGTCCACCAGGTGGGGCCACCAGCCCCAGAAGGCTACGTGGACTAAGTGTGGGAGGGGACCAGCCCCAAGGGGGCTGGTGCGCCCCTCCACCAAGTCCCAGGGCGCCTCCAAGAGGGGAGGGGGGCAAACCCTAGGGCAGTTGGGCCCTAGGGCCCAATAGTGGTGCGCCTCCCCCTCTCTCCCCCTTGGCCGCCCCCCTAGATGGGATCTAGGGCTGGCCGCACCCTAGGGGTGGGAAACCCTAAAGGGGGGCGCAGCCCTCCCTTCCCCCTATATATATGTGAGGTTTTAGGGCTGCTAGACACACGAGAACGTCTCCCTCTTGGCGCAGCCCTACCCCTCTCCCTCCTCGTCTCTTACAGCGCTTGGCGAAGCCCTGCTGGAGTCCCGCGCTCCTCCACCACCACCACGCCGTCGTGCTGCTGTTGGATGGAGTCTTCCCCAACCTCTCCCTCTCTCCTTGCTGGATCAAGGCGTGGGAGACGTCACCGGGCTGCACGTGTGAAGAACGCGGAGGCACCGTCCGTTCGGTGCTAGGATCTTCGGCGATCTGAATTGCGGCGAGTACGACTCCATCAACCGCGTTCTTGAACGCTTCCGCTTAGCGATCTACAAGGGTATGTGGATCCAACTCTCCTCTCGTAGATGTGCATCTCCTAGATTGATCTTGGTGAGCGTAGGAAAATTTTTGTTTCCCATGCAACGTTCCCCAACAGTGGCATCATGAGCTAGGTTCTTGCGTAGATGCTTTCACGAGTAGAACACAAAAGGGTTTGTGGACGTTGATGTTTAGATTGCTTCCCTCCTTAGTCTTTCTTGATTCAGCGGTATTATGGGATGAAGCGGCCCGGACCAACTTTACATGTCCACGTACATGAGACCGGTTCCATCGACAGACATGTGACTTTTGTTGCATAAGATGGCTGGCGGGTGTCTGTCTCTCCTATCTTAGTTGAATCGGAATAGAACAAGGCGGTCCTTGTAGAAGGTTAAATAGCAACTTGAATATCACCGTTGTGGCTTTGCGTAGGTAAGAAGCGTTCTTGCTAGATACCCATAGCAGCCACGTAAAACATGCAACAACAAATTAGAGGACGTCTAACTTGTTTTTGCAGGGTATGTATGTGATATGATATGGCCAATGACATGATGAGATATATTTGATGTATGAGATGATCATGTTGTAATAGTTAATATCGACTTGCATGTCGATGCATACGGCAACCGGCAGGAGCCATAGGGTTGTCTTTAATTTTTGTATGACCTGCGTGTCAATCATTAAGCGCTTTGTAATGCTTTACTTTATCGCTAAGCGGTAGCAATAGTAGTAAGAGCATGGTGGGCGCACGACAACCTCGATGGCGACACGATGATGGAGATCATGATGATGGGGATCATGGCGTGGCGCCGGTGACGATGGAGATCATGCCGGTGCTTTGGAGATGGAGATCAAAAGCACGAGTTGATGGCCATATCATGTCACTTATGATTTGCATGTGATGTTAATCCTTTTATGCATCTTATTTTGCTTAGGACGACGGTAGCATTATAAGATGATCCTTCACTAAAATTTCAAGATAAAATTGTGTTCCCCCCGAGTGTGCGCCGTTGCGAAGGTTCGTCGTTTCGAAGCACCACGTGATGATCGGGTGTGATAGACTCTACGTTCGCATACAACGGGTGCAAGCCAGTTTTGCACATGCAGAACACTCGGGTTAGACTTGACGAGCCTAGCATGTACAGACATGGCCTCGGAACACGGAAGACCGAAAGGTCGAGCATGAATCATATAGTAGATATGATCAACATGAAGATGTTCACCATTGACACCACCTTATCTCACGTGATGATCGGACTTGGGTTGGTGGATTTGGATCATGTCACGCTCGGATGACCAGAGGGATGTCAATTTGAGTGGGAGTTATAAGTAATTTGATTAGTTAAACTCACTTATCATGAACAATAGTCTAAGTTGACTTTGCAAATTATGTTGTAGACCAATAACTGCGTTGTAGCTCCCTGTTTAATACGATCCTAGAGAAAGACTAAGTTGAAAGATAATGTAAGCAAGGATGCGGACTGGGTCCGTAGTCCGAGGAGTGTCCTCACTGCTGCATAGAAAGCTTACGTTTTTGATGCACCGCTCGATGTGCAAACCCCTACAACGTTGTCTGTGGATGTTGTGAACACCTGACAGAGACGTCCTGATGACTACTTGATAGTTTAGTGCACCATACTTCACGGCTTAGAATCGGGATTCCAATGACGTTTTGAACGCCATAGAACATATGAGATGTTCTAAGAGCTGAAATTGGGATTTCAGGCTCATGCCCGTGCTGAGAGGTATGAGACCTCTGACAAGTTCTTTTGCCAAAAAGATGGAGGAGAATGGCTCAACTAGTGAGCATGTGCTCAGAATGTCTGGGTGCTGAAATCACTTGAACCAAGTGGGAGTTAATCTTCCAGGTGAGATAGTGGTTGACAGAATTCTCTAGACACTATCACCAAGCTACTAGAACTTCGTGATGAACTATGACATGCAAAGGATGGAGATGATCCCGGTGCTGTCAGCGGTTCTTAGTACCGCAAAAGTAGAGATCAAGAAGGAGCATCAAGTGTTGATGGTTTAACAAGACCACTGGTTTCAAAAGGGTAAGGGCTAGAAGGGAAACTTCATGAATGACAAAGCTGTTGTCGCTCTGATGAAGGAACCCATGGTTGAACCCAAACCTCGAGACTAAGTGCTTCTATTGTAAGGGGAACGGTCACATGGTAGCGGAACCACCCCAAATACATGGTAGATATGATAGCTGGCAACTTCAACATAGTATATTTGATATACGTGTTATTGATGTGTACCTTAGTAGTACTCCTTGTAGCACCTGGGTATTGGATACCGGTTCAGTTGCTATTATTAGTGACTTGAAGCAAAAGCTACGCACTGAACGGAGACTAGCTAAGGGCGAGGTGACGATGTGTGTTGGAAGTGTTTCCAAGGTTGATAAGATCACCATCGCACACTTCCTCTATTTTCGAGATTAGTGTTGAACCTAGATAAATGTTATCAGGTGTCTACGTTGAGCGTGAAAACGATTAGATCATGTTCATCGCAATACGGTTATTCATTTAAGTTAGAGAATAATGGTTATTCTGTTTACATGAATAATACCTTTATGGTCATGCACCCAATGGTTCGTTGAATCTCGATCATAGTAATACACATGATGATAATATTAATGCCAAAAGATGTAGAGTTAATAATGATAGTACCACTTTCTTGTGGCACTGCCGCTTAGGTCATTTTGGCATAAAATGCATGAAGAAACTCCATGCTGATGGATGTTTGGAGTCACTTGATTTTGAATCGCTTGACACATGCAAGCCATGCCTCTTGGGCAGGATGACTGAGATCCCGTTTTCAGGTACAATGAAACGGGCAAGTGACTTGTTGGAAATCATACATGCTGATGTATGTGATCCAATGAGAATTAAGGCGTGTGGTGGATATCGTTATTTTCTCATCTTCAATGACGATTTGAGTAGATATGGTACATTTACTTAATGAAGCAAAAGTCTGAAACGTTTGAAAGGTTCAAACAATTTCAGAGTGAAGATTAAGAATCATCATAACAAGAAGATCATGTTCCTACGATCTGATCAAGGGGATATTATCTGAATTATGAGTTTGGCAATCACTTAAGACATTATGGAATTGTTTCGCAGTTGAAGTCCCCTGGAACACCACAGCGTGATGGTGTGTCCGGACATCGTAATCGAACCTTATGAGATATGGTGCGATCTATGGTGTATCTTACCGATCTACCGCTATTATTTTGAGGTTATGCATTAGAGACAGCTGCATTCACTTTAGATAGGGCACCATCTAAGTCCGTTGAGACGACGCCGTATGAACTATGGTTTGGCAAGAAACCAAAGTTGTCGTTTTCTTGATGTTTGGGGCTGCGATGCTTATGGCTTCAGCCGGGAAAAGCTCGAACCCAAAGCGGACAAATACATCTTCATATGATACCCAAAGGTAACAGTTGGGTATACCTCCTATCTCAGATCCAAGGGCAAAAATGTTTGTCCCTAAGAACGGGTCCTTTCTCGAGAAGGAGTTTCTCTCGAAAGAATTGAGTGGGAGGAAGATAGAACTTGATGAGGTCGTCGAACCCTCACTTCAACCGGAGAGTAGTGCAACACAGAAAGATGTTTCTGTGGAACCTGCGACGTTGAAGAGGAAACTAATGATAGTGATCATGAAGCTCCAGATCAAGTTGCTATCGAACCTCGTAGGTCGATAAGGATATGTACTACTCCTGAGTGGTACAGTGATCCTGTCTTAGAGGTCATGTTGTTGGACAACGATGAACCTACGAACTATGGAGAAGCGATGGTGGGCCCATATTCTGACAAATGGTTAGAAGCCGATAAATCCGAGATAGGATCCATGTATCAAAACAAAGTATGGACTTTGGTGGACTTGCCCTGTGATCGGCAAGCCATTGAGACAAATGGATCTTTAAGACTGAGACGGACGTGGACGGTAATGTCACCGTCTATGAAGCTCGACTTGTGGCGAAGAGTTTTCCACAAGTTCAAGGAGTTGACTACGATGAGATTTTCTCACCCGTAGCGATGCTTAAGTCCGTCGGAATCATGTTAGCATTAGCTGCATTTATGAAATCTGGCAGATGGATGACAAAACAAGTTTCCTTACCAGTTTTCGTAAGGAAAGGTTGTATGTGATACAATCAGAAAGGTTTTGTCGATCCTAAGGATGCTAAAAGGATATGCTAGCTCCAGCGATCCTTCCATGGACTAGAGCAAGCATCTCGGAGTCGGAATATACACTTTGATGGAGTGATCAAAGTTTTTGGGTATACAAAGTTTGTTGGAAACTTGTATTTGCAATAAAGTGAGTGGGAGCACTACAACATTTCTGATAAGTATATGTGAATGACATATGGTTGATCCGAAATGATGTTGAATTTCTGGAAAGCGTAAAGGGTTGTTTGAAAGGAGTTTTTCAAAGGAAGACCTGGATAAAGTTGCTTACATAATTGGGCATCAAGATCTATAGAGATGGATCAAGACGCCTGATGATACTTTCAAAAGATCACACACCTTGGCATGATTTTGAAGAAGTTCAAAATAGATCAGTCAAAGAAGGAGTTCTTACCTGAGTTGTAAGGTGTGAAGTTGAGTAAGACTCAAAGCTTGACCACGGCAGAAGGAAGAGGAAGGACGAAGGTCGTCCCCTATGCTTTTGTCATAGGCTCTGTACGGTATGCCATGCTAAGTACCGCACCTGATGTGTGCCTTGCCACATGTCTGGCAAGAGGGTACAAAGGTGATCCAGGAGTGGATTACTAGATAGTGGTCAAAATTTTCCTTAGAGGAGTAAGGAAATGTTTCTCGGTTATGGAGGTGATAAAGAGTTCGACGTAAAGAGTTACGTCGATGCAAGCTTAACACCTATCCGGATAACTCTAAGTGGAGATACCGGATACGTATAATGGAGCAACAGTTTGGAATAGCTCCAAGTGGAACGTGATAGCAGCATCTACGATATGACATAAAGTTTTTTGCGAAGAACATAGGGATCTGAATGTTGCAGACCCGTTGACTACAACCTCTCTCACAAGCATAACATGATCAAACACAGAACTCATTGAGTGTTAATCACATATTGATGTGAACTAGATTACTGACTCTAGTGAACTCTTTGGATGTTGGTCACATGGCGATGTGACCTGTGAGTGTTAATCACATGGCGATGTGAACTAGATTATTGACTCTAGTGCAAGTGGGAGACTGTTGGAAATATGCCCTAGAGGCAATAATAAATTGGTTATTATTATATTTCCTTGTTCACGATAATCGTTTATTATCCATGCTAGAATTGTATTGAAAGGAAACTCAGATACATGTGTGGATACATAGACAAACACCATGTCCCTAGTGAGCCTCTAGACGACTAGCTCGTTGATCAATAGATGGTTACGGTTTCCTAACCATGGACATTGGATGTCGTTGATAACGGGATCACATCATTAGGAGAATGATGTGATGGACAAGACCCAATCTTAAGCCTAGCACAGATCGTGTAGTTCGTATGCTAAAGCTTTTCTATATGTCAAGTATCTTTTCCTTAGACCATGAGATTGTGCAACTCCCGGATACCGTAGGAATGCTTTGGGTGTGCCAAACGTCACAAAGTAACTGGGTGGCTATAAAGGTGCACTACAGGTATCTCCGAAAGTGTCTGTTGGGTTGGCACGAATCGAGACTGGGATTTGTCACTCCGTATGACGGAGAGGTATCTCTGGGCCCACTCGGTAGGACATCATCATAATGTGCACAATATGTGATCAAGGAGTTGATCACGGGATGATGTGTTACGGAACGAGTAAAGAGACTTGCCAGTAACGAGATTGAGCAAGGTATCGGTATACCGACGATCGAATCTCGGGCAAGTGCTATACCGATAGACAAAGGGAATCGTATACGGGATTGATTGAATCCTTGACATCGTGGTTCATCCGATGAGATCATCGTGGAACATGTGGGAGCCAACATGGGTATCCAGATCCCGCTGTTGGTTATTGGCCGGAGAGTTGTCTCGGTCATGTCTACATGGTTCCCGAGCCCGTAGGGTCTACACACTTAAGGTTCGATGACTCTAGGGTTATAGGGAAAGTATGTACGCGGTTACCGAATGTTGTTCGGAGTCCCGGATGAGATCCCGGACGTCACGAGGAGTTCCGGAATGGTCCGGAGGTAAAGATTCATATATGGGAAGTCCTGTTTTGGTCACCGGAAAAGTTTCGGGCGATATCGGTAATGTACCGGGACCACCGGGAGGGTCCCGGGGGTCCACCAGGTGGGGCCACCAGCCCCAGAAGGCTACGTGGGCTAAGTGTGGGAGGGGACCAGCCCCAAGGGGGCTGGTGCGCCCCCCCACCAAGTCCCAGGGCGCCTCCAAGAGGGGAGGGGGGCAAACCCTAGGGCAGTTGGGCCCTAGGGCCCAATAGTGGTGCGCCTCCCCCTCTCTCCCCCTTGGCCGCCCCCCTAGATGGGATCTAGGGCTGGCCGCACCCTAGGGGTGGGAAACCCTAAAGGGGGGCGCAGCCCTCCCTTCCCCCTATATATATGTGAGGTTTTAGGGCTGTTTGACACACGAGAACGTCTCCCTCTTGGCGCAGCCCTACCCCTCTCCCTCCTCGTCTCTTGCAGCGCTTGGCGAAGCCCTGCTGGAGTCCCGCGCTCCTCCACCACCACCACGCCGTCGTGCTGCTGTTGGATGGAGTCTTCCCCAACCTCTCCCTCTCTCCTTGCTGGATCAAGGCGTGGGAGACGTCACCGGGCTGCACGTGTGAAGAACGCGGAGGCACCGTCCGTTCGGTGCTAGGATCTTCGGCGATCTGAATTGCGGCGAGTACGACTCCATCAACCGCGTTCTTGAACGCTTCCGCTTAGCGATCTACAAGGGTATGTGGATCCAACTCTCCTCTCGTAGATGTGCATCTCCTAGATTGATCTTGGTGAGCGTAGGAAAATTTTTGTTTCCCATGCAACGTTCCCCAACAACTTCAACTCCAGCTTCTCTTGGGTGAGCTTCTCCTCACACTTTCTGACCTCAGCATCCTTCAACTCCAAACTCATCCTAACTTCACTCAGAACTTGCTTCTCCTGCATATTTTTCAACTTCAAGTTCTGGATGACTGTTGCATGTGCTCTTGTCAAGTTAACCAGGAGTTCATACTACTGATTAAGCTTCTGGAATTGTGCATCTCTCTTTGCCATCTCAGCCTTCATGTGAGATATCAGTTCTTTTCTGACCTGATGCTGATATGTTAGGTTAGATTGCAGATAACTGAAATCAATAACCCTATCCTCCTGGAAATTCATAAGTTCATGAACATCTTGGACTAACTTGTCATAGTTGGCCTCAAGCTTGTTCTTCTCTTCTGTCAGATGATGAATAGTTAATGAACTTTCAAGATTATCAGTCACCCTAGCACTCTTGCTATCTTCAACCATTGCCCATAGCTTCAACAGTGCATATTGCATTGTTGGGGGCCACTGGTGATCAACCCATTCAACAAACCCACAGTACGGCCCTTCCTGCAAAAAGAGCAAATAAGTTCATACACATCATATTTGCAGGGAAAATAACAGATTTGGTGGCATTGAACTATTAAAGCATATGCACTACAGGTGCATCCTAACAGATTTGGTGCATTGAACTAAATATTAAACATGACCACAATAGGAGTGCTAGTGTACAATAACAGTACCACTGTCATTACACTACATAAGCTACTTGAATTGCTAAAAGCGACATTAAAGATGCCACTACTGTCAACCTAACAAGTAGGAGCACTCTTGTATAATATGCCACTGTCAAATCTAACAAATTTAGTGTTAATATGTCACTTAAGTGGTGATTTTCTACCCAACAACCAGTTTAGCTTCAGATCACCTTCTAGCATATGTATAGGCATAATGCTAATACCAACTACTCCTACTAAGCTCCTTCTACTTTAACTGAAGATTAACAGCACTTGTAGAATACAACTATTTCACTAAACTCCTAACTGAAGATTGCCAGCAGATACATAATACAACAGTTTCAGTAAACTCCTAACTGAACATCTATAAAATATCCCACTATCAACCTAAAATTCATACTGGCTCTGCACATGCTAAGAATCTTCTGCTTGTGTTTGTTCCTTCAAAGGAAACAAGCCTCTCAGATGCCTTCCCGTGCTTCTCACATGGGGCCATCTGATCCAGCTCTAGCCCCTTGTAATCTGGGTCTTCAACGCTGAATGGGACCTGCACAAGCTCGCACAAATGAAATGCCCAAATCAGAACCCAACAAAATCACCCAGCAAAAGCAAACAAAATCCCCAATTCTGCAAACGTAACCCTAGCTCAAACAAAACTCACCTGGTTTAGCCTGTCGGTGGATGTGCTGGAGTAGACGTACGGGCTAGACGTGTCGTCACTGCTCTCGTCTTCGAAAACCATGGTGTTGCGGCGGTCAGATGCTGCACTTGTACCGGCGGCGGCGCGGGCGACTGGATGGACGCGGGAGCGAGGAGGACGAGAGGGGAGGAGGACGAGAGGAGATAAGGAGGAGTGAGGAGACAGAACTGGTCGAGCCGGACCGGCCGACAGATAACGGCCGGGGGCTTGCCGTTTGCCAGCATGGCGTCTTACATGCGGGCCCGGGATGTCAGTTTCGGCGTCAATACGTAGAAATACAGAGTTTAGTCTGTTTTGCAACGGTTAGTCCGAAACTTGGTACTGACCTGCTATTTTTTCGTAAAGTGGTACCAATCCGCCACATCTGCCCCAAATGTGGTACCATCGTGCAATTTACTCATTTTATTAAGACTGCCGAATCAGACGGGTTGGTGTGCTAGTTTCTCACTTAGCTAGCTACTAGGCAGAAGGAAACAAGAACTAGTACTCAGTAGACTAGTAGTAGATGGCCCGTGTATTACCCTTGAAGAAGAAATAGTATAAAAAAACTGAACATTGACATACCCTTCAAGAAGAAAGGCAATAAAAATCAGGTAATGGCAAAATTTGCACAAAAATTGTGCTTTGTTATAATATGCATAAATAAGGGTATTACTGTTAAATAAAGAAAATGAAATAGAATAAAAATTAACATGAAAACAAAATAATGATTTTTTCTAGGGAAGAATAAAACTCTTTAAGAAGAAAGTTAACAAAATAAAAAACAAAAAATGAAATTTTCTAGGGAAGAATGAAATCCTTTAAGAAGAAAGAAAATGAAAAACAAATACAAATACAAAATAATGAAGTTTTCTATGGAAAAATGAAACTCTTTAAGAAAACAAAATACAAAAACTAAAATTAAAACAAAATAATGAAGTTTTATATGAAAGAATTAAACCCTTCAAGAAGAAAGAAAATTAAAAAACAAAAACCAAAACAAACTATTGAAGTTTTGGGAAAATGAAAACCTTTAGGAAGAAATAAAATAAAAAAAATAGCTTGCACACAAGTATGCCCTGAAATTGCATTTTCTAAATGCCAAAAATAAGCATATACAGTGAAATGTTTGCTTCTATTATAATTTACACACATAGTATCATACTTGCGTGTATACTGACTTACAAACACAAAAATAAAAATATATCTTTAAGAAGAAATAAACTATAGTGGCATTGGTACCACCTTTTAAGAAGAAAGGAATTCAAAAAAAGATACAATTTGCACACAATTTACACATAAACTGCACTTTTTTAGTTATGTAAGAATAAACATATTATAATGATTTTTACATAAAAAATGAAAATTTTAATCAAGGAACGAATAACTGGCACTGGTATCGTCCTTAAAAACATGAAATGAATTAAAAACTAAACATAATTAAAAAAATAAAGTTTTCTAAGAGAGCATAAATTAGCAACATTGGTGTTACTCTTAAGAACAAAGTAAAAAAAAGAAAAAAACTTGCACACAACTTTGCACTGAAATTGCACTTTTTATAATATGCACTGAATACACATATAATAATGCAACTTTAGCAGTCTAGTATAATTTACACACATATTGTATTGTACTTTCATACATACATACATCTACTAATAGAAAAAATGTGTTTAATTGGCAAAAAAAATTGCGTAGCATTGGTATTACCCTTAAAGAATAAACAAAATAAAAAAATAAAAAATTACAAACAATTAGCACAAAAAATGCACTTTTTATAATATGTAGAATAAATATATAAGAGTGAAGTTTCCATAATCTGATGTAATTTGTACATGTAGTATTTGCATGTATACATTTTTCATGCACTCAACATCCGAAATACACATAAAGAAAAATAAACTCAACTGAAAAATAAAAATATAAAAGCATGCATGTGCAGAAAACAAAAATAAACAAATGAAAAAATGCATACACACACACCAAAATCCAGCCCAAGAATGCAGAAAACAAAAATAAACACATGAAAAAATGCATACAGACACACCAAAATCCAGCCCAAGAATGCAGAAAACAAAAATAAACACATGAAAAAATGCATACACACACACCAAAATCCAGCCCAAGAAGGAAATCCACTGGCCAAAAATAGGTGTCAATTAAATCCATACAGCCCAATACCACCAGCAAAATGTGACAGAAAAAAGAAAAGCTACACAAATCTTAATGCACAATCCAAAGGTCAGAAAATCGATTGACCACAAAACTAAAATTCAGCTGACTGAAATCTAGCTAAAGTGCACATGGAATAGGTGATCTTGATTTTGGTTTGTTCTTATTGTGAGAAAAATGGAAAATATTATGTGCCACGCTGCGGCGTCGTACGCGCAGGCGGCCTCGTGGACGGTCTCGAATGTGCCGAGGCCGAGGCGCATTTTACCGTAACGGATCTTGGCATAGAAGACGCCGGAGGGGCGCGCGCGGATGCCCTTGTAGCCCGAACTTCCCCAACAGCGCGGCGGCGGCGATGCGAGAAAGAAGAAGCGTGGCGAGGAAGAGCGGCGGAGAAGGAGCGTGGCGAGGCAGAGCAGTGAAGAGGGTGCCGGTTTATAGCACGTGCGCGGCGACGCGTGCCAAAACTGCCGATCCGACCGAGCAGACTGTGAAGTGCCGACGTTGCTGTCGCCATTGCCGTCACCATTATTTTCTTACCCCTCCGGCCATGGAGAGGCTCCCTGGCACGAGCTCGTGGTCAATGCTCCTTGTCGAGGCAGAGATTTTTTTATTTTTTTTAAGAAAAGGAGGATGACCCCCGGCCCTGCATCTAGGAGATGCATACGGCCACTTTATTGATTATTCTCGAGGCCCTTACAAAGTATTACAACAATATGTCTGAATCCGCCATCTTGGCAACATATGCCGCTACTCCTATCCAAATGATGAAGGCGTGCTAACTGGGCCACTACCCAGACCACTTATCTAAGCCTAACATCAAAATGATGAAGGGGTGCTAGCTGGGCCACTACCCAAACCACTCACCTAAGCCTAACATCAAACGCCGGAAGCCCCAGCCGAGCCACATACCGGGTCTGGGGCACAATCCGGTCTGACGCACTCACATGTGTCGTCACCGCCATCTTCCACATGTCCGTCTTCAGAGCAGATATTGAGGCTTCTACCTTGTCAGGCCACTCTGCCATCGACGCCACCTTGACGCCAGACAACTACCTCCACCTGCGCGAGTCCATCACCGCGCATCGGGCGCCGAGTCTCCACTGCACCACGCCGCTGAGATCCGCCGTCATCAATGTGAAGGATGAAGTACTGCTCCACCAAAAAAGGCGCCCGCTGGTCCCTCGATCCCGTGTACGCCTCCAAGAATGACGCCCCCAAGGAGGAAACGACACCAACGCGCCGCCGTCATCCGATCAACTGATCTAGGGTTTCCCCCGGAGGTAGCGGATAGAGGTCTAGAGCTTCTCCACGGTGATGCCTTTAAGAAGGTAATGACACCACAAGGTGCCACCAACGCCGGTCTTGGCATCAAGCCGAGCACAAGGTTTTCACCCGGATCCGCTCGAAGAACCTCCATCACGTATTGTGTGCACGGGTCGCCGCCGATCTGAGCCGCCGCACATGGAGCAGGCCGCACTGGCCATATCAGATGTCCGGAGGACACAACCCGCATGGTGCCGACCCAACCACCAGGCCCTCCATGCCGCCACCGCCGATCCGAGGTCAGATGGTGTGTCGCCGCAGACCCGGCCGCCGCCGCCGAACGCCGCCACGCAGCCCGAGGCAGGGCCGGCTGCCGCACCCCACCATCGCCGCCCTTGGCAGAGGCAGCCGCCGCGCCGCCGCCGGAAGGCAGGCCCGCCGCGCCGCCAAGCCAGATCGGCCGTGCCACCCACGCCGCGGGGCTCCGCACCGTCCGCACGGCGCAGGCAAGAGGGAAGACCCCGGCCACCGCCATCAGCCCCGGGCTATAGCCGGCGGCGTCCTTCGGCGGCGGCGGCGGGAGGGGAGGACGGATGGGGACCCCCGGCGGCTAGGGTTTTAGATCCCGCCCGAGTCGCCCAAGCGGGGCGACGCGGGGGTTCTGTCCGAGGCAAGAAACAGATTGTCCGACGCGGGGGTTTTGTCGAGGCAGAGATGCATCATGACATGCAGGAAGCACGCTACCTTTGTGTCGCCGTCCACGTCCACGGCGTCGTACTTGGATAGCCTGTGTACTTGACCATGTCCATGTAGTTGACCATCGACCACGGCATGAAATGGATTGAGTTGGCGGCATACACGCCGATAACGAACAGCACGACCGTGAAGAGGGTGCCCTGCTACGTGGGCGCTGCCGTCGAGGTGAGCATCGAGCCATCAAGTGATGTCGATTCGTGCGCTCATCCAGTAGCTGCACATCCACGGCTGCGGGGTGCAGTTCACGCTGGACGTAGAAGGCGGGCTCAACTACCCACAACTACACCGACCCTCTCTAGATACACAAGAATCTCAATAACAGCAACATCCTCCTTGATGCATGCACTGGTCTGTGTCATATGCTGAGGACGACGCCCTATGGATGATCGACCCGGCAACGTGAGTTAACAGCTGCTGTCAAAGTTTCTGAAAAAGTCAGTTTAGTTGCTGCTGTTAAAAAGTTGAGTTTCGTCAGTTAGGATTTTCTTCAGTTTGAGTTGGTGCTGAAAAAACAAACCTGCAAAAGAAGTACTGTATGATCGGCATGAAAAACAAGAAAATAAACTTTTAGCAGGTGGTGTTACGTCGCAGTGTGTGCGCGTCTTCTATTTGGGCCGTTGCTCGTGTTTCTTTCTATTTTCCGCTCCCGCCTACTACTCCCTCATCTGATCTCTGTCGTGTTTCTTTCTCCTTTCGGCTCCCTCCCGCCTAGAACGTGTTTCCTTCTGCTTTTGGCTCCCGCTTACAACGCCAGACAGAAGACTGAATAAATAGGGTGGCGGCCGCCAGGGAGATAACCTCACAACACCGAGAGAAGCGGCTCGCTTCCGGCCATGCAACGAGAAACATCTCCGTCTGGGATCCGGCGGCGGGGCTCGCCGATGGCACTACGTTTGGCAACACCGATTGAAGGAATGGAGGAAGCAACGGGAAAGCAGCGGAAGGTCGGTGCGGCAACGGCCGTCTTCACCATGGACGACCTCGACGTCCTCCACTGCGCCGTCTGCTGCGACCCCCTGCGCCCTCCCATTTTCCAGGTAATATAATCTCCCTTGTGTTTGATTTGATCTCTGTTCTTACAACTCAATCCCTAGGAGCTCCTCCGAGACGATAGCATCCACGGATCTGATCTGACTCATCGGAGGAACTATCTGGGTGTCTTATAATATTTCGAAATTCGTTCATTATTAGATTCGTTTATTACCAGTTCCCCTAATTTTGTCCGCAAAACTTTTTAGTTAATTAGAAGGGATAGGGTTATTACCAGATTGTAAGTTTTTGCAGTGTAATTTGGTAGTTGAAAAATTGCATGTCAAGGTTGACATCTCTGAAGAATCAGAAAAACAGCACATCAGATGCGCTAACTAGGCCAAATAAGTAACAAAAACAGATCGGTGCTTTTTCCAATTAGCATATTTAATGATCCGTATGACATGCACTAATTTGTTGTTTCTGTTTCCTCAGTGCACTGCGGGTCGTCATATCATATGTTCGTCTTGCCATGACAAGCTCCCAGGCAAGTGCTGCTTCTGCTGCGAAACAACAATCTACAGTCGCAGCCACTGGCTAGAAGATATGGTTGAATCCCTCAAAGTTGCTTGCCCCAATGGATGCACCGCGAGGATAAAATACTACCAAACAGAAGAGCATGAGGAAGATTGCCCGGAGGCACCATGCTTCTGTCCCATAACCGACTGCAGCTTCAGTGGACCAACCGCAAGGCTCCTGGAGCATTTCTCATACAAGCACAAGTTTCCCTCAACGAAAGTTTCGTACAACAAGAGGTTCGGGATGCTCATCAACTTCCATACTAACGGTGATCTTTCTGAACCAACCCTTCTTGTGGGTGAGGATGGACACCTCTTCATTGTCTACATGAAGACAGAGTCCCTTGGCTGCGGCATCGCTGTTTTTTGCGTCCAGCCCCATATTACTACTGGATCCAGGTTCAAGTGCAATCTATCATTGTCGTCGGCTGAGACGGGATACTCCCAGGCTACGGAGTTTCAAACGAGGAACACTAACCTATATGATGGGTTTCCCGATGATTGCTTCCTATTCCTTGTGCCGAAGGCGATGCTTCCAGGCCCTGGTACAAGTGACAGAGTACTGGTGGGTATGGAACTCACGCCACAATAGGCCCTATGTGCGGGTGATTGGGTTTGAAAAGTGACTATACTTCTGAATCTCTCAGCTTTGGAGAAGCCACTAGTGTTCTTTTTTTCCATGTTTGTATTTTATTACTGAGCACTATGTTGGTATTGTTTGCAAAAAATTTGCTTCAAATCATTGAGATGGAGCACAAAAATACATTGTTCAACTTGATTCTTCCAGCAAATGTGCATCACATGGGCACCTTGTTTTGTTTTGCCAGCACTTGAACTTGTGTCAAACGTCTTTAGGTATGATCCAGACATTGATTTGACAGCGAAAATAGCCAGAGGCTTCCCGAGTTCAAAAAGTGATTACCTGGCCTGGCCATGTTGCAAACCCTAAATCCTGCACGACTGCAACTCAGGAGATAGCAAAAACCCCTTCAAGTGAAGCAAAGGATGATCCAAGGCGACCTAATCTTACGGCGACATGCATTTAAGATAATTGGGTGGAAAGGTTGTAGGATCGTTAGGGAAGTTCTGATACTGGTAGGTGTAACCTAATGCGCGAGCCACTAGGTTGGTTGCTTATAGTGATTAACTTTTTTGCATTCATAAAAAGGTCTATTTATTCTATGCCAATTAGGTATAGCATATCCAAGTGCTATGGCGGGGTCGGGGGAAGGAGGGATTTGGAGTCAGTTGCCCGATTCCACATGGCGGACACGTCCTAGCTTGTCCGGACGTCTTCAAATCCACTATGAGCTCGGTTTGAGGGGTGTTGGATAACCCAGACGGCCAGACATATGGGCTAGGTTTCGGGATCCAGTTGGGTGGCTATTTTTTCTCCAGGCTGTCGGTCCGAGCATCTAGAGGGTTGTGGTCGTTTAATTAGATGTTCTTAGATACTCCATAGGAAAATGCCCCTTGGATCTATATTAATTTTCACTCAGACAGCGACAAGTAATATGTATAGGAGGGAATATTTCATTTTTTCCAGTTTTTTAGATTGAGCATATTTTTTTAGTTCAAAACAGTTTGGACCCTAGCATGTTGGTTTATGTCAAGTGAGCCGAAAAAGCAAGTGGGCTTCGGGCTCAACCAACCTCGGTTTAAGCACCAAACATTGATGTGTGCCTACAAAATATTTTAGAATGTTCGAACATGCACCAAATATGATCTCATTTTGGAAAAATTTCTCACCTACTGTGAGATGTCACACAAGTCTCCCCGAGGAAGGAAGAACTATCTGAGAAATTCATCCAAGGAATTCGCCGGTGCTCCACTGAGTAACATCGCAGACACAAGAAAGGGGGATGAATGTAGGAAAAAGGCGATCAATTTGGTGGATTTGCTATCGGGGGGGATTTTGGGTTAGTTGCCGGATTCGACGTGGCGGACACGTCCTCGCTTGTCCGACTGGCTTTAAATCCAGCCCACATATGAGCTAGGTTTGAGGGGTGTCGGATAAACCGGACATACAGGCTGGTTTTATGGGATGCAATTGAGTGGTTGTTTTTTGTCCAGTCTTTTCATCCGGGCGCTCAGAGGGTAGTGGTGGTTTAGTTAGATGTTCTTAGATACTACATAGAAAGATGCCCCGTCGATCCATATTAATTGTCGCTGAAATATTGACAAATAAAATGTATTGGAGGGAGTATTTCTTTTTAAAGATTAATCACATTTTTTAATTCAAAACAGTATGGGCCCTGGCATTTTGGTTGATGTCCAGTGAGCCGAAAAGAAAATGGGCTTCGGGCTCGACCAACCTTGGTTTCGAAACCAAACATTGTTGTGTGCCTACAAAATATTTGGGAATGTTTGAACATTTTTTTCTTACCTAATGTGAGATCTCACACAAGCCCCCCCC
>LR738711.1:54344249-54358473 GCA_902687465.1 Secale cereale | reverse complement strand
CCCCCTTCCTTCCTCCCCCTCCCTCCCTCCCTCCTTCCCCTACCTGGCCAAGTTCGTCGACAAGGGCGTCCAGGTCAAGCTCACCGGCGGCCGCCAAGGTTGATTCCATTCGCACAGACCAAATCCCCTCTTATTCCTCTGTTCCTCTGCTATGCTCTACGTAGTCAGATCCATTAGATGCCCCCCTGTCTGCTTGCGCTAGGCTCTGTCGCCGCTGCAGTGTACGGTGATTCTTAGAGAATGCTACGAATGTTACTGACGGTAGTACTCATTGGTTGACCTTTGTCTGATTTACTTGGTGCGTTTTGTGTTTCTAGTGTTGAAGGATGTCTCTGTTTGAGTTGTTGGCTGCTGTCATTCTAGCCAGCAAACAAATGCCTCTGTGCGAGCCTATCTTGTCTAGATATGTGCTAGGAGCTAGGATATGTATCTACAGTGAGGAAACAGGTTGGGTGGGAAAGCAAAATTACACCTGGATCATGGTAATTCATCATGTGTTAGCGTGATGTATGGACTTTTATCGCAAATCATTTACAGGCTTGTGCTTGCTTGCACCTCTTTTTTGTTGGGCATGTTTGTCTATAGATTTTGACGGGTGTGGGTGTGAGGCGTCTCTTACCTTATTAGTTGAAATTTATTTAAGCTCCTATGGTGGCCAGCTCTTTGAAACCCATGCACTCCCTTCGTTCACAAATATAAGATGTTCCAACTTTTTTATACGAAATACAGATATGCACATGCTAGTTGGCACACACAGTAGGAAACACATTGTTTATACGAAACAAGCACCTCATACAGATCTGACATAGGAGTATTTCTCAAAGGAAGATGACCAACTCTTCATATTTGATAAATCCTCTCTTGCTCAACCACTCTCACGTATCTCACTCGTTAAGGTTAACTTCTATTTTTCTATGTGGAAAGAAATCATCTTAATGGAGGCTCTGCCCTTATGAGGTCAAGGATAGCCACTGTTACTTAAATATGCCATATTGCTGCTGCTTTCTAATTAATACTGGCAGCAACATCAATTTTTGAGTTGTTGTCAGTTTGCTATCAAGCCGGGGTATTCACTGCTGTTGTTTTACAAGCTTCAAACTATTGTTTTACAAACTCCAAACTATTGTTTTACACATCAATTTTCTGTGTGGAAAGGAATATGGTGGTCATGTATTTGGTTCCTTGTTGTAAATATTTGAACTTCAAACTATTGTTTTACAAGCTTCTGCAACTTTTTCTTAACTGTTCATGCTGCTGTTATGAATTCACTGTTGTTGCTACTATACTTGTCATGATGTTGTACTTGTGATGATGCTACTTGCGATCTTCTGAAATGACCCATTGGCGACTTCATTAGGCGGGGATAATGATTTTGCAGGTACCCCGAGAGGCCCTTGAGTTTGCTGGAATGTTGATTAACTTCCGTTCCGGTAAATTCGGGTACTCCATATGTCCTATTTTCAGCAAAGGTCATGCTGAAATTTTCCGTGAATTTTAGCATGACTTTGCTAAAAATAGGACATATAGGGTACTTGTGACTAATGCATGGGCCGGGGTATCTTAGTGGTTAATTAGGTAGGATCAAGTGATTAGAGCCAAGTGATTAGGCCCAACTTACAATTCTCCTTCCTAGCTTAGCTTTTAGGATGCCTCGGTGTCGACAAACCATAAATTATGAAACCTTGGCTTTTAGGGTCCCTCGGTGTCGATAAAAAACGAAATGATGAAAGCTTAGGCTTTTAGGGTGCCTGGGCGTCGAAAAACCCTCAATTATAAAAGCTTAGCTTTTAGGATGCCTCGGTGTCGAAAAACCCTAAATGATGAGACCATGATCTTGTTCCTTGACAATAACAAACTTTTTGACCAAACTTTGTTCCTATTTAGAGAGAAACATGGCCAACAACGATGAGGCCGGCGGTTCGGGCGGGAAGGCATTCTGGGAGCTGTCCCAGGAGATGGAGGAACAACCTCACTTGTATGAGGACGCCGCCTTCCACACCGATCCTGAGACCACTGATGGTACCGCGGAGGATGACCCCACTGATGCCACCACTGATGGTGCCGCCGAGAATGCCACCACTGATGATGGCGGCGCACGCACAGATGGCAGCCAACCGAAGAGGCAACGGAAGGACCGGCGCCCGACCGTGCTCCGCACCCTCAAGGAGGAAGTTACTGAAGTGGACCCCGACGGGAATCCAACGGCGCCCGAACGAATAGTCAAGGGGTACTCGATTCAGCTCGGGTGCATTCTCCGGAGCACCGTCTCGATCAACAGCGAGAACCTGAGGCATCCTGACAACGCGAATTACCGCAACCTCCTCTTCACGAAGCTGCACGAACGATACAAGTTCCCCGCTCAATTTGATAACACAAGCCTCAAAGGGAATAAAGTGAACAATGCTGCCCTCACGAAGATGAGCAAGGCCCTGTCTACTTGGAAAACCAATGTGAAGATAATGATCAAGAAAGGTGAGAGTTATGAGACGATCAAGCAGAAACATCCTTCGATCACCGAAGATGACTACAACGAATTCAAGATCACTTGCTCGAGCGCCTCACACTCCGAATCAAGTCAGTGGGGGAAAGAAATGCGGGAGCTCAACTTAGGGGAACACACACTCGGTCCCGGCGGTTACAGAGTGGCGGAGCCTATATGGGACAAGGAGGAGGCGGACCGTGCCGAGCAAGGCCTACCGCCCCTCTTCGATAAATACAGTGACAAGCAGACCAGGAACTTTATCAGGGCCCGGTACAAGAAGGACCCGAAAACAAAGGAGCTGACCACGGATCCGAAGACCAGGGCGCTTGAGCTTGTTCTGGTAAGGAATACACCCCCGCGTAATTAGCTCCATATGGTTTTAACCCGTAAACATTGAGGCGTACGATAGAACGACGGATCCCGCTATATAGATTGAAGACTTTATTCTCCACATCCACATGGCTCGTTGGGATGACCTCCACACCATTAAATACCTCCCTCTAAAGCTGGAGGCGCGAGCACGACTCTGGTTGAACAGACTAACAGAGAACTCCATTTGAAGCAGTGAAAATTAAGGGGATGCTTTTCGGGCTAACTTTCAGGGGACTTATGTCCGACCACCGGATTATGATGATTTAAGTCACATAATCCAGCAACCCAAGGAGTCAGCCCGCAAACTTTGGAATTGGTTCTTAACCAAAAGGAACCAAATCGTCGACTATCTGGACGCCGAGGCCTTGGCAGCATTGAAACGTAGTGTCCGCGATGAATGGCTTGCCCGACACCTCGGCCAGGAGAAGCTGAAGACCATGGCAGCTCTTACTACACTTATGACCCGCTTTTGCACCGGCGAGGATAGCTTGTTAACTCTTAGAAGCAACAGTTCCAGTGACCCTGGCACTTCCGAAGCCAGGGACGGCAATGGCAGGCTACGACGCAACCAGAACAAGCGTCGAAACAATAGCGGAGGAACATATGACACAGCAGTAAATGCCGGATTCATTGGCTCCAAATCCGGTCAGTGGAAGAAGCCGTTCAAAGACAACAGGGACAGTCCATCCAACCTGGACAAGATACTAGAGACATCTTGCGAGATTCATGGCACCCCTGACAAACCTGCAAACCACACCAACAAAAATTGTTGGGTCTTCAAGCAGGCCGGCAAGTTAAATGTCGAACACAAGGGGAAAGGACCTCAAAGCGAAGACAAAGACGAGCCTCGCCCACCAAATACTGGGGGACAAAAACAATTTCCCCCTGAGGTGAAAATGGTGAACATGATCTACGCCACCCATATCCCAAGAGGGAGCGCAAGCGCGCACTAAGGGACATTTACGCCGTAGAGCCCGTCACCCCCACGTTCAACCCATGGTCGGCTTGTCCGATCACCTTCGATTGTAGGGATCACCCAACAAGTATCCGTCACGGAGGTTCGGCGGCCCAAGTACTCGATCCAATCATTGATGGATACCATCTTACTCGAGTCCTGATGGACGGCGTCAGTAGCCTCAACTTGATATATCAAGATACTATTCGCAAGATGGGGATAGACCCGTCAAGAATCAAGCCTAGCGGCACTACCTTTAAAGGAGTAATACCCGGCGTAGAGGCCCGCTGCACGGGCTCGTTAACACTAGATGTGGTATTCGGCTCTCCAGACTATTTTCGAAGAGGAGTTAATCTTCGATATCGCTCCTTTCCGAAGTGGCTATCATGCAATACCCGGAAGAACTGCATTCGCCCGCTTTAATGCAGTCCCGCACTATGCTTATCTCAAGCTTAAAATGCCTGGACCTCGCGGCGTCATTACAGTCAATGGGAATATGGAGTGTTCCCTCCGTACAGACGAGGATACTGCGGCCCTGGCAGCCGAAGTTCAAGGCGGCCTATTCAAGCCAAATAATTCATCGGTCATCAAGACTAGAGACACTTTTAAATGTGTCCGGCCTGCATTGCAATGCCGCAGCTCAGAAGAACCTGAGCTTGATTAGCAGTTTGGCCTCCGCCCGCTGCCCCACAAGGTTGTGGCATATGTATCTCGCGTACACAACTACGCCCTCAAAATACCTTGGGCAGCGCTCGAGGCACACTGCGGAAAAATAGTCCATAGTATGGCTTGACCCTATGTGGACTCCACACATGTTTTAATTGTAGGTTCATTTGAGAATCCACCTTATCCATGGTTGTGCAGAGAATTATTTTTCAGATTCATCTTTTCTTTTGTAGTTAGCCACAAGACCTCTCTCCTTCAAGGATGTGTTACAAAGGAGGAACGGCGCAGACGTGCAGCAGGGCTTCATTGAGATTTATTTTCTTTAGACTCTGTGTAAACCTTTCTCTTTATTATTTTCTCTTTTTGCATGTAAAATTTCCAAGACGCTTTTGGCATTATCTGTACCTACACAGCTCGCCGTACTAATGAGGGTATAAAAGAAGCAGTTGGATTCCACTTTCTTTAGAGTTTATTTTACATTACCATATGTGTTCTCTCCCTACCTCAGATTGCCACACGTTCTTCAATCCAGACTTAACACCGGGGCTGTATGCAGTCTGGCACATTTCCAAAAGTCCGAACACCTATAGGGAACTGTTCGGTGTCCCAGATATTGCATTATATGCATTAGCTCTGAATCATGTCTTTGGTGCATAGTTGGGTTGCCCGGCTCCTGTGCTTACCACCTTACGTTCCATATTGTTCGGATAAGGTAGTAAAGGGAGAACTACTGTGATTGTATTTCTGGTTTGTCCGGTCAAGTACCTCAGTAGATAAAGCAGAAAACTGACTGTCATGATAAGCGAGAGTTGGTCGGCGATTCGACGACTCAGTATTATACTACAGATCGTTTGCGATCTACTCCGTGTTACATGAGGTACTGGTCTTCGCCCAGCCACGTAGAGTAGGCACCATAATCACGATAGCCGCACACACACAAGAGGCTAGTACTTAGGCCCACAGTCAAACTCCTCTAGCTAAGTGAAAGATTGAGGTTGCATTTCTTGAGTCTCGTGGGCATATATATAATGAGTACATGACCTTCTTGGAATACAAGGCAAGGTAGAATAAATCCTACACTGTCGTATATTTCCTAAATAATCATAATCCTCAACAACGAGTATTGCAATCACCTTCTTTCAGCGATGTGATCCCCAACTTTTTCCTCCACTTTTTTCCCTCCCAATGCAGTAGGTCCTCAAGTTTTTGTGATCACCTTATTTACTTGCTCAATGGAATCAAACATCCCTTGCATTCGCTATTCTGAGCTCACAACACACCCTCTCTATTTATTTCTTCACATTAATAATCTTGACAACACTCCATTTTCTTAATGTTTCTTCATTGTTTCCTGGAACTTCACATCGACGTCTCCTAAATTGTGTGATATGGGTCATTGCTCACATGTATGTTGAATTACTCTACCCAGGTTTGCCTCCCATTCCTAGTGCGCTTCAAATCTTCTCATGTTTGGCCTCTTTATCCCTTCTCTCAATGTATCTGGTTCTAGTAGAAAAGGCACATGAAACTAGGAGTAAGATAGTGTGTCACCGTAGCCTGCTCAAAATGTTGGGTTGGCCATCAACTATTTGAGGAAAACTCTCACATTATGGTGCCCGACTAACAAATTATCGTATGTCCATTGTACTACCTTAGAGTCCAAGGCGTGGAGATCATAATGTGAGAGTACTTATTCGAATTCCTTCATTAGTCTTTCAGACCTCATAGAGCGTGAGTGATCTTTTGACTGTGTTGGAATCATTAAAATTGCCAATCATCTTCCACAACTTAATCGTGTTAGGCTTGATTCGTCTTAGCAACGTACACATTTCATGTGTATCTTGTGCTCTCAGTTCCCCCATACTCCAAACTCCAATAGCATTTCACACTCTTTAGTGTTTCCTTTTATCGACACATAGATAGTTTCACATTAAAAGTCTTGGGTTGCATATTAATTCTTTCATCCCAAAATATGGCAATTTCGCCTCCTCACTTCCGTTCATTGCAAAACAATGGAAAAGCCATTTCATCCACCTTAGATTACATCATAGTTCCTTCTCTTGCCTTGTCACCGACAAGCAGACATTGTCCCTGCTAGATCTTGAACTATCTGGGGTCGCATGAGCTCCCGACAGTTCCGGCCTAAGGTACCCATTAGGCTCGATGGTGCTCCTCGGGGGAGCCCACCGACTTCTCCAAGTCTTATTCCACCTGTTACACATCTCCTTTCTTCAACCTCTTTGATTCTTGCAAGGCTGTATCCATACTATCTGTATGATCCGTCACCTCCATGTCCCGTTTTACATAATGCGGCTTATCCATGAGCATCAGTACCCCACTACTCCTTGCATATTCTCATGTCACTATAGTCTACTCCCATTAGATGCTGAGAGAGCCAACTTCGAGTCAGACATACATGGCTTCGGTGTTGAGCTCGTAAGATTATTTTCCTGCCTATCAGACTCTTTTGGGGAAAAACATACATGTCCCCACATCCTCATGCATATCGCACCCCTGCCCTCCACCTATGGTCCTTCATCCTCTTCCACTAACCCCAGGTCATCCATTATTGCTCCTCCCTATAGAATTTCTGCATGATTAATATAAGTGGGTATATCAAATCCTTCTCTTCTTCAAGTTTATTCACGTGCTCTTCCTTAACATAACTCACCATTCAACACACGACATAGAGCACTAGCACATTATCAAATTTAAGTTAAATCGAGTCCTTTTATGGGTGTTAACTTGCACACCTTGTCAATGACTTGCAAACATCCAAAGTCACGCGGACCCTAATTCGACCAAATTGTGCCTTCACCGATTCTTCGTCCACTCAGTCCACCTTTTGCTTCCTTTTATTACTAAATTGTGATGTCACCTATCGTCCTTTTCTCTTTCAAGTCCAACACTATGAAATATGGATGGGCCTGCCATCCATCATCACATCTCCAAAATCAACAAGGCATTCTAGTAGTACTAAGACTAGATTATCCTGGATATCCCGAAACCCCACTTCCTGCGTCATGCATCTCATCCCTCCATAGAACATGGCACGGCTGAACATTCTGGTAGTATGAACCCTAGCGAGTGCCATAAGTCAGAATCTTTCTATAACTCTTCCAAATCCTCGTCGATGGTAGTGTCCTTATCTTGGTCTTCCCTTAGATTCACCACCAGGAATTTCCCCGTGATCTCTCTCACATGTGAGGCGTTCCACCCTTCCTGTTACTCTGATCTCCCGCCGCCGTTCAAATCCTTAAGGATTCCTTCCTTACCCAGGATGACTACCGCCACCGCCCGTCGAGCTTGGTTGCTACTCAGGGTGGACGTACCGGCTCGCTCATGGTCCGTTAAGAGCATCTCCAACAGACGCGCGCAGGCGTGGCACGCTAAAAATATTTTACAGCGCACACAATGACTGTTCTTGCGCCCGAGTAGGTAGTTGCTTCACCAGGTGCTCCAAAATTTAGCGCGCCGTTGTAGCGCTTCAGCAAGCGCGCTAAAATAAAGCATGCAGTTTTAATCTATAATACCTAAGTAGTTCATCCCCGCTATAATACCTCATCATATATGTTCCACACATGCCACCACAAAAAGGAAATCAAACAAACAAACAACACAATACAATTTTTTTGTGAACAATGCGACATAGCTTTATTTACTACACAGCCTTAACACGTGTCGTTTGCTCTTCTGTCTTCTGTAATAGATGAGATAGACAAAGAGACCAGATGCATCTAAAACGGTTGTTCGATCTCCATGTCTGTTCCTCCTATTCTTAATCGAGCAATCGTCGGAATCGAGCTCCGGTGTGCACGACCACATCAGCACGCCATGGAGATCGACGCCGCAGCACCACCGCACGCCCACATCGCCTCCCTTGCGCCCCGCCTTGCCTTCGTCCCGCCGCCCCTGGACAGCGCCTCCGCACACCGCAACGCCTTCCTGGTACCCCGCCTCGGCTTCGTCCTATCGCGACGGCGCACCTAAACAACTCCTCCCCACACCCACAGCGGCTTCGTACAGCAGTGATGCCACGCCTGGACAGCGCGTCACTGGCACCCGCGGTGCCTCCCCGGTGCCCCTGATTGGCTTTGCCGGCCGGCCACTTCCAACCGTCTGCGGCTGCTGTTCATACACCATACTCCCCAGTACCGTCGAACCTCCACAAAGGTTCTTGCCGCTGCGTGTTTGGCATCCACTCAGTCTCTCCTCCACTGCTCTAGCGTATAGCTCAACGTTCCGGTTGGCGTGAAGAAATCCGAGGCAAAAATCTTTCGCTGAGCGACCACATAATCAACGAGATAAACGAGCTGAATCTCATAACGTAAAATCACATCCCCAAGCGCCCTGGTTTTGAGCCTGTGACCCCAAAGATGAGTAGGTAGTATTCTGCCTTTTTTTCACTCGGTGCCAATCCTTTTCTGTCGCCTTCTGCCTTGGTTTGTAACCAACCATGTGATGTACAACCATTTTTTCTAATGTTGTGGATACATGTGAAGCTGTCCAACGGGCAAACGGTGCAGTATCATACCAGTTTTCCTAAATTACTGTGTTTGTTTCATGTATATTCTGCAGGGAGTTCTATCCCATAGTGCTCTTTGCCATTTATGTCTTCCATAAAAAAATTCCGCCAGTTAAGTAAAAGTATGTCAAGAGAATACCTTATAGGATTTGCTTGCATGTGATTGTCATTTTAACTAGATGTATAAGTTGGATCTCCTTTCTTATCTGTGTGTAACTTCGCATTGCTCTTGACAGCTGAACGCTTTGAGACACATGGAAGGGACCGGCTATATGTCAATCGACTGAATTCTTATTTAGAGTCAGTCACTTTTTCTTAGCAAAGCATATACGTCTAGACTCAGCTTCATATTCTCCTAGTCTCTTCTGAATTTAATTAGAGTAAATTGCACGATGGTACCACATTTGGGGCAGATGTGGCGGATTGGTACCACTTTACGAAAAAATTGCGTGTCAGTACCATTTTTCGGACTAACCGTTGCAAAATAGACTAAACTCTGTATTTCTACGTATTGGCACCGAAACTGACATCCCGGGCCCGCATGTAAGACGCCATGTTGGCAAACGGCGAGCCCCCGGCCGTTATCTGGCGGTTCGGTCCCGCTCGACCGGTTTTGTCTCCTCACTCCTCCTTCTCTCCTCTCGTCCTCCTCCCTCACTCATCGAACCCTAGATCCCCTTCGTCTCTGCGGCGATGGCGGCGGCGACCCTAGGCGATGTGGCCGGTGGCAGTAGCAGCGGAGGCGGATGCTATGGCGGGGGGAACAGTGGACGCTCGGGTGGCTCTGCTTCAAGGAGTTTCGACGGCGGCGACGACGACACCCACTCGAGCTCCGCCTACTCCAACGACGACGATGACGAATTCATGGAGCCCGCACTCTCCATGGAGCAACGGGTACGTCCGGCCCAGCTATGGGTGGCGAACCTGTGCAGTAGCCATGAGATAACACGTGGAGTTGGCGGCGTGGTGTATGATTTTCTTCTCATTTCCTTCTCTGCTGTTCAAGATTTGTTCAAATATCCTTTCAATGTTAGCTTGTATGAGGATTAGTGTTAGGGTTAGTTGCTTCTATCCTGTGCAAACTGAAAATTAGTACATAATAATTTGTCAACTGATTATAATTTTCTGTCAAATTAAATGTGAAACTGATTTGGTATTCATTTAGTGCATTATGCTAAACAAGTAGAACTTAATTATTTGTGAACTGAAATATGAAACCAATTTGGCCCAAGTAGTGTTTACTGAATAGTTAACTGTCTAGTTCGGTAGGTTGTACTGATTTGTTTAATTTTCTACGATTTATAGTTTGTATGAAGACATTTGGAATGTTAGAATGCATTTGATGCTCAGGAAACATTAGAGAGGAAGATATCTAGCTCTGATGTGACATATCTGAATCTGAGAGCACTTATGGAAACCCATGGTTTTAATATGTATGATTCATTGTATTACATGGAGTCTCCAGAAGAGCAGGGCCTAGATTTGGTTGAAAATAATGCCAAATTACAGATGATTAAGAGGGAGAATAAACACAGTTTGGTGCTAATTGTGTTAGTTAGGGCTGGTTTATCTCCTGGCAGTGTATTAGAGAGTCAGCAATTAGCCCCAATTGTGTATTCTGAACCTATTGTTTATGACTTGAGTCATGCTCCTGTTTATGCTGTTGATGAGCGAGGTGTTGTTTCTGAAAGCCAGAGTAGCTCCTCAAGTGCTTTGGTTCCTCAAGTTTTAACACAAGAAAGTAGGAATATTGCTAATTCAAAATTGAAAGTTGTTATGGAAGAGGAACATGAAGGTTGTGATGGCAGTAATGTGCACTCATTTGTTCATGAAGAGGAATTGAGGCAGGTTGAAGACATAGAGATGTAAGAGGGTAGGAGAGATAGAGAGGAAGAACTAGAAGATATAGAAGAGGAAGAAACAGAGGAAGAAGAATCAGAAGGGGAAATTTTGCATTATGAGGGGGACACAGATGTTGAAGATTTATTTGATTTGGATGAGGGTGATACAGTAGTTTTAGAAGAAGAGGTTGTATCTTTGGCAGCAAAGAGAAAGCAGAAGCTGCCAGTTAGGAGGGGACCAACTACAAGGTCACATAGTAGTATTTTAGGAGAAGTGCAACCTGATTGGAAACCCTCATCAGATGAAGAAGATAAAGGTTTATTGAAAGACATATAAGATGATGGGTATGAACCACTAGCATTTGTGCTACCTAAAAAAGGAAGAGTAGGGCAAAGAAGAGGCCACCTAGAGTATATTATAATGAGTAGTTGGAGCAACCACATCAGCAACTACAGTTGCATATGTGTTTCAGAGATCAACATCAATTTAGGGAAGCTTTGTTGAGCTTGCACATCACTCAGGCCAGAGACTTCAAGTATCACAAGAACTCAGATCAGAGGATCATTGTGCATTGCAAAGATGAAAATTGCAAATTCTGCATTGTTGCAGCTGTTATAAAAGGTGAAAAAACATTTGCAATTAAGAAGATGAGACTTCAACATACTTGTCCCTCTACTACAGACACAACCAGGGTAAGTGCCAAGTGGCTTGCGAAGCATTATGAGCCACTGTTCAGATCAGATGTCAGTACAAGCATACATACTATGATAGATGCTTGCATTGAAAAGTATGGAGTTGATGTGCCCAAGACTATGGCATATAGGGCAAAAAATATAGCTGTTGAGGCAGTGTCGGGAGATCATAGGAAGCAATACCCAAGGCTTAGACATTATGCACAGACTGTCATAGATATTAACCCTGGGAGCAGAGTTATAGTTACTACAGTGACTCCAAGACCTACTTCGAAAATCCCACATCCAGGACCAAGAATCCATGCCATGTTTTTCTACATGAATGGTGCAAGGGAGGGGTTTCTTCATGGCTGCAGACCATTCATTGGTTAGTTCATTGTCAGTCACCCTAGTTTTCTTTACTTGCTCTTCAATACATTGCACATATAAATGCATTTGATACTTGTCAGGAACCCTAGTTCTCTTTTATTTCACTTTTAGGTCTTGATGGATGTTTTATTAAACTTACAACTAGTGCACAAATCCTTGCTGCCACTGGTAGAGATGGAAATAACAACATGTACCCAATTGCATTTGGAATTGTTGGACAAGAGGACAAAGCTAATTGGTGTTGGTTTTTACACCAACTAAAAATCTGTCTAGGAGGAGAAGTTGGACAATTTGGTCCATATACTTTAATGTGTGATAGATAGAATGTATGTGAATGCATCTTCATTTGTATTTTGCATATATTTGTTTTTTATTCTGTGAATGCACCTAGTTGGTATGAATTAGGTAGTAGCTTAGCTTGTTATTTATGTGCACCAGGGGCTCCTATTTCCAGTTGATCAAGTATTTCCTAACTGCCACCAAAGATTCTGCCTAAGACACATATATGCAAACTTTCAAAATGCTGGTTTTAGGGGGGAAGATCTTAAGAAGTGTATGGATAATGCGAGTTATGCATATAGTGAACACAAATTTAATATTGCAATGGATGATCTCAAAGCTGAGTGTGAGCAAGCTTGGGAATGGCTTAGTGCAATACCCAGGAAAACATGGGCCAGGCATGCATTTTACACAAATTGCAAAACTGATTTGGTAGTTAACAATTTGTCTGAGGTTTTTAACAAATACATCCTAGATGTTAGGAAAAATCCTATCAGGACAATGTGTGAAGGCATAAAGGATAAGCAGATGGTTAGGTGGCACAGGAATAGAGAGTGTGGGAAGGCAGCTAGATGGGTGATCACGCCACATTATGCAGAAAAGTTAGAGCAGGAAAAGGAAAGGGCCAAGTTCTGCAAAGCTATTCGAGCAGGTGTTAACCTATGGCAGGTTACTAGTGGACAGCAAACACATGCTGTGAATTTGCAACTTCATACTTGTGGTTGCAGAAAGTGGGACCTCAGTGGCATCCCATGCAACCATGCCATCTTAGCAATTAACAAGGGAAAAAGGTTTCCAGAGGAGTATGTCAGCAATTTCTTCAAAAAACAAATGTACTTAGCTGCATATGAACCAATGATATATCCAGTTCCAGGTGAGCATGATTGGACAAAGATCAATAGTCCAGACATAGAACCACCTGCATTCAAAGGGAGGAAAGGAAGAAGGAAAGTGAAGAGGATCAAAGGTAAATTTGAAGTTCCAAAGCCAAAGGACACTTCAAGAATGGGGACTTTTACTTGTAGTAATTGTGGATTACAAGGGCATAGGTACACTAGTTGCCTGAAAGAGTTGAAACCTGAGTTGGCCTTGAGAAAGAACAAACATGTGGTAATTGCCTTTGATCTAGTTCTCAGTTTGATGTAATATTAACTAGTTCTTACCTCTGTACATTTCTTACTTGCAGTAATATTAACAGTTTTTCCTTTGAATTGTTTTCCAAGCCCACTGCAAGGAATTCACAAGCTCCTACAGCTCCTGCACCAACAGCAAGAGGTACTCCAACTGGAACTGGTAGAGGAGCTGGAAGATCATCTTCCGCAACAGGTGCTGCTGGTGGAGGACCAGCACCAACAGGTCCTCCAGCAAGAACAAGAACTGGTGCTAGTACAAGTGGAGGTAGAAAGGCTGCTGCTGGTGGAAGACGAACTGGAAGAGCATTCTCTGCCCCAAGGCAGTATGCTGCCCCAACATCTGGTGCTCCTCCACCTAGTCATGGCACACACACTGGCTGGATGGCATTTTTCACAGCAAGTGGAAACCATTGAATGGCAAGATGTGCCATGTAAACTTCTGTTGATGCTATACTATGTTCTATTTTGGTTTGATGCCATTGGAGCAACTTTTGTTGATGCTATACTATGTTATATTTTGGTATGATGCCACTGCAGCAACAATTGGTGATGCTATAATTCTTCTCTTGGTGGATACCTTGATGCTTAAGGTTCATGAACCACCCTAAGTCTATATTGTGTTTTAGTCTTGGTTTGAGACCACCCTAAGTCTATATTGTGTTTAAGGTCGATGAACCACCCTAACATAGTCTGTGGCGTTAAAGGTGGCCCGGCGCGATGAAACCACCTACAACAAGCATCTAGGGTTTTGGGTTGCTCGGGGTCGACGGAACCACCCTAACATAGTTTGTGGTGTTAAAGGTGGCCCGGCGTCGACGGAACCACCTACAACAAGCATCTAGGATTTTGGGTTGCTCGGGGTCGACGAAACCACCCTAACATAGTCTATGGTGTTAAAGGTGGCCCGGC
>LR738711.1:54327817-54341107 GCA_902687465.1 Secale cereale | reverse complement strand
AACATAGTCTGTGGTGTTAAAGGTGGCCGGACGTCGACATAACCATCTACAACAAGCATCTAGGGTTTTGTGTTGCTCGGGGTCAACGGAACCACCCTAACATAGTCTATGGTGTTAAAGGTGGCCCGACGTCGACGGAACCACCTACAACAAGCTTCTAGGGTTTTGGGTTGCTCGGGGTCGACGGAACCATCCTAACATAGTCTATGGTGTTAAAGGTGGCGCGGCGTCGACGGAACCACCTACAACAAGCATCCACCTAAATCATCTTGCAATGCTTTATACATGGAGGCAGCATAGCATAAGAATATAAGAATTCAAGCATCAAAACATCACTATGACACAAGCATCTAATACATCATTATAACATAAGCATCTTCCAATGCTTGATATAACATAAGCAAAGCAAACAATACTTAGTGGAGTTCAACACATATAACCATACACAACCATTGTTCACATTACATAGTGGAGTTCAAATGCACATTTCATCCTTTTCTCACAAAAGAATGAACAGCATAAGTACTAGGTACATAAACAGCCATTGGTTCATAATCAGTACTACCATACCTTACACATAAGTCTAACTAACTAGGTCATTACACAACCATCATTCCCAAAAGGTCAGCAATGACCCATAATAACACACTCGTCTTGTTTAGTTCTCTAAGATGTCCTGGATCCCCTTGATCTTCTCCTGGATCACCTTGATCTTCTCCTTCAGCTTCTCATCTACATTCATGAGCTCTACAATCTTAAGCTCTAGCATTTCCTTCTCTTCACTATGCTTTTCCTTTCCCTTAAGTAGATCAGCAACCTGAAACTTCAACTCCAGCTTCTCTTGGGTGAGCTTCTCCTCACACTTTCTGACCTCAGCATCCTTCAACTCCAAACTCATCCTAACTTCACTCAACTTCAAGTTCTGGATGACTGTTGCATGTGCTCTTGTCAAGTTAACCAGGAGTTCATACTACTGATTAAGCTTCTGGAATTGTGTATCTCTCTTTGCCATCTCAGCCTTCATGTGAGATATCAGTTCTTTTCTGACCTGATGCTGATATGTTAGGTTAGATTGCAGATAACTGAAATCAATAACCCTATCCTCCTGGAAATTCATAAGTTCATGAACATCTTGGACTAACTTGTCATAGTTGGCCTCAAGCTTGTTCTTCTCTTCTGTCAGATGATGAATAGTTAATGAACTTTCAAGATTATCAGTCACCCTAGCACTCTTGCTATCTTCAACCATTGCCCATAGCTTCAACAGTGAATATTGCATTGTTGGGGGCCACTGGTGATCAACCCATTCAACAAACCCACAGTTCGGCCCTTCCAGCAAAAAGAGCAAATAAGTTCATACACATCATATTTGCAAGGAAAATAACAGATTTGGTGGCATTGAACTATTAAAGCATATGCACTACAGGTGCATCCTAACAGATTTGGTGCATTGAACTAAATATTAAACATGACCACAATAGGAGTGCTAGTGTACAATAACAGTACCACTGTCATTACACTACATAAGCTACTTGAATTGCTAAAAGCGACATTAAAGATGCCACTACTGTCAACCTAACAAGTAGGAGCACTCTTGTATAATATGCCACTGTCAAATCTAACAAATTTGGTGTTAATATGTCACTTAAGTGGTGATTTTCTACCCAACAACCAGTTTAGCTTCAGATCACCTTCTAGCATATGTATAGGCATAATGCTAATACCAACTACTTCTACTAAGCTCCTTCTACTTTAACTGAAGATTAACAGCACTTGTAGAATACAACTATTTCACTAAACTCCTAACTGAAGATTGCCAGCAGATACATAATACAACAGTTTCAGTAAACTCCTAACTGAACATCTATAAAATATCCCACTATCAACCGAAAATTCATACTGGCTCTGCACATGCTAAGAATCTTCTGCCTGTGTTTGTTCCTTCAAAGGAAACAAGCCTCTCAGATGCCTTCCCGTGCTTCTCACATGGGGCCATCTGATCCAGCTCTAGCCCCTTGTAATCTGGGTCTTCAACGCTGAATGGGACCTGCACAAGCTCGCACAAACGAAATGCCCAAATCAGAACCCAACAAAATCACCCAGCAAAAGCAAACAAAATCCCCAATTCTGCAAACGTAACCCTAGCTCAAACAAAACTCACCTGGTTTAGCCTGTCGGTGGATGTGCTGGAGTAGACGTACGGGCTAGACGTGTCGTCACTGCTCTCGTCTTCGAAAACCATGGTGTGGCGGCGGTCAGATGCTGCACTTGTACCGGCGGCGGCGCGGGCGACTGGATGGACGCGGGAGCGAGGAGGACGAGAGGGGAGGAGGACGAGAGGAGATAAGGAGGAGTGAGGAGACAGAACTGGTCGAGCCGGACCGGCCGACAGATAACGGCCGGGGGCTTGCCGTTTGCCAGCATGGCGTCTTACATGCGGGCCCGGGATGTCAGTTTCGGCGTCAATACGTAGAAATACAGAGTTTAGTCTGTTTTGCAACGGTTAGTCCGAAACTTGGTACTGACCTGCTATTTTTTCGTAAAGTGGTACCAATCCGCCACATCTGCCCCAAATGTGGTACCATCGTGCAATTTACTCATTTAATTAAGACTGCCGAATCAGACGGGTTGGTGTGCTAGTTTCTCACTAAGCTAGCTACTAGGCAGAAGGAAACAAGAACTAGTACTCAGTAGACTAGTAGTAGATGGCCCGTGTATTACCCTTGAAGAAGAAATAGTATAAAAAAACTGAACATTGACATACCCTTCAAGAAGAAAGGCAATAAAAATCAGGTAATGGCAAAATTTGCACAAAAATTGTGCTTTGTTATAATATGCATAAATAAGGGTAATACTGTTAAATAAAGAAAATGAAATAGAATAAAAATTAACATGAAAACAAAATAATGATTTTTTCTAGGGAAGAATAAAACTCTTTAAGAAGAAAGTTAACAAAATAAAAAACAAAAAATGAAATTTTCTAGGGAAGAATGAAATCCTTTAAGAAGAAAGAAAATGAAAAACAAATACAAATACAAAATAATGAAGTTTTCTATGGAAAAATGAAACTCTTTAAGAAAACAAAATACAAAAACTAAAATTAAAACAAAATAATGAAGTTTTATATGAAAGAATTAAACCCTTCAAGAAGAAAGAAAATTAAAAAACAAAAACCAAAACAAACTATTGAAGTTTTGGGAAAATGAAAACCTTTAGGAAGAAAAAAAATTAAAAAAAAAGCTTGCACACAAGTATGCCCTGAAATTGCATTTTCTAAATGCCAAAAATAAGCATATACAGTGAAATGTTTGCTTCTATTATAATTTACACACATAGTATCATACTTGCGTGTATACTGACTTACAAACACAAAAATAAAAATATATCTTTAAGAAGAAATAAACTATAGTGGCATTGGTACCACCTTTTAAGAAGAAAGGAATTAAAAAAAAGATACAATTTGCACACAATTTACACATAAACTGCACTTTTTTAGTTATGTAAGAATAAACATATTATAATGATTTTTACATAAAAAATGAAAATTTTAATCAAGGAACGAATAACTGGCATTGGTATCGTCCTTAAAAACATGAAATGAATTAAAAACTAAACATAATTAAAAAAATAAAGTTTTCTAGGAGAGCATAAATTAGCAACATTGGTGTTACTCTTAAGAACAAAGTAAAAAAAAGAAAAAAACTTGCACACAACTTTGCACTGAAATTGCACTTTTTATAATATGCACTGAATACACATATAATAATGCAACTTTAGCAGTCTAGTATAATTTACACACATATTGTATTGTACTTTCATACATACATACATCTACTAATAGAAAAAATGTGTTTAATTGGCAAAAAAAATTGCTTAGCATTGGTATTACCCTTAAAGAATAAACAAAATAAAAAAACAAAAAATTACAAACAATTAGCACAAAAAATGCACTTTTTATAATATGTAGAATAAATATATAAGAGTGAAGTTTCCATAATCTGATGTAATTTGTACATGTAGTATTTGCATGTATACATTTTTCATGCACTCAACATCCGCAATACACATAAAGAAAAATAAACTCAACTGAAAAATAAAAATATAAAAGCATGCATGTGCAGAAAACAAAAATAAACAAATGAAAAAATGCATACACACACACACCAAAATCCAGCCCAAGAATGCAGAAAACAAAAATAAACACATGAAAAAATGCATACAGACACACCAAAATCCAGCCCAAGAATGCAGAAAACAAAAATAAACACATGAAAAAATGCATACACACACACCAAAATCCAGCCCAAGAAGGAAATCCACTGGCCAAAAATAGGTGTCAATTAAATCCATACAGCCCAATACCACCAGCAAAATGTGACAGAAAAAAGAAAAGCTACACAAATCTTAATGCACAATCCAAAGGTCAGAAAATCGATTGACCACAAAACTAAAATTCAGCTGACTGAAATCTAGCTAAAGTGCACATGGAATAGGTGATCTTGATTTTGGTTTGTTCTTATTGTGAGAAAAATGGAAAATATTCCGTGCCACGCTGCGGCGTCGTACGCGCAGGCGGCCTCGTGGACGGTCTCGAATGTGCCGAGGCCGAGGCGTATTTTACCGTAACGGATCTTGGCATAGAAGACGCCGGAGGGGCGCGCGCGGATGCCCTTGTAGCCCGAACTTCCCCAACAGCGCGGCGGCGGCGATGCGAGAAAGAAGAAGCGTGGTGAGGAAGAGCGGCGGAGAAGGAGCGTGGCGAGGCAGAGCAGTGAAGAGGGTGCCGGTTTATAGCGCGTGCGCGGCGACGCGTGCCAAAACTGCCGATCCGACCGAGCAGACTGTGAAGTGCCGACGTTGCCGTCGCCGTTGCCGTCACCATTATTTTCTTACCCCTCCGGCCATGGAGAGGCTCCCTGGCACGAGCTCGTGGTCAATGCTCCTTGTCGAGGCAGAGATTTTTTTATTTTTTTTTAGAAAAGGAGGATGACCCCCGGCCCTGCATCTAGGAGATGCATACGGCCACTTTATTGATTATTCTCGAGGCCCTTACAAAGTATTACAACAATATGTCTGAATCCGCCATCTTGGCAACATATGCCGCTACTCCTATCCAAATGATGAAGGTGTGCTAGCTGGGCCACTACCCAGACCACTCATCTAAGCCTAACATCAAAATGATGAAGGGGTGCTAGCTGGGCCACTACCCAAACCACTCACCTAAGCCTAACATCAAACGCCGGAAGCCCCAGCCGAGCCACATACCGGGTCTGGGGCACAATCCGGTCTGACGCACTCACATGTGTCATCACCGCCATCTTCCACATGTCCGTCTTCAGAGCAGATATTGAGGCTTCTACCTTGTCAGGCCACTCTGCCATCGACGCCACCTTGACGCCAGACAACTACCTCCACCTGCGCGAGTCCATCACCGCGCATCGGGCGCCGAGTCTCCACTGCACCACGCCGCTGAGATCCGCCGTCATCAATGTGAAGGATGAAGTACCGCTCCACCAAAAAAGGCGCCCGCTGGTCCCTCGATCCCGTGTACGCCTCCAAGAATGACGCCCCCAAGGAGGAAACGACACCAACGCGCCGCCGTCATCCGATCAACTGATCTAGGGTTTCCCCCGGAGGTAGCGGATAGAGGTCTAGAGCTTCTCCACGGTGATGCCTTTAAGAAGGTAATGACACCACAAGGTGCCACCAACGCCGGTCTTGGCATCAAGCCGAGCACAAGGTTTTCACCCGGATCCGCTCGAAGAACCTCCATCACGTATTGTGTGCACGGGTCGCCGCCGATCTGAGCCGCCGCACATGGAGCAGGCCGCACTGGCCATATCAGTTGTCCGGAGGACACAACCCGCATGGTGCCGACCCAACCACCAGGCCCTCCATGCCGCCACCGCCGATCCGAGGTCAGATGGTGTGTCGCCGCAGACCCGGCCGCCGCCGCCGAACGCCGCCACGCAGCCCGAGGCAGGGCCGGCTGCCGCACCCCACCATCGCCGCCCTTGGCAGAGGCAGCCGCCGCGCCGCCGCCGGAAGGAAGGCCCGCCGCGCCGCCAAGCCAGATCGGCCGTGCCACCCACGCCGCGGGGCTCCGCACCGTCCGCACGGCGCAGGCAAGAGGGAAGTCCCCGGCCACCGCCATCAGCCCCGGGCTATAGCCGGCGGCGTCCTTCGGCGGCGGCGGCGGGAGGGGAGGACGGATGGGGACCCCCGGCGGCTAGGGTTTTAGATCCCGCCCGAGTCGCCCAAGCGGGGGCGAGGCGGGGGTTCTGTCCGAGGCAAGAAACAGATTGTCCGACGCGGGTGTTTTGTCGAGGCAGAGATGCATCATGACACGCAGGAAGCACGCTACCTTTGTGTCGCCGTCCATGTCCACGGCGTCGTACTTGGATAGCCTGTGTACTTGACCATGTCCATGTAGTTGACCATCGACCACGGCATGAAATGGATTGAGTTGGCGGCATACACGCCGATAACGAACAGCACGACCGTGAAGAGGGTGCCCTGCTACGTGGGCGCTGCCGTCGAGGTGAGCATCGAGCCATCAAGTGATGTCGATTCGTGCGCTCATCCAGTAGCTGCACATCCACGGCTGCGGGGTGCAGTTCACGCTGGACGTAGAAGGCGGGCTCAACTACCCACAACTACACCGACCCTCTCTAGATACACAAGAATCTCAATAACAACAGCAACATCCTCCTTGATGCATGCACTGGTCTGTGTCATATGCTGAGGACGACGCCCTATGGATGATCGACCCGGCAACGTGAGTTAACAGCTGCTGTCAAAGTTTCTGAAAAAGTCAGTTTAGTTGCTGCTGTTAAAAAGTTGAGTTTCGTCAGTTAGGATTTTCTTCAGTTTGAGTTGGGGCTGAAAAAACAAACCTGCAAAAGAAGTACTGTATGATCGGCATGAAAAACAAGAAAATAAACTTTTAGCAGGTGGTGTTACGTCGCAGTGTGTTCGCGTCTTCTATTTGGGCCGTTGCTCGTGTTTCTTTCTATTTTCCGCTCCCGCCTACTACTCCCTCATCTGATCTCTGTCGTGTTTCTTTCTCCTTTCGGCTCCCTCCCGCCTAGAACGTGTTTCCTTCTGCTTTTGGCTCCCGCTTACAACGCCAGACAGAAGACTGAATAAATGAAGAGAAGCCATGTTTAAGGGGGTGAATATTAGAGTTAAACACGGCTTTGGTATTCCATACATGTACGTATACATGTGTGGCCGACTAGGACTAGTATTAGAATCCGACTTGGTTTGCTTATGCTAGGCTGAGCTGTTATATATAGCTGTGTATCCCCCTGTAATCTAACACAACGAAAAAGATAAAAGCAATAAGAAAAAAGCCCAGGAGCGACACGCCCCTGTAGCTATCACCAAATCAGTTTATCTGTCCACGTTCGCCAAGTTAAGGGAGTTCCGCCAAGCAGGATCGATCCAGCCAGGTGCACGTACACAAGGTTCACGGCAAGCTACACATACGGCCGGAATCAATTAAGCTGTGTGTTTGCCTGCTTCTCGAGGCTAGCTTACCACGTACGTGTACATTGTTGATCCTGGGTGATCTGATCTACAAGATCAGAAGCCAACAATTGGTATCTAGAGCCTCGACGATCTACGATCTACGATGGTGGACAGCGACGCTGAGTCGGCCAAGTCCAGCAACGGCGGTTCCAAGGCGAACAAGAACGGCGACAAAGTGAAGAAGGGCGGCAAGTCAGCGACTAGTGGTGGCGGAACGGGCGGCGCCAACGTACTGGCGCATCGCAACATCCCCATCCAGTACCCGATGCTCACCGACGCCAACTACGGCGTGTGGGCGGTCAAGATGAAGATTATTCTCCGAACCCTACGAGTGTGGGAGGCCATCACGGACGACGATGTCGACGAGGAGTGCGACGAAGGTGCCATGGCCGCCATAGCCCAGTCTGTACCGGATTCCGTGCTGATGACATTGGCGGAATACGAGACGGCAAGAGAGGCGTGGAACGCACTCAAAGAGATGAGGATCGGAGAAGATCGCGTCACGAAGGCTCGGGCACAAGTGCTGAAGCGCCAATTTCACAAGTTGCAGATGGATGAAACTGAATCGGTGAACGACTATGCCATGCGTCTGACTACTTTGGTGGGAGAGATCCGCGCGCTTGGTGCAAAGCTCGAGGAGACCGAGATTGTGGAGAAGTTTTTCAGCTCTGTGACTGATAAATTCACGTACATCATCGGCACGCTCGAGCAGCTTTACGACATCGACGACATGACCATAACGGAGGCGATCGGACGCTTGCGGACATGGGAAGAGAATGCTCGTGGCTGTCGGAAGGGCAAAGGAGGAGGTGGTGACCAACTCATGTACTCACGCGCAGATTGGGAGTCCCCAAGTAGCAAAGGAAGGCGCAACGTTGGCGAAGGCTCAAGCAACGCGAAGAGCGGCGGACAAACCGGAAAAGGCAAAGGAAAAGGCAAGCCACAAGGTCGTGGTAAGGCGGACCGATCTAAAGAGCGGAAGCCACGGAACTTGGATATGTCCGAGGTCAAGTGCTATAACTGCAACGAGATGGGTCACTTTGCGAAGAATTGTCCGGAGCCTAATAAGCGGGAGATCAAGGCAAATTTGGCGAAGCAGGAAGACGAACGTCCAGGTCTTTTGATGGCCGAAGTTTGTGATCTCGTCCAAACAGCGGTTGTGAAACCAAACCGGAAGGTGCTGCTTCATGAGAAGAAAGTAACACCGAAGTTATCCGGGAATCAGAACGTGTCATGGTATCTAGACACGGGTGCCAGTAACCACATGACGGGGTGCAAGGAGAAGTTCCTCGAGCTGGAATATGATGTTCAAGGCTCGGTCAAGTTCGGTGATGGTTCAAATGTGGAGATTTGCGGGCAAGGTTCTATCCTCTTCGAGGGTCTCACAGGAGAACATCGCATACTCACCGGAGTATACTACATCCCACGGCTTCGCAACAACATCATCTCTGTCGGGAAACTTGACGAGAATGGATGCAAGGTGGATATTGAGAACGGAGTGATGACGATCTTCGACAACCTCCGAAACGTGCTAGCGCGCGTGAATCGCACGCGGAACAGGCTCTATATCCTCAACCTTGATCAATCTCAACCGGAGTGTTGGCTCGCCAAGAGTGATGATGATTCGTGGTTATGGCATGCTAGATTTGGACACGTTAACTTCTACGCCTTGAAGAAGATGTCGAAGATGGAGATGGTATCTGGGATGCCGTTTATCGACCATGTTGATCGAGTATGTGATGGGTGCTTGGTTGGAAAACAGCACCGCAGGCCGTTCCCTGCTCAGTCTACCTATCGTGCAAGTGATGCACTCGAGCTGCTCCATGGTGATCTATGTGGCCCTATCACCCCAGCAACTCACGGAGGAAAGAAGTATTTCTTCCTTGTGGTAGATGACTACTCGAGATACATGTGGGTCGTTCTCCTACGATCTAAAGATGAGGCGTTTGAAGCGTTCAAGAAGCTGAAGGCTGCAACGGAGATGGAACACAAGCTGAAGGTTCGCGCTCTACGAACAGATCGCGGCGGAGAGTTTACGTCAAACGAGTTCAACGACTACTGCGAGAAGATTGGCATAAAGAGGTTCCTCACGGCACCTTATACGCCACAGCAGAACGGGGTTGTTGAAAGGCGCAATCGAACCGTCGTTGACATGGCGAGAAGTTTACTGAAGAGCAAGAACTTGCCAAGGACCTTTTGGGGAGAAGCTGTCTCGACGGCGGTCTATCTTCTCAACCGGGCTCCAACGAAGGCAGTGATCGGCAAGACTCCGTATGAAGCAATATACGGACGTAAGCCGAATGTGTCTCATCTACGGACATTCGGGTGCGTGGCCCATGTGAAGACGGCGGAGCCGCATCTCTCAAAGCTTGCCGATCGTAGCACCAAGATGGTGTTCATCGGATACGAGAGGAGTTCCGGCACAAAGGCATACCGCTTCTACGATCCACGAACCAAGCGTCTACGGATTTCATGCGATGTTGTTTTTGAAGAAAACAAAGCGTGGAATTGGAGCGCAGCAGCCAACGATGCTCCAAACGGTAACATATTCACAGTTGATTTTCCAACTGATGATGATGCAGGGGAGGACGTCCAGGTGGTTGGCAAGACGCCCAACCAAGGTGATCACAATGGCAGTGATCATCATGGTGCCGACACCAACGACGACGCGCATGGGTCGCAAGGTGATAGCGACAACGACGCGCAAGACACAGGTGAAGATCTTGGCAACGACATCGACAATGAGGCGCATAGTGATGATGACAATCAAGATGATGGTCACCATCACGACGACTACGCCGATGACATGGATGTCGACGACGCGGATGCCAACGACCCGGCATCTACCACGCCCGAGACTCAACCGTCTTCCTCAAGTGCATCGACGCCGACACAATTTGTGTCGCCTCCTTCGCAAGCCACAACGGATTCTTCCGGGCCTCATCGCTACAAGACCCTCAAGAAAGTCTACAAGTACGCAAAGCCAGTTACACTCGAGTACTCCGGACTATGTTTGCTCGGAGTTGAGGAGCCAGCTAACTTCGTAGAGGCGAGCAAAAGTTCAAGCTGGATGCACGCCATGGATGAGGAGATGAAGGCGATCGAGAGCAATGGCACGTGGACTTTGGTAACCCGACCATCGAACCAAAAGGCCATAGGTTTGAAGTGGGTTTACAAGTTGAAGAAGGACACGAAGGGTGCCATTGTGAAGTACAAGGCAAGACTCGTTGCAAAGGGCTACGTGCAACGTCAAGGAGTTGACTATGAGGAGGTGTTTGCACCGGTTGCTCGAATCGAGACGGTGAGAGTGCTCCTAGCTTTGGCAGCACAAGAGGATTGGAAGGTTCATCATATGGATGTGAAATCCGCTTTCCTCAACGGTGACCTCAAAGAAGAAGTGTACGTGGAACAACCCCACGGCTACGAGAAGAAAGGCGAAGAAGGGAAAGTTTACAAGCTCAAGAAGGCACTTTACGGGCTAAAGCAAGCGCCAAGAGCTTGGGACTCAAAGTTAGACCGAAGTTTGGTCACGCTCGGATTCAAAAGATTTTCCCTCGATGATCCGAAAGACAGTCTACCAAGCACCGAAGAACAGGTGAAGACCGAAGACGCGATCAAGAAGGAGCACTGGCGTCAAGCTACGGATGAGCTGATGACAGCAAAGACGGCCCCTGAAATGCTACAAGTGACGGCAAAAGCAATGCCAAAGATAACCACTGCAAGTAGCAGCAATTATGTTTGGGACCCAGGTCGAATGAAGAGAAGCCATGTTTAAGGGGGTGAATATTAGAGTTAAACACGGCTTTGGTATTCCATACATGTACGTATACATGTGTGGCCGACTAGGACTAGTATTAGAATCCGACTTGGTTTGCTTATGCTAGGCTGAGCTGTTATATATAGCTGTGTATCCCCCTGTAATCTAACACAACGAAAAAGATAAAAGCAATAAGAAAAAAGCCCAGGAGCGACACGCCCCTGTAGCTATCACCAAATCAGTTTATCTGTCCACGTTCGCCAAGTTAAGGGAGTTCCGCCAAGCAGGATCGATCCAGCCAGGTGCACGTACACAAGGTTCACGGCAAGCTACACATACGGCCGGAATCAATTAAGCTGTGTGTTTGCCTGCTTCTCGAGGCTAGCTTACCACGTACGTGTACATTGTTGATCCTGGGTGATCTGATCTACAAGATCAGAAGCCAAATAGGGTGGCGGCCGCCAGGGAGATAACCTCACAACACCGAGAGAAGCGGCTCGCTTCCGGCCTTGCAACGAGAAACCTCTCCGTCTGGGATCCGGCGGCGGGGCTCGCCGATGGCACTACGTTTGGCAACACCGATTGAAGGAATGGAGGAAGCAACGGGAAAGCAGCGGAAGGTCGGTGCGGCAACGGCCGTCTTCACCATGGACGACCTCGACGTCCTCCACTGCGCCGTCTGCTGCGACCCCCTGCGCCCTCCCATTTTCCAGGTAATATAATCTCCCTTGTGTTTGATTTGATCTCTGTTCTTACAACTCAATCCCTAGGAGCTCCTCCGAGACGATAGCATCCACGGATCTGATCTGACTCATCGGAGGAACTATCTGGGTGTCTTATAATATTTCGAAATTCGTTCACTATTAGATTCGTTTATTACCAGTTCCCCTAATTTTGTCCGCAAAACTTTTTAGTTAATTAGAAGGGATAGGGTTATTACCAGATTGTAAGTTTTTGCAGTGTAATTTGGTAGTTGAAAAATTGCATGTCAAGGTTGACATCTCTGAAGAATCAGAAAAACAGCACATCAGATGGCTAAGCCGCTAACTAGGCCAAATAAGTAACAAAAACAGATCGGTGCTTTTTCCAATTAGCATATTTAATGATCCGTATGACATGCACTAATTTGTTGTTTCTGTTTCCTCAGTGCACTGCGGGTCGTCATATCATATGTTCGTCTTGCCATGACAAGCTCCCAGGCAAGTGCTGCTTCTGCTGCGAAACAACAATCTACAGTCGCTGCCACTGGCTAGAAGATATGGTTGAATCCCTCAAAGTTGCTTGCCCCAATGGATGCACCGCGAGGATAAAATACTACCAAACAGAAGAGCATGAGGAAGATTGCCCGGAGGCACCATGCTTCTGTCCCATAACCGACTGCAGCTTCAGTGGACCAACCGCAAGGCTCCTGGAGCATTTCTCATACAAGAACAAGTTTCCCTCAACGAAAGTTTCGTACAACAAGAGGTTCGGGATGCTCATCAACTTCCATACTAACGGTGATCTTTCTGAACCAACCCTTCTTGTGGGTGAGGATGGACACCTCTTCATTGTCTACATGAAGACAGAGTCCCTTGGCTGCGGCATCGCTGTTTTTTGCGTCCAGCCCCATATTACTACTGGATCCAGGTTCAAGTGCAATCTATCATTGTCGTCGGCTGAGACGGGATACTCCCAGGCTACGGAGTTTCAAACGAGGAACACTAACCTATATGATGGGTTTCCCGATGATTGCTTCCTATTCCTTGTGCCGAAGGCGATGCTTCCAGGCCCTGGTACAAGTGACAGAGTACTGGTGGGTATGGAACTCACGCCACAATAGGCCCTATGTGCGGGTGATTGGGTTTGAAAAGTGACTATACTTCTGAATCTCTCAGCTTTGGAGAAGCCACTAGTGTTCTTTTTTTCCATGTTTGTATTTTATTACTGAGCACTATGTTGGTATTGTTTGCAAAAAATTTGCTTCAAATCATTGAGATGGAGCACAAAAATACATTGTT
>LR738711.1:54271729-54315376 GCA_902687465.1 Secale cereale | reverse complement strand
GGGTGCATTCTCCGGAGCACCGTCTCGATCAACAGCGAGAACCTGAGGCATCCTGACAACGCGAATTACCGCAACCTCCTCTTCACGAAGCTGCACGAACGATACAAGTTCCCCGCTCAATTTGATAACACAAGCCTCAAAGGGAATAAAGTGAACAATGCTGCCCTCACGAAGATGAGCAAGGCCCTGTCTACTTGGAAAACCAATGTGAAGATAATGATCAAGAAAGGTGAGAGTTATGAGACGATCAAGCAGAAACATCCTTCGATCACCGAAGATGACTACAACGAATTCAAGATCACTTGCTCGAGCGCCTCACACTCCGAATCAAGTCAGTGGGGGAAAGAAATGCGGGAGCTCAACTTAGGGGAACACACACTCGGTCCCGGCGGTTACAGAGTGGCGGAGCCTATATGGGACAAGGAGGAGGCGGACCGTGCCGAGCAAGGCCTACCGCCCCTCTTCGATAAATACAGTGACAAGCAGACCAGGAACTTTATCAGGGCCCGGTACAAGAAGGACCCAAAAACAAAGGAGCTGACCACGGATCCGAAGACCAGGGCGCTTGAGCTTGTTCTGGTAAGGAATACAACCCCGCGTAATTAGCTCCATATGGTTGCATTATAATTAATGAAGCCAAATTTCTAAATGATTCACATTCCTTCCGCAGCCGACTAAAAGCAGTAGCGCGGGGTCGACTAAGAGCGGCCCTTGGGACATGACTCTAAATAGGGCGTTGAATGTAATGAAGAACAAGGATAAGCTCGAGAAGCCGACGTCAGCTGGTCGTGTGGCCGGCAAAGGCTTGTCGACAAAATGGTCGTCATACTATAACGCTGGTGGGCGAAAGGAGAAAAAGACCAGCTCGGAAAGCCAGGCGCGCGAGGTTCAAGAACTCAAGGCACAGGTGGCGCGGATTCCGGAGGTTGTCCAAGAGCAAGTGCAACAACAGCTCGGAGCGACGATCACCGCCATTGTGCCTAGCTTGATCGAGGGGTTGAGTGCGTGGATTGCTGGCGGCCAACAGGGGCCGCCACCGATTCCCAGCTTCACGGCCAGCAACTCGCAGAAAGAGATGGCGGGGCCATTGGTGTCTTTGGCAGAGGCGGCATTGGTGTCTCCGACGCCGGCACGGGAGCTTAATGCACCCGTGTGTACGCCGGCCGGCACCTCTGCAGCAAGCGGCCCCTCCGTCAACTGCACGCCCGCCGTTGGCGGTGCCTCGACATTAGCCGAGCTCGACGCCATCATCACGGTAACTAATTAAGCCTCTCTCGGCCGAGGACTTCATCTCCTTGCCTTTGACTGGGCATCCCTGACGCCCTACATGTTTTCGCAGGGCGCCGCCTACGTTCTGTGCACTCTCCTGCACTTCGTGAACAATGAGTTGGTCGATGTCGCCAAGGGCAAAATCGTTCAACCAGACCAGCCCTTGTTCCACGATACCCAGATGCCACCCAACTTGTTTAGGGTTCAACTGGTTCGGGTGCTGCCAGGCTGCGACGACGTGTTACCTCCGATTCGACCCGTCGGGGCCGACGATGATGACGTCATGACCCTCAGCGCCTGCCTGAGCTGGCCCCTGCTTTGGCCGAAGAGCCAGATTCGTTTGGGGACGGGGGAAACCACACCAAAGACAACACCGCCAGTCGTGCCGGCGCCAAGTCGTCCCCATGGCAAGTCCGCCGCAACGGTGCCGGACATCCCTATGCCACTGGATCCAAACATGCATATGGCACAGGATCAGAACGACGACGACGACGATACATTTGCCAACGTCGATCATTACTTTGCCGATCATGGGTACGGTGACGACTTCATGGGGGCTCCTTCTCAAGAACCCAACCCAAGAAAAGACGTGCGCGATCAAGCCGGTACCGCGGAGAAGCCAAGTTGCAACAGGCGTCGTCTGCCATTCAGCTCTCAGGAGACGCCTCCAGCTGCCGATTTCACCGAGCCTCAGATAGGCGAGGTGCGAAATATGATCAGCCCCAACACACTAAAGAAGGCGGTCTCTGAGCAGAACTCGGTCCCAATTCAGGAGATCAAGAAGAAGGCACGCAAAAGAAAAACTAACAAGGGTGCGAGCCAGCCGGCACCGAGTACGATCCGTGCTCAGGACAGGCCACCTTCACCTGAGGATGTAATGAGGAGGGTGCATGTGGCGGGTAGGCCGATGCTACCGACAAATATGCTCGATGCTGCAACCGGTGCCATGCCGAGTCTGCATGACAGTGTTCTTTCTTTGGAGAAGCGGCGTCTCACACAGAAGGATGTGGCGTACCCGGTTTTCGCGGCCAAGGTGCCGGAGGGCAAGGGCTTTGTGGATAACTCCATCGGGGGTACGATCGTGCTGCGGTTTGATGACATCCACGCTATGTTGAACCTTCATCCGCTGCACTACACCTTCGTTCGGCTATTTTCGCTGAGTATGGAGATGCGGATCATTCGCGACAAGACCCTGGACATTGTGATAGTCGACCCCTTCTACATGCGTGCCAAGATCTTGGGCAGCGCTGGGGACCGGCAAGTCGCGAGTTCTTACCTCGGAGGCGTCATTCTGGCAAACCGAGATAAGGATAACTTCCTCGTGCCTTACTTTCCCGAGTAAGTCCTCCGCCTCAACCGCCCCGTAACATATGAATTCTTAGATTTCGATCGTTCTTCTTTTAACATTCCGTGTTTTCTGCAGTGACACACAGTGCACGCTCATCCTACTAAGCCCCAAATATTCCATGGCCACGTATTTCGACCCGGACCGTAAGTCGGCTGTAGACTACACAAATGTCAAGAAGGTTCTTGATGATGTTCTCGCCGGCTACGCCAAATCTGGAGGCACCTTCACCAGGACAACTCGTAAGTACGGCAAGCACGTGTTCTCCCACAACACGACGTTCTGCTGCGTCAAGCAGCCGCCTGGCGGTCAGAAGGGTGCCTACTACGCCATCCATCACATGCGGGCGATCGTACGGGACCATCATCAACTTCTGCTACCGAGTAAGCTCAAAGATTGGGCCGCACGCGTGTCGGCAATCCAGGATGCGGACATCAGACAAGATTTCTTTCGCATCCAGTCGGAGTTTGCGGAAATCATCCATCAAGATGTCCTTCGTACCTCGGGGCTGTTCTACCTCAGGAATCAACCGTCGAACAGTGACATCGACACAATGCTACAAATGCACGTTGACAACGCCCGTGATTTCATGACTCCCACGATAGACGGCGGCTTCATCCACGCTCCGGTGCATTGAGTCGAGTCGAAAGCAGTGATGCTGGGTCTAGTTCTGAAACATCGATTGGCTCTTGTTGTAATTAAACTTTAATGAACTTGTAGTATGTCTCTTTGGTTTCGAGAGTCGTTCAACTTAGATGTAATCGAAGCTATTAATGTCTTGGTTTTCTCTTTCGATCGTTCTGTTGCATACTTATATATTGCTTATGAATTGTCTATGAATTGATACTAACGTTTCGTTTGGCTAGCGCATATATATAGCGATGCCGTCGTATGTCGTGTACAATGGTAAGGTTCCCGGAGTCTACGACGACTGGGAGGAGTGTCGGAGATAGGTTCACCGATTCAGCGGTAACAGTTACAAAGGGTACACCACTAGGGCCGAGGCCGAATCTAGATACGCCCGCTATCTAGCGGGAGAGGGGAGGGAGCGTTCGAGGAACCGGATGAAAACGAGTTTCATCGTGATGATGCTCATCGTGACGACCGCAACTCTCTTCTATGTGATGGTAGTTTAGATGATCGATATCGACTTGTAATGCGAAGACAAACTCGCTACTCGCGATCTCGAGACTTGTAATATATTGTTCTATCTTTGTTCGGTCTTTTCAATTCGGAGACTAATATGATCGATGAATTGTATTCGGAGACTAATATGATGAATTGTATTCAGAGATTAATCTTCTATTGTATTCGATGAATGTGTTGTTGATGTGTGCTGTCTATATTCTGTGCAATTATACATTTTGTAATCTGTGCAAAAAAAACAGAAAAATAATATTAAAAAAAACCTAATATTCATACTAATGGCGCATCAGAGAAAAGTGCGCCATTAGTATGCCAAAGCATAGTAATGGCGCATTAACAGGCAGTGCGCCATTAGTATGCCAAAGCATAGTAATGGCGCATTAACACGCAGTGCGCCATTACTATGCGGATACTACTAATGGCGTATCATACTTAGTGCGCCATTAGTGTGCCATAGAACCTGGCCCCTGGGAGGCATACTAATGGCGCACTAAGGTGCACACTAATGGCGCATCCCAGGTGCGCCATTAGTATACCAGATACTAATGGCGCACCAGAGGTGCGCCATTAGTATCAAATACTAATGGCGTGCTAGTAATGGCGCACCACAAATGCGCCATTAATGGCCAAATTAGGTGCGCCATTAATAGGCCTTTTCCTAGTAGTGTGGAGGAGGCGGAGAGCCATGACTCGCCGGAGGAGGAGCAGGAGGCGGAGCGTCCAGTTCAGAAGGTTGATGAGGTCCTTCCGCTGTAGGCATGGAGTCTTCAGAGAAGAACCCAGCTGAGTCTCCCCTTCACCGGTAGGGTGGTCAAGCTGGAGGTCCTCAAATCCCTTCGTTATTTCATCCACCATCACCCTAGCATATCCTTCTGGAATCGGTCGGCAGTGAAAAGTTGCGCCGGGTTCAGTAGGAAAAACAGAGCCAACAGCCGCCTTGACCTTCATATTAATTCATTGTGTCATAAGGTGGCAATTTTGAGACTCCGTGATAGCATCCACGGTATAGCTGGCAGGAGCCATCAAGACATGCTCCGGCTGAAGCAGCTCGGTGGAAGCCACGCTGCTTCTCCGCTGAGATGGCGGGGTAGCTTCGGCAGTTCTTTTGCTGCGATTTGCTTCTCGTTCCTCTATCGCTTGTACCCTAGCGTGCAGCGCCTGCAGTTCGATCTGCTGCACTTTCTTCCTCCTCTCGTGGCATTTGTAACCGCCTGCGTCCGGAAACCCAGCCCTCCACGGAACGGAGCCTCGCGTGCCTCGTGTCCGTCCAGGGTGCTCAGGATTCCCGAGGCCATTGTGAGCTCGTCGTTCTCTCTGACAGGAATGAACGTCCCTTGCTGCGCTGCAGAGATATAGTGCTTAAGCTTCTTGACTAGTATTTCCAATTGCTCGTCCATCCAAATGCACTTCCCTGATACAGGGTCCAAGGTTCCGCCAACCCCGAAGAACCAAGTCCGGCAATGGTCTGGCCAGTTCATTGTCTCTGGTTCGATCCCTTTATCAAGCAGATCATTCTTAGCCTTGGCCCAGTTAGGTCGGGCTTTGAGGTAGCCACCTGACCCCGTGCGATGGTGATGCTTCTTCTTCGTACCATTTTGCTTGTTTGTCGCCGACATCTTCTTACTCTTTTCCGATGTCTTGTAGGCCACAAATGCGGGCCAGTCATCTCTGATCTTCTCATATTTGCCCTTGAATTCTGGTGTCTCTTTTTTGACGACAAACCTATTCAGGTCTTTCTTCCACCTCCTGAATATGTCTGCCATCTTCGTAAGAGCAAAAGACTTGATTAATTGCTCTTTAACTGGCTTCTCCGGATCATCCTCTGGCGGTAGGGTGAAATTTGACTTCAGCTCAGTCCAAAGATCATTTTTCAGCATATCATTGACATAAGACACCTCAGGGTCTTCTATAGCCGGCTTTAACCATTGCTGGATGCTGATCGGGGTCTTGTCCCTAACCAGAACCCCGCACTGAGCAACAAATGCGTTCTTTGTCCAGATGGGTTCAATCGGTTGGCCGTTGCGCGCGATTTCTATGATCTCAAACTTTTCATCCGAGCTCAACTTTTTCTTCGGGCCTTGTCTCCTTACCGAAGTTGTGCTCGATCTGGAGGGCTAGAAAAAAGAACAAAGATGAGAGTTAATTAATATGTGTACATACCAAAACAATGAATGCATCAATTATCTAGTCAGCACAGGCTTAACTAATATATGTACCTGGCCGGACTCGGTTCGGTCACCGGATCCGTCGTCACGGTCTCCTTCTTGCACCGGCATTGGGTCACCGGAGCCGTCCTCACGGTCTACTTCTTGCACCTGCAGTGGGTCACCGGAGCCGTCCTCACGGTCTATTTCTTGCACCTGCATTGGGTCACCGGAGCCATCATAATCATAGCCTGCTTCTTCACCCTCTCTTTCCAGCAGACCATCGGTCTCGTTGAGAAATGACAAGACGGCATCACGTCCGTGTGCGATTATGTCCAGCAACAACGCTTCTTGTGTTTCGTCTCGAGGGGTGTCCAAAGTTTCTACAAATATTTACAAGATGGAAATTATTATTCAAACATGACAGATGGATATATTAGTGCCAAACGTAGAACTAGCTAGCTAATCACAGTAAGGAATCATATTAATTTGTGGCCTCGACGCTGCTTCTCTAGGGTTTCGGGTGGCCTCGACAATGCTTCAAGGGTTAGGTGTGGCCTCGAGAACGCTTCAATGAGGGGGTAATATCGACAACGATGAGATACATACATGGGAAAATAATGTTATCGGGGAGGGGGTATATCGACGACGACAGACCCCCCCCCACGTGTTGAAGTTATCGGGATGGGGTATATCGACCCCTCCTCGTTTTGAAGTTATCGAGAGGGGGTATATCGACCCCCCACGTGTTGAGGTTATCGGGAGTTTATATCGACACGACATACGTACATGGGAAAATAATATATATTATCAGGGAGGGGGTATAACGAGCCCCCCCCCACGTGTTGACGTTATCGGGAGAGGGTATATCGACCCACCCCCACGTGTTGAAGTTATCGGGAGTTTATATCGACACGACATACGTACGTACATGGGAAAATAATATTATCGGGGAGGGGGTATATCCACCCCCCCCACTCGTGTTGAAGTTATCGGGAGGGGTATATCGACGACAACAGACCCGATAACACATACGAAAACGAAGAAGAAATAAAAAGAGGTGAAGAAGAAAGGAATAGCTAGAGGAGAAAATGGAAGAAAAAAAAGAAGAAAAAAAAAGAGGAGAAGAAGAAAAGAATTAATAGAGGAGAAGAAGAAAAAAATAGAATATATTCTATTTTCTCTTCTTCTCCACTATTCCTTTCTTCTTCTCCTCTTCTTTTTCTTCTTTTTTCTTCTTCTTATATTTATTTCTCCTCTTCGTCCTCTCCTCTTCTTCTTTCTTTCCTCTTCTTATTTTCTTCTTTCCTATCCTTCTTTTTCCTTCCTTCTTAATATCACTTAGCAAATTTTGCAACGATAGGGAGGGGGTGCTCCCGTGGTCTAAAATCCGTCTATGCACGATAGAAAATTCTGAAAAAAATACATCTATGATCCCTCAATGTCCCCGCCTCTCTCATGAACAAAAAAAATATGTGAATTAAAAAAACAACATGTTCTATGAACAATAAACATCATATTTCATCCACATTCGTGCATACATCATATATGTGATCATTTATGAAAAAAACATCATATTCTATAAAAAATCATTACATATATATAAAACAAGCATATATATATATTAAAAAACAAGCATATATATATATATATATTAAAAAACAAGCATATATATATATATATATATATCTTTACCTAATAATAAAGCAAATTGGGTTTCTTCTCGTCCGTCATGGCATTTTTCAGAAAAGTCCCTTTATTTCAAAGAATTCAATCCGCAGTCCTGTCTTAAGTGAGAACGAATCGTTTTTTCGTATTTCACACAAAAGTCCTGTGTTTTCTTGAAATCAACCTACAGTTCTGATTTAAGTCATACCTGAACCGTTATTTTACATTTTTCGAAAACCCCCCTGTTGTTTTAGATAATTCATCCGCGGATCATATTTAAGTAAAATAAATCTTTTTTTAAATCATCCATATCTTCTAAACCGTAACTCCAATTTGAACATATTATATATGAAATTTGATTAGAAAAATATGTACAATATGAATATGAGATTATTTTTACATGTTAAGTATTGTTAAATATTATTTTAAAATATATTTAAGTCAAACAAATGATTTTCTAAATTATACGTATCTTTTAAACCGTAACTTCGATTTTAACATATTGTATATGAAATTTTATTTTAAAAAATGTGTGGAATCTAAATATGATGTTAATTTTACCTGTTAAATATTTTTAAAATATTGTTTTGGAAGCAAACTTAAAATTTATAGCGCAAGATCCATTTTTCTTTCGTACCGGTGGCGATCCGAATTGCAAATAAACACCCCACTATAACCATTTAGAGAAAAGAAAACATCGATAATAACACATGCATACCTCTAAAAAATGTCGCAGGAGAAAACAACAGATATCTCATCGCGAGAGTGAGAGAAAGTGAGAGAGAGAGAGAGAGAGGGACGATAGAGGGAGAGAGACGCCTTAGGATTAACCATATTTAAACACGTTTTTTTGCTTTGTTTGGTGTGAACACTGAGGCCATCGCCGGCGAGGGTGAAAAGGAGGACAAGAGGCAACACAAATATGATGCCTCGCAAAAATAAAGGAGATGGACCTATTGTGGTCTTTAGTGATGGTTGTTGGGTTAAGAACGTGTGTTATGTTTTCTCTCCCGTTGCAACGCACGGGCTCTTTTGCTAGTATATATATATATATATCTGAAAAAAAATTGCAAAGGGAGGGCGCCGGCGGCCGGACCAAGCTGAGGAGAGGACCGCGCGCGGGGTCGACGGCGAGGATGGCGTCGGGGCAGTGGCGCGGGCGACGGCGAGGGCGGGTCGGGGCAGGTGCGTGGGCGACGGCGACGGGGGCGGGCCGGGGGGGCGCGCGTCGAGGCAGGGGCGCGGGCGACGGCGACGGCGACGACGGGCACGGGCGAGGCGACGGTGACGGCGGGGGCGGCGGGCGTGGTTGCATTGGTCCCGGTTGGTGCCATGAACCGGGATCAATTCCCCCCTTTAGTCCTGGTTGGTGCCACCAACCGGGACCAACGGCCTTACGTTCGAACTATGGTGGGAGTTTAGTCCCACCTCGCTAGTTGAGAGCGGCCAGCACCTGTTTATAAGCTGCGGTGCCTCTTTCCTCTCGAACTCCTCTGAAATGCAGGCTTACGGGCCTAATTAGACACTGCAATGCATGTGGGCCTACTGGGCCTGCTGCGGGCCTGAATCCTGGCCCATGGTTGGGTTTCTAGTCATATTCAGGCCGTGCTGGCCCAGTTGGTTGCATTTTTTTTCTATTTTTTTTATTTCTACTTAGAACTAAATACTTATAGTTTTTTAGTGATTTTTTTCTTTTAGGTCACAAAAATTATAAACTTTCTATTAGGGCCATTAGTTTTAAAATTTGAATAATTTAAATTTGAATTTTTTAAAATTTGTATGAATCACTAGTTTATGAATAACTTTACTATAAAAATTGATTTTTGAGTCATTCTTATTCCTGCTATTTAATATTACTGTGTTTTATCATTATACTCAATTTGATAATTTTAGTTGGTCATAACAAATATTATAGGCATTTTTTCTTTTTTGCTATTTACTTTTTCATTTCTACTTAGAACTAAATACTTATAGTTTTTTAGTGATTTCTTTTTTCTTTTAGGTCACAAAAATTAAACATTTCTGTTAGTGCCATTAGTTTTAAAATTTGAATAGTTTAAATTTGAATTTTTCAAAATTTGTGTGAATCATAAGTTTGTGATTAACTTGACTAAAAAAATGAACATAGATGCACCTATAGAGAAAATTCGACCTAAATTCATAATCAATTTCTATGAATTTCAGAGAAATTCATTATGAATTTAGGTCAAATTCCATCTATAGGGGCATCTATTTTCACTTTGAGAGGAGCTCAACAAGGCAGAGAGGGACGAGCTTATAAACTGGTGTGGGCGCCCTTCGGTTGGCGAGGTGGGACTAAACTCTGAGCGCAACAGGACCAACCCTTTAGTCCCGGTTTGTGGCACAAACCGGGACTAATGGTCATGGGCCAGGGGCGAGCCCTATTTTTTTTTCAGTTTTTTTGTTTTGTTTTCTGCATTATTTATTTTCTTTTGTTTTTTGCTTTTATTTTTAATTCTTTTTGCTTTAGTTTTACAAATATTATAAAGTTTCTGTTAGTGCCATTAGTTTTCAAATTTGAAAACACTTTTTTAGTTTTTTGTTTTTTTTGTTGCTTTATTTATTTTATTTTATTTCTACTTACAAAAAAATACTTATTGTTGCTATTTTTATTTTTTTCCAGTTTTTTTGTTTTGTTTTCTGTATTATTTATTTTCTTTTGTTTTTTGCTTTAATTTTTAATTCTTTTTGCTTTCAAGTCAGCAAAATTATAAACTTTTTGTTAGTGCCATTAGTTTTATTAAAATTCTAAACTTTCTGTTAGTGCCATTAGTTTTCAAATTTGAATAGTTAAAATTTGAATTCTTTGAAATTTTTGTGAATCACAAGTATGTGGTTAACTTTACTGAAAAATGAACATAGATGCACCTATAGAGAAAAATCGACCTAAATTCATAGTTTTCAAATGAACTCTGAAAAAGTTGGCATAGCATGTGCATATACAAAACGGACAATGGTCTCATACTCGTTTGTTACAAAGTTGGCACATAATAGCTGCGGAAGAAAGCCTTCACTTTTTCTTCGCTTGTGTCATTTGCTTATTCCGCCATAACCATGGATAATCTTCATCGGTTATCAGGATGCTTGGGTCAGCCTTGACTTTGAAGGGAGGAATTTCATGAAACTTTTCATAATCTTCAGATATGTCTGTCTTGCCCTCCACTCCCAGGATGTCCCTTTTTCCTGAAAAAACTATGTGGCGCTTTGGCTCATCGTATGATGTATTCGCTTCCTTATCTTTTCTTTTTCTCGGTCTGGTAGACATGTACTTCACATAGATAACCTGTGCCACATCATTGGCTAGGACAAATGGTTCATCAGTGTACCCAAGATTTTTCAGATCCACTGTTGTCATTCCGTATTGTGGGTCTACCTGTACCCCGCTTCCTAACAGATTGACCCATTTGCACTTAAACAAAGGGAACTTAAAATCATGTTCGTAGTCAAGTTCCCATATGTCCACTATGTAACCATAATATGTGCCCTTGCCCCTCTCGGTTGTTGCATTAAAGCGGACACCGCTGTTTTGGTTGGTGCTCTTTTGATCTTGGTCAATCGTGTAAAATGTATTCCCATTGATCTCATATCCTTTGTAAATCAATACAGTCAAAGATGGTCCCCTGGACAACAAGTACAGCTCCTCACAAACAGTGTTGTCACCTCTGAGACATGTTTCCAACCAACTGCTGAAAGTCCTGATGTGTTCACATGTAATCCAGTCGTCGCACTGCTCCGGGTGTTTGGAGCGCAGACTGTTCTTGTGTTCATCGACATATGGGGTCACCAATGTAGAGTTCTATAGAACTGTGTAGTGTGCTTGAGACCAAGAATATCCGTCCCTGCATATTATTGAGTCCCTTCCAAGCGTGCCTTTTCTAGTCAGTCTCCCCTCATACCGCGGTTAAGGGAGACCTATCTTATTAAGGTCAGGAATGAAGTCAACACAAAACCCGATGACATCCTCTGTTTGATGGCCCATGGAGATGCTTCCTTCTGGCCTAGCGTGGTTATGGACATATTATTTTAGGGCTCCCATGAACCTCTCAAAGGGGAACATATTGTGTAGAAATACGGGCCCCAGAATGACAATCTCGTCGACTAGATGAACTAGGACGTGCGTCATGATATTGAAGAAGGATGGTGGGAACACCAGCTCGAAACTGACAAGACATTGCGCCACATCACTCCTTAGCCTTGGTACGATTTCTGGATCGATCACCTTCTGAGAGATTGCATTGAGGAATGTCCATAGCTTCACAATGGCTAATCGGACGTTTTCCGGTAGAAGCCCCCTCAAAGCAACCGGAAGCAGTTGCGTCATAATCACGTGGCAGTCATGAGACTTTAGGTTCTGGAACTTTTTCTCTGGCATATTTATTATTCCCTCTATATTAGACGAGAAGCCAGTCGGGGCCTTCATACTGAGCAGGCATTCAAAGAAGATTTCTTTCTCTTCTTTCGTAAGAGCGTAGCTGGCAAGACCTTCATACTGCTTCGGAGGCATGCTGTCTTTTTCGTGCAAACGTTGCAGGTCCTCCCGTGCCTCAGGTGTATCTTTTGTCTTTCCATACACGCCCAAGAAGCCTAGCAGGTTCACGCAAAGGTTCTTCGTCACGTGCATCACGTCGATTGAAGAGCGGACCTCTAGGTCTTTCCAGTAGGGTAGGTCCCAAAATATAGATTTCTTCTTCCACATGGGTGCGTGTCCCTCAGCGTCATTCGGAACAGCTAGTGCGCCGGGACCCTTTCCAAAGATTACATATAAATCTTTGACCATAGCAAGTACGTGATCACCGGTACGCATGGCGGGCTTCTTCCGGTGATCTGCCTCGCCTTGGAAATGCTTGCCTTTGTTTCGACATTGATGGTTGGTCGGAAGAAATCGATGATGGCCCAGGTACACATTCTTCCTGCATTTGTCCATGTATATACTTTCAGTGTCATCCAAACAGTGCATGCATGCGTGGTATCCTTTGTTTGTCTGTCCTGAAAGGTTACTGAGAGCGGGCCAATCGTTGATGGCCACGAACAGCAACACCTTTAGGTTAAATTCCTCCTGTCTGTGCTCATCCGACACACGTACACCGTTTCCATTCCACAGCTGTAAAAGTTCGTCAACTAATGGACTTAGGTACACATCAATGTCGTTGTCGGGTTGCTTAGGGCCTTGGATGAGAACTGGCATCATAATGAACTTCCGCTTCATGCACATCCAAGGAGGAAGGTTATACATACATAGATTCACGGGCCAGGTGTTGTGATTGCTGCTCTCCTCCCCGAAAGGATTAATGCCATCCACGCTTAAAGCAAACCATACGTTCCTTGGGTCCTTTGCAAACTCCTCCCAGTACTTTCTCTCGATTTTCTCCACTGCGACCCGTCAGCGGGTGCTCTCAACTTCCCGTCTTTCTTACGGTCCTCACTGTGCCATCGCATCAACTTGGCATGCTCTCCGTTTCTGAACAGACGTTTCAATCGTGGTATTATAGGAGCATACCACATCACCTTCGCAGGAACCCTCTTCCTGGCAGGCTCGCCGTCAACATCACCAGGGTCATATCGTCTGATCTTGTACCACAATGCACCGCATACCTGGCATGCGTTCAGATCCTTGTATGCACCGCGGTAAAGGATGCAGTCATAGGGCATGCATGTATCTTCTACAGCTCCAATCCTAGAGGGCATACGACCTTCTTTGCTGCGTATGTACTGTCCGGCAATTCGTTATCCTTTGGAAGCTTCTTCTTCAATATTTTCAGTAGCTTCTCAAATCCTTTGTCAGCCACATCATTCTCTGCCTTCCACTGCAGCAATCCCAGTACGGTACCGAGCTTTGTGTTGCCATCTTCGTAATTGGGGTACAACCCTTTTTTGTGATCCTCTAACATGCGATCGAACTTCAGCTTCTCCTTTTGACTTTCGCATTGCGTCCTAGCATCAACAAGGACCCGGCGGAGATCATCATCATCAGGCACATCGTCTGGTTCCTCTTGATCTTCATCAGCTTCACCCGTTGCAGCATCATTGGGCACATCATCTGGTTCCTCTTGATCTTCACCAGCTCCCCCCATTGCAGCATCACCGTATTCAGGGGGCACATAGTTGTCATCGTACTCTTCTTCTTCGCCGTCTTCCATCATAACCCCTATTTCTCCGTGCCTCGTCCAAACATTATAGTGTGGCATGAAACCCTTGTAAAGCAGGTGGGAGTGAAGGATTTTCCGGTTAGAGTAAGACATCGTATTCCCACATTTAGTGCATGGACAACACATAAAACCATTCTGCTTGTTTTCCTCAGTCGCATCGAGAAACTCATGCACGTCCTTAATCTACTCGGAGGTGTGTCTGTCACCGTACATCCATTGCATGTTCATCTGCGTGCATTATATATAATTAAGTGTGTCAAAAACCATTACAGAACATCATAAATAGATAATTAAGTGAACAAATTAATAGAAGTTCATCATCACATTAAAACCAAAGTACATACATAGTTCTCATCTAACAACATATAGCTCTCCAGAGCCTCTAGTTAATTTTCACCATACATTGAAACTATGTAAAACATTTCAATGCGAAAACAAATGCGATCATAATCGCAACCAAGGTAACAATTGATCCAACGGCATAATGATACCAAGCCTCGGTATGAATGGCATATTTTCTAATCTTTCTAATCTTCAACCACATTGCATCCATCTTGATCTTGTGATCATCGACGACATCTGCAACATGCAACTCCAATATCATTTTCTCCTCCTCCATTTTTTTATTTTTTCCTTCAAGAAATTGTTTTCTTCTTCAACTAAATTTAACCTCTCGACAATAGGGTCCATCTTGATCTTGTGATCATAGACGACTTCCGCAACATGCAACTCCAATTCCATCTTCTCCTCCTCCGTTTTTCCAATTTTTTCTTCAAGGAAATGTTTTCCTCTTCAACTAAATTTAACCTCTCCACAAGAGGGTCGGTTCGAATTTCCGGTTCAACTACCTCCTAGACATATAAAAACATCTATGTCAGGTTGGTCGGCATAATTGTCATAAACACTAAAACAAATAGTTATAAATTGAAGATAATATACCACATCCGAATCGTAGACAGGACGAGGGCCCACGTGGGCGGATATCAAAACCATCACTCTATATAATAACAAGCAATAAAAAACATAAGAAAATTAGACAAATATCCTTCTAAAGCAATAATAACAAGCAATAATAAAAGTAAGAAAAGCATGGACATAACAAGAGGATCACCACGGTGGTGCCGGTGACGAGATCGGCGTGGGCAATCAACGGCGGCGAAGACGGGGACGGGACGTGACGGACCGCTAAACCTTGACAAATCTCGGAGAAAATGGAGCATCTCTAAGAGCATCTCCAGTAGAAATGCCTAGTAGCGGCTGGCGCCTAAGAGCATCTCCAGGCGTTGGCCCCCGAAGGGGAGCCTAAAATCGCCGCCTAGGTGTGAGCCGGCGCAAAAAAACGCCCTGGGGGCGAGTTGGTCCCCAGCCGCCGGCCCCATGGCCGGCCGCAGATGCGTCTAAATTTTTTCAAAAAAGAAAACGTTCGGGGAAGTTCGGCTAAACACGTCTAGAATTAGGCAAACTTTGGCATATATTAGACATATTCGCGGCTTTTTACATACCAAATATATTTAAAAAAGGAAATGGCTGAACACGGAGTAGTCGCCGTCATCGCCGCCATCTTCACCACCGTCGTCATCGTCGGCCTTCTCCTCCTTGACGCGTCCGTCCCTTGTGGACCCCTGACCGGCGTCGCCAACGCGCACTGGCGGCGATGGTGCGTCGTCGTCGTCGCCGTCTTCGATGACGACGACTCCTCCTTCGTCGCGGCCCCGGCGACGCTGCTCGAATCGCCGCAGGGCGGTGCACTGACGCTCCCTCGCCATCTTCAGGGCGTCCTGGTGCGCCCACTCCAGGGCCGCGTCGTCGTCGAGCTCCACATCTCCGCGCTCCGTCTTCACGGCGGGGAGACCCGGCTCCGTTTTCACCGGCTCGAGCCCCGGCTCTGTTTTCACCGATGCGAGCCCCGGCTCCGTCTTTGGCTTGACGAAGCGCGGAGGAGCCGACGAGGAGGCTCGTCGGCCGCTGTCGTTGATGACGATGCCGGCGCTGCGAGTGCGCCGGCCGAGCGGCGTCTCCTCCGTGGGCTCGGCCTTGATGCCGCCGATCAGCGCCGGAGTGCCGGAGGAGTGGGAAGAAGAGCGCGAAGAGGAAGACGAGGAGGTGTCGAACCTCATGGGCATCCATTGCCTGGCGCGTCGGCGGTGGGCAAGGACGGCTGCCCTTGCCGGGCGAGGGTACGCTAGCGGTGGGTTGTAGCCACCCTCAAGGTGCGCCAGCACGCCCTCGAGCATGCGGCCGGGGACGCCCCACCATAGGTGGCGCCCCTCGCTGTTCTTCGTGCCGCCCAACACCGGCGCCCCATTGGTGGACGCTAGCCTCTGCTGCTGACGGCGCTCAAAGTACGCTGTCCACGCCGCGTGGTTGTCGGCGGCGTACTAGGGCAGGGCGAGCTGCTCGTCGGTGAGGGAGAAGCGCACGATCTCTACCCCGGCGGCGAAGTAGGCGGGGCGCGCCATGCAGTCGGGCAACGGGGGAATGGGCACTCCCCCGTTGCTGAACCTCCACCCCGTCAGCCCGGCGCGCATGTTCGGTGGCGCCGAGATTTTGGCGTCGAACAGGAGCCATGACTCGTGTTCGTGGAGAGAGCGGCGGCCGAAGCCGTTGGCCACCGCCTCGTCACCGGGGAAACATTCGGCCATCGTGAGAGGGAGAGGGAGGGCTCGGCGGTAGCGCATGGGATCGGGAGAGCGAGGGCTCGGCGGCGGTGCACGGGAGAGGTAGAGCTCGATGGCTAGGGCTGGGGTGGCCTGAGGCGACGGACGCCACCGGCTTATATAGCCGCGCCCATGTGTACGCCGCGCCCGTGTGTACGCATGCGCGAGAGGGGAGGCGTCAGCGTGCCGCCCCGTGACACGCCGCCCGTGAGGAATCAATGGCAAGGTTGACCGGCGGCGGCAGCGCGGCAGCCTTGGCATTGATTCCCGCGGGAACCGAGGTGATGAGGGCGACGAAGCGCTCGTCTCGCTGACTCGGCGGGCCCGCGGCTGTTTCGCGCCAAAACAGCTCGCCCCGGCGCCCCCGGGCGCCCCCCATCACGCCGGGTTCGTCCTGGGTCCGTCGGCGCTGATTTCGGCCAAGGCCGGCGAAAATCGGGCTCGTGGGGGCGCGACTGGGCCGTCTTTTAGGCATCGGCGCGAAAAAATCGCCTGGGGAGGCCTTTCTGGGGAAGCGGCTGGAGATGCTCTAAAGCATATAAGTGGCGAGCGAGCCTCTTTGGGCCACCCACCACTAACCTCCTACCATTGCTAAAGGGGCATCAGTGGATGGCACCCGCCCGCCACTGGTAGATCCATAACAGTGGTGAGCGGTGTGATTTTCCCGCCAGTGTAGTCCATCTAGCAGTGGTAGAAAACCCTACCAATTGCGGGCAAGGCGCATTGCTCGCCAGTACTGCATGAAGTACGGGCGACGACTGAGGGAGTCCTGGACTAGGGGGTCCTCGGGTGGCCAGATTACTCGGTATGGGCCGGACTGGTAGGCCTTGAAGATCAACGCAGAGGATTATCCCTCGTGTCGGGATTGGACTCCTATATGTGTAGAATGGCAAGTTTAGGTCCGGCTATAATGTTTCCTTCCTCTGCAAGATGATTATGTACAACCCTAGGTCCCTCTGGTGCATATATAAGCCCGAGGGTTTAGTCCGTAGAGACAATCACAACTACCATAGGCTAGACATCTAGGGTTTAGCCATTACGATCTCGTGGTAGATCAACTCTTGTAATCCTCATATTCATCAAGATCAATCTAGCAGGAAGTTGGGTATTACCTCCATCAAAAGGGCCTGAACCTGGGTAAACATCGTGTCCTTGATCCCCCTGTTACTATCGATCCCCAGACACACAGTTCGGGACCCCTACCTAAGATCCGCCGGTTTTGACACCGACATTGGTGCTTTCATTGAGATTTCCGCTGTGTCGTCGACTGAAGGATTGATGGCTCGCTTCGTCATCAGCAATGGCGCCACCCCTGGGGAGATCTTCCTCCCCGGTCAGCTTTTCATGTTTGGCGGCTTCATGATATGCACCAAATCAGATGGCCACCTTGAGCAGGTTGACAGCTATGCCCCTAGTCATCAGATCAGGTTTGGAAGTCTGAATTTCGTCGCCGACATCCGAGGAGATATGTTCTTCGAAGGAATCATGCCCTCGGCTGTCGCTCCTTGCCTACACGATGAAGACATCTCAGATATGTCATCGGATCCCGTCCAGGGGTCAACACCCATGTCTGCTCCGGCCAAAGATCCGGAGCAGATCACTTTGTCCGAATACGGGAGGATAAACCCCGCCGGACTCTCCACCTCCATGGAACTTTTAGCCGGAGGCTCAAAGGAGACCGTGCCACCAACAGACCAAAGAATATAACTGGACTCTCACCGCCTCTGGGAAACCGGACTCGTTTCCAATTGCGAGCTCTGACCTCTAGGAATCCGCACTCTCTGGGCTCCACCAAGTTATCATCGCCAACCCCCAAACTTCTGTCCAACTCTGGCTCCTAAACGAGGCGCTAGACTTGCTACAATCTCTCGCCAGCACGGAGGATTCACCGCCAAACTTTGCCCAGTCAGAACTGGCGGCTGAGACCAGGGAAGTTTGCTTCCCACCCACCAACCACTTGGTAGCCACGGTCGAAGACTTAACTGACGTACTAGACTACACTTCCAAAGACGTCGATGGCATGGACCACGACGTCGAAGAAGATCTTGGTCAAAACCCACCCGTCACTGGGCGATGGACGACCACTTGTACATATGATGTATACATGGTGGACACACCCAAGGAGAAGGACGATGATGGCGATAAAAATCCAGAGGAGGATAAGCCCGTTGATGAACCTCCTAAGCGCCGGCGTCAGCGGGGCCGCTCACAAGCGCGCCGAGAAAGGGAAAGTAGTACCGGCATCGGAGACAATGAATATCCGGAGGATGCCGAAGACCCAATAGATCCAGCTTTATAGCAGGACGAGCGGGAGGATAGCCAATGCAGTCCCGAACAAATCACCGATCACAATGATTCCGAAGACCGTAACTATCTACCTGTCTCCGAAGAGGATGTCAGCCTGGGAGACGAGGAATTCATCGTCCCAGAGGAACCCTCGAACAAGAATGCTTTCGGCGATGGCTTAGTTCCATAGCAAGGAGCTTCAAAAAGGAGAAGCAGTGGCTTAAAGTCGAACAGGGTACGCTCAGCGACAAATGGAATGGACTGCTAGACGCTGAAGAAAGATACGCCCGTGAGCACCAAATAAAGAGCTATCCCAAGCGCAAGCCGCTGCCACAATTTGACGACAAGGCCCTTGTGCCAATTCCGTCAATGCACGATCAGGCCGATCAACCGGACTGACCATGTCATGGACGGGACAAAGCGGCTAGCAATGCCGTATAGCAACCCGCACCTACCAATCATAAAGGAAAGGATACAGCGGCTCAGGGCCGCAAGTACGACTACGTCAGGATCTGAACAATAAAGCCAGTCAGGCCAAATCGATCTACAGGTCAAGAGAATGTGCTCCCATGCGGGACGGTGGCTATCAAGCCAAGCACCCCGGATATAAGCAAGTTCGAGGTTAACAACGATCACAGATGTCGTCCGAACTACGTCGTGATGTCGTACGATACAGGTGTGATACTTCCATTTTGCATCATGCTTTTATGTTGATATTAATTGCACTATGGGCTGTTATTACACATTATGTCACAATACTTATGCCTTTTCTCTCTTATTTTACAAGGTTTACATGACGAGGGAGAATGCCGGCATCTGGAATTCTGGGCTGCAAAAGGAGCAAACACTGGAAACCTATTCTAAACAGCTCAAAAAGCTCCAAAACTCCATGGGACACCGTTTCCGAAAATATAAAAAATATCTGGCGATAGAGAATCATAGGGGGGGCCACCACCTGTCCACGAGGGTGGGGGGCGTGCCCCCCATCTATGGGCGCGCCCCTCGATGGCCCCCCGATGCCCATCTTCTCCTATATGACGTGTTATGACCTGGAAAATATCAGAACATGGCTTTTAGGACCAAACGCTGCCGTCTCGAGGCGGAACCTCGGCTGAAACTAATCTAGAGCTCTAGCCGAGCTGTTCTTTCGGAGATACTTCCCTTAGGGAGGGGGAAACCGTCACTGCCATCATCACCAACAACTCTCCCATCTTGGGGAGGTTTATCTTCATCAACATCTTCACCAGCACCATCTCCTCTCAAAGCCTAGTTCATCTCCTGTATCCAATCTTTGTATCCAAACCTCAGATTGGTACCTGTGGATTGCTAGTACGTAGTGTTGATTACTCCTTGTAGTTGATGCTATTTGGTTTATTTGGTGGAAGATCATATGTTCAGATCCATTATGCATATTAATACCCCTCTGATCATGAACAATATTATGTCTTGTGAGTAGTTACTTTTGTTTCTGAGGACATGGGATATGTCTTGCAATAAGTAGTCATGTGAATTTGGTATTCGTTCGATATTTTGATGAGATGTATGTTGTCTCTCCTCTGGTGGTGTCATGTGAACGTCGACTACATGACACTTCACCATTATTTGGGCCTAGAGGAAGGCGTTGGGAAGTAATAAGTAGATGATGGGTTGCTAGAGTGACAGAAGCTGAAACCCTAGTTTATGCGTTCCTACATAAGGGGCTGATTTGGATCCACTTGTTTCATGCTATGGTTAGGTTTACCTTAATACTTCTTTTGCAGTTGCGGATGCTTGCATTAGAGGTTAATCATAAGTGAGAAGCTTGTCAAAGTAAGGACAGCACCCAAGCACCGGTCCATCCACATATCAAATTATCAAAGTATCGAACGTGAATCAGATGATCGTGATGAAAACTAGATTGACGATAATTCCTATATATCCTCCGGAGCATTTTCCTTCATATAAGAGTTTGTCCAGGCTTGTCCTTTGCTAAAAAAAGGATTGGGCCATCTTGCTGCACCTTATTTACTTTTACTATTTGTCACTTGCTACCAATTACCTTATCAGAAAACTATCTTTTACCAATAATTTCAGTGATTGCAGAAAATACCTTACTGAAAACTACCTATCATTTCCTTCTGCTCCTCGTTGGGTTCGACACTCTTACTTATCGAAAGGACTAGATAGATCCCCTACACTTGTGGGTCATCAAGACTCTTTTCTGGCATCGGTGCCGGGGAGTGAAGCGCCTTTGGTAAGTGGAATTTGGTAAGTAAAAATTTATATAGTGTGCTGAAATTTACTGTCACTTGTTAAGATGGCTCATCATCCTTTGAGGGGCTTGTTCGGGGTATCTTCACCCCGCCCAGAAGAGCAAAGAGTTGCTCCTCAACCTACTGCAACTACTGAAAATGTTTGCTTTGAAATTCCTTCGGGTATGATAGAGAAACTGCTAGATAATCCTTTTACAGGAAACGGAACACTGATCCCGATTTACATCTAACCTATGTGGATGAAGTTTGTGGATTATTTAAGCGTGCAGGTATGCCCGAGGATGTTATCAATAAGAAGGTCTTCCCTTTATCTTTGAAGGGAGATGAATTGGCATGGTTTAGTCTATGTGATGATATTGAATCATGGAACTATAATCGGCTGAAGTTGGAATTTCATCAGAAGTTCTACCTTATGCATCAGGTTCATCGTGATCGTAATTATATATATAATTTTTGGCCTCACGAAGGAGAAAGCATCGCTGAATCTTGGGGGATGCTTAATTCAATGTTATATTGATGTTCCAATCATGAGCTCTCAAGAAAAATGATCATTCAAAATTTTTATGCTCGGCTTTCTCTCAATAATCACACCATGCTCGATAATTGTTGTTCTGGATCTTTTATGATGAATACTGTTGAATTCAAATGGGATTTAATGGAAAGAATTATATGCAACTCTGAAGAATGGGATCTCGACGAAGGTTAGGAGTTAGGTATAACCCCTAAGCTTGATTGTGTTAAAGCTTTTATGGATACCGTTGTTTTCCGTGAGTTTAGCACTAAATATGGACTTGACTCTGAGATAGTAGCTTCTTTCCATGAATCAGTTGCTACTCATGTTGATCTTCCCAAGGGGAAGTGGTTTAAGTACCATCCTCCCATTGAAGTAAAAGCAGTTGAACCTGCTAAAGTTGAAGAAAAGACAATCACTTATAATGTTGATCCTATTGTTCCTACTGCTTATATTGAGAAACCACCTTTCCCTATTAGCATTAAGGATCATGCTAAAGATTCAACTGTGGTTCGTAAGAGTAGTATTAGATCACCTACACCCTCTGAGCAAATTAAAGTTGAACCCAATGTTGCTATGTGTCGGTGTACTAAAGTAGGGGTACCCTTAGTATCCCGAACTTGTGCACGGGCAGTCGCAGCGTCCCGCGGCAAGGCTTGCCGGGTGATCGCCAAGGTCCTCCGTGGTTCCTTTGGAGCAATTCAAGAACAAAGTATCCAAGCCAAGGAGACAAGGCCCCGGCAAGAGGAGCTTGCCAGGAAGGCCACTCAAGGCATCTCAAGGAACTTGCCGCGACGCGCCACGCGTCCTGGCCAGGCCCGGTGAGCGACAAGCTCTCGGATGCGACAAGATGACGACCGCGGCAAGGCGCTTGCCGCGGCAAGCTTCAACTCAATACCCGCGCTCCAGCACACCCACCAACGTGTCGCTCTGGGACCCTTCTAGGCGTACGTGGCGGGAGGCTGTGCAGCCAGGGGGTACGCGGTGGCAAGCGGCGCTGACAAGGTTGCCATCGTGGCGAACGGTGGCGCCCCTAACGGCCCCTTTTTGCACTGTTTGGGCGACGTCGATGGGCATTTAATGCCCTTGTCCTCTGCCGTCAGGGTTAGGTATGGAACGCTATACAAGTAGGTGTACCAACTACACCACTTTTCCCTTTTTACCCTCAACTGCGTTGCCACCTGTCGGTGACCCCTTGAGCATATAAAAGGAGGCCCATGCGCAACGTAGAAGGCAGTTAGACATTCGAACACTCTCGCGCTCAGTCTCGTTAGCTGCTGAAGGGTACTGTAGCTCTCAGCGCTCCCGAGCAAGAACTCAATACAAACCAAAGCAGGAGTAGGGTTTTACGCATCCGTGCGGCCCGAACCTGGGTAAACTGCTCGTGTGCCTTGCCTCGATCTGCTCTTCGTGCGATCTCTGCCCCCTGCCGTACCGAAAAGGGGCTCCGTCCCCATAGGTGTTCGTGGGTGGATCAGTTTCCCCGACATCTTTGGCGCGCCAGGTAGGGGTGCGTCGAGGTTGTGTGGACCTGATCCGGCGTTCACACGGGCTAGATCTTCATCATCTTCATCAACATGCCACCGAAGAAGAAGGCTTCGGAGGCAGCTGGTCCGTCCGCGTCAATCCCACCACCGCCGGAGCCAACGGCTGGTGGGGTAGACGCCGGCGGAAGAACGGACGTCGACGAGGGAGCTCACGGTGCCGCCAAGTCCAAGGACAAGGCTGCGCTGCCCGTCGGCGGCGTAGCCGGCTCCCACGACGACCGGGCGCACTCCAAGACCTTGGCGTCCGTGCATGCACCGCGCCCATCTCAGGAGGTGCGGGATCGACAGCGTCATGGTACTCACGGTACCATACGCTTGCTGAACCAAGGTCAAGCTGGTGGGTCCCGGAACGCTCAAGACCAGCATGCACGCCAACATGCTGGCACGAGCAAGGCACGGTCGCCTGGACGGGTTATTGCTCCTTCTAACACGGTTAGAAGTCCGAGCATATCCCGCTTCTCGCACCGTTCGCCACCGCTACCCACCACTCCGGCAGAAGCTCTGGCACGAGCTCAACTGCTCCTAGATTTCCCTCCAGCGGCAGACAAGGCCGACGACTGGAGGGCCACCATTCAGAGTCTCATCGCCTTCGCCAACGTCGACACTCCGCGGCAGCCAAGCACGACGCAGCCGCGGCAAGTCAGCCAGGCACGGGCCGATGACGACAAAACCGGTGGCGGTGCAACCACCGTGCACTCTCCGCCCCGAAGGCCAAGATCGCCGACTCGTCGGGTCAACCTTGACAGCGACTCCACCGCGTCGTCGGATCCACGAGCTCATCGCGATCAGCGCCAAGTTCTTCAAGATCGACAGTGAGAAGACGCTCGTACCCGCATCGAGCGCCGAAGAGAAGCGCGGCGTCAATCAGACCAGCGCGCTGGGCCCGCTATCGACATGCAAGCGCCAGGGGGACTAGGCGACTTGCCGTATGCGGTAGGTTGTCCTGCATTCACTCGTGAGCTGCGACAAGTCCAGTGGCCCAGTATGAAGAATTTCAAGCCAAATGTACCAGAGAAGTACGACGGCAAGACACATCCGTCGGAGTTTCTCAGCATCTACACCATCGCGGTGCAAGCTGCTAGGGGGCGGGACGACAAGATCCTTGCCAACTACTTCCCTCTGGTACTCAAACCCAACATCAGGTCCTGGCTCATGCACATGCCGGACAACTCCATTTCTTCTTGGGCAAATCTCTGCCATCAGTTTGTCGGCGCCTTTACAGGCGGCCACAAACCCGATGGCCAAGAGAGTGACCTTCACCTGCTCGCCCAGAAGGAAGGAGAACCCCTATGCAAGTATATCCAGAGATTCAGCCGTGTACAGCACAACATCCCAGACATCCACCCTGCCGCGGTTATCAGTGTGTTCCACCAGAACGTGCGTAACCGCATGATGAGGCAGGAGATGGCGATGTGCAAGATCAGGGATGTCAGTGAGCTGTATGCCCTGGCCGACAAGTGTGCACGTGCTGAAGAGGGGAGGAAACTTCCCGGAGAGGATCCAGGAGCAGGAGGATCTGACAGTGAGGATGCCGCCCCGGCAAAGAAAAACCGGCGGCCGAACAACAGGAAGAAGAAAAGCAAAGAGGTGCTAGTCGCTGAGCAAAGAAAAACTGCCGCATGCACCAACTGCCAGGCTGTGGCGGCCGCCGACAAGCAGGACGGCACCGACAAGCAGTATTGCAAGATCCACCGCACTAAGTGCCATGACCTCCAGAACTGCAAGAGGGTCGAACAACTCGTCGAGCAGCAGAAGGCTAAGTACGAGCGACGCGACAAGGAGAAGGCCCAAGGAGGTGATGGAGGATCCGGCAAGAAGCGGTCATTCGCCGGCCGGGGAGGACGCCGCGGCAAAGCCAAGCAGCGGCAAGGAGACAGACCTCCCCGCGGCCGCGACAAGGATGAAGACGACGAAGACGACGAAGACATGGATGATGTTGAGACCAGTGAGCAGGAGTTTCAGAAAGCCACAGAGGTTTTGTGCGTTGACGGCGGTGCTTCTCTGCATACTTCACACCGCCAACTCAAGCAGTGGGTGCGTGAAGTCAATGCGGCAGAACCACCTGTCGAATCGCGCAAGCTTCTGAAATGGTCCAGCACGCCTATCATCTTTGATATTGAGGACCACCCTGATCGCATAACTGCGGTCGAGTGCTTGCCAATGTTGTTTCACCAACCATCCGCAACCTCAAGGTCACTAAGATGCTAGTTGACGGCGGGGCCGGCTTGAACCTGATCTCCTCCGCTGTACTCCACAAACTCCAGATCCCTGATAGCGAGTTCGAAGAGACCGGCACATTCCAAGGAATCAAACCGGGAAGGAGCAAGCCGAAGGGGAAGATCACGCTGTCAGTGACATTTGGCGGCGAGCTGAACTTCAGGACTGAGAGGGTCACTTTTGACGTTGCCGATTTTCCATTGCCTTAAAATGGGATACTTGGTCGTCTAGCACTCGCCAAGTTCATGGCAGCTTCTCACTACGCATACAACATGCTGAAGATGCCAGGCCCGATAAGCGTCATCTCTGTCCCTGGCGACAAGAAGGATGCTCTTATCTGCGCCGACAAGATCTACCGGGAAGTAGCAGCTGCAACAGATCGCAAGTCACTTGCCGCTGAAGCTCCCGGGGGGAATAAGAAGACCAAGTCCGGCAAGAGCTCTGGGGCCCACTCCGGCAAGCGCACCTCTTCGGAGTGCTGCGCTACCATCGAGGACGCACCATCGAGCTCCACCGGCAAGTGTAAGAAGACGATGGCAGCTCCTCCAGAAACCAAGAAGGTGTCCGCCAAGGAGGACGACACTGGTGGTACTTTCACCATCAGTGCCACGCTTGACCCTAAATAGGAAAGTGCGCTCGTTGCTTCCTGCGGGCGAACGTCGACGTGTTTGCATGGCAACCGTCTGACATCCCCGGTGTTCCCAAGAAAGTAATTGAGCACAAGCTTTCCGTCTGTCCTCAAGCGCGTCCCGTCAAGCAGAAGGTCAGAAAACAAGCAGGGGAGCGCCAAGAATTCATTGCAGAAGAAATCAAGAAGTTGGAAGCAGCAGGCCTTGTCAGAGGAGTGCTCCATCCTACGTGGTTGGCCAATCCTGTAGTCGTGCGCAAGGCAAACGGGAAATGGAGGCTTTGTATTGACTTCACCGATTTGAATAGAGCTTGTCCCAAAGACCCATTTCCCTTGCCGCGCATTGACCAGATTGTTGACTCCATGGCCGGATGTGACCTTCTTGCATTTCTTGACGCATATTCAGGATAACATCAGATCTTCATGGCAGAAGAGGATGAGGAGAAGACCGCGTTCATCACTCCATGTGGCACGTACTGTTTCATACGGATGCCTTTTGGTTTGAAGAATGCTGGTTCAACATTTGCAAGAGTAGTCCATACTGCTTTTGAGCCACAAATACATAGAAATGTGGAAGCATACATGGATGACATAGTGGTCAAGAGCAAGGACAGGGCAACTCTGATTCAAGATTTAGACGAGACCTTTGCAAATCTGCACAAGATCCATCTCAAGCTCAATCCCGAGAAGTGCGTGTTTGGAGTCCCTTCCGGCAAGCTTCTCGGGTTCTTCGTGTCTCAGAGGGGAATTGAAGCCAACCCCGACAAGATCAAGGCCATTGAGCAGATTGAAGCACCAAAACGCGTCAAGGATGTACGAAGACTTGCCGGTTGCCTGGCTGCTCTCAGCAGGTTTATCTCTAACTCTGCTGAGCGCGCCCTGCCGTTTTTCAAAATTTGGATAAAGGCAGGTCCAATGAAATGGACTCCGGAAGCGGAGGCTGCACTGCAAGACTTGAAGAGGTACCTGTCCTCCACTCCAATACTTGTCGCACCTAAGCCACAAGAGAAGTTGCTGCTGTATCTAGCGGCAACCAATCAAGTGATTAGTGTTGCGTTAGTAGCGGAGAGGAAGGCAGATGATGAGCCAGCAACCGCGGCAAGCGCATCCAGCGACAAGCAGGGGGCTCCCCCGACAAGCTCTGGTCCCGACAAAGATGGATCTGCGCAGGCGCAAGAGGAGATACGGAAGAAAATTGTGCAGCGCCCAGTTTACTTTGTCAGCGCCCAGTTTACTTTGTCAAGTTGCTTTTCGACCTTCTCATGGCCTCGAGAAAGCTGCGCCATTACTTCGAAGCACATGAGATCACAGTTGTCACTCGCTTTCCGCTGAAGAGGATACTGCAGAATCCAGAAGCAACAGGCAGGATTGTTGAGTGGGCACTGGAACTGTCAAGCTTTGGCCTCAAGTTCGAAAGCACTTCAACTATCCAGAGCAGAGCATTGGCAGGATTCATAGCAGAGTGGACGCCAACACCAGATGAAGAAATTTCAGAAATGAGCATCCCCGTCAAGGAAGCAAGCAAAGAGTGGCTGATGTACTTTGATGGCGCCTTCTCGCTGCAAGGCGCCGGTGCTGGCGTGCTGCTTGTCGCACCCACCGGAGAGCATCTCAAGTACGTAGTCCAGATGCACTTTCCATAGGAGCAAGCAACGAACAATACTGCAGAGTATGAAGGTTTGCTTGCCGGTCTCAGGATCGCGGCAGACCTTGGGATCAAGAAGCTCATTGTCAGGGGTGACTCACAGCTTGTCGTCCGCCAAGTGAACAAGAATTACCAGAGTCCGTTGATGGAAGCTTACATCGATGAAGTGAGAAAGCTTGAAGGGCACTTTGACGGCCTACAGATGGAGCATGTTCCGAGAGCTCAGAACGACATCGCCGATGGCCTGTCAAAGTGTGCCGCACTTAAGTTACCTGTGGAACCAGGGATCTTTGTGTTCAAGCTGACTCAACCGTCCGTAATACCATCGACTGGACAGAGCAAGAAGAGGAAGTTGATTTCCGATGACTATCTTCCGGCAGAACTTCCCGAAGCCGCCATCAAGAAGGTCCCTAAGATCAACACCAAGAGTGCTGCGGAGCAATCTGCTCCGGCAAGCCCTAGGGTTTGTTCCGTTGCAACAGAGGCTCCCGACAAGTTTTGCTCCGACAAGCTTGCCGGGGAACATCAAGCTCCGGCTGAGGCACAGGTTCTCGCCGAAGAAGCAGATGTTCCAGCAGCAGCAGATGTGCCTTTAGTCCTTGTTGTCGAGCCACATGCTCTAGCATGGGCGCAGCAAATTGTCCGTTTCCTTCAGACAGGAGAACTTCCCGAAGAACAAGAAGAAGTGGAAAGAGTAGCCCGGTAGTCAAGTATGTACCAGTTTGTTGACAACACACTATACAGAAGAAGACTCAACGGTGTGAAATTGAAGTGTATTCCCCAGGAAGACGGACAAAAGCTGTTGGCAGAGATACATGGAGGCATATGTGGTCACCACATTGGCGCAAGAGCACTTGCCGGCAAAGCATTCCGGCAAGGTTTCTTTTGGCCGGAAGCCCTCCAGGATGCAACTGCACAAGTAACCAAGTGTGAAGCGTCCCAGTTCCATTCCAAGCAGATACACCAGCCACCTCAAGCTCTCTAGACGATCCCTTTATCCTGGCCATTTTCGGTCTGGGGGCTCGACATCCTCGACCCCTTTCCCCGCGCAGCCGGGGGCTTTGAGTACTTGTACGTTGCAATTGACAAGTTCACAAAGTGGCCAGAAGTGGAACAAGTGAGAAAGGTGACAGCACAGTCAGCGGTCAAGTTTTTCAGGTCGATTGTTTGCCGCTTCGGGATCCCTAACAGGATCATCACCGACAACGGTACGCAATTCACGAGCCGCACCTTCATGCAGTACGTCCAAGATCTTGGCGCCAAGGTCTGCTTCGCTTCTGTTGCTCACCCGAGAAGCAACGGTCAAGCGGAGAGGGCAAATGCTGAAGTGCTGCGTGGCCTAAAGACCAGAACTTTTGACAGGCTGCACAAGTGTGGAAGAAACTGGATCGAGGAGCTACCGGTGGTTCTTTTTGTCGATCAGGACGACACCAAATCGAGCTACTGGACAGACACCTTTCGCTCTAGTCTATGGAGCAGAGGCAGTTCCCCCCACGGAACTCGTATACGGGTCACCTCGAGTGCTCGCTTATGATGAGCTCGAGCAAGAGCAGCTGCGACAAGATGACGCGCTGCTCCTTGAGGAAGACCGTCTTCAGGCTGCGGTACGAGCTGCTCGCTACCAGCAAGCTTTGCGCCGCTACCATAGCCGCAAAGTTAACGCCAGAAGTCTCGAGGAAGCCGACCTTGTTCTTCGGCGCGTTCAGTCCGCCAAGAATTCCAACAAGTTGACGCCGAAGTGGGAAGGCCCTTATCGGGTGAAACGAGTCACTAGGCCTGGCGCTGTCTGCCTTGAGACCGAAGATGGCTTTCCGGTGAGCAACTCCTGGAACATTGAGCATCTTCGTAAGTTTTACACGTAAGGCGCGGTTGCCGTGATCCGCTCTGGCAACCACCTTTTGTACAAGTCTTGCCGTTGTTGCATGTAATCCTTTGTACAAAGCCGAGCATCCCCGTGCATAAGTAAAGCTCATGTGCCTCGCACATCTTGTCATTTCATGCTTTTAATTTCTTGCATGCTTTATCTGACACTTTGTGCAGTGCCTACCCCCGGTAAGCAATAACGAGCCCAAAGGCTCCATATCTGTATTTTCTCTTCCTTCTTTTTTCTCAAGGAAAGGAAGGTTCCCTCGCGCACAAGTTTGCCGGGGGAAGGAGAAGATAGTGGTATGGACCAGGCGTCGTCCAAGAGAGTTTCGCCGTGCCGGGAAGCAAACAACCACTACAAGAAATATGTCAACTTGTGACCACCACTATTGGTCACTGAATGGTCACAAATTTCCATTTGTGACCTTTTTGTGACCAAAAACATAAGGTCAAAAGCTGGCCGTCATAAATTGACTATAGCGACTTTCTCTGTGAGAAGGTCGTAGACGTTTATGACCAAAACAAAAGGTCGTTGAACCAATGACCTTTTGTTTTGGTCACTGGTTGTCTGCCCAAGCCATGTCGGATCCGACGTGGCAATCTGACGTGGCAAAATTGCGACCAATTGAAAAGGTCACTGACAAGATTCAGCCCGGTCCGATTCGGTGTTTTACATGGGCCGAGCCCATTAATTCAGCCTATTTGTGTTTTTTTTCATCAATTTTTTGTTGGGTTCATGGGCCTGGCCCATTTTATTTTCTAGGACGTAGCCTTCAATTCATTTCTTTTTTGGGCCTCAGCCCTTTTACAATCCAGTCTATTTTGGGCCTCCACAACATGCATTTAGAAGCTTGACATCACCAGGACAGATGGCTATTCCAGCTTACATCTCAGCATGTATGTATGTATCCAAACCATTTCATTTCTTTCAACTCAAAGTATTCTTTCAACAGCCACAACAGTAGGCAATAGATACATTCAACAGAGACTGAATTAACATAGAAATGAAGCAACAAAGGGCAGACCAAGTACAGGAACTACAGCTACATGGGACTACAGCAACCATTTCTATTTCTACACGCTTGCAAGAGAGGGAGGGACTACCAAGGAGCTAAACTAACAGCGGTCGAGCTAAACTAACAGCGATCATCCATCATTAATCAGTGACAGTAGCAATGAGTGGCAGCGGCGACGTTCGAGAGACACCCTCCCCATGCTGCTGCTTGGTGTACCTGCTACTGCTTGGTTTGCTGCATCACTAGCCGCCCTGCTACATGAATCAATAGAGAAGAATCAGAAAAACTGGGGCAAATATATTATGAACAGACCATTCAAGAAAAGGATAGTTATTTAGAAAGATAACACAAATTGATCTAGTACCATGCTTTTTGTTCTCTAGCTAGTTAAAATGAGATACTCCGATACAAGAAAATGGAGACACAATATGAAAGCTAATAGTAGGGCTGCCATAGCTTAAATGAGCAAGCTATTTTGTATTTGAGAAACAAAAAAATGCACCAATAATTTTTTAGAAGGTAACTGAACTTCTGTGCACACATTTAGATAGAACAAGCGCTTGATCAACAAGCTGCTGTAATAGTGTATATACACATGCTAACAACATGAATGTTCCATCAGGCCATGATCAACTACTCCAAACCATTACATGCTTTGCAAGAAAATAATAGAAGAGGTAATCAGCAGATGACACAATGAACAAGTGAAGGCTTTAAATATCTCCCTGTCGAAGAATCAAGTCGATGAAGACATGCAGTAGATTTGGTTATGGAAAAGAATATAGCTGTTGATCAAGTACTCCAAACCATTACATGCTTTGCAAAATAAAATACTAGATGAGAACATAGACAAGCAGCACCTGTCTTCAATTACTGTTGGCTTGCAGCCACACTTGCTTCAAGTCAGGTCCAGGAACTCTTTGTGTGCACATCAAGGCAGAATAGCAGCCTTGATCGTCCAGCCGCACTTCGCTGCAGTAAAACAAACAAATGACTGAACCATCTTGGTAGAAACATAGTAAAAAAATAGCTAAATGTACACTAGCAGCAAAATATTTCACACATAATTTCACACATACTACAGGTACATATATTACCCACAACAAAAATCTTCAGAAAATAGCTTATTTCAACATGTTTTACCATTGTTACCTGAGATAAAAATTCAAAAAGCACTGTCACCTAGTCTCTGAATCAGAACATCTCCAGTACTAGTATACTACCAAAAAAGCATAGCACAAAATATAGTGGATGATCTGAACATGTCCAGTACTAGCATACTACCAGCTCCTGCCAGCCACAAGGGGGCAAGCTCCAGTTTTTACACATCGCGTCGAATCGAAATCGATGGCAGCAATTAAAGGTACAGAGCTGCCACTACTAATTGAAACAAGAATTCAGAGAACAATTGGGGGATACAGTAGGTGATGGGATCAATTACCGATCCGCCTCATGAAATTCCGGGCGACGCTCTCCTCCACCCTGCCGCCGCTGCGCTGGATGTAGGCTGCCAGATCCCCTCCCTCGCACAGCTCCATGGCGGAACAGAATAAGCAACTCGATTGGTACAAGACGAAGGACTGTGGTGTTGGTCGTACCTGGATGACGTCGAGGAGGCGGATGATGTTGGGGTGGCTGACAGCGGCGAGGAAGCGGAGCTCGCAGTCGAGGCTGTCGCGGAGGCGGCCGGGGAGGTCGGCCAGCCGATTGGCGTCAGTGAGGTGTATGATCTCCATGGTGTGCTTGATGATGCGGGCCGGCATGATATTATTCCTATTCTGCTTGGCCTAGTAGCGCCCCATGACCGAAGCTGCTGTAAACGGCCTTGATAAGAACGTTCGCCTTCAATGACCTGACAAACATGATTTGAGATGGCAAGTGGTTTTTCAGCAAGGTAAGATAGACAGATGCCACTCCCTCCATCCCTCAAGAAAAGATGTTATTACATCAAAAATACTGAAATAACATGGCGTATTACACTGTAATTAGAAGCGCGTGCATATTTAAGATCGATGTGTGCATACCTGAAGGCGTCTTGGCAGAAGTGAGTGCTGGGCTTCCCATCCACACCCTTTACCAGGTAGAAGTAGATGGCGGTCTGCTTCGACATGCCGTCGTCCCGCCACGTCGGTGCTCACGCTGAAAAAGAGAGGATCAATGAAACTGAGAAACTTGTCCGAGTAGAACTAGATAGAACAACACTGATTCTCTATCCAGGATAAATATATATCACAACCATTTGAGCTGCATTTTAAGAACGAAGAAAGCTAAGAGCTGAGAAAGCACAACCATGTAAGATGCAGTTTGAGAGCTAAAGAAAAAAGATGTGGCTGTATCGAAGAAAAAGAAAGGTGCTCAACTACAACTCTTGTTTGGATAGGAAAGTTCTAAGCAATTCAGTTCAGACAACCACCCTAAAAAAATATGTTTTTTGAAAATTCTAGTGCAGATTCATGGCTTTCAAGATTAGTAGTAGTAGTACCACTAGTAGTAGTACCAATGTGTTAACCAAATTCAGGCCAGTATAACCAGGACAAAGCCCCTGCTACTCTCAAACAGCAGGTCACTACCATAAGCTTTGATTTCAGGCAACAAGGGGAATTGGATCAATTGCAATGCAAGATGGTGCATTAATGCAGACCAGGCGACTCTAGAAAGCGTGGATTAGAAGGAGTCTGATGTAGCAAAATTAGATTTATGTTTATCTGGCCAGATCATTTCACCAACATGATAAACAAAAATAATATAGTTTGTGACAAAATATATTAGGCTGCTAGGCTTAGCTTCTGCGCATGATAAACAAAAATAATAACACAACACAATTCTAACCATCACTATCTAATTATCTGGCCAGATCATTTCACCAACAAAGAATCACTCAATCCATCTAGTTTGTGACAAAATATAGGTATTTTTTCAGTTAAACAGCAAGTCTGGTCTCGAAGCAAAATAGGTATCATCACGTTTTGGCTTTGTTCGTGTTTTGGCTTCTACTAAATCACTGGGACATGAGCATCTTAATTTGTACATAACGCTTCGCCCGGTGCTGCTTCTACTAAAATTGGCTAGTGCTGCTTCTACTAAACCACGTACCTGGATAGTAAGCAGGGGAGAGCGAGGACTCACCGGTCTTGGGCCGAATCCCCCACGTCATGGCCGTTCGGAGTGGCCTCGAGAGGTAGAGGGTGGAGGAGGAGGCGAGCTCGCGGACAGGGGGTCGGGAAGGACGAGGCCCGCACTGGGCCCCGCTGTCCTATCCTGCCGTCGTCGTCGGAGTAGAATGAGGAGGCGTCCTTGGAGGAGGCGAGGGGGGCGACGAGCGGGAAGGAGGACGCAGGAAGAAGGACCCCGCCTCGATTTGGACCCTGTACCGGCGCCGCTCCGCCTCCTCCGTTGGGTGTAGTCGCAGCAGCACCTCGCGGGCGGCCGCCTCTACGGGCCACAGCGTCGGCGGGATGGTCGAGGGCCGCGGACGCAGGCCATCAGCATCATCCCACTCGGCTGCTTGTCCGAGACCAAGCCGAGGCTAGCGGGTGGCTCAGGCCCATGCCGTGGGGTTGGGGGAAGCCATGGCGCCGCCGCCCCATGGAGGTGAGATCCGGCGAGTGGGATGGAGGCCATGGCGCGGCTAGATGCGGGCGATGCAGAGGGAGGGGCGAGGTCGGCGGCAGTGGACGACGAGGTCAGATTGGATCGGGAGGTGGCGGCGAGGAGATAGGGGAGGAGGGGTGCGATGGGGGGAGGGGTGTGATTGGACCGGGAGGGCTAGGGTTTGGGCTGCGGTGGGGGTATCTCTTTTCTTTTGCTGTAGATAGATGGATGGATGGATGGATGGATGGATGGATGTGGGATGGTGAGATGGATGGATGGATGGATGGGCGCCATGTCATCGATCCGGGGGAAGAGTCCTGATTGGTTCGGAAAACCAGTGATGTAAAAAAGTATCTAAGTACTAAAAATATCTAAGGGATTTTGTGAAGTAGCTACCAAAAATATTTTGCAAAAGGGCACCATACAAATTTTCATTAGAGTTAGACCACATATTATGGATAAGTACCAATTTGTATGCATTTCTGATCTTTCTAGCTATTTTTAATCATTTTCCAAATGCCCAAAATGAGTTTTTTTGTGAAGGACCTACCATATATTTGTTGCAAAATTGTACCAAATCAATTTTCTAAAATACTAGGCCATATTTAATGCACGATTGATAAACTGGTTGTGTGAAAAAAGTTTTGATCCACCTATCGTGAAAAAGACAAATTTCGGCCGATTCAGTTGGAAGTGGCTCAAATTTGAACTGTAGCTGCCTTGTAGTTTGCTCTTCATTTTTTACAAAAATCATTTCTAGGTACATAAGTATCTATTTAATCATAGAAACACCAAAAAAATACCAAGATTCAACCACTAGCTAGGAACGGTCATTCCCGCCGTTTTGACCGCATTTTGAAACGGGCATAAAAAATTCAAAAAAAATCAAAAAGTTGGAAAACCTTCGCATTGTATCATTATATATGACCAAGTTACCAGGAAAAATAACAAACTTGTAATACGGTAATTATTTTTAAAAAGTGTTCTCAGAAACGAGCGATCAAGCGTGAAGATTCATGGCTTTCAAGCCAAATGATCAATCTTATGGCCACATTCATGACATAGTTTGTTCAAATGATCTCATATTGTGCACAAAGGTGCATATTGGAATGGCAAACAATGTTGCCTAAGGAAGTTTTCATTTTCTTTGGACGAAAAATTCATTTTCCATTTTTCGAGTGCCCAAAAGGAGGTTTTTTTGTGAAGGACCTCCCAAATAATTGTTGCAAAATTTGGCCAAATCATTTTCATAAAATACTAGCCCATATTTAATGCACAATTGACCAAATGGTTGGGTGTAAAAAGTTTTGATCCACCTCTCGTGAAAAAGACAAATTTCGGCCGATTCAGTTGGAAGCGGGTCAAATTTGAACTGCGGATGCCTCATAGTTTGCTATTTATTTTTTCCAAAAATCATTTCTAGGTACATAAGTACCTATTTAATCAGAGAAACACCAAAAAAATTCCAAGATTCAACCACTAGCTAGGAACGGTCATTCCCGCCGTTTTGACCGCATTTTGAAACGGGCATAAAAAATTCAAAAAAAATTCAAAAAATTGGAACACCTTCGCATTGTGTCATTATATATGACCAAGTTACCAGGAAAAATAATAAACTTGTAATACGGCAATTCTATTAAAAAAGTGTTCTCAGAAATGAGCTATCATGCGTGAAGATTCATGGCTTTCAAGCCAAATGATCAATCCTATGGCCACATTAATGGCATAGTTTGTTCAAATGATCTCATATTGTGCACAAGGGTGCATCTTGGAATGGCAAACAATGTTGCCTAAGGAAGTTTTCATTTTCTTTGGCCGAAAAATTTATTTTCCATTTTTCGAGTGCCCAAAAGGAGGTTTTTTTGTGAAGGTCCTCCCAAATAATTGTTGGAAAATTTGACCAGATCAATTTTCTAAAATACTAGGACATATTTAATGCACAATTGACAAAATGGTTGGGTGTAAAAAGTTTTGATCCACCTCTCGTGAAAAAGACAAATTTCCGCCGATTCAGTTGGAAGCGGGTCAAATTTGAACTGCGGCTGCCTCATAGTTTGCTATTTATTTTTTCCAAAAATCATTTCTAGGTACATAAGTACCTATTTAATCATAAATACATGGTTTGGTGGCGATACGTCGAGGTTTGGGCGGTGGTCGAGGGCCCCAACTCTAGAGCGCGTAAACTCGCATGCCCGCTGCGTGGTCACCGCGTGACTGTGGCGTTGCCATGTGTTCTGGGCGGCCTTGGCATGTCTAGTGGGTTGGCCACTCCCAGGTAGGTGCTAGGAAGAAAATTACAACATAAGATTCTCACGAGGAGATCGATCGATGCTCAAACATGAATTAGCAGCCAAGTGTTTGATTAGCGGTACGGAAAATGCACATGGCTAATGGGCGTGAGTTTTGGTTGAGGATGATCAGTTACTAAGAAGACCGTCTTCACAAATTTTCAGCTCAAAAGGAGGAGTCTAGGTGGTACTTGCTTTGCAAAGTACCACACTGGACATAAATACGAATGTTGAAGATGGGCTCAAAATAATGAATGGATTGAGCTGGCATTTGGAGGAGGATAGTTATTTGGGCATAGAAAAGCACTGTAGAAAATGGATACCATTTGGACATGCCAAAGTGGTACTTCCTTCACAAAGTGTTTTTTTGAACAGAATAGGAAAATGAATATTTTTGAATTATTTTTGAACCTGGCAAGGAAGGTTTTTTACATATTTGACGAAGATATGACCCAAAGAATTTATGAGATTTTTTGGGGAATTTTGGGAAAGACAGAAATATAGGTTGCTTCACAACCTAGGGCAAAAACTGCCACATGGACATGACACATAGGCAAAACTGATGAGGTGGCGCCTAGTCGTAGCAACCCACCACAATTTTCAAGGTTATGACCATCTATATTGGTCATGAACAGCTAGAAATAAGGCAGCGAACCAGTGCTATCTGCTTTGTGACCATTTCGTGTAAGGAAATTATGACCTTTCTGACCAAAATGGTCGTTATAGTTTAGGGTTTGGAGCCCCCCGAACAGCTTTTGACCAATTGGTCTGAAATGGTCATAGATCTATGACCAATTCTTCCAGGGTCACTAACAAAAGGTCATAAGTTGACATATTTCTTGTAGTGAACACAAAAGCTAAGTTGCCAATGTTTGAGCAATCAAATTTTTAATTTCTAAGTTATCTTCCTTGAACGACCGTGCTTTGTATGGAAAACCTGTGCGCGGAGGAACCAACTCATGGCTAGACGCGCCCTTACTTTGTTTCGAGTACGCTCAACAACTTAAGTGTGCTGCGACAAGTGCCGCGCCCTTACTTTGTTTCGAGTTCGCTCAACAGCTTAAGTGAGCTGCGGCTAGTTGCGACAAGGTTTCTTGTCGGTAGCGGCACCGCCAGCAGGCTGCTGACGTTCCGCACTCAGCGCTCGCGGCTAAGGTGCCTACGCCGAAAAGTTCCCTAAAAGCGTAGGGCAGAAACATACAAAGCAAAGGAGTCAAGTAAAGGAAATAACATTGCAATTACTACCTAAAATAGAGTTATATTACAAAGTGACTTGTCGCAGCTCTAATAGATTGTTTTTCATAACATGGCTAACAGCGACAAGGAAAGAAGAAAATAAGCGGCCTAATCTGCGCGGTCGCCTTCGACCCTCTTGATCCCGCTCACCTTGTCCACGATAGGTGCGACGAGGGCCTTGAGCGCCTCCAGATCAGCGTCCAACGGCAATCTCCTGAGGACGTTGGTGAGGTTGAGGCCAGGGTTGCGGAAGGCCACCTTCATCAACACCTTTTGAAGGGCCCCCCGCGCAGAGCTTGCGCGACTCGTCCTCCAGCTGCTTCAGGATCCTCTCCCGGAGTTGCTGGAGGGCCGTCGCCACGCCCTTGAAGAACAGAGTGAGCTTGGCGCTGGGGTGGAGGTTCTCGTCGGTGAGTACCCGAGATACTCCGCCCCCAGCTGCGCTAGCTCCCTGTCGATATCCGTGGCGGCGTTCACAAGACCCTCCGTCCAGTGCTCGACGGTCGCCCTGAAGTTGTTCTGAGTGACAGCGGCGCTCGCCAGCAGCGCCTTCTCGGCCTTGACCTCCTCCTTCAGGGCCGCCTCCCGCTCCTTGGCGCCGTCCAGCGTCTTGGTCAAAGTGGTTAGCTTCAACTCAAGATCCGCATTGGAGTTCTTGGCGGCGGCAAGCTCCTTGCCCTTCTCGGCGAGACGCACCTGCAGCTCTGAATGGCTGTGGGCGTCCTTCTCTCGCTCGAGCTTGAGCGCGGCGATTTCTTCGCCTCTCGCCTTCAGGTCGGCCTCCAGCTGCGCCACCTTCGCCTCCAGTTCCTTCTTGGCGGCCTCGGTAGTTGCGGCAGCCTCCTTTGCTTCCTGGAGGGCCCCGCCAAGCGATTGCTCGCGCGCGGCAAGCTCTTCCTCGTGGCTGTTGAGGTTGACCTTCCGCTGGGCCAGCTCGCCTTCTCATGTGGATAGCTTCTCGGCGGCAAGCCATTGCTGTTCTTCAACCTCTGCCTTCTCGAGCAAGAAGGCCGTCTACTCTTCGGCGAGTTGCTCCCGCTCCTCTGCCAGGGACCGGAGAGCTGCCTGGTTGAGGGCCCGGAGCTCCTTCGCGCGCTTCTCAATGTCAGCTCCCGCCTTGGCGGCCAGCGCTTCGCGGGACTCCAGCTTGGCCTGCCGGGCACGGTAGAGCGACAGCAGCTTACGCAGCAGCCGCTCTTCCTCGGGCTCGTCGCTGCTGCTGCTTGGCGCGTCAACGAGCGTCAGCCCGGCGGAAGCAAGTACCTCTCCGTCGAAGGTTTCTCCCTCGACCGGCGCCCTGGAGCTCGACGCCCAGGGGAGCTTGATGAAGACCCCGTAGCCGGCCTTCATGTATGCGCCTGGCTCGGGCTCCTCAGATCCGGGGGCATCGGCAGCGGCGGAGGGATCGGCCGTCGGCGTAGCGCCTGGCGCTCCTGCGGCCTCAGGGCCGTCAGTGCGATCGCCGGACCCCTCGCCGGCTGCTGCGGCAGCAGCCTTGGCGGCCTCGTCGCCGGCGGGATCTTTAGCACCGGCCGCTCCTTCGGTGGCAGCGGCGTCGCCGGTGTTGCCGCGCGTATCCTCCTCAACAGCAGCCTCCGTCTCCATAGGCTCCGCAGCAGATGGATCTGACGGTAGGAAAGGGGAGGAAAACAGTCAAGCAAATATCCAAAAAAGAAAGATCAAAAGAAGAAAAGCCCAAGGGGAGTTTTTGAAACAAGAAGATTACCTGCGCGAGCCGGCTCCTCGGCAGTGTCCCTCGCCGGGGAGCTCTCCCTTGGCGGCGTAGTTGTAGTCCCCGCCGGCGGAGGGCCGCTGGTGCTGTCCCTCGCCGGAGAACTTGCCCTTGGCGGAGAATTCGCCCTTGCCGGAGAGCTCTCCCTTGCCGGGGAACTTTCCCTTGGCGGCGTGGTTGAAGCAGATGGCACGACGGGGGCGGTCTCCGGGCGCTCCTGGTATGTCTGCTCTGCTCCTACACAAATCAACAGACAAGACGTCAGCAAAGATAGAACTCCCACGCACGCCTAACAGCGGAAGGTGAACCAAGAACTTACGCTGGGGGCTGCGCTGGGGGCTGCTCTGAAGATCAGTTGCTGGGTCCGGCAAGTTTGTCTCAGCAGCACCCCCTGCTGTCACGACGGGCTCGTCCTCGATGACAATCACCGGGACCTTGGCTCTCTTTGCCGCCCTCTGGGACAGAGTTCTGAAAAAAGGAACAGGTTCAGAGTGAGGCAAATAAGGTACAAGACAAAAGAACAGAAAATCGAAGAAATACAAGAACAACAGAGACTTACTCTTCTTTTTCCTCGTCGGAGCTGAGCGCGGAGAAGTGGAAATCCGGCTCACGCCCGGCGCGAGGATGCGGGGGAGTAGGCTCCCTTGGCCGCTTAGCGGGGGCAGTGGCGGTGGTCTGAGACGACCCCGCTCCGGCTGCTACCGAGGCGTGAGGAGCGGCAGGAGCAGAAGGGGCGGTCTGAGAAGACCCCGCTCCAGTTGCCGCAGAAGCGCGAGGCGCTCCCGCAACAACCTTGCTTGCCGCGTTGGAGCGTGTCGCGCGGCGCGGCGGCTGTTGGCCCGTCTGCCGCTCCGTTACGTCCCCGGCCTTGCGGAGACGCCTTCTTGGTGGAGCTGGAGGCTCCGCTGGTGGCGAGCTGCCTGAAGATGAGGAGGAAGAGGAGCCGATCCCCAGCGAGCCGCCCGTATCCTCGACGGGCTCGCTCGACTCGTTACCCTGCTCGGCGGTCTCGCTCGACTCGGCATCTTGCCCGGCAGGCTCTCCCTCGCCGACAGGCTCTCCAGCGCCAAGGAACTCCTCTCGCTCGGCAAGGCTTGCCGCCTCCGCTGCTTCCGCCTCCTCCATGGTGTATCCGAACTCGCCCGCGGCCGCGGCTGCCGCCGCCTCGTCCCGCCTGGTGGCGATGAACGCCATCTCCTTGTCGGTGGTGTCGTGTGTGAGGCCCTTCTTCTCATCAGAGCGAATCGGCGTTTCTTCCAAGTCGTCGAAGAACGCCTGCACGGATCGATCCCGTGAGAGTCGCACAGCGGCATCATTGCGCGGATGCGGCTGAGCGCGGAGTTGTTGCACAGCGGGACGACCCCCCTCGGCAACCTGAAGGCTTCGGGATGATCGGGGTCATACTTGAACAGCTCCTGGAGCATCCCGTTAAGCTCCAGGACAGTGAAATTGAAGTTGAGGCCCTGACGCAGCCTCATGATATCTGCCGCATTCTCGAACTCCCAGGCGGGCCTCTTCCTCTCCTACAGGGGGGCGATGCGGCGGCGGAGAAAGTCTGCGCCAACTGCGCCTACAGTGAGCTTGGCGCGCCTGAGGCGTAGGATCCGGGCAGTGGCAATTTTCAATCTACTGTCTTCCGGGGCCAAGTCGCTCCAGTCGTTGCCGCGTACTACTAGGGTTGGCGCCAGGCGGTAAATGGCTGCGGGTTCTCCTCTACAACCCAACACCAGTCTGCTCTCCATTCATCCCATTTGCCGCGGAGCTCTCCCTCCAGATAAGCTTCCTTCTTGTGCGTCCTCGATATCCAGGAGACGCCGCCAGACAAAGGCTCTCCTCTCTCAACTCGGGGCGTGAAGTAGTGGCGGAAGAGGGCGACATTGGGATGGACTCCGACAAAGTTTTCGCAGAGATGTGCAAAAACTGCCATGGTCAGGACGGCGTTGGGGGTGAAGTCAAGGAGGTGGAACCCGTAGGTATTCATGATGTCGCAGAAGAATTCAGAGAAAGGCGGGCAGAGCCCGTAGTAGAAGAACAAGGCGAAGAACACACATCCGTTCGGAGCTGTTTCGCAAGCAATGGCTGGGAGTACCTTGGTGCGCGGATGCGCCCGCGTCTCCCCCGACTAGAAGAGGTAGAAGTTCTCCCTCAGCTTCCTCGCGACAAGCTTGGGGGGGAAGACAGCCCGCTTCTTTTCGCAGCGCCACGAGCTGCAGCGCCTCAGCCGACTTCACGGTCTTCCCCTTCTCGCCTTTCGGAGCATGGCGGAAGCGGTGAGGGAGGTCGACGGCGCTTGTGGTGCTGGTGGCGACGGGGGGCGGAGCGCTGCTCTCTTTCAAGCTTTGGGAGGAAGGGGAGCGGCGGAGGTTTTCGAGGAGTAGCAACGGGCGGATAGGCGAACTGCCCCTGTTTCCCCTGCTTATAAGGGGGGAGGGGGCGGACGTTCCGCATTTCCGATTAAAGAAACCACCCAGATCTCTCCCACGACGCCGCGATCGACGTGTGCTGTTAGGGGAGGGCGCGGTGGATGCTGAGTAAGATACGACGTGAACCAGGCCGCGCGTGCCCTGTTTTTGGCCTGGCCCAACAGCGCTCGGCACCGTGTATGGCCCAGGCCCGGGGGCTCCTGTCGGTGTACTAAAGTAGGGGTACCCTTAGTATCCCGAACTTGTGCATGGGCAGTCGCAGCGTCCCGCGGCAAGGCTTGCCGGGTGATCGCCAAGGTCCTCCGTGGTTCCTTTGGAGCCATTGAAGAACAAAGTATCCAAGCCAAGGAGACAAGGCCCCGGCAAGAGGAGCTTGCCGGGAAGGCCACTCAAGGCATCTCAAGGAACTTGCAGCGACGCGCCACGCGTCCTGGCCAGGCCCGGTGAGCGACAAGCTCCCGGAAGCGACAAGATGACGACCGCGGCAAGGCGCTTGCCGCGGCAAGCTTCCACTCAATACCCGCGCTCCAGCACACCCACCAACGTGTCGCTCTGGGACCCTTCCAGGCATACGTGGCGGGAGGCTGTGCAGCCAGGGGGTACGCGGTGGCAAGCGGCGCTGACAAGGTTGCCATCGTGGCGAACGGTGGCGCCCCTGACGGCCCCTTTTTGCACTGTTTGGGCGACGTCGATGGGCATTTAATGCCCTTGTCCCCTGCCGTCAGGGTTAGGTATGGAACACTGTACAAGTAGGTGTACCAACTACACCACTTTTCCCTTTTTACCCTCAACTGCGTTGCCACCTGTCGGTGACCCCTTGAGCATATAAAAGGAGGCCCATGCGCAACGTAGAAGGGGGTTAGACATTCGAACACTCTCGCGCTCGGTCTCGTTAGCTCCTGGAGGGTACTGTAGCTCTCAGCGCTACCGAGCAAGAACTCAATACAAACCAAAGCAGGAGTAGGGTTTTACGCATCCGTGCGGCCCGAACCTAGGTAAACTGCTCGTGTGTATCGCCTCGATCTGCTCTTCGTGCGACCTCCGCCCCCTGCCGTACCGAAAAGGGGCTCCGTCCCCATAGGTGTTCGTGGGTGGAACAGTTTCCCCGACACTATGGTTAAAGATCTCTTGGTTGAAAATTTAGATGGACATGTTATTTACCTCCAAGAGGAAGCTTCTAGAATAGCCAAACCCGATGCTAGCACTACTAGAAAAAGGGCTATAGATGGAATTGGCACTAATGGCGCACCAGACATGCGGTGCGCCATTAGTATATACTAATGGCGCACCATGTGTTGGTGCGCCATTAGTATCCAAATACTAATGGCACACCATTGACGTGGTGCGCCATTAGTAACAATTTTTTTCAATTTTTTCAAAACTACTAATGGCACTCCAGTGGATAGTGCGCCATTAGTAGTTAAACTACTAATGGCGCACCTCATCCACGGCGCGCCATTAGTAATTTTTTTTCAAATTTTGTTTTTTTTTAATTTTATTTTCAAAAAATACTAATGGCGCACCGTGGGAGTGGTGCGCCATTAGTAGTTAAACTTACTAATGGCGCACCACTCCCACGGTGCGCCATTAGTAATTTTTTTCAAATTTTGTTTTTATTTTTTTTTAATTTTATTTTCAAAAAAATACTAATGGCGCACCGTGGGAGTGGTGCGCCATTAGTAGTTAAACTTACTAATGGCGCACCACTCCCACGGTGCGCCATTAGTAATTTTTTTTCAAAGTTTCTTTTTCTTTTTTTAAATTTAATTTTCAAAAAATACTAATGGCGCACCGTGGGAGTGATGCGCCATTAGTACTTCAACTTACTAATGGCGCACCACTTCCACGGTGCGCCATTAGTACTTTTTTTTCATATTTTGTTTATTTTTTATTTTTTTATTTTTTTCAAAACTACTAATGGCGCATCGTGGGAGTGGTGCGCCGTTAGTAGTTGAACTACTAATGGCGCACCAATCCCACGGTGCGCCATTAGTAACTTGGTCATTACTGCAC
>LR738711.1:54247880-54271645 GCA_902687465.1 Secale cereale | reverse complement strand
CATTACTGCACCACCCCCCCCCCCCACCCGTGGACCGCCTTTTCCAGTTCAAAATTAAATAAAAGAAAATGATGTAAATGTCAAAAAAATAAAAGAAAATAAGTTTCCCATGTGATATGTGGTCTACTTGTTGGGAAAATTTACAAATATGAATTTTGACTTTATTTGCAAAATATCTCTGGAATTTGGTAAAACGGGCATAACTTTTTGCATACGAACTCGTATTAAAAAGTTTTTTATATGAAAAATCATCTACTCGAAAAGTTACATCCGATTTTAACCGAAGGAACCCCGTTAAACATTTTCAAAATCCCCAAAAACCTAACAGAAAAAAAGTTACGGGGCTTTTAAGATCTACAGGCAAAAAATTTCAAAAAATTTCAAACTTACTAGTGGCGCACCGTTTGCAAAAAAATTCAAAAAATTCGAAAAAAAAGTTTATAATTTTTTTAAAAAAAATATGATACGTAATATGACCGGGAAGTTTGAAATATATTTTCAAAATTTCATCATACTCATGAACATTAACAAACTCCTAGACATCAAAAAGGGTTAATAGGATTGATATGATAGATATATCAACAAGTGCGTGTGAAGTGAGCTGGTGCTGGGGTTGGATAGAACTACGAAGTTAAGCGTGCCCGGGCTTGAGTAGTGTGAGGATGGGTGACCTTATGAGAAGTTTGACTACAGAGTGCGATTTGACTTGAGATTAAGCGAATTGACCCCATATTAAGCCATAATGACCTGAGATTAACAAAAAAATTTGAAATAAAAAAATTTGAAATTTTTTTTTGAAAAAAAATACTAATGGCGCACTTCTATGTAGTGCGCCATTAGTATGCCAAAGCACCTGGGTATAGATGGCCCCTGGGAGGCATACTAATGGCGCACCGTGCACTATACTAATGGCGCACCAGTGGTGCGCCATTACTATACCAGATACTAATGGCGCACCAGGGGTGCGCCATTAGTAAAAAATACCAATGGCGTGCTACTAATGGCACACCAGTAGTGTGCCATTAATGGGCAAAACCGGTGCGCCATTAGTAGCCCTTTTCCTAGTAATGTAGGAATAAACATAGACCTGTTGTAGGCTTGCCTATTATTTCTGTCAGAATAAGAGATCATTGCTTTCATGGTTTATGTGACGTAGGTGCTAGTGCAAGTATAATCCCTCATTCCCTATATCAAGAAATTATGCATGATATTGCACCTGTTGAGTTAGAAGGGATTGATGTTACCATTAAGCTTGCTAACAGAGACACTATTTCACCAGTTGGGATTGTTAGAGATGTTGAAGTTTTGTGTGGGAAAGTTAAATACCATGCTGATTTTCTTATTCTTAGTTCCCCACAAGAAGTTTTTTGTCCCATTATATTTGGTAGACCCTTCTTGAATATTGTTAATGCTAAGATAGACTGCGTGAAAGATATTGTTAATGTTGGATTAGGGGATATGTGTGATGATTTTAACTTTCCTAAATTTCGTAGACAACCCCATGATAAAGAATTACCTAGTAAGGATGAAATAATTGGTCTTGCTTCTAGTGTTGTGCCTCCTAACGATCCTTTAGAACAATATCTGCTAGACCATGAAAATGATATGTATACGAATGAGAGAAGGGAAATAGATGAAATATTCTTTAAACAAGGACCCGTATTGAAAAACAACTTGCGTGTTGAAATCCTAGGGGATCCTCCTCCACCCAAGGGTGATCCTGTGCTTGAACTCAAACCTTTACCTGATAATCTTAAGTATGTTTATCTTGATGAAAAGAAGATATATCATGTTATTATTAGTGCTAACCTTTCAGAGCAGGAAGAAGAAAAAATATTAAAAACTTTGAAGAAGCATCGTGCTGCTATTTGATATACTCTGGATGATCTTAAGGGCATTAGTCCCACCTTATGCCAACACAAGATAAAATTGGAAGAGAACGCTAAACCGGTTATTGATCATCAATGACGGTTAAATCCTAAAATGAAAGAAGTGGTAAGGAAGGAAATACTAAAACTTCTAGAGGCAGGTATTATCTATACAGTTGCTAATATCCAGTGGGTTAGTCCTGTCGATTGTGTCCCTAAGAAGGGAGGTATGACTGTAGTTCCTAATTATAAAGATGAATTGATCCCACAAAGAATTGTTACAGGTTATAGGATGGTAATTGATTTCAGCAAATTAAATAAAGCAACTAAGAAATATCATTACCCCTTGCCTTTTATTGATCAAATGCTAGAAAGGTTATCCAAACGTACTCATTTTTGCTTTCTAGATGGTTATTCCGGTTTCTCTCAAATACCTGTGTCAAAAGGGGATCAAGAAAAGACCACTTTTACTTATCCCTTCGGTACCTTTGCTTATAGACGTATGCCTTTCGGTTTTTGTAATGCACCTGCTACCTTTTAAAGATGCATGATGGCTATATTATCTGATTTTCGTGAAAAGTTTGTTGAGGTTTTCATGTTTGATTTCTCCGTTTACGGAACTTCTTTTGATGATTGCTTGAGCAACCTTGATTAGGGATGAAAACGGAGCGAAAACGGACGGAACTGAGTGCTACCATATTTGTTTTCATATATTTTTGCAGAAGCGGAAACGAATACGGAAAACCCGGAAATGAATAAGGAAACAAATACTGGCGGAAATGGACACGGAGCGAATACAAAGCGAACACGGAACAATAATGGGTGTTCACCGGAACTTAAAAACCCCTTGAATAATAGAGAAAAACACACAAAAAGAAATATTTTATGAATTCTTAACATGGCTATAAGATCAAGTTGAGTACATGTGTGGTAGTAGAGATTTTGGAGAAGTCCTTAAAGAAGCCATAAGTCTATAGTAAAAATGAAAATTTCATATTCACGGAAAACGAAAAGTTCCGTTTCCACGCCTGGGAGAAGTGCCACTTTATGGAGAAGTGCCACTTTATGGTTAATGAAGGCATTGTCTTGGGACATAAAATTTAGGAAAGAGGTATTGAAGTTGACAAAGCTAAAGTTGATGCTATTGAAAAGATGTCGTGTCCTAAGGACATCAATGGTGTACGTAGTTTCCTTGGTCATGCCGGGTTTTATAGGAGGTTCATTAAGGACTTCTCCAAAATCTCTAGGCCTCTGACTAATCTCTTACAAAAAGATATTCCTTTTGTTTTTGATTACGATTGTCTAGAAGCATTTGAAATACTTAAGAAAGCATTGATCTCCGCAGCTATTGTCCAGCCTCCTGACTGGAATTTACCCTTTGAGATTATGTGCGATTCTAGTGATTATGCTGTAGGTGTTGTTCTAGGGCATAGAGTTGATAAGAAATTGAATGTTATCCAATATGCTAGTAAACGTCTAGACAGTGCCCAGAAAAACTATGCTACTATTGAGAAAGAATTTTTAGTAGTTGTATTTGCTTGTGATAAGTTTAGACCTTATATTGTTGGTACTAAAGTAACTATTCACACTGATCATGCTGCTATCAAATACCTTACGGAAGAGAAAGATGCTAAACCTAGACTTATTAGATGGGTTCTCTTGCTGCAAGTGTTTGACTTACATATTATTGATAGAAAGGGAGCCGAGAACCCCGCTGCAGACAACTTGTCTAGGCTAGAGAATATACTTGACGACCCACAACCTATTGATGATAGCTTTCCCGATGAACAATTAGCTGTTATAAATACTTCTCGGACTGCTCCATGGTATGCTCATTATGCTAATTACACTGTTGCTAAGTTTATACCTCCTAGCTTCACATACCAGCAAAATAAAAAGTTCTTCTATGATTTGAGACATTACTTCTGGGATGACCCACATCTTTATAAAGAAGGAGTAGATGGTATTATTAGACGTTGTGTACCTAAGTATGAATAGGAACAAATCCTACGCAAGTGCCACTCTGAAGCTTATGGATGACACCATGCTGGAGATAGAACTGCGCATAAGGTATTGTAGTCTGGTTTTTATTGGCCTACTCTCTTCAAGGATGCCCGTAAGTTTGTCTTATCTTGTGATGAATGTCAACGAATTGGTAATATCAGTAGACGTCAAGAAATGCCTATGAATTATACACTTGTTATTTAACCATTTGATGTTTGGGGTTTTGATTATATGGTACCGTTTCCTTCCTCTAATGGGTATACACATATTTTAGTTGCTGTTGATTACGTTACTAAGTGGGTAGAAGCTATTTCAACTAGTAATGTTGATCACAGCACCTCTATTAAGATGCTTAAAGAAGTTATTTTCTCGAGGTTTGGAGTCCCTAGGTACTTAATGACTGATGGTGGTTCACACTTTATTCATGGTGGTTTCCGTAAAATGCTTGCTAAGTATGATGTTAACCATAAAATTGCATGACCTTATCACCCACATACTAGTGGTCAAGTAGAACTAAGTAATAGAGAGCTGAAATTAATTTTGCAAAAGACAGTTAATAGGTCTAGAAAGAATTGGTCCAAGAAACTTGATGATGCATTATGGTCCTATAGAACTGCATACAAAAATCCTATGGGTATGTCTCGATATAAGATGGTTTATGAAAAAGCTTGTCACTTACCTCTTGAGCTAGAACATAAGGCATATTTGGCTATTAAAGAGCTCAATTATGATTTTAAACTTTCTGGTGAGAAGAGGCTATTTGAAATTAGCTCTCTTGATAAATGGAGAACCCAGGCCTATGAGAATGCCAAGCTGTTTAAAGAAAAAGTTAAAAGATGGCATGACAAAAGGATACAAAAGCGTGACTTTAACGTATGTGATTATGTCTTGCTATACAACTCTCGTTTAATATTTTTTGCAGGAAATCTTCTCTCTAAATGGGAAGGGCCTTACGTTATCGAGGAGGTCTATCGTTCCGGTGCCATAAAAATCAACAACTTCGAAGGCACGAATCGGAAGGTGGTGAACGGTCAAAGAATCAAACATTATATCTCAGGTAATCCTATAAATGTTGAAACCAATGTTATTGAAACCGTAACCCCGGAGGAATACATAAGGCACACTTTCCAGAATGATTCAGACCCTGAAAAGGAAGAGGTATGTGTTACGGTGAGTAAACCGACTCCAAAACAGTTCTAATGGCAAATTTTCACTGTTTTGGAATATTAAGAAAAATAGAAAAATAAGTGGCAGTCCGAAAGAGACACGAGGCGTCCACGGGGGTGGAGGGCGTGCCCCTGCCTCGTGGGCACCCCGTGTGCCTCCCGGACTCCGATTTCTTGTATGTTACTCCTTTTGGTCGGTAAAAATTCATTATATATTCCCCCAAAGGTTTTGACCTCTGTATCACGCAAAAATCCTCTTCTTTCGTTTCGAGCTGTTGTTTCTGACACATTTAGATCATCATGGTGTCTCCCAGCACGCCCAAGGAAAATTTCTTCGAGAAGGTCATCAACCCCTACCTCGCGAAGGTGCTGCATCAACCTAAAACCATGAAGTCGCATGAGAGGGTGCTGCACAACTGCGATGTTGAGAGGCCAAGGAGGACCATAAGCATGGAGACAAGACTCGAAGCAATGGAGCAGCAAGTTTTCAAGCGCCTCCTGGACACCTTTATTAGCAGTTTGGCCTCCGCCCGCTGCCCCACAAGGTTGTGGCATATGTATCTCGCGTACACAACTACGCCAACCACATGATGATCACGAAGCTCGCCAACAACCTCAAGATGGACTCAAGGATCTTCGGGGAAGCCATATCCAATCTCCAAGACAAAATTGAACACCTCCAAGCCCAGATCTATGAACTACAAAACCTAAACTGTGAGTATGAATATAGATTCAAGAAGATGAGTTTGGCTGCAGATTTGAGCATCCCAGAGACTCGATCATCCTTCTACGATGGTGAGCCCATGCCTTGGAAGATGAATGACAAGCCTACATCATCAACAACTCCATCATCACCACTTCCAAAGAAGGGGACATAATCATATGGGTATGGGCACTCCCCTTGGCAACTGCCAAGCTTGGGGGACTTGCCCCAGTATCGTATCACCATCACACTCCTATCTTTACCATCTTTCTTACTTCGATCCTTTTGGTAGTATCTTGATCTAGTAGAATAAAGTGAGCATGATCTTGTTGTGAGCTTTTGCTTTATGATCTTTACCGTTGTAATCGAGTCCGTGAGCTATATAATAAAGATTAGTGTTTAGTTAAGGGCTTGATTTCATCACTTTGGTCATGATAGAATAAAAGAAAATATAAAAAGTATCAAAGAGATCATATTGATCTCATGGGAAGTAATGACTTCACATATAAAGAGTGTGATGAATAAAATTTGTTGAGAGTTGACAAACATAGTTTTGGTCATCGTTGTAATTAATAGGAAGTAATAAAGAAAGAGAGGTTTCACATACAAATATACTATCCTGGACACCTTTTATGATTGTGAGCACTCATTAAAAGCATGACATGCTAAAGAGTTGATGTTGGACAAGGAAGAAAACATAATGGGTTATGTTTTCTTATATCTAAAATAAAGTATATTGTCATGGATCATCCAACATGTTGAGCTTGCCTTTCCCCCTCATGCTAGACAAAACTCCCTGGACCAAGTAGAGATACTACTTGTGTTTCCATACATCCTTAAACCTAGTCTTGCCATGAGAGTCCACCATACCTACCTATGGATTGAGTAAGATCGTTCCAATAAGTTGTCATGTTTGCAAACTCTCTAAAATATGTATGATTTATTAGTGTGGAGGAAATAATATTTATACGATCTTGTGATATGGAAGTAATAAAAGCGACGGACAGCATAATAAAGGTCCTTATCACAAGTAGCAATATAAAGTGACGTTCTTTTGTGCTAAGACTTTATGCATCCAACCATTAAAGCACATGACAACCTCTGCTTCCCTCTGCGAAGGGCCTATCTATTATTCTTATCTTATAAGAGTCAAGGTGAAAATCACGTTTCCTTTTTACATTTGATCCTCTGGCAAGCACATTGTGTTGGAAAGATCCTGACATATATACCCACTTGGATGTAATTTATCATGGTCTATTACTGTTGACATTACCCTTTAGTTAAAAGGTTGGGAGGCAATACCATAAGCCCCTATCTTTCTCTGTGTCCGATTAAAACTCCATAACCATAAGTATTGCGTGAGTGTGTGCAATTGTGAAAGACTATATGATAGTTGAGTATGTGGGCTTGCTGAAAAGCTCTTATGTTGACTCTTTCCGATGTTACGATAAATTGCAATTTCTTCAATGACCGAGATCATAGTCTGTTGGTTTTCAATGAAGTTTCTGATTCATACTTGACAATGTGAATGATTTGTTACTTCAGCATAAGAATCATATGAATATATATATATATATATATATATATATATATATATATATATATATATATATATATATATATATATATATATGTGTGTGTGAGTGTGTGTGTGTGTGTGTGTTGCTGTTATAAGAATGATCATGATGCCCTCATGTCCGTATTTTATTTTTATCGACACCTCTATCTCTAAACATGTGGACATATTTTTTTCATATCGGCTTTCGCTTGAGGACAAACGAGGTCTAAGCTTGGGGGAGTTGATACGTCAATTTTGCATCATGCTTTTATGTTGATATTTATTGCACTATGGCCTGTTATTACACATTATGTCACAATACTTATGCCTTTTCTCTCTTACTTTACAAGGTTTACTTGAAGATGGAGAATGCCGGCATTTGGAATTCTGGGCTGGAAAAGGATCAAACACTGGAAACCTATCATGCACAACTCAAAAAGGTCCGAAACTCTACAGGACACCGTTTCAGAAAATATAAAAAATATCTGGCGAAAGAGAATCATCAGGGGGGCCACCACCTGTCCACGAGGTTGGGGGGCGCCCCCCCCCCCCTCTCTGGGCGCGCCCGATGGCCATCTTCTCCTATATGAGGTGTTTTGACCTGGAAAAAAACATAAGGAGCCTTTCGGGACTACACACCGCTGTCTCGAGGCGGAAACCAATCTAGGGCTCCGGCAGAGCTATTCTGCCGTGCATACTTCCCTCCGGGAGGGGGAAATCATCACCGCCGTCATCACCAACAACTCTCCCATCTTGGGGAGGGTTATCTTCATCAACATCTTCACCAGCACCATGTCCTCTCAAACCATAGTTCATCTCTTGTATCCAATCTTTGTATCCAAACCTCAGATTGGTATCTGTGGGTTGCTAGTAGTGTTGATTACTCCTTGTAGTTGATGCTAGTTGGTTTATTTGGTGGAAGATCATATGTTCAGATCCATTATGCATATTAATATCCCTCTGATCATGAACAATATTATGTCTTGTGAGTAGTTACTTTTGTTCCTGAGGACATGGGAGAAGTCTTGCTATAAGTAGTCATGTGAATTTGGTATTCGTTCGATATTTTGATGAGATGTATGTTGTCTCTCCTCTAGTGGTGTCATGTGAACGTCGACTACATGACACTTCACCATTATTTGGGCCAAGAGGAAGGCATTGGGAAGTAATAAGTAGATGATGGGTTGCTAGAGTGACAGAAGCTTAAACGCTAGTTTATCTGTTGCTTCGTAAGGGGTTGATTTGGATCCACTTGCTTCATTCTATGGTTAGGTTTACCTTAATACTTCTTTTGTAGTTGCAGATGCTTGCACTAGAGGTTAATCATAAGTGGGAGGCTTGTCCAAGTAAGGACAACACCCAAGCACCTGTCCACCCACATACCAAATTATCAAAGTACCGAATGCAAATCAGATGATCATGATGAAAACTAGCTTGATGATAATTCCCATATATCCTCGGGAGCGTTTTCCTTCATATATGAGTTTTTCCAGGCTTGTCCTTTGCTACAAAGAGGGTTGGGCCATCTTGTTGTACCTTATTTACTTTTACTATTTGTCACTTGTTACCAATTACTTTATCACAAAACTACCTGTTACCGATAATTTCAGTACTTGCAGAAAATACCTTACTGAAAACTGCCTATCATTTCCTTCTGCTCCTCGTTGGGTTTGACACTCTTACTTATCAAAAGGGCTACGATAGATCTGCTACACTTGTGGGTCATCAAGGTGCGCTACGCACCCTATGTGCTTTACTGATGAGGTGATGGATCACCAATTACCGGACGGGTTTAAACCCGTAAACATTGAGGCGTACGATAGAACGACGGATCCCGCTATATAGATTGAAGACTTTATTCTCCACATCCACATGGCTCGTTGGGATGACCTCCACACCATTAAATACCTCCCTCTAAAGCTGGAGGCGCCAGCACGACACTGGTTGAACAGCCTCCCAGAGAACTCCATTGGAAGCATTGAAAATTTAGGGGATGCTTTTCGGGCTAACTTTCAGGGGACTTATGTCCGACCACCGGATTATGATGATTTAAGTCACATAATCCAGCAACCCAAGGAGTCAGCCCGCAAACTTTGGAATCGGTTCTTAACCAAAAGGAACCAAATCGTCGACTGTCTGGACGCCGAGGCCTTGGCAGCATCGAAACGTAGTGTCCGCGGTGAATGGCTTACCCGACACCTCGGCCAGGAGAAGCTGAAGACCATGGCAACTCTTACTACACTTATGAGCCGCTTTTGCGTCGGCGAGGATAGCTTGTTAACTCTTAGAAGCAACAGTTCCGAAGCCAGGGACGGCAATGGCAGGCTACGACGCAACCAGAACAAGCATCGGAACAATAGTGGAGAAACATATGATACAGTAGTAAATGCCGGATTCATTGGCTCCAAATCCGGTCAGTGGAAGAAGCCGTTCAAAGACAACAGGGACAGTCCATCCAACCTGGACAAGATACTAGAGACATCTTGCGAGATTCATGGCACCCCTGACAAACCTGCAAACCACACCAACAAAAATTGTTGGGTCTTCAAGCAGGCCGGCAAGTTAAATGTCGAACACAAGGGGAAAGGACCTCAAAGAGAGGACAAAGACAAGCCTCGCCCACCAAATACTGGGGGACAAAAACAATTTCCCACTGAGGTGAAAATGGTGAACATGATCTACGCCACCCATATCCCAAGAGGGAGCGCAAGCGCGCACTAAGGGACATTTACGCCGTAGAGCCCGTCGCCCCCACGTTCAACCCATGGTCGGCTTGTTCGATCACCTTCGATTGCAGGGATCACCCAACAAGTATCCGTCACGGAGGTTCGGCGGCCCAAGTACTCGATCCAATCATTGATGGATACCATCTTACTCGAGTCCTGATGGACGGCGTCAGTAGCCTCAACTTGATATATCAAGATACTATCCGCAAGATGGGGATAGACCCGTCAAGAATCAAGCCTAGCGGCACTACCTTTAAAGGAGTAATACCCGGCGTAGAGGCTCGCTGCACGGGCTCGTTAACACTGGATGTGGTATTCGGCTTTCCAGACTATTTTCGAAGCGAGGAGTTAATCTTCGATATCGTTCCTTTCCGAAGTGGATATCATGCAATACCCGGAAGAACTGCATTCGCCCGCTTTAATGCAGTCCCGCATGTTGGAAATATGCCCTAGAGGCAATAATAAATTGGTTATTATTATATTTCCTTGTTCACGATAATTGTTTATTATCCATGCTAGAATTGTATTGAAAGGAAACTCAGATACATGTGTGGATACATAGACAAACACCATGTCCCTAGTGAGCCTCTAGACAACTAGCTCGTTGATCAACATATGGTTACGGTTTCCTGACCATGGACATTGGATGTCGTTGATAACGGGATCACATCATTAGGAGAATGATGTGATGGACAAGACCCAATCCTAAGCCTAGCACAGATCGTGTAGTTCGTATGCTAAAGCTTTTCTATATGTCAAGTATCTTTTCCTTAGACCATGAGATTGTGCAACTCCCAGATACCGTAGGAATGCTTTGGGTGTACCAAACGTCACAACGTAACTGGGTGGCTATAAAGGTGCACAACAGGTATCTCCGAAAGTGTCTGTTGGGTTGGCACGAATCGAGACTGGGATTTGTCACTCCGTATGACGGAGAGGTATCTCTGGGCCCACTCGGTAGGACATCATCATAATGTGCACAATATGTGATCAAGGAGTTGATCACGGGATGATGTGTTACGGAACGAGTAAAGAGACTTGCCGGTAACGAGATTGAGCAAGGTATCGGTATACCGACGATCGAATCTCGGGCAAGTGCTATACCGATAGACAGAGGGAATCGTATACGGGATTGATTGAATCCTTGACATCGTGGTTCATCCGATGAGATCATCGTGGAACATGTGGGAGCCAACATGGGTATCCAGATCCCGCTGTTGGTTATTGGCCGGAGAGTTGTCTCGGTCATGTCTACATGGTTCCCGAGCCCGTAGGGTCTACACACTTAAGGTTCGATGACGCTAGGGTTATAGGGAAAGTATGTACGCGGTTACCGAATGGTGTTCGGAGTCCCGGATGAGATCCCGGACGTCACGAGGAGTTCCGGAATGGTCCGGAGGTAAAGATTCATATATGGGAAGTCCTGTTTTGGTCACCGGAAAAGTTTCGGGCGATATCGGTAATGTACCGGGACCACCGGGAGGGTCCCGGGGGTCCACCAGGTGGGGCCACCAACCCCAGGTGGCTGCGTGGGCTAAGTGTGGGAGGGGACCAGCCCCAAGGGGGCTGGTGCGCCCCCCCACCAAGTCTCTAGGCGCATGGAGAGGGGAAGGGGGCAAACCCTAGGTCCAGATGGGCCTTAAGGCCCACCCTAGGGCGCCCCCTCTCTCTCCCCCCCTTGGCCGCACCCTAGATGGGTTCTGGGGGGCTGCCGCCACCCCTAGGGAGGAAACCCTAGATGGGGGCGCAGCCCCTACCTCCCCCCTATATATATGTGAAGTTTAGGGCTGCCCAGAACAAGTTTTGACCTCGGTCGATTGGCGCAGCCCTACCTCTCTCCCTCCTCGTCTCCCGCAGCGCTTGGCGAAGCCCTGCTGGAGTCCCGCGCTCCTCCACCACCACCACGCCGTTGTGCTGCTGTTGGATGGAGTCTTCCCCAACCTCTCCCTCTCTCCTTGCTGGATCAAGGCGTGGGAGACGTCACCGGGCTGCACGTGTGAAGAACGCGGAGGCACCGTCCGTTCGGTGCTAGGATCTTCGGCGATCTGAATCGCGGCGAGTACGACTCCATCAACCGCGTTCTTGAACGCTTCCGCTTAGCGATCTACAAGGGTATGTGGATCCAACTCTCCCCTCGTAGATGCATCTCCTAGATTGATCTTGGTGAACGTAGGAAAATTTTTGTTTCCCATGCGACGTTCCCCAACAGCTGTTGGAAATATGCCCTAGAGGCAATAATAAATTGGTTATTATTATATTTCCTTGTTCACGATAATCGTTTATTATCCATGCTAGAATTGTATTGATAGGAAACTCAGATACATGTATGGATACATAGACAAACACCATGTCCCTAGTGAGCCTCTAGACGACTAGCTCGTTGATCAATAGATGGTTACGGTTTCCTAACCATGGACATTGGATGTCGTTGATAACGGGATCACATCATTAGGAGAATGATGTGATGGACAAGACCCAATCCTAAGCCTAGCACAGATCGTGTAGTTCGTATGCTAAAGCTTTTCTATATGTCAAGTATCTTTTCCTTAGACCATGAGATTGTGCAACTCCCAGATACCGTAGGAATGCTTTGGGTGTACCAAACGTCACAACGTAACTGGGTGGCTATAAAGGTGAACAACAGGTATCTCCGAAAGTGTCTGTTGGGTTGGCACGAATCGAGACTGGGATTTGTCACTCCGTATGACGGAGAGGTATCTCTGGGCCCACTCGGTAGGACATCATCATAATGTGCACAATATGTGATCAAGGAGTTGATCACGGGATGATGTGTTACGGAACGAGTAAAGAGACTTGCCGGTAACGAGATTGAGCAAGGTATCGGTATACCGACGATCGAATCTCGGGCAAGTGCTATACCGATAGACAAAGGGAATCGTATACGGGATTGATTGAATCCTTGACATCGTGGTTCATCCGATGAGATCATCGTGGAACATGTGGGAGCCAACATGGGTATCCAGATCCCGCTGTTGGTTATTGGCCGGAGAGTTGTCTCGGTCATGTCTACATGGTTCCCGAGCCCGTAGGGTCTACACACTTAAGGTTCGATGACGCTAGGGTTATAGGGAAAGTATGTACGCGGTTACCGAATGTTGTTCGGAGTCCCGGATGAGATCCCGGACGTCGCGAGGAGTTCCGGAATGGTCCGGAGGTAAAGATTCATATATGGGAAGTCCTGTTTTGGTCACCGGAAAAGTTTCGGGCGATATCGGTAATGTACCGGGACCACCGGGAGGGTCCCGGGGGTCCACCAGGTGGGGCCACCAGCCCCAGAAGGCTACGTGGGCTAAGTGTGGGAGGGGACCAGCCCCAAGGGGGCTGGTGCGCCCCTCCACCAAGTCCCAGGGCGCCTCCAAGAGGGGAGGGGGGGCAAACCCTAGAGCAGTTGGGCCCTAGGGCCCAATAGTGGTGCGCCTCCCCCTCTCTCCCCCTTGGCCGCCCCCCTAGATGGGATCTAGGGCTGGCCGCACCCTAGGGGTGGGAAACCCTAAAGGGGGGCGCAGCCCTCCCTTCCCCCTATATATATGTGAGGTTTTAGGGCTGCTAGACACACGAGAACGTCTCCCTCTTGGCGCAGCCCTACCCCTCTCCCTCCTCGTCTCTTGCAGTGCTTGGCGAAGCCCTGCTGGAGTCCCGCGCTCCTCCACCACCACCATGCCGTCGTGCTGCTGTTGGATGGAGTCTTCCCCAACCTCTCCCTCTCTCCTTGCTAGATCAAGGCGTGGGAGACGTCACCGGGCTGCACGTGTGAAGAACGCGGAGGCACCGTTGCTTCGGTGCTAGGATCTTCGGCGATCTGAATCGCGGCGAGTACGACTCCATCAACCGCGTTCTTGAACGCTTCCGCTTAGCGATCTACAAGGGTATGTGGATCCAACTCTCCCCTCGTAGATGCATCTCCTAGATTGATCTTGGTGAGCGTAGGAAAATTTTTGTTTCCCATGCAACGTTCCCCAACACCGCACTATGCTTATCTCAAGCTTAAAATGCCTGGACCTCTCGGCGTCATTACAGTCAATGGGAATATGGAGTGTTCCCTCTGTACAGACGAGGATACTGCGGCCCTGGCAGCCGAAGTTCAAGGCGGCCTATTCAAGCCAAATAATTCATCGGTCATCAAGACTAGAGACACTTTTAAATGTGTCGGGCCTACATTGCAATGCCGCAGCTCAGAAGAACATGAGCTTGATTAGCAGTTTGGCCTCCGCCCGCTGCCCCACAAGGTTGTGGCATATGTATCTCGCGTACACAACTACGCCCTCAAAATACCTTGGGCAGCGCTCGAGGCACACTGCGGAAAAATAGTCCATAGTATGGCTTGACCCAATGTGGACTCCACACATGTTTTAATTGCAGGTTCATTAGAGAACCCACCTTATCCATGGTTGTGCAGAGAATTATTTTTCAGATTCATCTTTTCTTTTGTAGTTAGCCATAAGACCTCTCTCCTTCAAGGATGTGTTACAAAGGAGGAACGGCGCAGAAGTGCAGCAGGGCTTCATTGAGATTTATTTTCTTTAGACTCTGTGTAAACCTTTCTCTTTATTATTTTCTCTTTTTGCATGTAAAATTTCCAAGACGCTTTTGGCATTATCTGTACCTACACGGCTCGCCGTACTAATGAGGGTATAAAAGAAGCAGTTGGATTCCACTTTCTTTAGAGTTTATTTTACATTACCATATGTGTTCTATCCCTACCTCAGATTGCCACACGTTCTTCAATCCAGACTTAAGACCGGGGCTATATGCAGTCTGGCACATTTCCAAAAGTCCGAACACCTATAGGGAACTGTTCGGTGTCCCAGATATTGCATTATATGCATTAGCTCTGAATCATGTCTTTGGTGCATAGTTGGGTTGCCCGGCTCCTGCGCTTACCACCTTACGTTCCACATTGTTCGGATAAGGTAGTAAAGGGAGAACTACTGCGATTGTATTTCTGGTTTGTCCGGTCAAGTACCTCAGTAGATAAAGCAGAAAACTGACTGTCATGATAAGCGAGAGTTGGTCGGCGATTCGACGACTCAGTATTATACTAAAGATCGTTAGCGATATACTCCGTGTTACATGAGGTACTGGTCTTCGCCCAGCCACGTAGAGTAGGAACCATAATCACGATAGCCGCACACGCACAAGAGGCTAGTACTTAGGCCCACAGTCAAACTCCTCTAGCTAAGTGAAAGATTGAGGTTGCATTTCTGAGTCTCGTGGGCGTATATTTAATGAGTACATGACCTTCTTGGAATACAAGGCAAGGTAGAATAAATCCTACATTGTCGTATATTTCCTAAATAATCATAATACTCAACAACGAGTATTGCAATCACCTTCTTTCAGCGATGTGATACCCAACTTTTGCCTCCACTTTTTTCCCTCCCAATGCAGTAGGTCCTCAAGTTTTTGTGATCACCTTATTTACTTGCTCAATGGAATCAAACATCCCTTGCATTCGTTATTCTGAGCTCACAACACACCCTCTCTATTTATTTCTTCACATTAATAATCTTGACAACACTCCATTTTTTGAATGTTTCTTCATTGTTTCCTGGAACTTCACATCGACGTCTCCTGAATTGTGTGATATGGGTCCTTGCTCACATGTATGTTGAATTACTCTACCCAGGTTTGCCTCCCATTCCTAGTGCGCTTCAAATCTTCTCATGTTTGGCCTCTTTATCCCTTCTCTCAATGTATCTGGTTCTAGTAGAAAAGGCACATGAAACTAGGAGTAAGATAGTGTGTCACCGTAGTCTGCTCAAAATGTTGGGTTGGCCATCAACTATTTGAGGAAAACTCTCACATTATTGTGCCCGACTAACAAATTATCGTATGTCCATTGTACTACCTTAGAGTCCAAGGCGTGGAGATCATAATGTGAGAGTACTTATTCGAATTCCTTCATTAGTCTTTCAGACCTCATAGAGCGTGAGTGATCTTTTGACTGTGTTGGAATCATTAAAATTGCCAATCATCTTCCACAACTTAATCGTGTTAGGCTTGATTCGTCTTAGCAACGTACACATTTCATGTGTATTTTGTGCTCTCAGTTCCCCTATACTCCAAACTCCAATAGCATTTCACACTCTTTAGTGTTTCCTTTTATCGACACATAGATAGTTTCACATTAAAAGTCTTGGGTTGCATATTAATTCTTTCATCCCAAAATACGTCAATTTCGCCTCCTCACTTCCGTTCATTGCAAAAAAATGGAAAAGCCCTTTCATCCACCTTAGATTACATCATAGTTCCTTCTCTTGACTTGTCACCGACAAGAAGCCATGGCCCCTGCTAGATCTTGAACTATCCGGGGTCGCATGAGCTCCCGACAGTTCCGGCCTAAGGTACCCATTAGGCTCGATGGTTCTCCTCGGGGGAGCCCACCGACTTCTCCATGTCTTATTCCACCTGTTACACATCTCCTTTCTTCAACCTCTTTGATTCTTGCAAGGCTGTATCCATGCTATCTGTATGATCTGTCACCTCCATGTCCCGTTTTACATAACGTGGCTTATCCATGAGCATCAGTACCCCACTACTCCTTGCATATTCTCATGTCACTACAGTCTACTCCCATTAGATGCTGAGAGAGCCAACTTCGAGTCAGACATACATGGCTTCGGTGTTGAGCTCGTAAGATTATTTTCCTGCCTATCAGACTCTTTTGGGGAAAAGCATCCACGTCTCCACATCTTCACGCATATCGCGCCCCTGCCCTCCACCTATGGTCCTTCATCCTCTTCCACTAACCCCAGGTCATCCATTATTGCTCCTCCCAATAGAATTTCTGCATGATTAATATAAGTGGATATATCAAATCCTTCTCTTCTTCAAGTTTATTCACGTCCTCTTCCTTAACATAACTCACCATTCAACACACGACATAGAGCACTAGCACATTATCATATTTAAGTTAAATCGAGTCCTTTTATGGGTGTTAACTTGCACACCTTGTCAATGACTTGCAAACATCCAAAGTCACGCGGACCCTAATTCGACCAAATTGTGCTTTCACCGATTGTTCGTCCACTCAGTCCACCTTTTGCTTCCTTTTATTACTAAATTGTGATGTCACCTATCGTCCTTTTCTCTTTCAAGTCCAACACTATGAAATATGGATGGGCCTGCCATCCATCATCACATCTCCAAAATCAACAAGGCATTCTAGTAGTACTAAGACTAGATTATCCTGGATATCCCGAAACCCCACTTCCTGTGTCATGCATCTCATCCCTCCATAGAACATGGCACGGCTGAACATTCTGGTAGTATGAACCCTAGCGAGTGCCATAAGTCAGAATCTTTCTATAACTCTTCCAAATCCTCGTCGATGGTAGTGTCCTTATCTTGGTCTTCCGTTAGATTCACCACCAGGAATTTCCCCGTGATCTCTCTCACATGTGAGGCGTTCCACCCTTCCTGTTACTCTGATCTCCCGCCGCCGTTCAAATCCTTTAGGATTCCTTCCTTACCCAGGATGACTACCGCCGCCGCCCGTCGAGCTTGGTTGCTACTCAGGGTGGACGTACTGGCTCGCTCATGGCCCGCTAAGAGCATCTTCAACAGACGCGCGCAGGCGCGGCACGCTAAAAATATTTTACAGCATACCTAAGTAGTTCATCCCCACTATAATACCTCATCATATATGTTCCACACATGCCACCACAAAAAGGAAATCAAACAAACGAACAACACAATACAATTTTTTTGTGAACAATGCGACATAGCTTTATTTACTACACAGCCTTAACACGTGTCGTTTGCTCTTCTGTCTTCTGTAATAGATGAGATAGACAAAGAGACCACATGCATCTAAAACAGTTGTTCGATCTCCATGTCTGTTCCTCCTATTATTAATCGAGCAATCGTCGGAATCGAGCTCCGGTGTGCACGACCACATCAGCACGCCATGGAGATCGACGCCGCAGCACCACCGCACGCCCACATCGCCTCCCTTGCGCCCCGCCTTGCCTTCATCCCGCCGCCCCTGGACAGTGCCTCTGCACACCGCAACGCCTTCCTGGTACCCCGCCTCGGCTTCGTCCTATCGCGACGGCGCACCTAAATAACTCCTCCCCATACCCACAGCGGCTTCGTACAGCCGTGATGCCACGCCTGGACAGTGCGTCACTGGCACCCGCGGAGCCTCCCCGGTGCCCCTGATTGGCTTTGCCGGCCGGCCACTTCCAACCGTCCGCGGCTGCTGTTCATACACCATACTCCCCAGTACCGTCGAACCTCCACAAAGGTTCTTGCCGCTGCGTGTTTGGCATCCACTCAGTCTCTCCTCCCCTGCTCTAGCGTGGAGCTCAACGTTCCGGTTGGCGTGAAGAAGAGGGGGCGTTTGTAGTTGAGCCCGTCTCTTGGTTCTAGAAGAAATCCGAGGCAAAAATCTTTAGCTGAGCGACCACATAATCAACGAGATAAACGAGCTGAATCTCATAACGTACAATCACATCCCCAAGCGCCCTGGTTTTGAGCCTGTGACCCCAAAGATGAGTAGGTAGTATTCTGCCTTTTTTTCACTCGGTGCCAATCCTTTTCTGTCGCCTTCTGCCTTGGTTTGTAACCAACCATGTGATGTACAACCATTTTTTCTAATGTTGTTGATACATGTGAAGCTGTCCAACGGGCAAACGGTGCAGTATCATACCAGTTTTCCTAAATTACTGTGTTTGTTTCATCTATATTCTGCAGGGAGTTCTATCCCATAGTGCTCTTTGCCATTTCTGGCTTCCATAAAAAAATTCCGCCAGTTAAGTAAAAGTATGTCAAGAGAATACCTTATATGATTTGCTTGCATGTGATTGTCGTTTTAACTAGATGTATAAGTTGGATCTCCTTTCTTATCTGTGTGTAACTTCGCATTGCTCTTGACAGCTGAACGCTTTGAGACACATGGAAGGGACCGGCTATATGTCAATCGACTGAATTCTTATTTAGGGTCAGTCACTTTTTCTTAGCAAAGCATATACGTCTAGACTCAGCTTCATATTCTCCTAGTCTCTTCTGAATTTAATTAGAGTAAATTGCACGATGGTACCACATTTGGGGCAGATGTGGCGGATTGGTACCACTTTACGAAAAAATTGCGGGTCAGTACCATGTTTCGGACTAACCGTTGCAAAATAGACTAAACTCTGTATTTCTACGTATTGGCACCAAAACTGACATCCCGGGCCAGCATGTAAGACGCCATGCTGGCAAACGGCGAGCCCCCGGCCGTTATCTGGCGGTTCGGTCCCGCTCGACCGGTTTTGTCTCCTCACTCCTCCTTCTCTCCTCTCGTCCTCCTCCCTCACTCTTCGAACCCTAGATCCCCTTCGTCTCTGCGGCGATGGCGGCGGCGACCCCAGGCGATGTGGCCGGTGGCAGTAGCAGCAGAGGCGGATGCTATGGCGGGGGGAACAGTGGACGGTCGGGTGGCTCTGCTTCAAGGAGTTTCGACGGCGGCGACGACGACACCCACTCGAGCTTCGCCTACTCCAACGACGACGATGACGAATTCATGGAGCCCGCACTCTCCATGGAGCAACGGGTATGTCCGGCCCAGCTATGGGTGGCGAACCCGTGCAGTAGCCATGAGATAACACATGGAGTTGGCGGCGTGGTGTAAGATTTTCTTCTCATTTCCTTCTCTGCTGTTCAAGATTTGTTCAAATATCCTTTCAATGTTAGCTTGTATGAGGATTAGTGTTAGGGTTAGTTGCTTCTATCCTGTGCAAACTGAAAATTAGTACATTATAATTTGTCAACTGATTATAATTTTCTGTCAAATTAAATGTGAAACTGATTTGGTATTAATCTAGTGCATTATGCTAAACAAGTAGAACTTAATTATTTGTGAACTGAAATATGAAACCAAATTTGGCCAAGGTAGTGTTTACTGAATAGTTAACTGTCTAGTTCGGTAGGTTGTACTGATTAGTTTAATTTTCTATGATTTATAGTTTGTATGAAGACATTTGGAATGTTAGAATGCATTTTGATGCTCAGGAAACATTAGAGAGGAAGATATCTAGCTCTGATGTGACATATCTGAATCTGAGAGCACTTATGGAAACCCAGGGTTTTAATGCCAAATTACAGTTGATTAAGAGGGAGAATAAGCACAGTTTGGTGCTAAATGTGTTAGTTAGGGCTGGTTTATCTCCTGGCAGTGTATTAGAGAGTCAGCAATTAGCCCCAATTGTGTATTCTGAACCTATTGTTTATGACTTGAGTCATGCTCTTGTTTATGATGTTGATGAACGAGGTGTTGTTTCTGAAAGCCAGAGTAGCTCCTCAAGTGCTTTGGTTCCTCAAGTTTTAACACAAGAAAGTAGGAATATTGCTAATTCAAAATTGAAAGTTGTTATGGAAGAGGAACATGAAGGTTGTGATGGCAGTAATGTGCACTCATTTGTTTATGAAGAGGAATTGAGGCAGGTTGAAGACATAGAGATGTAAGAGGGTAGGAGAGATAGAGATGAAGAACTAGAAGATATAGAAGAGGAAGAAACAGAGGAAGAAGAATCAGAAGGGAAAATTTTGCATTATGAGGGGGACACAGATGTTGAAGATTTATTTGATTTGGATGAGGGTGATACAGTAGTTTCAGAAGAAGAAGAAGAAGAAGAGGTTGTATCTTTGGCAGCAAAGAAGAAGTGCAACCTGATTGGAAACCTCATCAGATGAAGAAGAGAAAGTTTATTGAAAGACATATAAGAGGTATGAACCACTAGCATTTGTGCTACCTAAAAAAGGGAGGAGTAGGGCAAAGAAGAGGCCACCTAGAGTATATTATAATGAGCAGTTGGAGCAACCACATCAGCAACTACAGTTGCATATGTGTTTTAGAGATCAGCATCAATTTAGGGAAGCTTTGTTGAGCTTGCACATCACTCAGGCCAGAGACTTTAAGTATCACAGGAACTCAGATCAGAGGATCATTGCACATTGCAAAGATGAAGATTGCAAATTCTGCATTGTTGCAGCTGTTATAAAAGGTGAAAAAACATTAGCAATTAAGAAGATGAGACTTCAACATACTTGTCCCTCTACTACAGACACAACCAAGGTAAGTGCCAAGTGGCTTGCGAAGCATTATGAGCCACTGTTCAGATCAGATGTCAGTACAAGCATACATACTATGATAGATGCTTGCATTGAAAAGTATGGAGTTGATGTGCCCAAGACTATGGCATATAGGGCAAAAAAGATAGCTGTTGAGGCAGTGTTGGGAGATCATAGGAAGCAATACCGAAGGCTTAGAGATTATGCACAGACTGTCATGGATACTAACCCTGGGAGCAGAGTTATAGTTACTACAGTGACTCCAAGACCTACTTCGAAAATCCCACATCCAGGACCAAGAATCCATGCCATGTTTTTCTACATGAATGGTGCAAGGGAGGGGTTTCTTCATGGCTGTAGACCATTCATTGGTTAGTTCATTGTCAGTCACCCTAGTTTTTTACTTGCTCTTCAATACATTGCACATATAAATGCATTTGATACTTGTCAGTAACCCTAGTTCTCTTTTATTTCTCTTTTTGGTCTTGATGGATGTTTTATTAAACTTACAACTAGTGCACAAATCATTGCTGCCACTGGTAGAGATGGAAATAACAACATGTACCCAATTGCATTCGGAATTGTTGGACAAGAGGACAAAGCTAATTGGTGTTGGTTTTTACACCAACTAAAAATTTGTCTAGGAGGAGAAGTTGGACAATTTGGTCCATATACTTTAATGTGTGATAGATAGAATGTATGTGAATGCATCTTCATTTGTATTTTGCATATATTTGTATTTTATTCTGTGAATGCAGCTAGTTGGTATGAATTAGGTAGTAGCTTAGCTTCTTATTTATGTGCACCAGGGGCTCCTATTTGCAGTTGATCAAGTATTTCCTAACTGCCACCAAAGATTCTGCCTAAGACACATATATGCAAACTTTCAAAATGCTGGTTTTAGGGGGGAAGATCTTAACAAGTGTATGGATAATGCCAGTTATGCATATAGTGAACACAAATTTAATATTGCAATGGATGATCTCAAAGCTGAGTGTGAGCAAGCTTGGGAGTGGCTTAGTGCAATACCCAGGAAAACATGGGCCAGGCATGCATTTGACACAAATTGCAAAACTGATTTGGTAGTTAACAATTTGTCTGAGGTTTTTAACAAATACATCCTGGATGTTAGGAAAAAACCTATCAGGACAATGTGTGATGGCATAAAGGATAAGCAGATTGTTAGGTGGCACAGGAATAGAGAGTGTGGGAAGGCAGCTAGATGGGTGATCACACCACATTATGCAGAAAAGTTAGAGCAGGAAAAGGAAAGGGCCAAGTTCTGCAAAGCTATTGGAGCAGGTGTTAACCTATGGCAGGTTACTAGTGGACAGCAAACACATGCTGTGAATTTGCAACTTCATACTTGTGGTTGCAGAAAGTGGGACCTCAGTGGCATCCCATGCAACCATGCCATCTTAGCAATTAACAAGGGAAAAAGGTTTCCAGAGGAGTATGTCAGCAAGTTCTTCAAAAAACAAATGTACTTAGCTGCATATGAACCAATGATATATCCAGTTCCTGGTGAGCATGATTGGACAAAGATCAATAGTCCAGACATAGAACCACCTGCATTCAAAGGGAAGAAAGGAAGAAGGAAAGTGAAGAGGATCAAAGGTAAATTTGAAGTTCAAAGCCAAAGGACACTTCAAGAATGGGGACTATTACTTGTAGTAATTGTGGATTACAAGGGCATAGGTACACTAGTTGCCTGAAAGAGTTGAAACCTGAGTTGGCCTTGAGAAAGAACAAACATGTGGTAATTGCCTTTGATCTAGTTCTCAGTTTGATGTAATATTAACTAGTTCTTACCTCTGTACATTTCTTACTTGCAGTAATATTAACAGTTTTTCCTTTGAATTGTTTTCCAAGCCCACTGCAAGGAATTCACAAGCTCCTACAGCTCCTGCACCAACAGCAAGAGGTACTCCAACTGGAACTGGTAGAGGAGCTGGAAGATCATCTTCCGCAACAGGTGCTGCTGGTGGAGGACCAGCACCAACAGGTCCTCCAGCAAGAACAAGAACTGGTGCTAGTACAAGTGGAGGTAGAAGGGCTGCTGATGGTGGAAGACGAACTGGAAGAGCATTCTCTGCCCCAAGGCAGTATGCTGCCCCAACATCTGGTGCTCCTCCACCTAGTCATGGCACACGCACTGGCTGGATGGCGTTTTTCACAGCAAGTGGAAACCACTCAATGGCAAGATGTGCCATGTAAACTTCTGTTGATGCTATACTATGTTCTATTTTGGTTTGATGCCACTGGAGCAACTTCTGTTGATGCTATACTATGTTCTATTTTGGTTTGATGCCATTGGAGCAACTTTTGTTGATGCTATACTATGTTATATTTTGGTATGATGCCACTGCAGCAACAATTGGTGATGCTATAATTCTTCTCTTGGTGGATACCTTGATGGTTAAGGTTCATGAACCACCCTAAGTCTATATTGTGTTTTAGTCTTGGTTTGAGACCACCCTAAGTCTATATTGTGTTTAAGGTCGATGAACCACCCTAACATAGTCTGTGGCGTTAAAGGTGGCCCGGCGTCGACGGAACCACCTACAACAAGCATCTAGGATTTTGGGTTGCTCGGGGTCGACGGAACCACCCTAACATAGTTTGTGGTGTTAAAGGTGGCCCGGCGTCGACGGAACCACCTAC
>LR738711.1:54236699-54247380 GCA_902687465.1 Secale cereale | reverse complement strand
TCGGGGACAACGGAACCACCCTAACATAGTCTATGGTGTTAAAGGTGGCCCGACGTCGACGGAACCACCTACAACAAGCTTCTAGGGTTTTGGGTTGCTCGGGGTCGACGGAACCACCCTAACATAGTCTATGGTGTTAAAGGTGGCCCGGCGTCGACGGAACCACCTACAACAAGCATCCACCTAAATCATCTTGCAATGCTCTATACATGGAGGCAGCATAGCATAAGAATATAAGAATTCAAGCATCAAAACATCACTATGACACAAGCATGTCATACATCATTATAACATAAGCATCTTCCAATGCTTGATATAACATAAGCAAAGCAAACAATACTTAGTGGAGTTCAACACATATAACCATACACAACCATTGTTCACATTACATAGTGGAGTTCAAATGCACATTTCATCCTTTTCTCACAAAAGGATGAACATCATAAGTACTAGGTACATAAAAAGCCATTGGTTCATAATTAGTACTACCATACCTTACACATAAGTCTAACTAACTAGGTCATTACACAACCATCATTCCCAAAAGGTCAGGAATGACCCATAATAACACACTCGTCTTGTTTAGTTCTCTAAGATGTCCTGGATCCCCTTGATCTTCTCCTGGATCACCTTGATCTTCTCCTTCAGCTTCTCATCTACCTTCATGAGCTCTACAATCTTAAGCTCTAGCATTTCCTTCTCTTCACTATGCTTTTCCTTTCCCTTAAGTAGATCAGCAACCTGAAACTTCAACTCCACCTTCTCTTGGGTGAGCTTCTCCTCACACTTTCTGACCTCAGCATCCTTTAATTCCAAACTCATCCTAACTTCACTCAGAACTTGCTTCTCCTGCATATTTTTCAACTTCAAGTTCTGGATGACTGTTGCATGTGGTCTTGTCAAGTTAACCAGGAGTTCATACTTCTGATTAAGCTTCTGGAAGTGTGCATCTCTCTTTGCCATCTCAGTTGCCATCTCAGCCTTCATGTCAGATATCAGTTCTTTTCTAACCTGATGCTGATCTGTTAGGTTAGATTGCAGATAACTGAAATCAATAACCCTATCCTCCTGGAAATTCATAAGTTCATGAACATCTTGGACTAACTTGTCATAGTTGGCCTCAATCTTGTTCTTCTCTTCTGTCAGATGATGAATAGTTAATCAACTTTCAAGATTATCAGTAACCCTAGCACTCTTGCTATCTTCAACCATTGCCCATAGCTTCAACAGTGCATTTTGCATTGTTGGGGGCCACTGGTGATCAACCCATTCAACAAACCCACAGTTCTGCCCTTCCTGCAAAAAGAGCAAAAAGAGCAAATAAGTTCATACACATCATATTTGCAGGGAAAATAACAGATTTGGTGGCATTGAACTATTAAAGCATATGCACTACAGGTGCATCCTAACACATTTGGTGCATTGAACTAAATATTAAACATGACCACAATAGGAGTGCTAGTGTACAATAACAGTACCACTGTCATTATACTACATAAGCTACTTGAATTGCTGAAAGTGACATTAAAGAGGCCACTACTGTCAACCTAACAAGTAGGAGCACTCTTGTATAATATGCCACTGTCAAATCTAACAAATTTAGTGTTAATATATCACTTAAGTGGTGATTTTCTACCCAACAACCAGTTTAGCTTCAGATCACCTTCTAGCATATGTATAGGCATAATGCTAATACCAACTACTTCTATTCAACTCCTTCTACTTTAACTGAAGATTATCAGCACTTGCAGAATACAACTATTTCAATAAACTCCTAACTGAAGATTGCCAGCAGATACATAATACAACAGTTTCAGTAAACTCCTAACTGAACATCTATAAAATATCCCACTATCAACCTAAAATTCATACCGGCTCTGCACATGCTAAGAATCTTCTGCCCGTGTTTGTTCCTTCAAAGGCAACAAGCCTCTCAGATGCCTTCCCGTGCTTCTCACATGGGGCCATCTGATCCAGCTCTAGCCCCTTGTAATGTGGGTCTTCAACTCTGAATGGGACCTTGATACGTCCAAAACGTATCTATAATTTCTGCTTGCTCCATGCCACTTTTGGGTGATATTGCTATGATATTCATACACTTCCATACACTTTTGATCATATTTGGACTAACTTACTAATCCAGTGCACCCCAGTGCCAGTTTCTGTTTTCGGCTGTTTTTGTATTTCAGGTTTTCACGTTTCGAGAACTGCCCAGAAAAATCCAGAAAAATTATATAAAAAATCAGCGTTCCGGAAACAACAATGCGTCCGAAGGGCAGCCTGGGGGGGCCACCAGGGCTCCAGGCGCCCTGGCGGCGCGCCCCCCCCTGGGCCGCGCCGGGGGGGGCGCCTGGGCCCCCCGAAGCTCCCCCGATGCCCTACTTTGGCATATATTTAAAGGACCCTCCGAAACCATCAGAACAGGAACTCTTTTCGCGATCCCATCTCTGTTCCGCCGCCGCCGCCACTTCCAAGATCGGGAGCACCAGGAGAACTCTTCCCGGCACCCTGCCGGAGGGGAGGATCACCACCTGGAGCTTCTCCACCACCATGGACGCCTCCCGGATGACTCGTGAGTAGTCTCCCTTGGACCATGAGTCCATGACCAGTAGCTATGTGATGTTCTCCTCCCGTTCTTGTGCTTCACTAATTAGTTCTCGTGAGCTGCCCTACATGATCGAGGCACCTATGTAATCCGTATGCTGTTGCTATGTTGAGTTTGCTGGGATCCGATGGATTATGAGATTATGTTCAGATTGATCTTGAGTAATATATTTGATTCACCTTTTTATATTTTTGTTCATAAATAATTCTTGCATGTTCTCCGTTGTTATTTATTGCTTTGGCCGAGTAATAGTTAGTGACTCCAAGAGGGAACGTTATGCTCGATTGTGGGTTCACGCCCCTCGATGACTAGCTTGAGTGACAGAAACATCAGTCTAGGGGATGTGCTATTGCCACAAGGGGGAAAACAACGGTGCTTGTGCCCGCGGGTGCAAGGATTGTTTACTTCACGCAAAGTTCTTTTAATGCAGTTGTCTGTTGCATTGAGTTTACACTATGGGTGGGACTCGCAACTTAATACCAGCGAGATGTTCTGGATAGATATCTCAAGGTGGATGATTAGTAGTAGATATTGATGGATTTCGTTCTTCTTACTTTGGCGTACCGCCCATGCTTTGAACCTCAACCTTTCTTGCAATGTAGTCAGCATTGGTTTGCGTTCGTGGTCCTGTCAATTGCCCAGCTGTAATTTGTTTACCTCACATAGCTGTTTTATCGTCTTTTGGGAGAGAGACATCACTAGTGAACATCATGAGACTCCGGTCCATATTACCATCATTGATCACATGCACTATTTACTTTCCGTTATTATTTACTATTGCAAAAACTATCTATCACTACTATCGTTGCTTTTAATCCTTTGTGAACTACAAGGCCAGGGGGATTGACAACCTCTCTGTACTCGTTGGGAGCAAAGTTATTTGTATCTGTGTGCAGGTCCACGTTGATTGCTACTAATCTGGCGCCGTAGCAATTGACACCTACTTGTTGAACCTAGGAGTCTCTGGGGATTCGATCCTTGGCATCTTTGCTAAGGGAAAACACTTCTACTTACTGCATCTTACACCTTCCACTTGGGGTAACCAATGAGGGGTTCGAGGCCCATCAAGGAGTATTTTCTGGCGCCGTTGCCGGGGACTCCACTCTTCAGGATAGGGGAGTTGCATGCTATCTTTTACCTTTGCTTTTTAGTCTTGCTAGTTTACCTTTCATTTTTGCTTTAGTACCTTTTTATCGAAAATCACAAAAACAGTTATCTTGCTTGCTTGCTACTATGGGTTCCACCGAGAACACCAAGTTGTGTGACTTCACCAGTCACAACAACGACGACTTTATCAGCACACCTATCACTACACCTGCCACTTCAGCACCTTCTTATGAAATTAAACCTGCTTTACTGAACTTAGTCATGAGAGAACAATTCTCCGGTGCTGGAGATGATGCTGCTTTACACTTGAACAACTTTGTTGAACTTTGTGATATGCAAAAGTACCAAGAAATAGATGGTAATATTGTTAATCTTAAGCTTTTTCCTTTCTCCTAGAGAGGAGGAGCTAAAATTTGGTTTCAGTCTTTGCCTAGAAATAGCATAGATTCTTGGGACAAGTGCAAAGATGCTTTTATTGGAAAATACTATCCACCTGCTAAAATTATCCAACTTAGAATTAACATAATGAATTTTAAACAATTGGATAATGAACACGTTGCCCAAGCTTGGGAACGTATGAAATCTCTTATCAAGAACTGCCCTACTCACGGTTTGACTACTTGGATGGTTATCCAAACTTTTTATGCAGGCTTGAACTTTACCTCGCGGAACTTGTTAGACTCGGCCGCGGGAGGAACTTTTATGTCAACTACACTTGGTGCTGCCACGAAGCTTCTCGATGAGATGATGACCAACTATTCCCAATGGCACACCGAACGCGCTCCAACAGGTAGGAAGGTAAACTCTGTCGAGGAGATTTCCTCCCTTAATGAAAAAGTTGACTTGATCATGTCTCTACTTTCGAAGCAATCTACTGTTGATCCTCGTGATGTTCCTTTAAATTCTTTGATTGCTCAAGAACAAGTAGATGTGAATTTTATCTCTAGAAACAATTTTAACAACAATGCTTATAGGAGTAATTTTGGTAACAATCCTAGACCGTTCCCCTCTAACTCTTATGGGAACAACAATTCTTATCCTAGTACCAAGAACTCCACTACTGAACTAGAGACTATGCTTAGAGATTTCATCACTACCCAAAAAGCCTTTAATAAGAGTGTAGAAGAGAAACTATATAAACTAGATGATCTTTCTTTTAAGGTAGACCACTTAGCCAATGAGGTAAAATTGCTAAAAATTGAAACTTCTCCTCTTAAGGAGTGGGAAGTCATCCCTATTAATGCTACTCAAGTGCAAATTAATGAAAATATTAGGATGATGGCTAAACTTAAAGAAAGATGGGCTAGAGAAAGGGAGGAAGAGGAAAGAATTAAGAGCCTTCCTACCCACCACACTGTTGCTACTATCCAAGTTGTTGAGGATGTTCACACTCTTAGCACCCAATGTACTCCTGGTCCCAATGGACCTATTAATGGTGATGCTATGACTATAGAAGCTACCAAACAAGTGAACCTTAAGGACACCACTACCACTTTACTTGATGCTCGTGACCTTGATTTTGATAATTGCACTCTTACCGAAGTTATTGATTTCCTTCACAAGATGTCTAGAGATCCCCGCACTAGCACGCTTAACCTTGCCTTCACAGAGCATATCACTAATGCTCTCATCAAAGCTAGGGAGGAGAAACTTAGAGTAGAAGCCTCCATACCTAGAAAGCTAGAAGATGGTTGGGATCCTATGATAAAAATTAAATTGAATGACTTCTCTTGTTATGCATTATGTGATGTTGGTGCTAGTACCTCTGTTATGCCCAAAAGGATATATGATATGCTTAAATTGAAACCTTATGATTCTTGTTCTTTTGGTGTTCGTCTCGTTGATTCTTCCATAAAGAAACCTTTGGGGAGGATCGACGATGTTCTTATTGTTGTCAATGATAATTATGTGCCCGTTGATTTCACTATTATGGATATTGAATGTGATCCTTCATGTCCAATTATTTTGGGACGTCCCTTTTTGCGCACCGTTGGTGCTGTCATTGACATGAAAGAGGGTAATATAAAATTTCAGTTTCCTTTCAAGAAAGGGATGGAACACTTCCCTCGAAATAAGATCAAGTTACCTTTTGAGTCCGTTGTACGGGCTAGTTATTCTTTTACTCTTGATAAAACTTGATCTATGCATTATGCCTAGCTTAAAGGCATAAAAGAAAGCGCTTTTGGGAGGCAGCCCACATGAATAAATTTTTTGCTTTTGTTGTGTCTTGATGTTGTTTACTGCTGTAGCATCATCATTGTATCTTTGCTTTTCATATTTGTGCCAAGTATAGCCTCCGATTGCTAGAAAGTTCAAAAGTTGTGAGGTGTTGTCCAGGAAACAGATTCTGTCCTTGGATAGAAAAATTCGTATAAAATCACCAGATCATCTTTTTGGTCTGAATTTTTTCTACAGCGTTCTCTATATAATTTTCTTTCGTGCGTCTGTTCTGAGTTTTTTGATTTGAGTTGCAGAAGTATCGCGAACAGATCAATTACTGCCTGCTGTTCTGTTTTTCACAGATTCTGTCCTGTTTTGCCTTACCTTCACTTTGCAAATCAAGAGCTAGCTTTTTCTTTGCAAAAACCTTTGGGCAATCTTGAGAAACAGTAGAAATTCAAGAATATCTTTATTTCCAGCATGGTATAATTATTTTATTAAGGGTACTAACCTCGCTAATCAGATTATGATGAGTTATGTATGAAGGGAGTTTTCAAGTGTGCGAGGGAAGATGATAAAAAGATTCAGGAGTGTCAAGCGCTCAAGCTTGGGGATGCCCCCGTGCACCCCCAAGAAATATTCAAGGAGACTCAAGCGTCTAAGCTTGGGGATGCCCCCGTGCATCCCCTTCTCCATCAACATTATCAGTTCGTCTTTCGTTTCGCTATATTGTTATCACTTCATGTGTTATGTGCTATGCTTGGAGCATCTTGCTTTTAGTTTTCTTTTTAGTTTTTCATAACGAGTCGGAACCCAGAATTCCTTTATGTGGGAGAGAAACACGCTCCACCTCTACCTAGAACATAACATAGAATTTTTATGTCTATCTATGTTGTGTGTGTTCTTTGTCTTTTAATAGCTACTATCATGCTCCGCTCTTAGTATTCATGCTTATCTTTTCAAAGAGCTTTTGTTTAGTTGGTGGCTTGAACTCTCTTTAATTACCATGCTCACCTTATTAAGAGAGTTTGCTTCCGTTGCATTGGTTAATGTGTCTATGATAAAGATGCTACTTGCATGATGGTGCTTAGTAGTTCAGGTTTTCTTATGGTTAATCTCAAATAGCTGGGGGGTTCCCAATGTGTTATTGGAGTACCAACTTGATTTGTTTGCCTATGATGTGGTATGGTTTAGTAATATCTTCCTTCGAGAATTTATTTTGATTGACTTGGCGTATGCTCACGCATATTTAAGACTGTAAAGAAAGTCTGTCAAGCCTTGATGATCTTTTATTTTTGAGTAGCGATATAACTTCCATGCCTGATTCAATATTGCTTTGTCGCTCTGCATGATTATGACTGTCATTGCTCTCTTAGTTGGTCGCTCCCAGTCTTTTTGCTAACCTCCACCTGTACTAAGCAAACTAACCATGCAATACATAGCTCATGGGAAAGTAGCTTAAAAACTATTGTGGTAAAGAATATGTTGCTTATGTATCTTATTTCTTATAAGTTGCTTGCTGAGCGATAACCATGTTTCTGGGGACGCCATCAACTGTCACACTTTTGTTGAATATCATGTGAGTTTCTATGCATGTTCGTCTTGTCTGAAGTAAGGGTGACTTGCCGTGGGTTGTATTAATATGCATATTGTTAGAGAAGAACATTGGGCCGCCAACCAAAGCCATGCATCATGGTGGAAGTTTTAGCTTGGACCTTCATCCTCAATCTCTTATGAGAATATGCTTATGCATTAAAGATGAGTCCATCATCTATTTTCTATGTTGTCCCGGTATGGATGTCCTCAAGTTGAGATCTATCAAAAACGAGAAATCAAATGTGATTTATCTCCTTGGACCTTTGTACAGGTGGCATAGAGGTACCCCTTTGTGACACTTGATTGAAACATATGTAATGCAATGATAACCCATGGGAATCCGAGCTAATTAGGACAAGGAGCGAGCACTATTGGTATACGATGCATGAGGCTTGCAACTTATAGGATGTTTTATGCATGACACATATGAAGTACTACTACCGTTGACACAATTGCTTCCATGTTTTCAAAATAAAAAGCTCTAGCACTTAACCTTTTTTTTTACTTTTATGTTGAAGCACCAACTACTGAGAGCATGATTGTCATTCTGAGTGTAATGTGCATTGTCCCAAAGTAGTATTATCTTTTGCATGATTGTGATATCGTTTATTCTGAAATGATTGTATCTAGTCATCACTTAAACCTTGAAGGTGCCCCTGCATTTATGTTTTGCATCACTAAAGGGGGCAAGCTATATATCACTTTATCATATTTGCACATCATATTCATTGCAAATCTTTTTGATATTTCAGTTTCATATTGTAAAACTTTCAGTCATTTGTGATTTTCTCATGAGGCAACTTAATTACTTTAGAATCATTGTCTCAGTAAGCTTTTGTCATATGACTATGAAAAAGTCCTATATGGTTAATAGCATGTCACCACTGAAATTATTCTTGTTATCATTTACCTACTTGAGGACGAGCAGGAATTAAGCTTGGGGATGTTGATACGTCCAAAACGTATCTATAATTTCTGCTTGCTCCATGCCACTTTTGGGTGATATTGCTATGATATTCATACACTTCCATACACTTTTGATCATATTTGGACTAACTTACTAATCCAGTGCACCCCAATGCCAGTTTCTGTTTTCGGTTGTTTTTGTATTTCAGGTTTTCACGTTTCGAGAACTGCCCAGAAAAATCCAGAAAAATTATATAAAAAATCAGCGTTCCGGAAACAACACTGCGTCCGAAGGGCAGCCTTGGGGGGCCACCAGGGCTCCAGGCGCCCTGGCGGCGCGCCCCCCCTGGGCCGCGCCGGGCGGGGGGGGCGCCTGGGCCCCCCGAAGCTCCCCCGATGCCCTACTTTGGCATATATTTAAAGGACCCTCCGAAACCCTCAGAACAGGAACTCTTTTCGCGGTCCCATATCTGTTCCGCCGCCGCCGCCGCTTCCAAGATCGGGAGCACCAGGAGAACTCTTCCCGGCACCCTGCCGGAGGGGAGGATCACCACCAGGAGCTTCTCCACCACCATGGACGCCTCCCGGATGACTCGTGAGTAGTCTCCCTTGGACCATGGGTCCATGACCAGTAGCTATGTGATGTTCTCCTCCCGTTCTTGTGCTTCACTAATTAGTCCTCGTGAGCTGCCCTACATGATCGAGGCACCTATGTAATCCTTATGATGTTGCTATGTTGAGTTTGCTGGAATCTGATGGATTATGAGATTATGTTCAGATTGATCTTGAGTAATATATTTGATTCACCTCTTTTATATTTTTGTTCATAAGTAATTCTTGCATGTTCTCTGTTGTTATTTATTGCTTTGGCCGAGTAATAGGTAGTGGCTCCAAGAAGGAACGTTATGCTCGATTGTGGGTTCATGCCCCTCGATGACTAGCTTGAGTGACAGAAACATGAGTCTAGGGGATGTGCTGTTGCCACAAGGGGGAAAACAACGGTGCTTGTTCCCGCGGGTTCAAGGATTGTTTACTTTACGGAAAGTTCTTTTAATGCAGTTGTCTGTTGCATTGAGTTTACACTATGGGTGGGACTCGCAACTTAATACCAGCGAGATGTTCTGGATAGATATCTCAAGGTGGATGATTAGTAGTAGATATTGATGGATTTCGGTCTACTTACTTTGGCGTACCACCCATGCTTTGAACCTCAACCTTTCTTGCAATATAGTCAGCATTGGTTTGCGTTCGTGGTCCTGTCAATTGCCCAGCTGTAATTTGTTTACCTCACATAGCTGTTTTATCGTCTTTTGGGAGAGAGACATCACTAGTGAACATCATGAGACTCCGGTCCATATTACCATCATTGATCACATCCACTATTTACTTTCCGTTATTATTTACTATTGCAAAAACTATCTATCACTACTATCGTTGCTTTTAATCCTTTGTGAACTACAAGGCCGGAGGGATTGACAACCTTTCTGTACTCGTTGGGAGCAAAGTTATTTGTATCTGTGTGCAGGTCCACGTTGATTGCTACTAATCTGGCGCCGTAGCAATTGACACATACTTGTTGAACCTAGGAGTCTCTCGGGATTCGATCCTTGGCATCTTTGCTAAGGGAAAACACTTCTACTTACTGCATCTTACACCTTCCACGTGTCGTCACTGCTCAAATTACTTAACTTTATATTAACTTTGTACTAAAGTTAAAGTTAGTTCAAAGTTGATGGAGACGCGTCACAGAAAGATGATGTTGAATTATAGGGAAAATAAAAGACACGGATGTCCCAATATGTTATAGTATTCCCTCCTTCCCAAAATAAATGACTTAACTTTATATTAACTTTGTACTAAAGTTAAAGTTAGTTCAAAGTTGAGTCACTTATTTTAGTATGGAGGGGGTATGTTTTAGCTGATCACACGATTCATTGCCGAGGGTTTTCGCCTAGAGAGCTTTACATACGTGAAGCTTCACGTATAGAAAAAATCAATCAAGCTAGCTAGTAGATATGCACGTACATGATAAGCTGGGGCGCTCACTAGTAGAAAACGGGCCTATTGTCCCGGTTCATAAGGGCCTTTTGTCCCGGTTCTTGAACCGGGACTAAAGAGTCGGTACTAATGCCCTAGCCCTTTAGTCCCGGTTCAAACAAGAACCGGGACAGATGGGCCTCCACGTTGCCTGTGTGCAGAGCCCAGGCAGGAGGGCCTATGGTCCTGGTTTGTGGCACCAACCGGGACCAATAGGCATCCACGCGTCAGCATTTTCTGTGGCTCGGCTTTTTGTTTTTTTTTTAAAGG
>LR738711.1:54150879-54221960 GCA_902687465.1 Secale cereale | reverse complement strand
GCCATGTTGAACACTTTTCGAGATTCCGCACGGTTTAAGAGCAGTTTTGAAAACGGTGCGACCGACGAATAATGGCAGCGAGCGTTTTTTTGCGCTTCCGAACTGCACAAGAAAACCGCACTGCATCAGGGTAGGAGCCGGCGCGACGGTGCTGGGGGAAGGAGGCGGGGCGGCAGCGCGGGGGTAGGAGGCGGGGCAGTGGTTGCTGTCCTCGGGGCGCTCTGCGCTTGAAACCTATTTAAGTGGGGCTGTTATGAGAATAAGGTTTTTGTTATGAGAATAAGGTCTTAAGGGGTGTTATGATAATAGACCCACCCTATATATATATATATATATATATATATATATATATATGTATTTACCCCCTTCTTCAAATTAGATCTTTCGGATGCGGAATGAACTCCTACCACCACATCGTCTGCGAGCAATTCAAGAGGAATTGGCGGCATTCTTCCTTGACCACGTGGTCGCTGAAGACCGAGAATACTATGTGGACCATGCATCCGTATGATAGGAGATTATATTTGTAAGAGATAATTATTGTATATATGTACCCGGTAGTGTCGGATAGATATACGAGAACTTGTTGTTCGACCAATCTCTCGGAGAAGGAGCGGTGGTCGATATCACTTCTCTCTGTATGCATATATATGTTGACGAGGCATGGCGTGGCGTGGCGAGGCGAGCGAGGAGGAGGAGCGCGCGTGTAGGTCTCCTCTCCTCATGCTTATACAAGTGGTAGAAGAGCTCACCTTATAAAGAGGTGCAACTCTCTCTCAGCTTAAGAGGTGGGACTAAACTTTAGCCTCACTCACTCCACTCACATGTTTGCATGAATGGGCCAAGAGAATTTCAGAATTTTAGTTGGGCTTTGGGCCAAAGGCCTACTAGCAAAATTCCAACAGATAGAGGGTCCTGTGTAGCTCGAGCTACAAGAAAACTTCACTCAACATTCAATCTAGTTGACAAAATATTAGGAATTTGCAGTTTCGAGCAGAAATCAAAATTTTCCTTTGGTAGACTTTGCATCGAACATTGCCTTGCCAAGCTACACTTGCGGACAGACACATGCATGAAAGTAAGTACACAATGCCTTTCCTATAGCCTTGATGAAGAAAATGTAAAACACCTATTACTTGAATGCGCAAATATGATAGAAGTTTGCCTATTGCTGGAAATTGATGACATCGTCGGACGGTCATGTTTGAGTGTTGTTGCTTAAGGGTTGGTTTTGGAACATCTTCAGAACATACTGAATAGTTAAGTAATGGTGCTAGGCCTAGGTAATTTCCGAGAGACTGTTGAAAGCACCACTTGGTAGTTGGATCATGTGCAATCACCAATTCAAGTGTCCTTGTGTATAAGAGCTTTAAAAACCTACATCCTGATTGCTAGCTCCGCAGAAACTAAGTTAAATTGTAGTGGGTGGATGTTGCCATCTGAAAATTATGTTAAAACATATATAGATGTTGTTTCGACCCTAACTCCCTATAGGGAACCTTGGATGTGGTTTTGAGGGACTATGAATGAGAAGATTAAGGTATGCGTTGAAGCTTTTAGTGCGGAAGCTGTGGAAATGTACATCATGAACCTAGCAAGAACTATTGGATGCAAGACTTGTGATCAACTTAGGCAACCTTGATGTGATCGATACTATGCAATAGGGAGGATCCTTTTTGGGAACTGTGAGAACTCTGTACGATAATTGTTTCTCCCTCCATTAAAAAAATATACAATGTTCTATTAACTTTTTTTCTGAAATGTATATAGACATGTTTTAGTTTGTGTGTTGGTTTCCATATATAGTCCATATTAAAATATCAAAACATATTATATTTGTGAACAGAGGTTCACTACGGTGGGTTAACTGGTAGTTGTGTTTGCTGATGCATCAACTATGTGCGTGGGATGCTTAAAATAGCGTGGGATGCTTAAGATAGCTATGTGCATGTCTTGTACCCTCTATTGTACTCATATTCTCTTCTTCTGTCAATGAAAAGCTACACAAGCTTTGCGTATTCGCGAAAAAAAAGTTTTTTGCTATAATAGCCTAGACCTTTCCAACTTTGCTTAGTTTGATGGTGTTATCATGCTTTCGTGCTTACCGATAGCGGGCATACACAGCGGGTTCCCTGTCAATGCCCGGAGTCGCTTCTTCCCTTTCATGTCTCCTATATCTTTATATGAAAGTAACGGAAAGAGGGATGCCCAAAAAGGGGAATGTTGGCCACGATTGAGTATATGTTTGCATGGCATGGAAAATAAATTGTAACAACAATATGGTAAAATAACCAAGGCACGCAGTCGATCTACCGAGGACAAGCAACCATACGAGACATGACACCAAGATTTGTTATTCAGGTTCACCGACTATTGCCTACATTCTCGGGGCTTGACTATGGGCACTCATCTGCATGACACTGCTATAACAACTACTTTGTGACTTTATATGAAGCTTGCGGGACCATATGTGATGCTTCTATGAATTAGTTCTTATTTATGTGATCCTTATAGAAGCTACTACTATTAAATATGTGATTCTTAGAGGATACTACTATTATATATATTTCCGTTGCAGGGTTATATGAAAAAGAATTAGAAACTAGGATGACAGTACCATTCTCGGCAAAGACCTGATGACGCCGTCCTCACTCGGCGGACGTGAAGTCACTTTATTTTGCCGAGAGTGCACTTTTGGTTCTCTCAGGTAACACACTGAGTCATTCCTTGAGATTAGTTTAATAGGTATATAATATGCTCTGAGTCATCTCTCCTTCGAGCGTACATGAGCAAGGGTTTATGCCTTCGATCGACAGCGGCGTCGATCTACCTCGTCTCACAAATCTTAAGGGCCATGGGGGCGTGGTGGATCACAGCCCGTATAGGTGGGAGGGTTCCGTTTTTATATGTTTCTTCGAGTTTTTCTTGGGTTTGTATCTTGTTCATGAAGACGACACAACGATGGTTCCCTGAAGATGGAACAAGGTTCTCCCTGCTTAGGCCCAACCCAGTGGTGCATCTAGCATCGTTGGGGGTGAGTGGAGGTGTGTCTCCCGAGGATCTCTCTCTACCGTAATTCCCCTCTGAGCCGACGGCCCCTGTCGGCATATCCCCGTCGGCGTAGATCACGTCACCGTAGATGTGTCAGACCGTCGGCATGGGAAAGTCGTCGGCATAGGCATATATGCCGACGGCGTCCGTATGGACGTCGACATATATACACCGTCGGCAATGATTGTCACCCGACGGCGCCGTCAAACCCTCCGACAAACCATGGGCTACCACGTGGCAGGGGTGCCGACGGCAAAGCCGTCGGCATATCCCTGCCACGTGGCATCCGTTGAGAGCTCCTCGCAGCACAGATATGCCGACGGCATTGCCGTCGGCATATAAGACGTTGGCATATCCCTACCATGTGGCATCAGCTGGGCATAACTATGTCGATGGCTTTGCCGTCGGCATAGATCTGTGTTTTTTTATGTTTTCTCGGTTTCAATTCATTTTGACAGCATTCAAACTAGAAAATATTGGATTACGCAGATATACATAGAAATATGATAGATCATCATCAAGTTCATCAAGTAAATATAATCAAGATCATCATCATCATCGAAACATACTCAAGTTCATCATGTAAAGATCATCATCGGTGAAATTTCATGAACATAAGTATTGCAAGACATGGAACATCATCATCGTCATCTAAAGAAACTAACAAGAAATGAGAAGTATGGAACGACGACCACATGCACGGGTATCATCATCGACATCAGGTGATGTCTACTATGCAACCTTCTTCCTGTAAATGTTGTTGGGCCTTCAAGTGCAGAGGTTTGTAGGACAATAACAAATTTCCCTCAAGTGGATGACCTAAGGTTTATCAATCCATGGGAGGTGTAGGATGAAGATGGTCTCTCTCAAACAACCCTGCAACCAAATAACAAAGAGTCTCTTGTGTCCCCAACACACCCAATACAATGGTAAATTGTATAGGTGAACTAGTTCGGCGAAGAGATGGTGATACAAGTGCAATATGGATGGTAGATATATGTTTTTGTAATCTGAAAATATAAAAACAGCAAGGTAACTAAAGATAAAAGTGAGCGTAAACGGTATTTCAATGCTAGGAAACAAGGCCTAGGGTTCATAAATTCACTAGTGCAAGTTCTCACAACAATAATAACATAACTGGATAATATAACTATCCGTCAACATGCAACAAAGAGTCACTCCAAAGTCACTAATAGCAGAGTACAAACGAAGAGATTATTGTAGGGTACGAAACCACATCAAAGTTATTCTTTCTGATCGATCTATTCAAGAGTCCGTAGTAAAATAACACGAAGCTATTCTTTCCTTTCGATCTATCATAGAGTTAGTACTAGAATAACACCTTAAGATACAAATCAACCAAAACCCTAATGTCACCTAGATAGTCCATTGTCACCTCAAGTATCCATGGGCATGATTATACGATATGCATCACACAATCTCATATTCATCTATTCAACCAACACAAAGAACTTCAAAGAGTGCCCCAATGTTTCTACTAGAGAGTCAAGACGAAATCGTGTGCCAACCCCTATGCATAAGTTCACAAGGTCACTGAACCGGCAAGTTGATCACCAAAACGTACATCAAGTAGATCACGTGATATCCCATTGTCACCACAGATAAGAACATGCAAGACATACATCAAGTGTTCTCAAATCCTTAAAGACTCAAACCGATAAGATAACTTCAAAGGGAAAACTCAATCCATTACAAGAGAATAGAGGGGGAGAAACATCATAAGATCCAACTATAATAGCAAAGCTCGTGATACATGAAGATCGTGCCATCTCAAGAACACAAGAGAGAGAGAGAGAGAGAGAGAGAGAGAGAGAGAGAGAGAGATCAAACACATAGCTACTAGTACATACCCTCACCCCCGTGGGTGAACTACTCCCCCTCATCATGGAGAGCGCCGGTATGATGAAGATGGCCATCGGAAAGGCATTCCCCCTCCGGCAGGGTGCCGGAACGGGTCTAGATTGGTTTTCGGTGGCAACAGAGGCTTTCAGGGGCGGTACTCCTGATCTAGGTTACTTTCCTGAGGTTTCAGTATATATAGGAGGTGTTGGAGTCAGGGACAAGTAAAGGGGACCTCCGGCTGTCCACGAGGCAGGGTGGCGCCCCTACCCTCGTGGGCAGCCCGAGAACCTTCTGGTCCCCCTCCGGCACATCCTGGACTTCTTCTGGTCCAAAAATAACCTCCGTTGAGTTTCAGGTCAATTGGAGTCCGTTTGATATTCCTTTTCTGATACTCTAAAACAAAAGAAAAACAAAAAATGGCACTCGGCTCTGGGTTAATAGGTTAGTCCCAAAAATCATATAAAAGTGTATATAAAAGCCCATAAAACATTCTAGAAGGATAATATAATAGCATGGAACAATAAAAAATTATAGATACGTTGGAGACGTATCAAGCATCCCCAAGCTTAATTCCTGCTCGTCCTCGAGTAGGTAAATGATAAAAACAGAATTTTTGATGTGGAATGCTACCCAACATAATTCTCAATGTTATTTTCTTTATTTTGGCATGAATGTTCAGATCCGAAAGATTCAAGATAAAATTCTGTATTGACATAAGAATAATAATACTTCAAGCATACTAACAAAGCAATCATGTCTTCTCAAAATAACGTGGTCAAAGAAAGTTATCCCTATAAAATCATATAGTCTAGCTATGCTCCCTCTTCAACACACAAAATATTCATATGATGCACAACCCCGGTTTCAGCCAAGCAATTATCTCATACTCAAATTTTTTCAAACCTTTCAACTTTCACGCAATACATGAGCGTGAGCCAAGGATATATCACTGTGTGGAATAGAGTGGTGGTTGTGGAGAAGACAAACGAAGAAGATTGTCTCACATCAATTAGGCGTATCAATGGGCTATGGAGATGCCCATCAATAGATATCAGTGTGAGTGAGAAGGGATTGCCATGCAACGGATACACTAGAGCTATAAGTGTATGAAAAGCTCAACAAAAGAAACTAAGTGGGTATGCGTCCAACTTGCCTGCTCATGAAGACCTAGGGCATTTGAGGAAGCTCATCGTTGAATATACAAGCCAAGTTTTATAATGAAAATTCCCACTAGTATATGAAAGTGACAAAACAAGAGACTCTCTATCATGAAGATTATGGTGCTACTTTGAAGCACAAGTGTGGAAAAGGATAGTAGCATTGCCCCTTCTCTAATTTTTTGGAGGGGCTTTTATTTTTTTTCTTTTTTTAGCCCCCCTCTCTTTTTTTGGGCCATCTCCTTTTTTTATTTGGCCTTTCTCTCTCTCTCTCTCTCTCTCTCTCTCTCTCTTTGTTTCCTCATACGGGACAATGCTCTTATAATGAAGATCATCACACTTTTATTAACTTACAACTCAAATATTACAACTCGAAACTAGAACAAAATATGACTCTAAGTTAATGACTCCGACGGTGTACCGGGATATGCAATGAAACATGAGTGACATGTATGAATGAATTGCGGATGATGGCTTTGCCACAAATACAATGTCAACTACATGATCATGCATGGCAATATGACAATATGAAGCGTGTCATATGAACGGAACGGTGAAAAGTTCCATGGCAATATATCACGGAATGGCTATGGAAATGCCATGATAGGTAGGTATGGTGGCTGTTTTGTGGAAGGTATATGGTGGGTGTATGGTACCAATGGAAGTTGCGCGGTACAAGAGAGGCTAGCAATGGTGGAAGGGTGAGAGTGCATATAATACATGGACTCAACATTAGTCATAAAGAACTCACATTCTTATTGCAAAAATCTACAAGTCATCAAAACAAAGTACTCAATTCATGCTCCTAGGGGAAGGGTTGGTAGGAGTTAACCATCGCGCGATCCCGACCTCCACACAAAGGATGACACTCAATAAATAAATCATGCTCCAACTTCATCACATAACGGTTCACCATATGTGCATGCTACGAGAATCACAAACTTTAACACAAGTGTTTCTCAAATTCACAAATTACTCCACTAGCATGACTCTAATATCACCATCCTCATATCTCAAAACAATCATCAAGTATCAAACTTCTCATAATATTCAATGCACTTTATATGAACGTTTTTATTATATCCCTCTTGGTTGCCCAACATATTTAGGACTAAATTCATAACCAAAGCCCATTACCTTGTTGTTCTAAGAGACTCTCAAAATAATGTAAGTGAAGCATGAGAGTTCATCTATTTCTTCAAAATAAGACCACGGCCGTGCTCTAAAAAGATATAAGTGAAATACTAGAGCAAATGACAAACTACTCCAAACGATATGAGCGAAGGTCAATGAGTAGTTGAATAATTATGTAATTATGTGAAGACTCTCGAACATTTAAGAATTTCAGATCTTTGGATATTATTCAAACAGTAAGCAAAACAAATTAAAACAAAATGACGCTCCAAGCAAAACACATATCATGTGGTGAATAAAAATATAGCATCGAGTAAAGTTACCGATAGACGAAGACGAAAGAGGGGATGCCTTCCCTGGGCATCCCCAAGATTAGGCTTTTGGTTGTCCTTATACTTTACCTTGGGGTGCCTTGGGCATCACCAATCTTAGGCCCTTTCCACTCCTTATTCCATAGTCCATCGAATCTTTACCCAAAACTTGAAAACTTCACAACACAATACTCAACAGAAAACTCGTAAGCTCCTTTAGTATAAGAAAATAAAACCACCACTTAGGTACTGTTGTGAACTCACTCTAAATTCATATTGGTGTAATATCTACTGTATTCCAACTTATTTATGGTTCATAACCTCCGATACTACTCATAGATTCATCAAAATAAGCAAACAACACAATGAAAACAGAATCTGTCAAAAACAGAATAGTCTGTAGTAATCTGTAAATTTCGAATACTTCTGTAACTCTAAAAATTCTGAAATAAATTGGTGGACGTGAGGAATTTGTCTATTAATCATCTGCAAAAAGAATCAACTTAAAAGCACTCTCCACTAAAAACTGTTAGCTAATCTCGTGAGCGCTAAAGTTTCTGTTTTTTTTTCAGCATGATCGCATTAACTTCACACAAGTCTTCCCAAAGGTTCTACTTGGCACAAACACTAATTAAAACACAAAACCACATAAAATTGGGTTGCCTCCCAACAAGCGCTATCGTTTAACGCCCCTAGCTAGGCACAATGATTTCAATGATGCTCGCATACAAGATAAGAATTGAAACATAAAGGGAGCATCATGAAGAATATGACTAGCACATTTAAGTCTAACCAACTGCCTATGCATAGGGATTTTGTGAGCAAACAACTCATGGGAGCAATAATCAACTAGCATAGGAAAGCAAAACAAGCATAGCTTCCAAACTTCAAGCACATAGAGATGAAACTTGATATTATTGCAATTCCTACAAGCATATGGTCCTCTCTCATAATAATTTTCAGTAGCATCATGAATGAATTCAACAATATAACTATCACATAAAGCATTCTTATCATGATCCCCAAGCATATAAATTTTATTACTCTCCACATAAGCAAAATTCTTCTCATTTGGAATAGTGGGAGTATCATAAGAGACTCGAATACTATAGATTGTTTCCACATTAAGAGAGTAATGTTCAGAAAAAGGGTAATCATAATCATGAAAAGTTTGATAAATATAATCATCACTACTTTTTATGGCATAAGTGTCATCACAATAATCATCATAAATAGGAGGCATGCTTTCATCATTATAAATTTTCTCATCAAAACTTGGGGGACTAAACATATCATCTTCATCAAACATAGCATCCCCAAGCTTGTGGCTTTGCATATCATTAGCATCCCGTGTATTCAAATATTTCATACTAACAACATTGCAATCATGCTCATCATTCACATATTTTATGCCAAGCATTCTTTGTAATTCTTCTTCTAATACTTGAGCACAATTTTCCTTCCCATCATTTTCACAAAAGATATAAAAAAGATGAAGCATATGAGGCAACCTTAATTCCATTTTTTGTAGTTTTCGTTTATAAACTAAACTAGTGATAAAACAAGAAACTAAAAGATTTGATTGCAAGATCTAAAGATATACCTTCAATCACTCACCTCCCCGGCAACGACGCCAAAAAAGAGCTTGATGTCTACTACGCTGCCTTCTTCTTGTAGACGTTGTTGGGCCTCCAAGTGCAGAGGTTTGTAGGACAGTAGCAAATTCCCTCAAGTGGATGACCTAAGGTTTATCAATCCGTGGGAGCCATAGGATGAAGATGGTCTCTCTCAAACAACCCTGCAACCAAATAACAAAGAGTCTCTTGTGTCCCCAACACACCCAATACAATGGTAAATTATATAGGTGCACTAGTTCGGCGAAGAGATGGTGATACAAGTGCAATATGGATGGTAGATATATGTTTTTATAATCTGAAAATATAAAAACAGCAAGGTAACTAAATATAAAAGTGAGCGTAAATGGTATTGCAATGTTAGGAAACAAGGCCTCGGGTTCATACTTTCACTAGTGCAAGTTCTCTCAACAATAATAACATAACTGGATCATATAACTATCCCTCAACATGCAACAAAGAGTCACTCCAAAGCCACTAATAGCGGAGAACAAATAAAGAGATTATTGTAGGGTACGAAACCACCTCAAAGTTATTCTTTCTGATCGATCTATTCAAGAGTCCGTAGTGAAATAACACGAAGCTATTATTTCCGTTCGATCTATCATAGAGTTCGTACTAGAATAACACCTTAAGATACAAATCGACCAAAACCCTAATGTCACCTAGATACTCCATTGTCACCTCAAGTATCTGTGTGCATGATTATACGATATGCATCACACAATCTCAGATTCATATATTCAACCAACACAAAGTACTTCAAAGAGTGCCCTGATAACCCAGAAGAGTGTCGAACCCAATGAGGAGCTAAAGGCAGAACAAATATTCCCTCGAGTTATATCGACCACCGATACAACTCGACGTACGCTTGACGTTTACTTTACCTAAAACAACAATGAAACTAGAAGTACTTTTTAATTTTGGTGGGATAGGTTTGCAAGGATATAAAGAGCACGTAAATATAAAATAGGGGCTGTTAAGACAAAGAAGCAATAAAGTTAATGATAGCGAGTGTGGAAAAGTGGTGGTAGGAGTTGAGAAATTGCCCCTAAGCAATTGACTACGTTACTAGACCGATAGCAAGTTTTATGTGGGAGAGGCCACTGCTAGCATGTCATCCCTTACTTGGAATTCTATGCACTTATGATTGCAACTACTAACGTTCATTAAGGTAATACCCAACCATAGCATTAAGATATATTGGTCCCCCTTCATTCCCGTATGCATCAATTTCTATGCTAGTTTGAAGCTTCTGTCACTCTTGCCCTCCAATACGTAGTCCTATCAACATACAACTAACCCTATGGTGTGATGCACGCGCGCGCTCATATGATGGGCACCAAAGGACAACAACATAACCACAAGAAAATTAAATCAATCATAGCAATTCACCAATAACCGATAGGACAACGATAATCTACTCAGACATCATAGGATGCCAACACATCATTGGATAATAATATGAAGCATAAAGCAACATGTTCAAGTAGAGGGTACAACGGGTTACGGCAGAGTGGACCGCTATAGATAGATAGGGGAAGGTGATGGAGATGTTGGTGAAGATGACGGAGGTGTTGGTGTAGATCGCCGTCGCACGATGATGGCCCCGGCGGCGTTCCGGTGCCACCGGGAGAGAGGGGGAGAGAGCCCCCCTCCTTCTTCTTCTTCCTTGACCTTCTCCCTAGATGGGAGAAGGGTTTCCACTCTGGTCCATGGTATCCATGGCGGCGGAGGGGCGAGAGCCCCTCCAAGATTGGATCCGTCTCTCTGTCTCTCTCTGTTTCTGCGTTCCCAGATTCTGGCCTTCCACCGTTTCTTAAATTCCCGGAGATCCGTAACTCCGATTGGGCTGATTTTTTGACACGATTTTTATCCGGATATTAGCTTTTTGTGGCGAAAGAAGGGCATCAACCGCCTAACGGTGTTTCCACGAGGGCTCAGGGCGCGCCTCCTGCCTCGTGGCCAACTCGGGCATTGTTTCATGATGGTTTCGCTTCCCAAAATTCACATATATTCCAAAAAAATCTCCTTCCGTTTTTATTCCGTTTGGACTCCATTTGATATGGACATTCTGCGAAACAAAAAACATGCAACAAACAGGAACTGGCACTGGGCACTGGATCAATATGTTAGTCCCAAAAAATAGTATAAAAGGTTGCCAAAAGTATATGAAAGTTGTAGAATGTTGGCATGGAACAATAGAAAATTATAGATACGATGGAGACGTATCAGCATCCCCAAGCTTAATTCCTGCTCGTCCTCGAGTAGGTAAATGATAAAAAGATAATTTTTGATGTGGAATGCTACCTAGCATAATCTTGATCATGTTATCTAATCATGGCATGAATATTAAGACACGAATGATTCAAAGCAATAGTCTATCATTTGACATAGAAAAATTTAATGCTCGGCATCCCAACAAACAATCAAGTCTTTCAAAATATCAATGCTAAAGAACGTTATCCCTTCAAAATCATATAGTCTTTTATGCCTCCCTTTTCGTAACACAAGGTACCCCTCATGCCCATCCCGGTGTCAGCCAAGCAATTGTTTTCATACTTTACTTTTTCGAACTTTTTCAACTCTTCACGCAATACATCAGCGTGAGCCATGGACATAGCACTATGGGTGGAATAGAAGGTGGTAATAGACAAAAGTAGGGAGAAAGTCTCACATCAACTAGGCAAATCAATGGACTATGGAGATGTCCATCAATCGATATCAATGTGAGTGAGTAGGGATTGCCATGTAACGGATGCACTAGAGCTATAAGTGTATGAAAGTGTGCATCAACTTGCTTGCTCATGAAGACATAGGGCATTTGAGGAAGCCCATCATTAGAATATACAAGCCAAGTTCTATAACGAAAATTCCCACTAGTATATGAAAGCGACAACATAGGAGACTCTCTATCATGAAGAACATGGTGCTACAATGAAGCACAAGTGTGGAAAAAGATAGTAGCATTGCCCCCTTTTTTTCTTTTTCCTTTTTTTATTCTTCTTTTTTCTTTTTTTGGCCTTCCTTTTTTAATTTGGCCTTTCTCCTTTTTTTTATTTGGCCTTTCTTTTTTTTCTTTTGGCCTTTCTTTTTTTCCTTTTGTACAAGGGACAATGCTTTAACAATGATGGTCATCACACTTCTACTTACTTACAACTCGATAATACAACTCGATACTAGAACAGAAATATGACTCTATATGAATGCCTCCGGTGGTGTACCGGGATGTGCAATGATCTAGCGTAGCAATGACATCAAAAAACAGACAAGCCATGGAAACATCATGCTAGCTATCTTACGATCATGCAAGGCAATATGACAATGATGGTGCGTGTCATAATAAACGGAACGGTGGAGTTACATGGCAATATATCTCAAAATGGCAATGGAAATGCCATAATAGGTAGGTATGGTGGCTGTTTTGAGGAAAGTATATGATGGGTGTATGGTACCGGCGAAAGTTGCGTGGTACAAGGGTGAGATTGCGTATAATCCATGGACTCAACATTAGTCATAAAGAACTCACATACTTATTGCGAAAAATCTCATAGCCCTCGAAGCAAAAATACTACGGCGCATGCTCCTAGGGTGGAGGTTGGTAGGAGTTAACCATCGTGCGCCCCCGACCTTCACGCAAAGATAAACTATCAAAATATAATGCACACCAATTTGGTTACATAGTTAGGAGACCATACGTGCATGCTTCGGGAATCACAAACCATAACACCAATATTATTACTAAACCATTATCATTCACTAGTTCCTCCCACATATTAGCATATCTATATCGCAAAACTATTGCAAGGAATCAAACATATCATATTCAGCGATCTAAAAGTTTATGTAGGATTTTATGACTAACCATGTGAATGACCAATTCCTGTCAACTCTCTAAATAGATATAAGTGAAGCAAGAGAGTTTTAGTTCTTTCTACAAAAGTTATGCCCACACTCTAACAAACATAAGTGAAGCAAAAGAGCATTCTACAAATGGCGGTTTTCTATGTGAGGAGAAACAGGCAATCCAAACTTCAAATGATATGAGTGAAGCACATGAAGCATTCTGTAAAGCCATACCCAAAAGATATAAGTGAAGTCCAAAGAGCATTCTATAAATCAACCAAGGACTATCTCATACCAGCATGGTGCACAAAAGAAAAGGTTAAAACTAAATGCAAAAGACGCTCCAAGATCTGTACATATCACATGAATGAAACGAATCCGAAAACATACCGATACTTGTTGAAGAAAGACGGGATGCCTTCCAAGGCATCCCCAAGCTTAGGCGCTCGAGTCTCCTTGAATATTTACTTGGGGTGCCTTGGGCATCCCCAAGCTTGAGCTCTTGCCTCTCCTTCTTCTCCTCACATCGAGATCGACCTCCTCGATCTTCGAACACTTCATCCACACAAAACTTCAACAGAAAACTCGGTAAGATCCGTTAGTATAATAAAGAAAATCACTACTCTAAGTACTGTTGCAAACTTCATATATTGTTTTTGCATTGTAGCTACTGTAATATAATTTTCCATCGCTTAATCCGCTGATAAAAATTGATAGTTTCATCAAAACAAGCAAACTATGCATCAAAAACAGAATCTGTCTAAAACAGAACAGTCTGTAATAATCTGAACATTCACCATATTTCTGATACTTGAAAAATTCTTCCAAAATTAGGAAAAATAAAAAAATTGTATAGAAAGACAGTGCAAAAAGTTTCAGAACCATTTGACGTTCCAGCAAAAAACCTAAAATCTCACACTACAGCCAAAGTTTCTGTCCTGCACCGCACAAACCAACAAGCATTGTAAACATCCTAAAGGCAAACCTTGGCACATTATTTTTATAATACAATGGAATTGTACAAGGGGATAATTATTTTTTTTTGAAATTTTTCTGTAATTAAGATTCACAAAGCTTCCATGGGCATGAACAAAGTTCAGGGACGTCCCCCACTTTCACAATGCTCGTCTATATCACTTTCACTTTTCTTTTTGAAAAGTTTTGGGTTCACCTCTTTATTTTTTTTTGTTTTTAAACTTTATAAAAGCACAAAACAGAAATGAATGACTCTCTAAATCTTCCGGGTTGTCTCCCTGGCAGCGCTTTCTTTAAAGCCATTAAGCTAAGCATATCGTGCTCAAGTGATGGATCCACCCGGATCCCAAGGTATATCAAAGCAAATCTTTTATATATATAAAGTGCTTGACGGGTTAATCAAAAAAAAGATAAATAAACTAGAAATTATCACAATAATTAGAAACATCTGATCGTTGATTTGGTGGACCCATAACTTAACGGATGTAATTAATGGATTAGATCTAAGAGCAGTCCATCTAAAAAAAAACTACAACTATATGTACGTGTTGTTGAAAAAGAAAACGGTACGCACCTTATATCTTTCTACATGTTCATTTAAATAGACCTTAGCATGTACAGTTGCAGCTATCCCTACCATGCACGTGTTGTTGAAAAAAAAGTACACATCTTATATATTTCTAGATGTCCATTTAAATAAACCTTAGCATGTACGTGTTGTTCAAAAAGAAAAAAAACTGAGCGATCCATCTCAAAAAAAAAAAAAATACAGCTATCCTTAGTACGTAGTTACGTACATGTTGTTGAAAAAAACAACCATACACACGTTATATCTTTCTACATGTCCGTTTGAAAAAAATGTATGAAAAAATACACACCTTATATCTTCCTACATGTTCCTTTAAATAAACCTTAGCATGGACGTATTGTTCAAAAATAAAATAAAACACACACACCTTGTGCATTTCTGCATGGCCCTTTAAATAAAATAAATAAAACAAAAGACTAGAAGATCTCATGTAACTAAATATAAACCTTGTGGATCCGATTTATCCTATGTACACGTCTTATATCTATCACCAAGTTCTTTGAAAAACACAAAATGTACACATCTTATATCTATCTCCAAGTCCTTTAAAAAAAACTACTAGATCTCACGTCCTCAAAAAGGGAAAAAAAACACCACATCTCATGTTCTGGATCTCAGTCCCTCAAAACAAAACAAAAAGAAAAAAATCTACTACATCTCACGTACAAAAAAACTACTATTCCCTTATGTCCTTGGACTCACGTAGCAGCGTCACAATGGGTATCTGCCTCAGCACTACTGTCGGTCTTATTATACAACTCTCATGGTTACAATTGGTGGAAATAGTTCATTGGTTTCAAACATTGAAAAATCTATATTATGTGATATCTGAATCCTCAAGCTTTTTTTTATACTGCAACAAACAGTGAGAGCATCTGGATGATTTTAAATTTTATGTGTAGAATGCAATCAAACATGTTTTCTTATTCAGTTATTATAATATGCATTTGGAAGTTTTTTGAAAATTTATAGGTGTAAGGAAGCCTAACATTGCCAATGCCGGTTGCAAGACAAGAAAAAAATGGAGGGAGCATAATTTTTTTAACAATACGCCTTTGTATTTGACCTTCATAACTTGTTGTCATCATTTTGTAACTTGGCCATAAGTCAATCGAGTGAACATCAACAGCAGCCAGCATATAGGGCGGTACAAAAACATAAACTGGATGGTTACTCACTAAAAAATTACCTTAATTAATATATTAGTTCAATCGTACGGTGACTAAAAATAAACAAGGGGAGGTGAGACATGTAGATTAAAAAATTAGACCTATCTCTGCCCAAACATGTGTTTGCACATGGAGAAGTATATATAGCATTCACAAGAGTCGCGATTAAGGGATGGACAAAGGGTAATAGTATATAAATAAATATTCTAAAGGCATGATAAAAATCAATTTTAGAATAGTTCTTCTTCAATAAGATGTTGATACTGAGCTTTTATTAGATGAGAATAAATACATAAAAAAATTGTGTACTCACTCCGTACCGGTGTATTAGTCATGTTAGTTTGTGCACCACGACCAAGGTGGAGGAAAATGATAGAACTTGATTTTTATTTACTAATTAATACCATATCATGCAGAGAATTGACCACTGCATGTTATGCTAAGTAGTCTCAAGTCATTGAATACATACACATCAAACGTCTTCTATTTGTCGATTTCTTTTTTTGAGGGAAAAAAGGGAACGAGATGGGTAGTTAATGCAGTGCCCCTAAGTGTTTGGGATTATTTGTTTTTGTAATGTGACTAATCCACCGGTACTTAGGGAGTACTACAACCTATCTTCAAAATAATAATTAACATAGCAATGCTAACATAATATGGCAGGATGGATACATGCATCAGCATTTGATGGAAATGGACACATGCATCCGCATTTGATGGAAATAGCTTTAACTGATATTTGAGGATCATTACATAGTTGAAAGCATGAATACGAATAGGGGTACGGGAGCAACTTCCAATGTCGATCCCAAGCACAAATAAATTCGATAGGCATAAAAAATAATATTTTCACTACCTTAATTGCATCGGTTCAACCGTACAAACAAATTAAGAGGATAAGAATAAGGGGGGGAATGTGACATGAATAGAATAGGAAAAAAAGTTGAATCTGTAGGCGAAAGATAGCAGCCGCTATAGAGGAGGAAGATGACGTGTGGGCCCGCCTTGATTTACTAATATGGATGTATCTTCAGGGGGATGAACCAAGTCAAGATCCAATCTGGTTACAGGAGATGAGATCCATGCTCACAACGAATCAACAATAGCACCGCCGTTGCTATTTGCCTAGCTAGACATCAGTCGATGACGTAAATTTGGGAGTCAATGGAGAAACAGAGGGTTTCTTTGCTCTATGTGTAGCTGGACATTAGTGACCGGCAGTAAGCCGGGAGTCAACGCAGAAAGGAAGGAAAGGACAAATGGGACAACGGGGATCAGGAAAGACCTGCCTCTGTGTGAAGATGTGGAGTGTGACAGATGTGTGAACGGTGTGTGCATCTACGCGAGTGTGTTGAGCTAAAAGTCCAATTAACCATTCAAGTGAAAAAATTATTTCACTATAAACAGCACAAATAATCAGCTATGAATTATTAAAAGAAACTATAATTAACGCAAATCGTCTAGGAAAAAAAAGTATAGTGCATATATGTATTTTTACTGTGAATTATGTAAGTTTTAGTGATGCAAACTTTTTTGAAGCTAACATTTAGTGGGAATATGAACAAAAAATATAACTGTTACAAAATTACCCATATTGACTAAAATGTCATGCATATGATACTTCTCAGGAAAATATTATGTAGAAAAAATACAAAACATTAATATACCACAATGGGATTGTCAAGACCTGCAGACACCATGTACACATCACACCAGCCGCTTTAGAAAAACCCGTGGATTCCAGCACGTACCACTAAAATAGTCCAACAACAACATAGCCTCCAGATATTTCCCGAAACATTAAAATAACTCTTATATCATTAAAATCGGCACTTCAAGACTAGCCCAAAGAACTGGTAAATACGAACTTATCGCAACCAAACTATATTAATTAATACTAGCCCGCGCGAAGAGCGGGCCACTTTGCTAGTTTTAATTAACAATGATTTGGCATTTAGTAGTGAGTACAAAGTGATATATATCATGCAACAACGAAGTCTAACTCTCTTCTTATGCATAACAATTCATGCACATCAAGTAAAGTCCAATGCATAGTATAGGCAGTTTCTTGCAATTTTATCATGTTGGAAACATAGAGGTGGAGATGTAGTTCCTCTCTCATAATAATTGTAAGTAGGAGTGATACATCTCCAACGTATCTATAATTTTTTTTGTTCCATGCTATTATTTATGAAGTCTTGGATGTTTAATGGGCTTTATCATTCACTTTTATATCATTTTTGGGACTAACTTACTAACCCAAGGGCCCAGTCCAGATTGGTGTTTTTTGCCTATTTCAGGGTGTTGCAGAAAAGGAATATCAAACGGAGTCCAAACGGAATGAAACCTTCGCAAGAGATATTTTTGGAGGAAATCACGCACGAAAGACTTCGGGGCCAAGCCAGGGGACAGAGGGGCCACCCTCGATGGTGGGGGGCGCACCCCCCTTCCCAGGGCGCGCCCCCCTGCCTCGAGGGCAGCCTGTGTGGCCCCCGGTGCCCCCCTTCTTCCTATATATACCTACGTACCCCAGAAACTCCATACACAGAGAGCAAACCCTAATTCCACTGTCATAGCTGCTGTTCCCGTGGAGATCCCATCTTGGAGCCTGTTCCGGGAGGGGGATCCATCACGGAGCCTTCTTCATCATCATTATCATCGCCGTCACCATGAGTTGTGAGTAGTTTACCTCAGACCTTTGGGTCCATAGCTAGTATCTAGATGGCTTCTTCTCTCTCTCTGGATCTCAATACAAAGGTCTCCTCGGTCTTCGAGGAGATCTATTCGATATAATCTCTTTTTGCGGTGTGTTTGTCGAGATCCGATGAATTGTGAGTTTATGATCAAGGTTATCTATGAAAGATATTTGGTTCTTCTCCGAACTTTTTATGTGTGCTCATAATATCCTTGCAAGTCTCTTCGAATTATTGGTTTGGTTTGGCCTACTAGATCTATAGTTCTTGCAATGGGAGAAGTGCTTGGCTTTGGGTTCAATCTTGCGGTGTCCTTTCCCAGTGACAGTAGGGGCAGCAAGGCACTTATTGTATTGTTGCCATTGAGGATAAAAAGATGGGGTTTCATCATATTTCTTGAGTTTATCCCTCTACATCATGTCATCTTGCTTAAGGCGTTACTCTGTTCGTATGAACTCAATACACTACATGCATGGTGGATAGCGGTCGATGTGTGGAGTAATAGTAGTAGATGCATAATCGTTTCGGTCTACTTGTCTCGGACGTGATGCTATATACAATGATCATGCCTAGATAGTCTCATAATTTTTCACTTTTCTATCAATTGCTCGACAGTAATTTGTTTACCCGCCGTAGAATACCGCTATCATGAGAGAAGCCACTAGAGAAAACTATGGCCCCCGGGTCTATCTTTATCATATTACTTTTGCGTCAACTAGCCAATTTCTGTCGCCGTTGTTTATTTGCTTTCTTTACTTTCTGTTTCTATATTAAAAATACCAAAAATACTATCTTATCATCTCTATCAGATCTCACTCTCGTAAGTTACCGCAAAGGGATTGACAACCCCTTATCGCGTTGGCTGCGAAGTTCTTATTTGTTTGTGTAGGTGCGAGGGACTGGCGCGTGGTCTCCTACTGGAAGTATACCTTGGTTCTCAAAAACTGAGGGAAATACTTACGCTACTGTGCTGCATCTCCCTTTCCTCTTCAAGGGAATACAACGGAAGCAAAAGAGGTACAAGAAGAATTTCTGGCGCCGTTGCCGGGGAGGCTTACGCAAAAGTCATATACCAAGTACCTATCTGTGAGTTGTCACATCCCTAGTTAGTGCTTGCATTAGGACTAGCTAGAGTGTGCATCATGTTTACCTTTTAAAGAAACTTGAAATGGGAATGACAGAAACTCCCAGCACCCCTCTTCTAACAAGTAGGGTTTATTAAAATCTTTTCCAATGTACGCAAAATGCCCTTCAAAAATATTCATCATTTCTGCCTTGGTCTTAAACCTCTGCTAAAAATGGTGCACAATTTTCTAGGACATCTAAGGTCTCTGGATTAAATCATATGGTATTTGCATTTGGGCATTTAAATGCTATAAAATATTTTATGTGCCCAAATAATCATAAACTAAAATGTTCCATGCTGTTCATATTATTTACAGTGGGCATGACTAGTTTTATGAGCTACAAAAATGTTCTGGCATTTTTATTAATTAAACAAAGTTGCAAAAGAAATGAAACAGAAAGAAATAGAAAAGGAGAGAGAGAGAGAGAGAAAAGGGTTACCTGGCGCCCAACCGGCCCACCTGCCGACCCAGCCCAGCCTCTGCTCCAGCGAGCTGCTTGGCTCGGCCATGCAGGCAGGCAGGTGCTCGACGGCGGCCGCAGCGCGCGCCACGCAGCTGCCCGCCGCCCTGCTTCCTCTCCTCGCCGCTCTGCAGGCTTGGATCGGTCATCCACTCCCTCCCCGATCTCGCCGACACGCCCACTTCTCCCCAGCTTCTCTCCTTCGCCCTCCCCGCACCATGGCCGACGCCGCCGTGCTCACGCCGTCGCGGTAACCGCGTCCACCGTCGTTCCTGAGCCCCGTCGACGTGTCCGTCATCTCCGCCGTCCTCGACTACGTCGAGCAGGCTGAGCCCCGAGCGCTCGCCCGCTCTGGAGACGCCCCCGACCCCGTCTTCCCCAACTCCGGCCGCCGAGATCCCCCTCGTCGTCCTGCTCAGCTCCGACCGTCCCCAAGCTCGCCTCGGTGTCATCTGCAACCGCTGTGAGACCAGCTTCGTCCTCCCCCTCTCCGTTGGCTCTCTCCTACACTGAACGCACCGGACGTAGTTCACCTGCACGCGCCGCCGCGGAGCTTGTCGCCGACGAGGCTCCGGCCATCTAATGGTCCGGCCACCGTGCCCATCAGCTTCACTGTCACGCATAGGTGCTGTAGGATCACTCCACGGTCCTCTACGAGCAACGCACTATCGTTTTCGACCTCGCCCGAAGTCCGGCAGCCGCTCGAATCGTCGCCGGCGTCGATTCCGGCGACCCTGAGGCCAGCCACCACCACCACTCGACGCGGTTTGCTCCCAGCTACCCGTAGGTGTGCTCCGCCGTCGATTTGGCAGCCGGAGCACAAAACCCGCACCTCACCGCCGCGTTTGGCCTCGCCGGCGGCTAAACGCCGGCGAGTTAGCCCCGTTTGACCAAGGTTTGACCCCTCGCTGTGTCACTGACATGTGGGGCCGGCCGCTGACTAATTTCAGTTTAGGTTTTATTTAAATACTAATTGTTGTCATTAGTTTAGTGAGCCACTGACATGAGGGACCCACTGGTCATGTTTGACCTGGGCCGCCCTGTTGACTGACTGACGTCAGCATGATGTCATGCTGACGAAGTAAAGGATTTTCTGGGATTTATAGATTTTAAAATAATTCAGGAAATTCCAGAAAATGCTGTAAACTTCAAAAAATCATATAAATTCAACAGTAGCTCAGATGGAAAAGATTTATATATGAAAATTGATCAGAAAAATCCAATCTTTCCAATGGCACTGGTTTCATGCATGTTTGAGCAAGTTAACCTTGCTGTATACATTAAAACATGATAATGCACTTAATTAAATAATAGTTTGAGTTTCAATTTGAATCTTTGATTCAAATAGGCTGCCTGCTATGCTTAGAGTTGTGTCAGGTCTGGTTCATCTGGGTGATGGACCAAAGTGAAATGACCATATCGGTAAAGAGAAGGAAGTGTGGAATATGTTTGGTAAAGGTATGGATGAAAGGCCATGTAGGTGTACATGGTGGGTTGTTTCATTGGAATCGTCCATAGGACCCGAGATCTGTATGTGTGATTCAAGTTACAGTTACTACCACGCATTGGGCTCCGGGCGCTCCAAGCCCTCTCGACTTATTAATTATCCTTGATCTCTGTCCAGGAGTTGCAACTAGTTTCTGGTGTTTGTAGTTTACTGGTGGTCGTTCACAGCGCTGACCCCCGGGGTGGGCTGTGATGCGACAGGTACGTGGCACGGTGTACCGGTTGCCCGTTTGGTGACTCGGGAACCCTCTACACATCGTTTGGGGCCGTGAGTGACACCCCGGCCGGATCTCCCCACGGATGGAACCGAAATAGGCGATAAACCTGGACGAGAGACTTGTGTAGTTAGTCAGGTCGCGGCCGACACCCTCGCTGGGCTTCCTCTTGAAGGTTGCCGAGTACATGTCGTGTAAACGGTGATAAGTGGTGGAAGCGTGTGTGAAGAAGTACACCCCTGCAGGTTTATCAATCTATTCGAATGGCCGTTCTTCGCGGTATGGACTACTTGGTTACTCTTACAGTTCATAGACAAGTTGATGGATACTACTAAAAGCCTCAAGACAAGTGTGAGTGCCGAGGATGGCCCTTCCGTAGGATGACGGAGGAGGATCCTCGGTGGTGTATTGTTGTGGTGAGTAGAGGACTCGTGTACGTAGTAATATCTTGCAATCTGTTGAGAGTTGAAGTATAGGTTAGCCAAGAGTCAAGCTGGCTTTCGGCTATGAACTCCACCACCCCTGTTGATAATGTTGCATGTATGATAGGTTCTGTTGTAAGACTTGCTGAGTACCTTCGTACTAATGTTTGCTTAATAACTGTTGCAGAGGAGAACCCTGCCCCTTCTGATGGGTTCTACATAGACGTTGACGTCGACGAGTAGCTTGTCACCCAGACGGAGATCTGGAGCTTGTGAAGGGCCTTGTAGATAGTCAGGCTACACCAAGTATGTTTTATTTTCTAAGTTGTCTGTACTCAGACATGTAGCTTCCGCTTGTGCTTGTATGACTGTATGACTTGAGTGTTGGGTCATGTGACCCCTACCTGTATGGATATGTTATGTATGGCTCTTGGAGCCTCTTAAATAAAGTACTTTGAGTCATAGAGTTCTGTTGTGATGCAATGTTGTATTTGCACATATTGAGCATATTGTGTGTATGATTGAAATGCTTGGTATGTGTGGGATCTGACACCTAGTTGTTTTCCTTTGGTAGCCTATCTTACAGAGAAATACCTCCTAGTGCTTCCAATGAGCCATGGTATCTTGCTACTGCTCGGAACACGTAGGCTGGTCGGCATGTGTCCTTCCTCGTTCCTGTGTCTGTCCCTTAGGGGAAATGTCACGCGTTGTTCCTTTAAGTCCATGTAGCTTGCTACGACTTGGGTTCATAGGTTGATGACGGACACGTTCGTTGCTGGGTCGTGGATGCATGTCTCTATAATTTAGTGCCACTTTTGGTTTATAACTAGCCATGTCGGCCCGGGTTCTCTGTCATATGGATGCTAGCGACACTGTCATATACGTGTGCCAAAAGGCGCAAATGGTCCCGGGCCAGGTAAGGTGGCACCCGTGGGGATACCGTGCGTGAGGCCGCAAAGTGATATGACGTGTTACAGCTAGATCGGTGTGATAGAGGAACGGGGTCCTGACAGCGTTAGCATCAGAGCTGGACTGCCTGTAGGTTTCTCAAGCCAAAGTGGTCGATGTTGAGTCTAGAAAAATTCTTAGTTATATGTAGGGGAATTGATTGTGGAAGGGAATGTAAGGCTCTTTTTACTCCTTTACCTTATGCCCTTCTGATCTGAGTCAGTCTATTCTTCTACGGGGATTTAGGACTAGGCCTCTTATCCTTACTAGTTTCACGTGTTACTAATCCGTAGACTCTTAGTATTGTTGGTTTCAAGCCTCAGTTCAGTTTCTATCCTATTAGTATGATGGTTTGTTGTACCCGGAACCTTGATATGATATTATTGAGTGGCTATGCTATGATTTGTATGATGTCTCAAATCTTTCTTGAGCATTTACAGTTGTTATGCTGCCCGATTTCTTTCAGAAACACTAATGCCATTGCATTACTTCGTGTTTCAGATGTCTGGCTGCACACCACACCAAGTGGTTCGTTTGACTCGGTGCATTAATGTGCCCGGTCACACGGCCATGCTAGTTCGTGTGCTGACTAAGACCGGTTACCGCTGGTATCCTGAGTACACCGTGGAGGAACAGTACCGGGATTTCAATCAGGGACAATATTTCTGCACAGTCCGGATATACCCCTCATATCCCGGAGCTAACGACCCCATCCATTAGTGTTATGGACTCGGGGTTACTATCGAGATGGCAGTGCAGGATGCCGCCTATTCGATGATGACCATTCTCCGGGCTAGGCATGCCCTGTTGCTGAACACTGAGTTCTGTTACATGCCAGCCTCACATCCCAGAGAGGAAGGCTACTACACTGGTTTGTATACTGATGCCGCTCATGAAGAGCCACTGCTTCAGACTACTGTTCAGATGCTGGAGGATAGGGATCGTGAGGTCCGTGCCCTCCGAATGGAGCTGTATAACACTCGAGCCGCCCACTGGACTACTTTGACACGGCTTGCACCTGCTGTGCACGCCGGATATCTGGATATGCGGGATTTGTACCCCGTACGGACTCGTCTGCCTGATCGTATGGATTGGCGTGACGTTGGGGGTATTACACCTCCACGTGGGCGTCGGTTACCACCAGCATCAGGCCCGAGGCCACATCCTTGTCCCTATGGTCCACAGCCTTCGAGTGCTCGAGAGTTTCAAGATCCATCTGTTCCACTTCCAGGCTATGGTGGTAATCTTTATGAGGATTACTACGGGAATGTCTGAGCTAGACCGTGGCAGTAGTAGTATCGTAGTAGTTGTATTTCCACAGTCCTGCGCGTCTTGTGGAATATGACTTAGCTAGTACTGAGTTCCGGAGGTGTAACTAAATAATGTATAGGAGCTTGGGATGCCTCTGATGTGATGTATTGTCTTTCACCGCAGTTGTACTTTAGCCTTGGCTTGTACTAAACTATGTATGGTGTGTATGACCACTGGTGTATATATAGTAGCTTCTATATTACCATGTCGTACGGATGAACATCTCTGCATTCCGTGTCATCCATTACATTCTGCACTCCTATGTCAAGTTTTTGCTATCCTTGTCTAAATCGTTGTTATGTTTTCCTACGATGGTCAACACTCGCAGCACTCCTGCTGCTCAGGAGCAGGGTGATGCTAGTGGGGCTAGAGATGAGAATCTGCCCCAGCCACCCTCCTTGGCTGAAGTTATGCTCGAGGCAGAACGGAACAAGAGAGAGACCAACCGTCTGCTGGAACGCATAGAGCAGAACACTGGGTTTCGTCAGAGGAATGACGTGGTGTCAATCAATGACTTTATCAAGATGTGCCCACCAAAGTTCCATCACTCCATTGAACCTCTGGATGCGGATGATTGGCTTCGTAGTATCACCCACAAGCTACACTCTGCCCGTGTGGCCGAAGCTGATAAGGTTACCTACGCCGCCTACCATCTTGAGAGCCCTGCCAGTCTATGGTGGGAGAACTTTGAGGCTATGCGTCCTGCTGGCGAAATCACTACTTGGGTTGAGTTCAGTGAGGCATTCCGTGAACATCACATTCCGGAAGGTCTCATGGATCGCAAGCGGGAGGAATTCTGCAATTTCACCCAGGGCCGATTAACTGTGGATGGCTATAGTCGCGAGTTTGGCAACTTGGCACGCTATGCACCCGAGGAAGTATCCACCGATGCCAAGAAGCAGGCGAGGTTCCGCAAGGGACTCAGCCCTGAACTCCGCCGAGATCTACGTCTGCACGAGTGCACTTCCTTCCAGAAGCTGGTAAACAAAGCTATCAGTGCTGAGACGGGCCAGACTGATTTCGAAGCCACACGCAAGCACCCTCGTGATTTTGGTTCCTCATCCGGCTCTGGCTCTCACAAGCGCCGTGTGTGGGTTCCCAACACTGCTCTGCCACCCAAATACACACCGAGGCCATCCTATGAGGCGCCTCGCCCAACTCAACAATATGCTCCACGCACTGGCACTGTGACATGCTTCAAGTGTGGAGAACCGGGGCACTACATGCGTGAGTGTCCCCAGAACCAACCAGGAAAACCCGTTGGTCGTGGTAAGCCAACCGGCAAGGTGAATTGTGTCAAGCCAATCCCCACTGCACGTGGTCATGTCAACTATGTCTCTGCTGAGGAAGCTTATGAGGATCCTAACGTCGTCCTTGGTACGCTTCTCGTTAACTGCCATCCGGCATCTGTTCTTTTCGATACTGGAGCATCCCATTCGTTCATATCTGAGAGCTATGCTCGAATGCACAACATGACTTTTTGTGACATGCCTACTTCCATGGTTATTCAAACTCCAGGTTCAAAGTGGCAAACCTCTAGGGTAAGCCATGGAAATGAAATCCTTGTTGATAGACTTGTTTTCCTTGCATCTCTAATCGCTCTCAAGTCCTCGGATATAAACATCATTTTGGGTATGGATTGGATGACAACTCATTACGCCAAGATTGATTGCTACACTAGGACCGTTCAACTTACACACCCATCCGGCAAGACAGTCCATGTCTTGACCCGAATGGCTGAGCGACAACTCTACTCTCTTAATGCCAGCCCTCTACCAGAACTCGAAGAAATCCCGGTAGTCCGTGACTTTCCGGATGTCTTTCCAGAAGAACTGCCAGGAATTCCACCTGACAGAGATGTCGAGTTCGTGATAGATCTTATTCCAGGAACTGTCCCAATCTCTAGGAGACCTTATAAGATGGCACCCCTAGATTTAGCTGAGCTTAAGAAACAACTTGATGAGTCCTTGCAAAAGGGTTTCATCCGTCCTAGCTCTTTCCCTTGGGCTTGTCCCGTCCTCTTCGTCAAGAAGAAAGATGGAACAGAGCGGATGGTTGTAGATTATCGACCTGTCAATCTGGTCACCATAAAGAACAAGTATCCGCTCCCCAGGATCAACGACCTGTATGATCAGCTCGCTGGATCCTCAGTCTTCTCTAAGATGGATTTGAGGTTGGGCTACCATCAAATCAAAATCAAGAACGGGGACATTCCTAAAACGGCTTTTGTTACTCGTTATGTCCAATACGAGTACACCGTCATATCCTTCGGGTTAACCAATGCCCCAGCCACTTTCTCCCGGCTAATGAATTCGATATTCATGGAGTATTTCGATAAATTCGTCGTGGTATACCTCGATGATATACTCATCTACTCCAAGAATAAGAAAGACCATGCCGAGCATCTAAGGCTGGTATTGACGAAACTTCGAGAGCACCGCCTTTATGCCAAATTCTCTAAATGTGAATTCTGGTTGCCGGAAGTGACCTATCTAGGTCATGTGATCTCTGGCAAGGGTATTGCTGTCAATCTCGAGTGAGTTCAAGCCGTCCTTGATTGGACTCCCCCTGAATCGGTCAAGCAAGTTAGGAGTTTCCTTGGCTTAGCGAGATATTGCCGACGCTTCGTAGAGAATTTCTCCAAGGTTGCAAAATCTCTAATTGAACTCCTCAAGAAAGATAAAAAGGTTTGAGTGGACTCCACAGTGCGAGTTCAGTTTTCAGGAACTTAAAAGATGCCTGACATCTGCACCCGTACTGGTACCACCAGACTTTTCCAAGGATTTTATTATCTACTGCGATGCCTCGCGACAAGGACTATGTTGCATACTTATGCAAGATCGCCAAGTGATTGCTTACGCATCCCGACAGTTGCGTCCACACGAGGATAACTATCCTACACATGATCTAGAGCTTGCAGCTGTAGCCCACGCACTCAAAACATGGCGACATTACCTTCTTGGTAATCGTTGTGAAATCTTCACTGATCACCAAAGTCTGAAGTACATCTTCACCCAACCGGATCTAAATCTCAGGCAAAGACGTTGGGTTGAATTGCTCACAGATTACGACTTAGGAATCACTTACATCCCTGGGAAGGCCAATGTCATGGCTGACGCACTAAGTCGTAAGTCTTATTGTAACAACTTGATGATGCAACAAGGGCAACCACTTCTTTACGAGGAATTTCGTAAGCTCAACCTTCACATTGTTCCTCGAGGATTCCTTTCCACTTTGGTGGCGAGACCTACCCTTATGGATCAAATTATAGCTGCCCAGAAGCAAGATACAGGGATTTCCCGACTTAAGAGAAACATTCACAAAGGAGTTGCAGGTTGTTTCTCTATTGATAACGGAGGTTTTGTTTACTTCGAGAACCGTTTAGTGGTTCCCAAGAACCGACATCTACGGCAGTTAATCCTTAAGGAGGCTCATGAATCTCCTCTCACGATTCATCCCGGTAGTACCAAAATGTATCAGGACCTACGCCAGAGGTTCTGTTGGACTAGGATGAAGAGAGAAATCGCTCAATTCATTGCTAACTGTGACGTTTGTCGTCGAGTCAAAGCAGAGCACCAACGGCCTGCCGGCACCCATCAACCTTTAGCTATTCCTGAATGGAAATGGGATAAAATCGGAATGGACTTCATTACCGGGTTTCCCAGGACCAGAAAAGGGAATAATGCTATCTTCGTCGTTATCGACCGTCTCTCCAAAGTAGCCCACTTCCTACCTGTTCGAGAAAGTATAACCGCTAGCCAGCTAGCATATTTGTATATCTCTCGGATAGTTTCACTTCATGGTGTGCCGTTGGAGATTAACTCAGACCGTGGAAGTCTTTTCACTTCATGATTTTGGGAAAGTTTCCAGAATGCTATGGGAACTCATCTCTCTTTCAGCACCGCCTTCCATCCCCAGTCAAGTGGTCAAGTGGAACGAGTAAATCAAATTCTCGAAGACATGCTTCGAGCCTCTGTCATCTCTTTTGGTATGGAATGGGAAAAGTGTCTTCCATTTGCCGAATTCGCTTATAACAATAGTTATCAAGCCAGCTTGGGAAAAGCTCCCTTCGAAGTTCTATATGGACGAAGGTGTCGAACACCTCTTAACTGGTCAGAAACCGGGGAAAGACAATTCTTTGGTCCGGATATGATCCAGGAAGGAGAAGAGCAAGTTCGCATCGTTTGTGAGAAATTGAAAACAGCCCAGTCTCGCTAGAAGAGCCAATATGATAGTCATCATAAGGCTGTGACATTTGAAGTCGGCGATAAGGCTTACCTTCGGGTTACTCCTCTTAAGCGAACCCATTGCTTCGGTATCAAAGGCAAGTTGGCCCCTCGATATATCGGCCCTTTTCGCATTCTTGCCAAACGAGGAGAAGTTGCCTACCAATTGGAACTACCTCGGCACCTCTCTAGAGTTCATGATGTCTTCCACGTTTCTCAACTCAGGCGATGCTTCTCGGTTCCTATCCACGGAGTGGACCACGAAACGCTTGATCTCCAGGACAATCTCACATATCGAGAATACCCCATTCGTATTCTTGATCAAACCGAGCGCACCACTCGACGTCGTAATATCAAGTTTCTCAAGGTTCAATGGTCACATCATTCCGAGAATGAAGCTACCTGGGAAAGGGAGGATCGTCTTCGACTTGAGTACCCCACCCTCTTTCCGGAGGAACCCGAATCTCGGGACGCGATTCTTTTGAGTGGGGGTGAGTTGTCACATCCCTAGTTAGTGCTTGCATTAGGACTAGCTAGAGTGTGCATCATGTTTACCTTTTAAAGAAACTTGAAATGGGAATGACAGAAACTCCCAGCACCCCTCTTCTAACAACTAGGGTTTATTAAAATCTTTTCCAATGTACCCAAAATGCCCTTCAAAAATGTTCATCATTTCTGCCTTGGTCTTAAACCTCTGCCAAAAATGGTGCACAATTTTCTAGGACATCTATGGTCTCTGGATTAAATCATATGGTATTTGCATTTGGGCATTTAAATGCTATAAAATATTTTATGTGCCCAAATAATCATAAACTAAAATGTTCCATGCTGTTCATATTATTTACAATGGGCATGACTAGTTTTATGAGCTACAAAAATGTTCTGGCATTTTTATTAATTAAACAAAGTTGCAAAAGAAATGAAACAGAAAGAAATAGAAAAGGAGAGAGAGAGAAAAGGGTTACCTGGTGCCCAACCGGCCCACCTGCCGACCCAGCCCAGCCGCCGCTCCAGCGAGCTGCTTGGATCGGCCAGGCAGGCAGGCAGGTGCTCGACGGTGGCCGCAGCGCGCGCCACGCAGCTGCCCGCCGCCCTGCTTCCTCCCCTCGCCGCTCTGTAGGTTTGAATCGGTCATCCACTCCCTCCCCGAGCTCGCCGACACGCTCACTTCTCCCCAGCTTCTCTCCTTCGCCCTCCCCGCACCATGGCAGACGCCACCGTGCTCGCGCCGTCGTGGTTACCGCGTCCACCGTCGTTCCTGAGCCCCGTCGACGTGTCCGTCATCTCCGCCGTCCTCGACTGCGTCGAGCAGGCTGAGCCCCGAGTGCTCGCCCGCTCTGGAGACGCCCCCGACCCCGTCTTCCCCAACTCCGGCCGTAGAGATCCCCCTCGCCGTCCCGCTCAGCTCCGACCGTCCCCAAGCTCGCCTCGGTGTCATCTGCAACCGCTGTGAGACCAGCTTCGTCCTCCCCCTCTCCGTTGGCTCTCTCCTACACTGAACGCACCGCACGTAGCTCACCTGCACGCGCCAACGCGGAGCTCATCGCCGACGAGGCTCCGGCCATCTAATGGTCCGGCCACCGTGCCCATCTGCCTCACTGTCACGCATAGGTGCTGTAGGATCACTCCACGGTCCTCTACAAGCAACGCATTGTCGTTTTCGACCTCGCCCGAACTCCGGCAGCCGCTGGACTCGTCGCCGGCGTCGATTCTGGCGACCCTGAGGCCAGCCACCACCACCACTCGACGCTGTTTGCTCCCAGCTACCCGTAGGTGTGCTCCGCCGTCGATTTGGCAGCCGGAGCACAAAACCCGCACCTAACCGCCGCGTTTGGCCTCGCCGGTGGCTAAACGCCGGCGAGTTAGCCCCGTTTGACCGAGGTTTGACCCCCCCTGTGTCACTGACATGTGGGGCCGGCTGCTGACTAATTTCAGTTTAGGTTTTATTTAAATACTAATTGCTGTCATTAGTTTAGTGAGCCACTGACATGAGGGGCCCACTGGTCAGGTTTGACCTGGGCCGCCCTGTTGACTAACTGATGTTAGCATGATGTCATGCTGACGCAGTAAAGGATTTTCTGGGATTTATAGATTTTAAAATAATTCAGGAAATTCCAGAAAATGCTGTAAACTTCAAAAAATCATATAAATTCAACAGTAGCTCAGATGGAAAAGATTTATCTATGAAAATTGATCAGAAAAATCCAATCTTTCCAATGGCACTGGTTTCGTGCATGTTTGAGCAAGTTAACCTTGCTGTATACATTAAAACATGATAATGCACTTAATAAAATAATAGTTTGAGTTTCAATTTGAATCTTTGATTCAAATAGGCTCCAACCCTTCTGGTTATAGTTGCATTAGCCCAAAACACATGCATCTTGCCATATCATGAGCATACATCATATTGTTGCATTTGTTTGTTCATTGATTGTATCACCGGTATTCTCCGTGTTAGGTCCTGCTCCCGAGGATACTTCTGCGTATCTAGCTCAAGAGCAGTACCCGACAACCACTCTGTCACGCAAGCAATCATTGATCATTCCAATACAAACCCAATCTTCTCGCTCCTGCTCTCTTTTACTGCATTAAGGTAACAGCGTGTCAACTGCTACTTGCTGCGGTAGTTGAACCCTATTCCCTTGCATGACCTGTCATTGCCACAGTAAATAGTTGAAACCCAGTAGCATCTGTAGGAGTTGTTTGAGCCATGTGATGTGTGATCCACCATGCTATTTATTTATGTTGCCTGCTATGCTTAAAGTTGTGTCAGGTCTGGTTCATCTGGGTGATGGACCAAAGTGAAATGACCATATCGGTAAAGAGAAGGAAGTGTGGAATATGTTTGGTAAAGGTATCGATGAAAGGCCATGTAGGAGTACATGGTGGGTTGTTTCATTGGAATCGTCCATAGGACCCGAGATCTGTATGTGTGATTCAAGTTATAGTTACTACCACGCATTGGGCTCCGGGCGCTCCAAGCCCTCTCGACTTATTAATTATCCTGGATCTCTGTCCAGGAGTTGCAACTAGTTTCTGGTGTTTGTAGTTTACTGGTGGTCGTGCACAGCGCTGACCCCCGGGGTGGGCTGTGATGCGACAGGTACGTGGCACGGTGTACCGGTTGCCCGTTTGGTGACTCGGGAACCCTCTACACATCGTTTGGGGCCGTGAGTGACACCCCGGCCAGATCTCCCCACGGATGGAATCAAAATAGGCGATAAACCTGGACGAGAGACTTGTGTAGTTAGTCAGGTTGCGGCCGACACCCTCGCTGGGCTTCCGCTTGAAGGTTGCCGAGTACATGTCGTGTAAACGGCGATAAGTGGTGGAAGCGTGTGTGAAGAAGTACACCCCTGCAGGGTTATCAATCTATTCGAATAGCCGTTGTTCGCGGTACGGACTACTTGGTTACTCTTACAGTTCATAGACAAGTTGATGGATACTACTAAAAGCCTCAAGACAAGTGTGAGTGTCGAGGATGGCCCTTCCGTAGGATGACGGAGGAGGATCCTCAGTGGTGTATTGTTGTGGTGAGTAGAGGACTCGTGTACGTAGTAATATCTTGCAATCTGTTGAGAGTTGTAGTATAGGTTAGCCAAGAGTCAAAGCTGGCTTTCTGCTATGAACTCCACCACCCCTGTTGATAATGTTGCATGTATGATAGGTTCTGTTGTAAGACTTGTTGAGTACCTTTGTACTCATGTTTGCTTAATAACTGTTGCAGAGGAGAACCCTGCCCCTTTTGATGGGTTCTACATAGACGTTGACGTCGACGAGTAGCTTGTCACCCAGACGGAGATCTGGAGCTTGTGAAGGGCCTTGTAGATAGTCAGGCTACACCACGTCTGTTTTATTTTCTAAGTTGTCTGTACTCAGACATGTAGCTTCCGCTTGTGCTTGTATGACTGTATGACTTGAGTGTTGGGTCATGTGACCCCTACCTGTATGGATATGTTATGTATGGCTCTTGGAGCCTCTTAAATAAAGTACTTTGAGTCATAGAGTTCTGTTGTGATGCAATGTTGTATTTGCACATATTGAGCATATTGTGTGTATGATTGAAATGCTTGGTATGTGTGGGATCCGACACCTAGTTGTTTTCCTTTGGTAGCCTATCTTACAGGGAAATGCCTCCTAGTGCTTCCAATGAGCCATGGTAGCTTGCTACTGCTCGGAACACGTAGGCTGGCTGGCATGTGTCCTTCCTCGTTCCTGTGTCTGTCCCTTAGGGGAAATGTCACGCGTTGTTCCTTTAAGTCCATGTAGCTTGCTACGACTTGGGTTCATACGTTGATGACGGACACGTTCGTTGCTGGGTCATGGATGCCTGTCTCTGTAATTTAGTGCCACTTTTGGTTTATAACTAGCCATGTCGGCCCGGGTTCTCTGTCATATGGATGCTAGCGACACTGTCATATACGTGTGCCAAAAGGCGCAAACGGTCCTAGGCCAGGTAAGGTGGCACCCATGGGGATACCGTGCGTGAGGCCGCAAACTGATATGACGTGTTACAGCTAGATCGGTGTGACTTAGGATCATGGTCCTGACACTATCACAAACCCTTATCCTTCGCATTACATTTATTTCCCTCTCGTTTTCCACTCCCCCACTTCACCCTTGCCATTTTATTTGCCCTTCTTTTGTCGCGTGTTTACCGTTCGCTTGCCTCTCGTTTGCTTGTGTGCTATGTGATGGGCCTCGAACCCCTCGTTGGTTACCCCAAGTGGAAGGTGTAAGATGCAGTAAGTAGAAGTGTTTTCCCCTAGCAAAGATGCCAAGGATCGAATCACCAGAGACTCCTAGGTTCAACAGGTAGGTGTCAACTGCTAACGGCGCAATTAGCAATCAACGTGGACCTGCACACAGATACAAATAACTTTGCTCCCAACGAGTACAGAGAGGTTGTCAATCTCTCCGGCCTTGTAGTTCACAAAGGGTTAAAATCAATATGATAGTAGTGATAGATAGTGTTTTGCAATAGTAAATAAAATAGCGAAAAGTAAATAGTGTATGTGATCAATGATGGTAATATGGACCGGAGTCTCATGATGTTCACTAGTGATGTCTCTCTCCCAAAAGACGATAAAACAGCTATGTGAGGTAAACAAATTACAGCTGGGCAATTCACAGGACCACGAACGCAAACCAATGCTGACTACATTGCAAGAAAGGTTGAGGTTCAAAGCATGGGCGGTACGCCAAAGTAGGTAGACCGAAATCCATCAATATCTACTACTAATCATCCACCTTGAGATATCTATCCAGAACATCTCGCTGGTATTAAGTTGCGAGTCCCACCCATAGTGTAAACTCAATGCAACAGACAACTGCATTAAAAGAACTTTGCGTAAAGTAAACAATCCTTGCACCCGCGGGCACAAGCACCGTTGTTTTCCCCCTTGTGGCAACAACACATCCCCTAGACTCATGTTTCTGTCACTCAAGCTAGTCATCGAGGGGCATGAACCCACAATCGAGCATAACGTTCCCTCTTGGAGTCACTACCTATTACTCGGCCAAAGCAATAAATAACAACGGAGAACATGCAAGAATTACTTATGAACTAAAATATAAAAGAGGTGAATCAAATATATTACTCAAGATCAATCTGAACATAATCTCATAATCCATCGGATCCCAGCAAACTCAACATAGCAACAGCATAAGGATTACATAGGTGCCTCGATCATGTAGGGCAGCTCACGAGGACTAATTAGTGAAGCACAAGAACGGGAGGAGAACATCACATAGCTACTGGTCATGGACTGATGGTCCAAGGGAGACTACTCACGAGTTATCCGGGAGGCGTCCATGGTGGTGGAGAAGCTCCCGGTGGTGATCCTCCCCTCCGGCAGGGTGCCGGGAAGAGTTCTCCTGGTTCTCCCGATCTTGGAAGCGGCGACGGCGGCGGAACAGAGATGGGATCGCGAAAAGAAGTCCTGTTTCGAGGGTTTCGGAGAGTCCTTTAAATATATGCCAAAGTAGGGAACCGGGGGGCTCTCGGGGGGCCGAGGCGCCCCCCCGGCGCGGCCCAGGGGGGGGGCGCGCCCACAGGGCGCCTGGAGCCCCTGTGGTCCCCCCCAGGTTGCCCTTCGGACGCAGTGTTGTTTCCGGTTTGCTGATTTTTTATATAATTTTTCTGGATTTTTCTGGGCAGTTCTCGAAACATGAAAACCTGAAATACAAAAACAGCCGAAAACAGAAACTGGCACTGGGGTGCACTGGATTAGTAAGTTAGTCCAAATATGATCAAAAGTGTATGGAAGTGTATCAATATCATAGCAATATCACCCAAAAGTGGCATGGAGCAAGCAGAAATTATAGATACGTTTTGGACGTATCAACATCCCCAAGCTTAATTCATGCTCGTCCTCGAGTAGGTAAATGATAACAAGCATAATTTCTGTGGTGACATGCTACTAACCATATAAGACTTTCTCATAGTCATATGACAAAAGCTTACTGAGACAATGATTCTATAGTAATTAAGTTGCCTCAAGAGAAAATCACAAATGACTGAAAGTTTTACAACATGAAACTGAAACATCAAAAAGATTTGCAATGAACATGATGTGCAAATATGACAAAGTGATATCTAGCTTGCCCCCTTTAGTGATGCAAAACATAAGTGCAGGGGCACCTTCAAGGTTTAAGTGATGACTAGATACAATCATTTCAGAATAAACGATATCACAATCATGCAGAAGACAATGCTACTTTGGGACAATGCACATTACACTCAGAATGAACATCATGCTCTCACTAGTTGATGCTTGAAGTGCTAGAGCTTTTTATTTTGAAACATGGAAGCAAATGTGTCAACGGTAGTAGTACTTTATATGTGTCATGCATAAAACATCCTATAAGTTGCAAGCCTCATGCATCGAATACTAATAGTGCTCGCTCCTTGTCCTAATTAGCTCGGATCCCCATGGGTTATCATTGCATTGCATATGTTTTAACCAAGTGTCACAAAGGGGTACCTCTATGCCACCTGTACAAAGGTCCAAGGAGATAGATCGCATTTGATTTCTCGTTTTTGATAGATCTCAACTTGAGGACATCCATACCGGGACAACATAGAAAATAGATGATGGACTCCTCTTTAATGCATAAGCATATTCTCGTGAGAGATTGAGGATTAAGGTCCAAGCTAAAACTTCCACCATGATGCATGGCTTTGGTTGGCGGCCCAATGTTCTTCTCTAACAATATGCATATTAATTCAACCAACGGTAAATCACCCTTACTTCAGACAAGACGAACATGCATAGCAACTCACATGATATTCAACAAAAGTGTGAAAGTTGATGGCGTCCCCAGAAACATGGTTACCGCTCAGCAAGCAACTCATAAGAAATAAGATACATAGGCAACATATTCTTTACCACAATAGTTTTTAGGCTAAAATGGATTTGGAAATGCTCTTGCACACTGAAGATCAAAGTTTTTGGCTGGCTTCTTCTAATGGATCGCCTCAACACCAGAGATATGATGCAGCGAAGGCACTGGCGTGTTGATGATGCTCATTGCTCTATATGTCTTCTGCCCCATCTTGAAGACCGGGCACACCTCTTCTTCGTCTGCAATTTCAGTCAGCGCGTTTGGAACTATCTTGGTATTTCTTGGACAGCTACAGGACACTCCTCCACTTACTCCATGGCCCTAGCAGCACGTCAAGACTTTGGACAACCTTTCTTCACTGAGGTGGTCTTCACTGCTGCTTGGAATATCTGGACTCAGAGGAATGGCAAAGTTTTCAGGAATGAGCAACCTAGTTTCAGATCCTGGAGAAGAAACTTTGTATATGATATTTCTTTACTTGCACATAGAATTAAATGTAAATATAGAGATAGACTCTTAGCTTGGATAGCCTCACTCCAGTAGCATAGATGTAAGTCCCTTCCTCCCTCTTCTCTGTATTTATTTAGACCTTTGTATTTCTTTCCCTACATGGGTTTTTATTAAGGTAATAAAACACTGTGAGGCTGTTGCCTTGCAGTACATAGTCAAAAAAAAAATAGTTTTTAGGCTACTTTCCCATGAGCTATGTATTGCATGGTTAATTTGCTTAGTGCAGGTGGAGGTTAGCAAAAGACTGGGAGCGACCAAATAAGAGAGCAATGACGGTCATAATCATGCAGAGCGACAAAGCAATATTGAATCAGGCATGGTAGTTATATCGCTACTCAGAAACAAAAGATCATCAAGGCTTGACAGACTTTCTTTACAGTCTTGAATATGCGTGAGCATACGCCAAGTCAATCAAAATAAATTCTCGAAGGAAGATATTACTAAACCATACCACATCATAGGCAAACAAACCACGTTGGTACTCCAATGACACATTTGGAACCCCCCAGCTATTCGAGATTAACCATAAGAAAAACTGAACTACTAAGCACCATCATGAAAGTAGCATCTTTATCATAGACACATTAACCAATGCAACGGAAGCAAACTCTCTTGATAAGGTGAGCATGGTAATTAAAGAGAGTTCAAGCAACCAACTAAATAAAAGCTCTTGAAAAGATAAGCATGAATGATAAGAGCAAAGCACGATAGTAGCTATTAAAAGATAAAGAACACACACAACAAAGATAGACATGAAATTTCTATGTAATGTTCTAGGTAGAGGTGGAGCGTGTTTCTCTCCCACATAAAGGAATGCTGAGTTCCGACTCGTTATGAAAAACTAAAAAGAAAACTAAAAGCAAGACGCTCCAAGCATAGCACATAACACATTAAGTGATAAAAATATAGTGGAACGAAAGACGAACTGATAATGTTGATGGAGAAGGGGATGCACGGGGGCATCCCCAAGCTTAGACGCTTGAGTCTCGTTGAATATTTCTTGGGGGTGCACGGGGGCATCCCCAAGCTTGAGCGCTTGACACTCCTGAATCTTTTTATCATCTTCCCTCGCACACTTGAAAACTCCCTTCATACATAACTCATCATAATCTGATTAGCGAGGTTAGTACCCTTAATAAAATAATTATACCTTGTTGGAAATAAGGATATTCTTTAAGTTCTACTGTTTCTCAAGATTGCCAAAAGGTTTTTGCAAAGAAAAAGCAAGTTCTCAATTTGCAAAGTGAAGGTAAGGCAAAACAGGACAGAATCTGTGAAAAACAGAACAACAGGCAGTAATTGACCTGTTCCGGATACTTCTGCAACTCAAATCAAAAAACTCAGAACTGACGCACGAAAGACAATTATATAGAGAACGCTGTTGAAAAAATTCAGACCAAAAAGATTATCTGGTGATTTTATACGAATTTTTCTATCCAAGGACAGAATCTGTTTCCTGGACAGCACCTCACAACTTTTGAACTTTCTAGCAATCAGAGGCTATACTTGGCACAAATATGAAAAGCAAAGATACAATGATGATGCTACAGCAGTAAACAACATCAAGACACAACAAAAGCAAAAAATTTATTCATGTGGGCTGCCTCCCAAAAGCGCTTTCTTTTATGCCTTTAAGCTAGGCATAATGCATAGATCAAGTTTTATCAAGTTTAAAAGAATAACTAGCCCGTACAACGGACTCAAAAGGTAACTTGACCTTCTTACGAGGGAAGTGTTCCATCCCTTTCTTGAGAGGAAACTGAAATTTTATATTACCCTCTTTCATGTCAATGACAGCACCAACGGTGCGCAAAAAGGGACGTCCCAAAATAATTGGACATGAAGGATCACATTCAATATCCATAATAGTGAAATCAACGGGCACATAATTATCATTGACAACAATAAGAACATCATCGATCCTCCCCAAAGGTTTCTTTATGGAAGAATCAACGAGAGCATTACCAAAAGAACAAGAATCAAAAGATTTTAATTTAAGCATATCATATAGTCTTTTGGGCATAATGGAAGTACTAGCTATAATATCACATAAAGCAAAGCATGAGAAATTGTTTATCTTAATTTTAATCATAGAATCCCAACCATCTCCTAGCTTTCTAGGTATGGAGGCTTCTACTCTAAGTTTCTCCTCCCTAGCTTTTTTAAGAGCATTAGTGATATGCTCTGTGAAGGCAAGATTAAGCGTGCTAGTGTTGGGATCCTTAGCCATTCCTTGTAGGAAGGCGACAACTTCTGAAATAATACAATTCTCAAAATCAATTTTATCATTAGTGGGCAGAATTGTAGTGTCATCCTCTTTGTTTAATTCGCTCTCTATTATAAGAGTTTGAACATCTTCCCAAGTTTCGGGAAGCTTAGGAGCAATTTTAAACTGAGGCTCATACTTTTTTCATGGAAGACCATGCCATGGGCATAACTCTCCGTCATAACTAGTGTAATCACAAGGTTTATCCTTTTTGTAAACCCCGTCAGAGATAAGTGGGGTAATGGAAGTAGGGGTGTACTCCTCCCATTTAGTGTTTTTGGTAGAACCCATAGTAGTAAGCAAGCAAAATAACTATTTTTGTGATTTTCGATAAAAGGGTACTAAAGCAAATATGAAAGGTAAACTAACAAGACTAAAAAGCAAAGGTAAAAGATAGCATGCAACTCCCCTATACTGAAGAGTGGAGTCCCCGGCAACGGCGCCAGAAAATACTCCTTGATGGGCCTCGAACCCCTCGTTGGTTACCCCAAGTGGAAGGTGTAAGATGCAGTAAGTAGATGTGTTTTCCCCTAGCAAAGATGCCAAGGATCGAATCCCCAGAGACTCCTAGGTTCAACAGGTAGGTGTCAACTGCTAACGGCGCAATTAGCAATCAACGTGGACCTGCAGACAGATACAAATAACTTTGCTCCCAACGAGTACAGAGAGGTTGTCAATCTCTCCGGCCTTGTAGTTCACAAAGGGTTAAAAGCAATATGATAGTAGTGATAGATAGTGTTTTGCAATAGTAAATAAAATAGCGAAAAGTAAATAGTGTATGTGATCAATGATGGTAATATGGACCGGAGTCTCATGATGTTCACTAGTGATGTCTCTCTCCCAAAAGACGATAAAACAGCTATGTGAGGTAAACAAATTACAGCTGGGCAATTGACAGGACCACGAACGCAAACCAATGCTGACTACATTGCAAGAAAGGTTGAGGTTCAAAGCATGGGCGGTACGCCAAAGTAAGTAGACCGAAATCCATCAATATCTACTACTAATCATCCACCTTGAGATATCTATCCAGAACATCTCGCTGGTATTAAGTTGCGAGTCCCACCCATAGTGTAAACTCAATGCAACAGACAACTACATTAAAAGAACTTTGCGTAAAGTAAACAATCCTTGCACCCGCGGGCACAAGCACCGTTGTTTTCCCCCTCGTGGCAACATCACATCCCCTAGACTCATGTTTCTGTCACTCAAGCTAGTCATCGAGGGGCATGAACCCACAATCGAGCATAACGTTCCCTCTTGGAGTCACTACCTATTACTCGGCCAAAGCAATAAATAACAACGGAGAACATGCAAGAATTACTTATGAACTCAAATATAAAAGTGGTGAATCAAATATATTACTCAAGATCAATCTGAACATAATCTCATAATCCATCGGATCCCAGCAAACTCAACATAGCAACAACATAAGGATTACATAGGTGCCTCGATCATGTAGGGCAGCTCACGAGGACTAATTAGTGAAGCACAAGAACGGGAGGAGAACATCTCATAGCTACTGGTCATGGACTCATGGTCCAAGGGAGACTACTCACGAGTCATCCGGGAGGCGTCCATGGTGGTGGAGAAGCTCCCGGTGGTGATCCTCCCCTCCGGCAGGGTGCCGGGAAGAGTTCTCCTGGTGCTCCCGATCTTGGAAGCGGCTTCGGCGGCGGAACAGAGATGGGATCGCGAAAAGAAGTCCTGTTTCGAGGGTTTCGGAGAGTCCTTTAAATATATGCCAAAGTAGGGCACCGGGGGGCTCTCGGGGTTGCGAGGCGCCCCCCGGGCGCGGCCCATGGGGGGGGCGCCCACAGGGCGCCTGGAGCCCCTGTAGCCCCCCCCCCCAGGTTGCCCTTCGGACGCAGTGTTGTTTCCGGTTCGCTGATTTTTTTTATATAATTTTTCTGGATTTTTCTGGGCAGTTCTCGAAACGTGAAAACCTGAAATACAAAAACAGCCGAAAACAGAAACTGGCACTGGGGTGCACTGGATTAGTAAGTTAGTCCAAATATGATCAGAAGTGTATGGAAGTGTATGAATATCATAGCAATATCACACAAAAGTGGCATGGAGCAAGCAGAAATTATAGATACGTTTTGGACGTATCACTATGTGCCCTCACTTAGCTTGCATCTTCTCTTGCTAAAGTATGGATCCTCATCCACTTGCTAATCTCTTTAAGAGATCCAATTATGTCAAACCTATTGCTAGTGAGTTGACTGCACTACATTATCTTTATGGGGTTTTTCTTGAAATTTGTGAATCTGAAAATTGTGATGAAATATTGAAAGAAAAACATAAATTGATTCACGATAGCTCCTTGAGTAAAAAGCATGATTGCAATGATGTTATTATAAACTCTATTGATGTCAATTGTGTTAATGATATGCAAAACCATAAGCTTGGGGATGCTAGTATTGCTATGTCCACTACTTGTTGCAATGATCATGATTGGGGTGATTCTTTTTACAATCTTGAAAATTTATATTGAAAGTGGGTTTGGAAGAGTGTCAACTTTAAATCCCACATATTTGGAGAATGATCAATCTTATGAAATTTTGGATAAAAGTGGGTTTGGAGAGGTCATGACTTTAGTTAATGTTAACCCACTATTTTGGAAGAGTGTCAACTTTGCATGCATGTGGATCGTGTTGAGAATATGTTATGTGATAGCTATTTTGTTGAATTTGGTCATGATCCTACATGCAATTATTCTGAGAGAGGGAAATATGGTTGTCGAAATTTTCATGTTATTAAATCACCTCTCTTCATGTTGAGATTGATCTTGTTTCTTTTTTCTTCCTTGCATATGTTAGATCTTGTTTGTGTTGCTAATTTTTTTCCTATAAAATTCCTATGCATAGGAAGTATGTTAGACTTAGATGTGTTTGTCACATGCTATATGATGCTCTATTTGTGCTTCAATTCTTATCTTTCATGTGAGCATAATTGAATTCTCAAGCCTATCTTAATGGATATAAAGAAAGAGCTTGTTGGGAGGCAACCCAATTTTATATTTTTTGTTTTTGTTGCTGTTAGGGAATAAATATTGCATCTAGCCTCTGATTAGATGTGTTTTCATGTTTTGTTTAGTGTTTGTGCCAAGTAGAACCTTCGGTAAGACTTGTGTGAAGTTTATTTGATCTTGTTGTGAAAAACAAATTCTTTTTTATGCTCATTGGTAGACAAATTCCGCAAATTTACCAATTTAGTTTGAAGTTTTTGGAGTTCCAGAAGTAGGATAACCCAGCTGATTACTACAGACTGTTCTGTTTTTGACAGATTCTATTTTTCGTGTGTTGTTTGCTTATTCCGATGCATCTATGAGTAATATTGGAGGATATGAACCATAGAGAACTTGGAGTAAAGTAGGTTTGACACCAATATAAACAAAGAATGAATTCCTTGCCGTACCTGTGAGTGGTGGTCAGCTTTTTCTTACTAACGGAGCTCACGAGAATTTTTTTTCTAAGTTTTGTGTTGTGAAGTTTTCAAGTTTTGAGTATTGCTTTGATGGACTATGGAACAAGGAGTAGCAAGGTCCTAAGCTTGGCGATGCCCATGGAACCCCAAGTAAATTCAAGATAATCAAAAGCCTAAGCTTGGGGATGCACCGGGAAGGCATCCCCTCTTCCGTCTTCATCCATCGGTAACTATACTTGGACCTATATTTTTATTCGCAACATGTTATGTGTTTTGCTTGGAGCGTCTTGTATAATTTGAGTCTTCGCTTGTTAGTTTGTCACAATCATCCTTGCTGGACACACCTATTTGATATAGTTAAATATGGCCTAGAAATTGTTAGAACACTCTATGTGCTTCACTTATATCTTTTGAGTTGAATAGTTTTTGCTCTAGTGTTTCACTTATATCTTTTAGAGCATGGTGGTGGTAATATTTTGTAGAAATTGTTGAACTGTCATGCTTCACTTAGTTCTATTTGAGAGTCTATTAAAACAGCATGGTAAAGTGTTAAGGCTAAAGAAACTAGTCTTCACATGATAGACATCCAATGTCAATGTAGTAAAAAAATTCACACCAAGTGCATTGAATAAAAAGAGATGTTGGATGCTTGATAATTGTTTTAAGACATGAGGATAGTGATATTAGAGTCATGCTAGTGGAGTTATTATGAAATTGATAAATATTTGTGTTAAGGTTAGTGATTCCCGTAGCATGCACGTATCGTGAACCGTTGTGTGACTAATTAAAGCATGAGGTATTTGTAGAGCGTCAACCTTTGTGTGGAGGCCGGGGGCGCGCGATGGTTAACTCCTACCAACCTCCCCCCTAGGGGCATGCGTTGATTACTTCTTTTTGATGACTCGTAAATTTTTTCAATAAGTATATGAGTTCTTATGACTAATGTTGAGTCCATGGATCATACGCACTCTCACCCTTCCACCATTGCTAGCCTCTCTTGTACCGTGCAACTTTCGCCGGTGCCATAAACCCACTATATACCCTTCCTCAAAACAGCCACCATAAACCTTCCTCAAAACAGCCACCATACCTACCTATCATGGCATTTCCATAGCCATTCCGAGATATATTGCCATGCAACTTTCCACCGTTCCGTTTATATGACACGCATCATATTGTCATATTGCCATGCATGATCATGTAGTTGACATCGAATTTGTGGCAAGGCCACCTTGCATAATCTTTTCATACATGTCACTCTTGTTTCATTGAACATACCGGTACACCGCCGGTGGAATTCATATAGAGTCATACTTTGTTGTTGTAGTATCGAGTTGTAATATTGTGTTGTAATGAAATTGTGATGATCATCATTTTTAGAGCATTCTCCCATGGGAGGAAATGTTGAATCTATAAAGCCCCTCCGCAAAAAAAAGAAAAAAAAGGGAAAGGCCAAAGAAAAAAGAAAGGCCCAAAAAAGGGAAAAAAGAAAAAAGAAAAAGAAAATAAAAGAAAAAAAGGACAATTGCAACTATCTTTTTCCACACTTGTGCTTCAAAGTAGCACCATGTTCTTCATTGTAGAGAGTCTCATGCTTAGTCACTTTCATACACTAGTGGGAATTTTTGTTATAGAACTCAGCTTGTATATTCCAACGATGGGCTTCCTCAAATTCCCTAGGTCTTCGTGAGCAAGCAAGTTGGATGCTCACCCACTAGTTTCTTTTTTTGAGCTTTTATTCATATTTAGCTCTAGTGCATCCGTTGCATGGCAATCCCTCACTCACATTGATATCTATTGATGGGCATCTCCATCTCCCTCTTTTTGTCTTCTCCACAACCACCTCTATTCCACCCATAGTGCTATATCCATGGCTCACGCTCATGTATTGCGTGAAAGTTGAAAGGTTTGAAAAGATAGAGTATGAAATCAAATGCTTGGCTGAAATCGGGGTTGTTCATGATATGAATATTTTGTGTGCTAACGAGGGAGCATAGCCAACACTATATGATTTTGTAGGGACAACTTTCTTTAGCCATAGTATTTTGAGAAGACATGATTGCTTTGTTAGTATTGCTTGAAGTATTGTTATTTCTTTTGTCAATATAGACTTTTGTCTAGAATCTTTTAGATCTGAACATTCATGCCACAATTAAGAGAATTGCATTGAAAAACTATATTGGTTACCATTCCACATCAGAAATTCTTTCTTTATCATTTACCTACTCGAGGACGAGCAGGAATTAAGCTTGGGGATGCTTGATACGTCTCCAATGTATCTTTAATTTTTTATTGTTCCATGCTATTATTTATGAAGTCTTGGATGTTTAACGGGCTTTATCATTCACTTTTATATCATTTTTGGGACTAACCTACTAACCCAAGGGCCCAGTCCAGATTGCTGTTTTTTGCCTATTTCAGGGTTTTGCGGAAAAGGAATATCAAACGGAGTCCAAACGGAATGAAACCTTCGCGAGAGATATTTTTGGAGGAAATCACGCACGAAAGACTTTGGGGCCAAGCCAGGGGACAGAGGGGCCACCCTCGAGGGTGGGGGCGCTCCCCCCTTCCCAGGGCGCGCCCCCCTGCCTCGAGGGCAGCCCGTGTGGCCCCCGGTGCCCCCCTTCTTCATATATATACCTATGTACCCCAGAAACTCCATATGCAGAGAGAAAACCCTAATTCCACCGCCGTAGCTACTGTTCCCATGGAGATCCCATCTTGGAGCCTGTTTCGAGAGGGGGATCTATCACGGAGGCCTTCATCATCATCATCATCGCCCTCACCATGAGTTGTGAGTAGTTTACCTCAGACCTTCGGGTCCATAGCTAGTATCTAGATGGCTTCTTCTCTCTCTCTGGATCTCAATACAAAGTTATCCTCAGTCTTCGAGGAGATCTATTCGATGTAATCTCTTTTTGCGGTGTGTTTGTCGAGATCCGATGAATTGTGAGTTTATGATCAAGGTTATCTATGAAAGATATTTGGTTCTTCTTTGAACTTTTTATGTGCGTTCATAATATCCTTGCAAGTCTCTTCGAATTATTGGTTTGGTTTGGCCTACCAGATCTATAGTTCTTGCAATGGGAGAAGTGCTTGGCTTTGGGTTCAATCTTGATGTGTCCTTTCCCAGTGACAGTAGGGGCAGCAAGGCACGTATTGTATTGTTGACACCGAGGATAAAAATATGGGATTTTCATCATATTGCTTGATTTTATCCCTCTACATCATGTCATCTTGCTTAAGTCGTTACTCTGTTCGTATGAACTCAATACACTAGATGCATGCTGGATAGCGGTCGATGTGTGGAGTAATAGTAGTAGATGCAGGCATGAGCCGGTCTAATTGTTTCGGACGTGATGCCTATATACAATGATCATGCCTAGATAGTCTCATAATTATTCGCTTTTCTATCAATTGCTCGACAGGAATTTGTTTACCCGCCGTAGAATATCGCTATCATGAGAGAAGCCACTAGAGAAAACTATGGCACCCGGGTCTATCTCTATCATATTAATTTCCCGTTAATTTCTTTTGCCGTTGTTTATTTTCTGTTTTATTAATCCAAAAATACCAAAAATATAATTATCATCTCTATCAGATCTCACTATCGTAAGTGACCGTAAAGGGATTGACAACCCCTTATCGTGTTGGCTGCGAAGTTCTTATTGTTTGTGCAGGTGCGAGGGACTGGCGCGTGGTCTCCTACTGGATTGATACCTTGGTTCTCAAAAACTGAGGGAAATACATACGCTACTGTGCTACATCTCCCTTTCCTCTTTGAGGGAATACAACGCAAGCTCAAGAGGTAGCATGGGGATACGATACCGGGGTCACTCCCCCAAGCTTGGTAGTTGGCAAGGGGAGGGCCCATACCCATATGATTATGTCTCCTTCTTCGGGGGTGCTGATGTAGGAGTTGTTGATGATGTAGGCTTGTCGTCCACCTTCCAAGGCATGGGCTCACCATCGTAGAAGGATGATCGAGTCTCCGGGATACTCAAATCTGCAGCCAAACTCATCTTCTTGAATCTATATTCATACTCACAATTTTGGTTTTGCAGGTCATAGATCTGGGCTTGGAGGTGATCGATCTTCTCTTGAAGATTGGAGATAGCTTCCCCAAAGATCCTCGAGTCCAGCTTGAGGTTGCTGGCGAGCTTCGATATAATCATGTGGCTGGCGTTGAGTCCTCGTTCCACCATACCTTGGCACTTGAAAACTTGTTGCTCAATTGCTTCGAGTCTTGTCTCCACGCCTCCGGTCCTCCTCGGCCCCTCAACATCACGGATGTGTAGAACCCCCTCATGCAACTCCATGGTTTTAGGGTGATGTAGCACCTCCACAAGGAAGGGGTTAATGACCTTCTCGAAGAACTTGTACTTGGGGATGTTGGAGGACGCCATGATGATCTAGATCTGTCAAAAACAGCAGCTCGAAACGAAAATAGAGGATTTTTGCGTGATACAGAGGTCATAACCTTCGGGAGTTTATATGATGAATTTTTACCGACCAAAAGGAGGAGCATACAAGAAATCGGAGTCCGGGAGGCACACGGGGTGCCCACGAGGCAGGGGGGCGCGCCCAGAAAGGGGGGCGCACCCTCCACCCTCATGGATGCCTCGTGTCTCTTCTGGACTGCTACTTATTTTTATATTTTTCTAAATATTCCAAAACGGAGAAAAATTGCCTTTAGAACTATTTTGGAGTCTGTTTACTTACCGTACCACATACCTCTTCCTTTTCGGAGGCTGAATCGTTCTGGAAAGTGTCCCTTATTTATTCCTCCGGGGTTACGGTTTCAATAACATTGGTTTCAACATTTATAGGATTACCTGAGATATAATGTTTGATTCTTTGACCGTTCACCACCTTCGGATTTGTGCCTTCGAAGTTGTTAATTTTTATGGCACCGAAACGATAGACCTCCTCGATAACGTAAGGTCCTTCCCACTTAGAGAGAAGCTTTCCTGCAAAAATTCATAAACGAGAGTTGTATAGCAAGACATAATCACGTACGTTAAACTCACGCTTTTGTATCCTTTTGTCATGCCATCTTTTAGCTTTCTCTTTAAACAGCTTGGCATTCTCATAGGCCTGGGTTCTCCATTCATCAAGACAGCTAATGTCAAATAAGCTCTTTTCACCGGCAAGTTTGAAATCATAATTGAGCTCTTTAATAGCCCAATATGCCTTATGTTCTAGCTCAAGAGGTAAGTGACAAGCTTTTCCATATTTCATCTTATATGGAGACATACCCATAGGATTTTTGTATGCAGTTCTGTAGGCCCATAATGCATCATCAAGTTTCTTGGACCAATTCTTTCTAGACCTATTAACTGTCTTTTGCAAAATTAATTTCAACTGTCTATTAATTAGTTCTACTTGACCAGTAGTCTGTGGGTGATAAGGGGATGCAATTCTATGGTTGACATCATATTTTGCAAGCATTTTACGGAAAGCACCATGAATAAAGTGTGAACCACCATCAGTCATTAGATATCTAGGGACTCCAAACATCGGGAAAATAACTTCCTTAAGCATCTTAATAGAGGTGTTATGATCAGCACTACTAGTTGGAATAGCTTCTACCCACTTAGTAATGCAATCAACAACAACTAAAATATGTGTGTATCCATTAGAGGCAGGAAACGGTCCCATATAATCAAAGCCCCAAACATCAAATGGTTCAATAACAAGTGAATAATTCATAGGCATTTCTTGACGTCTACTGATATTACCAATTCTTTGACATTCATCACAAGATAAGACAAACTTACGGGAATCCTTGAAGAGAGTAGGCCAATAAAACCCGGATTGCAATACCTTGTGTGCAGTTCTATCTCCCGCATTGTGTCCTCCATAAGCTTCGGAGTGGCACTTGCGTATGATCTCTTCCTGTTCATGCTCAGGTACACAACGTCTAATAATACCATCTACTCCTTCTTTATAAAGATGTGGGTCATCCCAGAAGTAATGTCTCAAATCATAGAAGAACTTTTTCTTTTGCTGGTATGTGAAGCTAGGAGGTATATACTTAGCAACAATATAATTGGCATAATCAGCATACCATGGAGCAGTACGAGAAGTATTTATGACAGGTAATTGTTCATCAGGAAAGCTATCATCAATAGGTTGTGGGTCATCAAGTATATTCTCTAACCTAGTTAGGTTGTCTGCAACGGAGTTCTCAGCTCCCTATCGATCAACAATATGCAGGTCAAATTCTTGCAGCAATTGAACCCATCTAATAAGTCTAGGTTTAGCATCTTTCATTTCCATAAGGTGTTTGATAGCAGCATGATCAGTGTGAATAGTTACTTTAGAATCAACAATATAGGGTCTAAACTTATCACAAGCAAATACAACTGCTAAAAATTCTTTTTCAGTAGTAGCATAATTTTTCTGGGCACTATCTAGAGTTTTACTAGCATACTGGATAACATTCAATATCTTATCAACTCTTTGCCCTAAGACTGCACCTACAACATAATCACTAGCATCGCACATAATCTCAAAGGGTAAATTCCAGTCAGGAGGCTGGACAATAGGTGCAGAGATCAATGCTTTCTTAAGTATTTCAAATGCTACTAGACAATCATCATCAAAGACAAAATGTATATATTTTTGTAAGAGATTAGTCAAAGGCCTAGAGATTTCGGAGAAGTCCTTTATGACCGTCCTATAAAACCCAACATGACCAAGGAAACTTCGTATACCTTTGATGTCCTTGGGGCACGGCATCTTTTCTATAGCATCAACTTTGACTTTGTCAACTTCAATACCTCTTTCAGAAATTTTATGTCCCAAAACAATGCCTTCATTAACCATAAAGTGGCACTTCTACCAATTCAAGAAAAGATTAGTGTCTTCACATCTCTGCAAAACTCGATCAAGGTTGCTTAAGCAATCATCAAAAGAAGTTCCGTAAACAGAAAAATCATCCATGAACACCTCAACAATCTTTTCACAAAAGTTAGAGAATATAGCCATCATGCATATTTGACAGGTAGCAGGTGCATTACATAAACCAAAAGGCATACGTCTATAAGCAAAGGTAACGAAAGGACAAGTAAAAGTGGTCTTTTCTTGATCCCCTTTTGACACAGGTATTTGAGAGAAACCGGAATAACCATCTAGAAAGCAAAAATGAGTATGTTTGGATTACCTTTCTAGCATTTGATCAATAAAAGGCAAGGGGTAATGATCTTTCTTAGTAGCTTTATTTAACTTACGGAAATCAATTACCATCCTATAACCTGTAACTATTCTTTGCGGGATCAATTCATCTTTATTATTAGGAACGACAGTCATACCTCCCTTCTTAGGAACACAATGGACAAGACTTACCCACTGGCTATCAGCAACTGGATAGATAATACCTGCCTCTAGAAGCTTTAGTATTTCCTTCCTTACCACTTCTTTCATCATAGGATTCAACCGTCTCTGATGATGAATAACCGGTTTAGCATTTTCTTCCAATTTTATCTTGTGTTGACATAGAGTGGGACTAATACCCTTAAGATCATCCAGAGTATATCCAATAGCAGCACGGTGCTTCTTCAGAGTTCTCAATAATTTTTCTTCTTCCCGCTCTGAAAGGTTAGCACTAATAATAACATGATATATCTTCTTTTCATCAAGATAAACATACTTAAGATTATCAGGTAAATGTTTAAGTTCAAACACGGGATCACCCTTGGGTGGAGAAGGATCCCCTAGGATTTCAATAGGCAAGTTGTTTTTCAATACGGGTCCCTGATTAAAGAATATTTCATCTATTTCCCTTCTCTCATTCATATGCATATCATTTCCGTGGTCTACCAAGTATTGTTCTAAAGGATCATTAGGAGGCACAGCTATAGAAGCAAGAACAATAATTTCTTCCTTACTAGGTAATTCTTTATCAAGGGGTTGTCTATGGAATTTAGCAAAGTTAAAATCATGAGACATATCCCCTAATCTAACAGTAACAATATCTTTCACGCAGTCTATCTTAGCATTTACAGTATTCAAGAAGGGTCTACCAAATATAATAGGACAAAAATCATCTTGTGGGGAACTAAGAATAAGAAAATCAGCAGGATATTTAACTTTCCCACACAAAACTTCAACATCTCTAACAATCCCAACTGGTGAAATTGTGTCTCTGTTAGCAAGCTTAATAGTAACATCAATCCCTTCTAACTCAACAGGTGCAATATCACGCATAATTTCTTAATATAGGGAATGAGGGATTATACTTGCACTAGCAGTGTCTGAATAATTTTCTAATGGCACTGCTGATGAGATGGCAACATTTTTAGATACTAGGTACAAATTGTGACACTGTTTTAGGATGCGTTTGGTTGTAGGAGTGGTATGAATGGGTTAGGACCGTGACAGTGCCTGAATCACATCTAACAAATGATTTGTAACAGCAAAAGTGGGGCCAACCTTCTCTGCACATGTCAGAAACTTCCTCCCACTATCCACAGTTTCAAACGCAACTAGCTTCACGCATGGAGATTGATGGTGACAATGAGCAGACAAATATTTAGCCACCCCGCTCCACTCGATGCAACTGATGGTGCTAGGAAGCTACAAGAGGAAGAAATGACTCAAATCGTCTGTCGGGTTAAAATCCTTCATTCCAAGTCATAGCCCGAGAGTGAAAGAAGAGGCATACCCAGGTGGTGAAGTAGTTGTCATCGAAGGAGGAACCGCTGGAGAGGTCATTTAAGAAGACCATGGCGACCCCGACAGTAGGTGATGACCCACAAGTGTAGGGGATCTATCGTAGTCCTTTCGATAAGTAAGAGTGTCGAACCCAACGAGGAGCAGAAGGAAATGATAAGCGGTTTTTAGTAGGGTATTTTCTGCAAGCACTGAAATTATAGGTAACAAATAGTTTTGTGATAAGGTAATTGGTAGCAAGTAACAAAAGGTACAAGTAAATAAGGTGCAGCAAGGTGGGCCAATCCTTTTTGTAGCAAAGGACAAGCCTGGTCAAACTCTTATATGAAGGAAAGCGCTCCCGAGGACACATGGGAATTATCGTCAAGCTATTTTTCATCACGATCATCTGATTCGCGTTTGGTACTTTGATAATTTTGTATGTGGGTGGACCGGTGCTTGGGTGCTGTCCTTACTTGGAAAAGCCTCCCTCTTATGATTAACCTCTAATGCAAGCATCCGCAACTACAATAGAAGTATTAAGGTAAACCTACCCATAGCACGAAACATATGGATCCAAATATGCCCCTTACGAAGCAACGCATAAACTAGGGTTTAAGCTTCTGTCACTCTAGCAACCCATCATCTACTTATTACTTCCCAATGCCTTCCTCTAGGCACAAATAATGGTGAAGTGTCATGTAGTCGACGTTCACATGACACCACTAGAGGAGAGACAACATACATCTCATCAAAATATCGAACGAATACCAAATTCGCATGACTACTACTAGCAAGACTTCTCCCATGTCCTCAGGAACCAAAGTAACTACTCACAAGACATAATATTGTTCATGATCAGAGGGGATTGATATGCATAATGGATCTGAACATATGATCTTCCACCAAATAAACCAACTACCGTCAACTACAAGGAGTAATCAACACTACTAGCAACCCACAGGTACCAATCTGAGGTTTGGGTACAGAGATTGGATACAAGAGATGAACTAGGGTTTGAGAGTTGATGGTGCTCGTGAAGTGCTACCTCTTGAGCTTGCGTTATATTCCCTCGAAAAGGAAAGGGAGATGTAGCACAGTAGCGTAAGTATTTCCCTCAGTTTTTGAGAATCAAGATATCAATCCAGTAGGAGACCAAGCGCGAGTCCCTCGCTTATGCACAAACAAATAAGAACTTCGCAGCCAAAGCGATAAGCGGTTGTCAATCCCTTTACGGTCACTTACGAAAGTGAGATCTGATAGAGATGATAGTTTATATTTTTGGTATTTTTAGTTTATAAGAAAAGCAAATAAAAGCGGTAAAAGCAAAGTAGATGTAGATTGATATGTTGAGAATAGACCCGGGGGCCATAGTTTTCTCTAGTGGCTTCTCTCATGATAGCAATATTCTACGGAGGGTAAACAAATTACTGTCGAGCAATTGATAGAAAAGCGAATAAGTATGAGACTATCTAGGCATGATCATTGTATATAGGCATCACGTTCGAGACAAGTAGACCAAAACGATTATGCATCTACTACTATTACTCCACACATCGACCGCTTTCCAGCATGCATCTAGTGTATTGAGTTAATACAAACAGAGTAACGCCACACATTGACATGATGTAGAGGGATAAACTAAAGCAATATGTTATAAACCCCATCTTTTTATCCACGATAGCAACAATACAATACGTGCCTTGCTGACCCTACTGTCACTGTGAAAGGACACCGCAAGATTGAACCCAAAGCCAAGCACTTCTCCCATTGCAAGAACTATAGATCTAGTAGGCCAAACCGAACCAATAATTCGAAGAGACTTGCAAGGATATTATGAGCACACATAAAAAGTTCAGAGAAGAACCAAATATCTTTCATAGATAACCTTGATCATAAACTAACAATTCATCGGATCTTGACAAACACACCGCAAAAAGAGATTACATCGAACAGACCTCCTCGAAGACCGAGGATAACTCTGTTGAGATCCAGAGAGAGTGAAGAAGCCATCTAGATACTAGCTATGGACCCGAAGGTCTGTGGTAAACTACTCACAACTCATGGTGAGTATGATGATGATGAAGGCCTCCGTGATGGATCCCCCTCCGATGGAGCTCCGGAGAACAGGCTCCAAGATGGGATCTCCACGGGAATAGAAGGTACGGCGGTGGAATTAGGGTTTTCTCTCCATTCATGGATTTTCTGGGGTACGTGGACTTATATAGGAAGAAGGAGGGCACCGGGGGAGTCATGGGGGCCCCACGAGGTAGGGGGTGTGCCCTGGGAAGGGGGGCGTGTCCTGGGAAGGGGGGCGCGCCCCCACCCTCGTAGGCCCCTCGTGGCTCTTCTGACGTGGTTCTCAAGTTCTTAGTGCATGATTTTCTCCAAAAATATCTCCCGTGACGGTTTCATTCCGTTTGGACTCCGTTTGATATTCTTTTTCTGCAAAACCCTGAAATAGGCAAAAAACAGCAATCTGGACTGGGCCTTTGGGTTAGTAGGTTAGTCCCAAAAATGATATGAAAGTGAATGATAAAGCCAATTAAACATCCAAGACATCATAAATAATAGCATGGAACAATAAAAAATTATAGATACGTTGGAGACGTATCAAGCATCCCCAATCTTAATTCATGCTCGTCCTCGAGTAGGTAAATGATAAAGAAATAATTTTTGATGTGGAATGCTAACCAATATAGTTTTTCAATGTAATTCTCTTAATTGTGGCACGAATGTTCAGATCTAAAATATTCAAGATAAAACTCTATATTGACATAAGAAATAACAATACTTCAAGCATACTAACAAAGCAATCATGTCTTCTCAGAATACTATGGCTAAAGAAAGTTATCCCTTGAAAATCAAATAGTCTGGCTATGCTCCCTCTTCATCACACAAAATATTCATATCATGCACAACCCCGATTTCAGTCAAGCATTTGTTTTCATACTCTATCTTTTCAAACCTTTCAACTTTCATGCCATACATGAGCATGAGCCATGGATATAGCACTATGGGTTGAATAGAGGTGGTTGTGGAGAAGAAAAAAAGGAGGGAGATAGTCTCACATCGACTAGGCGTATCAACGGGCTATGGAGATGCGCATGAATATATATCAATGTGAGTGAGTAGGGATTGCCATGCAACGGATGCCTTAGAGCTAAATATGAATGGAAGCTCAACAAAAGAAACTAGTGGGTGTGCATCCAACTTGCTTGCTCATGAAGACCTAGGGCATTTGAGGAGGACCATCATTGGAATATACAAGCCAAGTTCTATAATGAAAATTCCCACTAGTATATGAAAGTGACTAAGCATGAGACTCTCTACAATGAAGAACATGGTGCTACTTTGAAGCACAAGTGTGGAAAAAAGATAGTAGCAATTGTCCCTTCGCTCTTTTCTCTCATTTTTTTGGAGGGGATTTCTCTTTTTTTTATTAGCCCCTCTCTATTTTTTTCCGCCATCTCTCTTTTTTTTATTGGCCTTTCCTCACATGGGACAATGCTCTAATAATAATGATCATCACACTTTTTATTACAACTCGAAATTACAACTCGATACTACAACAAGTATGACTCTACATTAATGCCTCCGGCGGTGTACCAGGATATGCAATGAATCAAGAGTGACATCTATGAAAAATTATGCATGGTTGCATTGCCACAACTACGATGTCAACTACATGATCATGCATGACAATATGATAGTATGATGCGTGTCATATGAACGGAACGGTGGAAAGTTGCATGGCTATATATCTCGGAATGGCTATCGAAATGTCATGATAGATAGGTATGGTTGCTGTTTTTAGGAACAATATGGTGGCTGTTTTGAGGAAGGATATGTAGTGGGTTTATGATACCGGCGAAAGTTGCGCGGTACAAGAGAGGCTAGCATTGGTGGAAGGGTGAGAGTGCGTATAATCCATGGACTCAACATTAGTCATAAGAACTCATATACTTATTGCAAAAATCTATGAGTCATCAAAACAAAGCAATCAACGCATGCTCCTAGGGGGAATGTTGGTAGGAGTTAATCATCGCGCGCCCCCGACCTCCACACAAAGGTTGGCACTCTACAAATACCTAATGCTCTAACTTCGTCACATAGCGGTTCACCATACGTGCATGATATGGGAATCACTAATGTTAGCACAAGTATTTCTCAATTTCATAATAACTCCACTAGCATGACTCTAATATCACTATCCTCATATCTCAAAACAATTATCAAGCATCCAACATCTCATTCTATTCAATGCACATAGTGTGAATTTTTTTACTACATTGACATTGGATGTTTATCATGTGAAGACTAGTTTCTTTAGCCTAAACACATTATCATGCTGTTTTAATAGACTCTCAAAAGGATATAAGTGCAGCATGAGAGTTCAACAATTTCTACAAAATATTACCACCACCGTGCTCTAAAAGATATAAGTGAAGCACTAGAGCAAAAGCTATTCAACTCAAAAGATATAAGTGAAGCACATAGAGTGTTCTAATAATTTCTAAGCCATATTTAACTCTCTCAAATAGGTGTGTCCAGAAAGGATGATTGTGGCAAACTAACAAGCAAAGACTCAAATTATACAAGACGCTCCAAGCAAAACACATAGCATGTTGCGAATAAAAATATAGCTCCAAGTATAGTTACCGATGGATGAAGACGAAAAAGGGGATGCCTTCATGGGGCGTCCCCAAGCTTAGGCTTTTGATTATCTTGAATTCACTTGGGGTGCCATGGGCATCCCCAAGTTTCGGCCTTTGCTACTCCTTGTTCCATAGTCATCAAAGCAATACTCAAAACTTGAAAACTTCACAACACAAAACTTACACAAAAATTCTCGTGAGCTCCATTAGTATAAAAAAGAAAACCACTACTCAAAGGTGCAGAAATTAATTCATTATTTGTTTATATTGGTGTTAAACCTACTGTATTCCAACTTCTCTATGGTTCATATCCTCCAATACTACTCATAGATGCATCGGAATAAGCAAACAAAACACGAAAAACAGAATCTGTCAAAAACAGAACAGTCTGTAGTACTCTGCAGGTTTCACCTACTCCTGGAACTCCAACAAATTCAAACTAAATTGGAAAATTTGCAGAATTTCTATACCAATCATCTGCAAAAATAATCAACTAAAAAGCACGCTCCAGTAAAATCTGAAGACTACTTTAGCGAGCACTAACGATTCTGTTTTTCATAGCAAGATCACATAAACTTCACACAAGTCTTCCCAAAGGTTCTACTTGGCACAAACACTAAACAAAACATGAAAACACATCTAATCAGAGGCTAGATGTAATATTTATTCCCTAATAGCAACAAAAACAAAAAACTTAAAATTGGGTTGCCTCCCAACAAGCGCTATCGTTTTACGCCCCTAGCTAGGCACGATAATTCAATGGTGCTCACACGAAAGACAAGGATTGAAGCATACTTCATATGCATAGGCATCTAATAGGAAAACAAATTACCAAGACAAGCAAGATCTAGCATATGCAAGGAAGAAGAAAGAAACAAGATCAATCTCAACATAACGAGAGGTAATTTAGTAACATGAAAATTTCTACAACCATATTTTCCTCTCTCATGATAATTGCATGTAGGATCATAATCAAATTCAACAATATAGCTATCACATAACATATTCTCAACATGATCCACATGCATGCGAAGTCGACACTCTTCGAAAATAGTGGGATAAACATTAACTAAAATCATGACCTCTCCAAACCCACTTTTATCAAAAAATTCATAAGATTGATCAATATCCAAAGTAGTGGGATCAATAGTTGACATTCTTTCAGACCCACTTTCAATATCATGGCAAACATTAGTATCAATCTCATATTCATCGTAGGTCGTAAATAAATTTTCAAGATCATAAGAAGTATCACCCCAATCATGATCATTGCAACAATTAGTGGACATAGCAATACTAGCATCCCCAAGCTTAGGGTTTTGCATATCATTAACACAATTGACATTAATAGAATTTATAATAACATCATTGCAATTATGCTTTTTACTCAAGGAGCTATTGTGAATCACTTTATAGTTTTTCAATACTTCATCACAATTTTCGGATTCACGAATTTCAAGCAAAACCTCATAAAGATAATCTAGTGTACTAAACTCACTAGCAATAGGTTCAACATAATTGGATCTGTAAAAGAGATTAGCAAGTGGATGAGGATCCATACTTTTGCAAGCGAAGATGCCAGCTAATTGAGGGCACATAGCAACACAAGCAAACGAGAGGCAATCGAACGATAAACACACGGCAGAAGAAGGGCAAATAAAACGGCAAGGGTGAAGTGGGGGAGAGAAAAACGAGAGGCAAATAAATGTAATGCGAAAGATAAGGGTTTGTTATAGGTACTTGGTATATGACTTTTGCGTAAGCCTCCCAGGCAACGGCGCCAGAAATTCCTATTGCTACCTCTTGAGCTTGCGTTGTATTCCCTCGAAGAGGAAAGGGAGATGCAGCACAGTAGCGTAAGTATTTCCCTCAGTTTTTGACAACCAAGGTATCAATCCAGTAGGAGACCATGAGCGAGTCCCTCCCACCTGCACAAAATATAAGAACTTTGCAGCCAACGCGCTAAGGGGTTGTCAATCCCTTTACGGTCACTTACAAAAGTGAGATCTGATAGAGATGATAGTTTATATTTTTGGTATTTTTAGTTTATAAGAACAGCAAATAAAAGCGGTAAAAGTAAAGTAGATGTAGAGTGATATGTTGAGAATAGACCCGGGGGCCATAGTTTTCTCTAGTGGCTACTCTGATGATAGCAATATTCTTCGGTGGGTAAATAAATTATTGTCAAGCAATTGATAGAAAAGAGAATAATTATTAGACTATTTAGGGATGATCATTGTATATAGGCATCACGTTCGAGAAAAGTAGACCAAAACGATTCTGCATCTACTACTATTACTCCACACATAGACCGCTATCCAGCATGCATCTAGTGTATTGAGTTCATACGAACAGAGTAACGCCTTAAGAAAGATGACATGATGTAGAGGGATAAACTCAAGCAATATGATATAAACCCCATATTTTTATCCTCGAGGTCAACCATACAATACGTGTCTTGCTGCCCCTACTGTCACTGGGAAAGGACACCGCAAGATTGAACCCAAAACCAAGCACTTCTCCCATTGCAAGAACTATAGATCTAGTAGGCCAAACCAAACCAATAATTCGAAGAGACTTGCAAGGATATTATGAGAACACAGAAAATGTTCAGAGAAGAACCAAATATCTTTCATAGATAACCTTGATCATAAACTCACAATTCATCGGAATTCGACAAACACACCGCAAAAAGAGATTACATCGAATAGATCTCCTCGAAGACCGAGGAGAACTTTGTATTGAGATCCAGAGAGAGAGAAGAAGCCATCTAGATACTAGCTATGGACCCGAAGGTCTGTTGTAAACTACTCACAACTCATGGTGAGGGCGATGATGATGATGATGAAAGCCTCCGTGATGGATCCCCCTCCAGTGGAGCTCCGGAAGAGCCTCCAAGATGGGATCTCCACGGGAACAGAAGGTACGGCGATGAAATTCGGGTTTTCTCTCCGTTCATGGAGTTTCTGGGGTACGTGGACTTATATAGGAAGAAGGAGGGCACCGGGGGAGTCACGGGGGCCCCACGAGGCAGGGGGCGCGCCCTGGGAAGGGGAGAGCGCCCCCCACCCTCGTGGGCCCCTCGTGGTTCTTCTGACGTGGTTCTCAAGTTCTTCGTGCGTGATTTTCTCCAAAAATATCTCTCGTGAAGGTTTCGTTCCATTTGGACTCCGTTTGATATTCTTTTTCAGCAAAACCCTGAAATAGGAAAAAAAGTAGCAATCTGGACTAGGCCTTTGGGTTAGTAGGTTAGTCCCAAAAATGATATAAAAGTGAATGATAAAGCCCATTAAACATCCAAGGCTTCATAAATAATAGCATGGAACAATCAAAAATTATAGATACGTTGGAGACGTATCATGAAGATGTTGATGAAGATAGCTCTCCCCAAGATGGGAGAGTTGTTGGTGTTGATGGTGGTGACGATTTCCCCCTCTCGGAGGGAAGTATCCCCGGCAGAACAGCTATGCCGGAGCCCTAGATTGGTTTCCGCCTCGGTTCCGCTTCGAGACCGCGACGTCTGGTCCTGAAATCCTCCTTATGATTTTTTCCAGGTCAAAGCACCTCATATAGGTGAAGATGGGCATCGGGGGGCCGTCGGTGGGCCCACGAGATAGGGGGCGCGCCCAGAGAGGGGGGGCGCGCCCCCCCAGCGTCGTGGACAGCAGGTGGCCCCCCTTGTGATCCTCTTTCGCCAGATATTTTTTATATTTTCTGAAACGGAGTTCTGTGGAGTTTCGGGGCTTTTGGAGTTGTGCAGAATAGGTTTCTAGAGTTTGCTCCTTTTCCAGCCCAGAATTCCAGCTGCCGGCATTCTCCCTCTTCATGTAAACCTTGTAAAATAAGGGAGAAAGGGCAAGTATTGTGACAAACCATACAATAACAGCCCATAATGCAATAAATATCAACATATAAGCATGATGCAAAATGGACGTATCAGTAGGATGCGAGACGGCGAGAGCGAGGAAGCAATCGAGGAAGCGACTAGTGGAAATGTGAGTTGTGGCTGGGGAGAAAAGGTGGTGGGGAAGGGGGACGGGGTAGATATTTCGGTGGTAGGCAAAAATTTCGAAATATGGAGGGAAACTTTGCACGCGGTGCCGCCGGACACCATTCACTTTGAACGATTGTGTGCATCGCATATGATTCTTCTGCTTTACGCGTATGTCATGAGTTTGATAATTCAAATTTTGGTGGAAATTTCCCTGGGTACTGTCCTCATCCATGTCATTGCATAATTTAACATCGCTTGCTAATTCGGACACACAAAAGGGTGTACAACACACAAACTACACTTACCGAATCGAGCAATTTTAGTAATTAAATAGAGCCAGTTGACCTAAACATTGCTCTAACAAAAGGTCAGCATTAAAAACAAATTCTAAGTACGCATAATTTTAACAAAGCCGCCGCCGTGCCGGTGTGACATGAGACATCGATGACTTGTGCCGGCGACATGCCACCTTTGGTGTACTCCGCGTCCCCCCTGCTGAAGTCGACCGCGTCCCCATCCTCGACGCCGCCCTCAAGGTTGTAGTACTCGTAGTTGTGGATACGCCAGAGCTCGCGTTGGTACTCCACCGCCGATTTCTCGATGGACATGCTCTTATCTACCTTGACGCAACTCCTCCTCCCGGCGCTCCTCGATCTCCGCCGCCTCCTACATCTCCAGCTCCTGCTTGGCGATCTCTAGTGGAAGCAGGTGCTCCATGGCCACTGTCGCTTTTTCGGACGTGGGTTGCATGCTGGATTACGAGGTGGCCTGAAATAATTTGGCGTATGCGTCCTCGATCTTGGCGTGGATGGCCTCGACGTGGGCCAGGGCGACATCGGCGGCATGGACGGCACCTCGAGCGCTCTCGGCGTTTGCAGCCACCATCGCAACAGCTGCTGTAATTGTCTCGGCTACTACAGCTGCCCTGTCGGCTGCCGCAGATGCCCTCTCGGCAGATGCGACCGCGCTCAATGCAGATGCGACGGCACTCTCGGCGTACGCGGCGGCGCTCTCAGCGCAGGCGGCGGCGCTCGAGGAGGACGCGGCCACCGTACGAGCCTTCACGAAGCGTTTCCATGGCGTCAACTTTGCAGGAAGGGGTTGCCGGAATGGGGATCAGGATTCAGGGATTTAGGTGTTGCCGGCACAGGAGCAAACGAGCCGGCGAAGCTCAAGGAGGAAGAATTAAATAGACCCACGAATTTTCATTGCAAACGGTTCCAACAAAAAACTTTGTGTGATATTATTGATATTATTTATTAGCTGTGAAAGACAAATTTGGAATAAAGTGGCAAGGATGGTGTTTTAAATGTATGAGAAAATTTGTAGTACTTAATACAACTATCATGTCCAATTTTGAAAAATTCAAGGGTAATTTAACCTATGAAGACATTTAAGTGATTTTCTAGCCATTTAATGACTGTAATTCATATTTGAACTATATGTACATATAATAGCTAACCATAACGGTTTGAAAAGTTATATTTTTAGTACTTGTCTGCGAGTTAATTCCATGTGTAGTAAAGTGGACGGAATTTTCAAACATATTGGTCTCACGGCTATGACATAATTAAGCAAGGAGTGCCATTTAAATTCCAAAAAATTAATAAAAGATCAGAAACACATGAAACCTTTCTTGATATAATGTTAAGCAAGCAAGATGATGTGGTAATGCTTTTTGCATGTTTGACGAAAGTTTGGACACACACCCCTCACAAACCGAAGCAACTCCTAGAAAGCTCGTGGTTTCGAGAGAGAACAATGGATGTTTGATGACGAACATGGGATAACCTTCTCTTACGGGCTTCAAAAAATTTCTATGGTTAACGTGCACTAATACAATTGTTGTGTCAAAACTTGGAAACAATACAGGGGTCATTTGACCTATTTAAGACATTTAAATTATTTTCTAGCCATTTAATTACCGTAATCCAAATTTGAACTAAATCTACATGCAACGGCTAACCATAACAGTTAGAAAAATCATATTTCTGTACTTGTGTGCGAGTTAATTCCATGTGCAGTAAATTAGAAGGAATTTTAAACATATTGGTCTCATGCCCTCGACACATGCAAGGAGTGCCATGGTATTTAAATTAAAAAAAAAAGAATCAGAAACACATGAAACCTTGCTAGATGTAATGTAATGTCACCAAGATGATGTGGGCAAAATTTGGCGTGTTTGACGAAAGTTTGGACACACACCCCTCACAAACCGAAGCAATTCACTATAAGGCTCGTGGTTCCGAAAGGGAAATTGCATATTTGATGATGAACGGGTGATAGCTTCCTCTTACGGGATTCAAAAAATTTCTATAGTTAACGTGCACTAATACAACTGTCGTGTTTCCGAGATTCAAAACTTTTAGGGATCATTTGACCTTTTTAAGACATTTTACAAAATTTTGAAAATACACCACTCACAAACTGGAGCAACTCACTAGAAGGCTCGTGGTTCTCAGAGGGAACAATGCATGTTTGATGATGAACGGGAGATAACTTCCTCTTACGGTTTTCAATTTTTTACATTTAACGTGCATTAATACAACTGTCATGTGAAAATTTAGGAAAATTTAGGGGTCATTTGACCAGACATATAAGTAATTTTCTAGCAATATAATGACAATAATTCAAATTTAAACTACATCTACATGCAACGACTATCCATAATGGTTTGAAAAATCATATTTTTCCGTAGTTGTGTGCGAATTAATTTATCGATTTTGCAGTAAATTGGATGGAATTTGCAAACGTATTGGTGTCACGGTCTGGACACACGTGCGTGGAGCGCCATGCCATTCAAATTCTAGAAAATAAAAAAAATGAATAGAAAGACATGAAACTTGCTTGACGTAATGTAATACCACCAAGATGATGTGGCAAAATAATTGGCCTGTTTGACGAAAATTTGGATACACATCCTCATAAACCGAATGAACTAACTAGAAGGCTCGTGGTTCCGATAGGGAACAATGCATGTTTGATGACGAATGGGAGATAACTTCTCTTACATCGTTCAATTTTTTTCTACATTTAACGTGCACTAATACAACTGTCATCAGAAAAATTGAAATATTCTAGAGGTCATTTGACCTTTTAAAGACATTTAAGTGATTTTCTAGCCATTTAATGATCGTAATCCAAATTAGAACTACATCTACATGCAGCGGCTAATCATAACGGTTTGATAAAAATATTGGTGTACTTGTGTGCGAGTTAATTCCATGTACAATAAATTGAAACGAATTTTCAAACATATTGGTGTCACGGCTTGGGCACATGCATGGAGTGCCATGGCATTTAAATTACAAAAAATTAAACATTAGACGATGTAAATATCTGGTGTTTAAAAAAGAAAAAATGTAAAGATCAGGCAAGACAACCGGCCCCACACAGTTGGCTCTCTATTTTGCGCCTCGAGATTTGGAAGGTGAAAGACGCGGGTTGTTAATCACACATGGTTCTGTATTGGAAACCGCCAGCTATTAAGTTCACACACGGATTTTGCTGCGGCGACTAGCGTGTACTGTTCCTATCGATCTAGATTCCTTCCGCCAATAAACACTACATTGCTCACGTCGTCCCTCCTGCATTCTCATCTACATCCTCCCCTCGCTCGCCCTTTCTCTCTCTCTCAAATCTCTACGATGGCACCGCTGATTGCTATGTCTCGATCTTGCGTTGTATTCCCTCGAAGTGGAAAGGGTGATGCAGCATAGTAGCGTAAGTATTTCTCTCAGTTTGTGAGAACCAACGTATCAATCCAGTAGGAGACCACGCGCGAGTCCCTCGCACGTGCACAAACAAATAAAAACTTCGCAACCAACGCGATAAGAGGTTGTCAATCCCTTTACGGTCATTTACGAAAGTGAGATCTGATAGAGATGATAGTTTGATATTTTTGATATTTCGGATATAAAAACATAAAGTGAAAACGGAAAAGGAAACTAGATTGTAGATTGATATCTTGAGAATAGACCCGGGGGCCATAGTTTTCTCTAGTGGCTTCTCTCATGATAGCGGTATTCTACGGCGGGTAAACAAATTACTGTTGAGCAATCTATTATATATAAAAGTGCTTGACGGGTTAATCAGAAAAAAGATAAATAAGATAGAAATTACCACAATAATTAGAAACATCTGATCGTTGATTTGGTGGACCCATAACTTAACGGATGTAATTAATGGATTAGATATAAGAGCAGTCCATCTCAACAAAACAAAAACTACAACTATCCTTAGTCTGTACGTGTTGTTGAAAAAGAAAACCGTACGCAACTTATATATTTCTACATGTTGATTTAAATAGACCTTAGCATGTACAGTTGCAGCTATCCCTACCATGCACGTGTTGTTGAAAAAAAACGTACACATCTTATATATTTCTAGATGTCCATTTAAATAAACCTTAGCATGTACGTGTTGTTCAAAAAGAAAAAAAACTGAGCGCTCCATCTCAAAAGAAAATAAATACAGCTATCCTTAGTACGTACATGTTGTTGAAAAAAACAACCATACACACATTATATCTTTCTACATGTCAGTTTGAAAAAAATGTATGAAAAAAATACACACCTTATATCTTCCTACATGTTCCTTTAAATAAACCTTAGCATGGACGTATTGTTCAAAAATAAAATAAAACACACACACCTTGTGCATTTCTGCATGGCCCTTTAAATAAAATAAATAAAACAAAAGACTAGAAGATCTCATGTAACTAAATACAAACCTTGTGGATCCGATTTATCCTATGTACACGTCTTATATCTATCACCAAGTTCTTTGAAAAAACACAAAATGTACACATCTTATATCTATCTCCAAGTCCTTTAAAAAAAACTAAAAGAAAAAAAACTACTAGATCTCACGTCCTCAAAAAGGAAATAAAAAAACACCACATCTCATGTTCTGGATCTCAGTCCCTCAAAACAAAACAAAAAGCAAAAAAGCTACTACATCTCACGTACAAAAAAACTAATATTCCCTTATGTCCTTGGACTCATGCAGCAGCGTCACAATGGGTATCTGCCTCAGCACTACTGTCGGTCTTATTATACAACTCTCATGGTAACAATTGGTGGAAATAGTTCATTCGTTTCAAACATTGAAAAATCTATATTATGTGATATCTGAATCCTCAAGTTTTTTTTATACTGCAACAAACAGTGAGAGCATCTGGATGATTTTAAATTTTATGTGTAGAATGCAATCAAACATGTTTTCTTATTCAGTTATTATAATATGCATTTGGAAGTTTTTTGAAAATTTATAGGTGTAAGGAAGCCTAACATTGCCAATGTCGGTTGCAAGACAAGAAAAAAATGGAGGGAGCATAATTATTTTAACAATACGCCTTTGTATTTGACCTTCATAACTTGCTGTCATCATTTTGTAACTTGGCCATAAGTCAATCGAGTGAACATCAGCAGCAGCCAGCATATAGGGGGGTACAAAAACATAAACTGGATGGTTACTCACTAAACAATTACCTTAATTAATATATTAGTTCAATCGTACGGTGACTAAAAATAAACAAGAGGAGGTGAGACCTGTAGATTAAAAAATTAGACCTATCTCTGCCCAAACATGTGTTCACACATGGAGAAGTATACGTAGCATTCACAAGAGTCGCGATTAAGGGATGGACAAAGGGTAATAGTATATAAATAAATATTCTAAAGGCATGAAAAAAATCAATTTCAGAATAGTTCTTCTTCAATAAGATGTTGATACTGACCTTTTATTAGATGATAATAAATACATAAAAAAGTGTGTACTCACTCCGTACCAGTGTATTAGTCATGTTAGTTTGTGCACCACAACCAAGGTGGAGGAAAATGATAGAACTTTATTTTTATTTACTAATCAATACCATATCATGCAGAGAATTGACTACTGCATGTTATGCTAAGTAGTCTCAGGTCATTGAATGCATACACATCAAACGTCTTCTATTTGTCGATTTCTTTTTTCGAGGCAAAAAAGGGAACGAGATGGGTAGTTAATGCAGTGCCACTAAGTGTTTGGGATTATTTGTTTTTGTAATGTGACTAATGCACCGGTACTTAGGGAGTACTACAACCTATCTTCAAAATAATAATTAACATAGCAATGGTAACATAATATGGCAGGATGGATACATGCATCAGCATTTGATGGAAATGGATATATGCATCAGCATTTGATGGAAATAGCTTTAACTGATATTTGAGGATCATTACATAGTTGAAAGCATGAATACGAATAGGGGTACGGGAGCAACTTCCAATGTCGATCCCAAGCACAAATAAATTCGATAGGCATAAAAATTAATATTTTCACTACCTTAATTGCATCGGTTCAACCGTACAAACAAATGAAGAGGATAAGAAGAAGGGGGGGAAAGTGACATGAATAGAATAGGAAAAAAAAGTTGAATCTGTAGGCGAAAGATAGCAGCCGCTATAGAGGAGGAAGATGACATGTGGGCCGGCCTTGATTTACTAATATGGATGTGTCTTCAGGGGGTTGAACCAAGTCAAGATCCAATCTGGTTACAGGAGATGAGATCCATGCTCACAACGAATCAACAATAGCACCGACGTTGCTCTTTGCCTAGCTAAACATCAGTCGATGACGTAAATTTTGGAGTCAATGGAGAAACAGAGGGTTTCTTTGCTCTATGTGTAGCTGGACACCAGTGACCGGCACTAAGTCGGGAGTCAACGCAGAAAGGAAGGAAAGGAGAAATGGGACAACGGGGATCAGGAAAGACCTGCCTCTGTGTGAAGATGTGGAGTGTGACAGATGCGTGAATGGTGTGTGCATCTACGCAAGTGTGTTGAGCTAAAAGCCCAATTAACCATTCAAGTGAAAAATTTATTTCACTACAAACAGCACAAATAATCAGCTATGAATTATTAAAAGAAACTATGATTAACGCAAATCTTCTAGGAAAAAAAGTATAGTGCATATATGTATTTTTACTGTAAATTATGTAAGTTTTAGTGATGCAAACTTTTTTGAAGCTAACAATTAATGGGAATATGAACAAAAAATATAATTGTTACAAAATTACCCATATTGACTAAAATGTCATGCATATGATACTTCTCGGGAAAATATTATGTACAAAAAATACAAAACGTTAATATACCACAATGGGATTGTCAAGACATGCAGACACCATGTACACATCACACCAGCCGCATTAGAAAAACCCGTGGATTCCAGCACGTACCACTAAAATAGTCCAGCAACAACATAGCCTCCAGATATTTCCCGAAACATTAAAATAACTCTGATAACCTTAAAATCGCCACTTCAGGACCAGCCCAAAGAACTGGTAAATACGAACTTATCGCAACCAAACTATATTAATAAATACTAGCCCGCGCGAAGATCGGGCCACTTTGCTAGTTGATAGAAAAGCGAATAATTATGAGACTATCTAGGCATGATCATTATATATAGGCATCACGTCCGAGACAAGTGGACCGAAACGATTCTGCATCCACTACTATTACTCCACACATCGACCGCTATCGAGCATGCATCTAGAGTATTAAGTTCATAAGAACAGAGTAACACCTTAAGCAAGATGACATGATGTAGAGGGATAAACTCAAACATAGTGATATAAACCCCATCTTTTTATCCTCGATGGCAACAATACAATACGTGCCTTGCTGCCCCTACTGTCATTGGGAAAGGACACCGCAAGATTGAATCCAAAGCCAAGCACTTCTCCTATTGCAGGAACTATAGATCTAGTAGGCCAAACCAAACCAATAATTTGAAGAGACTTGCAAGGATATTATAATCATACATAAAGAGTTTAGAAAAGAACCAAATATTTCTCATAGATAATCTTGATCATAAACCCCCAATTCATCGGATCTCGACAAACACACAGCAAAAAGAGATTACATCGAATAGATCTCCTCGAAGAGTGAGGAGAACTTGGTATTGAGATCCAAAGAGAGAGAAGAAGACATCTAGATACTAGCTATGGGCCCGAAGGTCTGTGGTAAACTTCTCACAACTCATGGTGAGGAGATGATGATGATGATGAAGCACTCTGTGGAAGATCCCCCCTCCGGCGGAGCTCCGGAACAGTCCCCAAGATGGGATCTCACGGGAACAGAAGGTTGCGACTGTGGAACTTGGGTTTACTCTGTTGTTCTGATAGATTCGGGGTACGTAGGTATATATAGGAAGAAGGAGGTCACCGGGGGCCAGACGGGGTGCCCACGAAGCAGGGGGGCGCGCCCTATAGGTGAGCGCGCCCCCCACCCCCATGGACGCCACGTCACTCGTGGACGCCACGTCAGCCCTACTCTGTGGTTGTCAAGTCTCCCGTGCGTATTTTGCTCCAAAAACATCTCTCCAACTTGCCTTTGGACTCCGTTTGATATTCCTTTTCTATAAAACCCTAAAATAGGCAAAAAAAACAGAAATCTGGACTGGGCCTTCGGGTTGGTAGGTTAGTCCCAAAAATAATATAAAAGTGTATAACAAAGCCCATTAAACATCCAAAACATCATTGATAATAGCATGGAACAATCAAAAATTATAGATACATTGGAGACGTATCACTGATCTTCCTACACGCCTACGAGGAGTCGCCGCCCCCCGAGGACGCTCAGTCGAAGAGCAGCGACGAGGATGTCCCCTACGCGCCACCGGATGAGGTTGCGCCAGACCCCCAACTTTGGATTGGGTTTGGGGCCAGTGCAATATTTCTTTGTGGAAGTCGCTGTCGCCTGCTAAGAAAGCCAGGCAAGTGGCATTCAGGAAGGATAAGAAGAAGGGGGGGAAAAGTGACATGAATAGAATAGGAAAAAAAGTTGAATCTGTAGGCGAAAGATAGCAGCCGCTATAGAGGAGGAAGATGACATGTGGGCCGGCCTTGATTTACTAATATGGATGTGTCTTCGGGGGGTTGAACCAAGTCAAGATCCAATCTGGTTACAGGAGATGAGATCCATGCTCACAACGAATCAACAATAGCACCGACGTTGCTCTTTGCCTAGCTAGACATCAGTCGATGACGTAAATTTGGGAGTCAATGGAGAAACATAGGGTTTCTTTGCTCTATGTGTAGCTGGACATCAGTGACCGGCAGTAAGCCGGGAGTCAACGTAGAAAGAAAGGAAAGGAGAAATGGGACAACGGGGATCAGGAAAGACTTGCCTCTGTTGAAGATGTGGAGTGTGACAGATGCGTGAATGGTGTGTGCATCTACGCGAGTTTGTTGAGCTAAAAGCCCAATTAACCATTCAAGTGAAAAATTTATTTCACTACAAACAGCACAAATAATCAGCTATGAATTATTAGAAGAAACTATGATTAACGCAAATCATCTAGGAAAAAAAGTATAGTGCATATATGTATTTTTACTGTAAATTATGTAAGTTTTAGTGATGCAAACTTTTTTGAAGCTAACAATTAATGGGAATATGAACAAAAAATTAACTGTTACAAAATTACCCATATTGACTAAAATGTCATGCATATGATACTTCTCGGGAAAATATTATGTACAAAAAATACAAAACATTAATATACCATAATGGGATTGTCAAGACATGCAGACACCATGTACACATCACACCAGCCGCATTAGAAAAACCTGTGGATTCCAGCACGTACCACTAAAATAGTCCAGCAACAACATAGCCTCCAGATATTTCCCAAAACATTAAAATAAATCTTATATCCTTAAAATCGCCACTTCAGGACCAGCCCAAAGAACTGGTAAATACGAACTTATCGCAACCAAACTATATTAATAAATACTAGCCCGCGCGAAGAGCGGGCCACTTTGCTAGTTGATCGAAAAGCGAATAATTATGAGACTATCTAGACATGATCATTATATATAGGCATCACGTCCGAGACAAGTGGACCGAAATGATTCTGCATCCACTACTATTACTCCACCCATCGACCGCTATCGAGCATTCATCTAGACTATTAAGTTCATAAGAACGGAGTAACACCTTAAGCAAGATGACATGATGTAGAGGGATAAACTCAAATATAGTGATATAAACCCCATCTATTTATCCTCGATGGCAACAATACAATACGTGCCTTGCTGCCCCTACTTTCACTGGGAAAGGACACCGCAAGATTGAACCCAAAGCCAAGCACTTCTCCTATTGCAAGAACTATAGATCTAGTAGGCCAAACCAAACCAATATTTTGAAGAGACTTGCAAGGATATTATAATCATACATAAAGAGTTCAGAAAAGAACCAAATATTTCTCATAGATAATCTTGATCATAAACCCACAATTCATCGGATCTCGACAAACACACAGCAAAAAGAGATTACATCGAATAGATCTCTCGGAGACTGAGGATAACTTGGTATTGAGATCCAAAGAGAGAGAAGAAGCCATCTATATACTAGCTATGGGCCCGAAGGTCTGTGGTAAACTTCTCACAACTCATGGTGAGGCGATGATGATGATGATGAAGCACTTCGTGGAAGATCCCCCCTCCGGCGGAGCTCCGGAACAGTCCCCAAGATGGGATCTCACGGGAACAAAAGGTTGCGGCGGTGGAACTAGGGTTTTCTCTGTTGTTCTGAGAGATTCGGGGTACGTAGGTATATATAGGAAGAAGGAGGGCACCGGGGGCCAGACGGGGTGCCCACGAGGCAGGGGGCCGCACCCTATAGGTGGGCGCGCCCCCCACCCTCATGGACGCCACGTCAGCTCTACTCCGTGGTTCTCAAGTCTCCCGTGCGTATTTTGCTCCAAAAACATCCCTCCAACTTGCCTTTGGACTCCGTTTGATATTCCTTTTCTGTAAAACCCTAGAATAGGCACAAAAAACAGTAATCTGGACTGGGCCTTTGGGTTGGTAGGTTAGTCCCAAAAATAATATAAAAGTGTATAACAAAGCCCATTAAACATCCAAAACATCATAAATAATAGCATGGAACAATCAAAAATTATAGATACATTGGAGACGTATCACTGATCTTCCTACACGCCTACGAGGAGTCGCCGCCCCCCGAGGACGCTCAGTCGAAGAGCAGCGACGAGGAGGTCCTCTACGCGCCACCGGATGAGGTTGCGCCAGAACCCCCAACTTTGGATTGGGTTTGGGGCCAGTGCAATCTTTGTTTGTGGAAGTCGCTATCGCCTGCTAAGAAAGCCAGACAAGTGGCATTAAGGAAGGAGATGGCGGAGGAGGAAGCCAGGTACAAGGCGGCCTGTGAAGCCCGTGATGCCGCCTGGAAAAAGGAGGCGGTGGAGCTTTGAGGGCGGGTGCGTCGTCGTGCTTAGGAGGTGTACGAAGACGGGTGATACATCCAAAACGTATCTATAATTTCTGCTTGCTCCATGCCACTTTTGGGTGATATTGCTATGATATTCATACACTTCCATACACTTTTGATCATATTTGGACTAACCTACTAATCCAGTGCACCCCAGTGCCAGTTTATGTTTTCGGTTGTTTTTGTATTTCAGGTTTTCACGTTACGAGAACTGCCAGGAAAAATCCAGAAAAATTATATAAAAAATCAGCGTTCCGGAAACTTCCTTGCGCCCGAAGGACAGCCGGGGGGGGGGGGGGCCCCGGG
>LR738711.1:54139571-54150820 GCA_902687465.1 Secale cereale | reverse complement strand
GGGGGGGGGGCACCAGGGCTCCAGGCGCCCTGGCGGCGGCCCCCCCCCTGGGCCGCGCCGGGGGGCGCCTGGGCCCCCCAAGCCCCGTCTGGTGCCCCCCTTCGGCATATATTTAGAGCTTCCTTCGAAACCCTCGAGACGGGAACTCTTTTTCGCGATCTCATCTCTGTTCCGCCGCCGCCACCGCTTCCAAGATCGGGAGCACCAGGAGAACTCTTCCCGGCACCCTGCCGGAGGGTAGGATCACCACCGGGAGCCTCTCCACCACCATGGACGCCTCCCGGATGACTTGTGAGTAGTCTCCCTTGGACCATGAGTCCATGACCAGTAGCTATGTGATGTTCTCCTCCCGTTCTTGTGCTTCACTAATTAGTCCTCGAGAGCTGCCCTACATGATCGAGGCACCTATGTAATCCTTATGCTGTTGCTATGATGAGTTTGCTGGGATCCGATGGATTATGAGATTATGTTCAGATTGATCTTGAGTAATATATTTGATTCACCTCTTTTATATTTATGTTCATAAGTAATTCTTGCATGTTCTCCGTTGTTATTTATTGCTTTGGCCGAGTAATAGGTAGTGACTCCAAGAGGGAACGTTATGCTCGATTGTGGGTTCATGCCCCTCGATGACTAGCTTGAGTGACAGAAACATGAGTCTAGGGGATGTGCTGTTGCCACAAGGGGGAAAACAACGGTGCTTGTGCCCGCGGGTGCAAGGATTGTTTACTTTACGCAAAGTTCTTTTAATGCAGTTGTCTGTTGCATTGAGTTTACACTATGGGTGTCACTCGCAACTTAATACCAGCGAGATGTTCTGGATAGATATCTCAAGGTGGATGATTAGTAGTAGATATTGATGGATTTTGGTCTACTTACTTTGGCGTACCGCCCATGCTTTGAACCTCAAACTTTCTTGCAATGTATTCAGCATTGGTTTGCGTTCGTGGTCCTGTCAATTGCTCAGCTGTAATTCGTTTACCTTACATAGCTGTTTTATCGTCTTTTGGGAGAGAGACATCACTAGTGAACATCATGAGACTCCGGTCCATATTACCATCATTGATCACATCCGCTATTTACTTTTCGCTTTTATTTACTATTGCAAACATTATCTATCACTACTATCATTTGCGTTTAATCCTTTGTGAACTACAAGGCCGGAGGGATTGACAACCTCTCTGTACTCGTTAGGAGCAAAGTTATTTGTATCTGTGTGCAGGTCCACGTTGATTGCTATTATCTGGCGTCGTTAGCAGTTGACACCTACTTGTTGAACCTAGGAGTCTCTGGGGATTCGATCCTTGGCATCTTTGCTAAGGGAAAAACTTCCACAACACTGCATCTTACACCTTCCACTTGGGGTAACCAACGAGGGGTTAGAGGCCCATCAAGGAGTTTTTCTGCCGCCGTTGCCGGGGACTCCACTCTTCAGGATAGGGGAGTTGCATGCCATCTTTTACCTTTGCTTTTTAGTCTTGTTAGTTTAACTATCAGTTTTTGCTTTAGTACCTTTTTTATCGAAAATCACAAAAACAGTTATCTTGCTTGCTTGCTACTATGGGTTCCACCGAGAACACCAAGTTGTGTGACTTCACTAGTCACAACAACGATGACTTCATCAGCACACCTATCACTACACCTACCACTTCAGCACCTTCATATGAAATTAAACCTGCTTTACTGAACTTAGTCATGAAAGATCAATTCTCCGGTGCTGGAGATGATGCTGCTTTACACTTGAACAACTTTGTTGAACTTTGTGATATGCAAAAGTACCAAGAAATAGATGGTAATATTGTTAAGCTTAAGCTTTTTTCCTTTCTCCTTGAGAGGAGGAGCTAAAATTTGGTTTCAGTCTTTGCCTAGAAATAGCATAGATTCATGGGACAAGTGCAAAGATGCTTTTATTGGAAAATACTATCCACCTGCTAAAATTATCCAACTTACAAGTAACATAATGAATTTTAAACAATTGGATAATGAACACGTTGCCCAAGCTTGGGAACGTATGAAATCTCTTATCAAGAACTGCCCTACTCACGGTTTGACTACTTGGATGGTTATCCAAACTTTTTATGCAGGCTTGAACTTTACCTCGCGGAACTTGTTAGATTAAGCCGCGGGAGGAACTTTTATGTCAACTACACTTGGTGCTGCCACAAAGCTTCTCGATGAGATGATGTCAAACTACTAGATCTCACGTCCTCAAAAAGGAAAAAAAAACACCACATCTCATGTTCTGGATCTCAGTCCCTCAAAACAAAACAAAAAGCAAAAAAGCTACTACATCTCACGTACAAAAAAACTAATATTCCCTTATGTCCTTGGACTCATGCAGCAGCGTCACAATGGGTATCTGCCTCAGCACTACTGTCGGACTTATTATACAACTCTCATGGTAACAATTGGTGGAAATAGTTCATTCGTTTCAAACATTGAAAAATCTATATTATGTGATATCTGAATCCTCAAGCTTTTTTTTATACTGCAACAAACAGTGAGAGCATCTGGATGATTTTAAATTTTATGTGTAGAATGCAATCAAACATGTTTTCTTATTCAGTTGTTATAATATGCATTTGGAAGTTTTTTGAAAATTTATAGGTGTAAGGAAGCCTAACATTGCCAATGTCGGTTGCAAGACAAGAAAAAAATGGAGGGGGCATAATTATTTTAACAATACGCCTTTGTATTTGACCTTCATAACTTGCTGTCATCATTTTGTAACTTGGCCATAAGTCAATCGAGTGAACATCAACAGCAGCCAGCATATAGGGGGGTACAAAAACATAAACTGGATGGTTACTCACTAAACAATTACCTTAATTAATATATTAGTTCAATCGTACGGTGACTAAAAATAAACAAGAGGAGGTGAGACCTGTAGATTAAAAAATTAGACCTATCTCTGCCCAAACATGTGTTCGCACATGGAGAAGTATACGTAGCATTCACAAGAGTCGCGATTAAGGGATGGACAAAGGGTAATAGTATATAAATAAATATTCTAAAGGCATGAAAAAAATCAATTTCAGAATAGTTCTTCTTCAATAAGATGTTGATACTGACCTTTTATTAGATGATAATAAATACATAAAAAAGTGTGTACTCACTCCGTACCAGTGTATTAGTCATGTTAGTTTGTGCACCACAACCAAGGTGGAGGAAAATGATAGAACTTGATTTTTATTTACTAATTAATACCATATCATGCAGAGAATTAACTACTGCATGTTATGCTAAGTAGTCTCAGGTCATTGAATGCATACACATCAAACGTCTTCTATTTGTCGATTTCTTTTTTCGAGGCAAAAAAAGGGAACGAGATGGGTAGTTAATGCAGTGCCCCTAAGTGTTTGGGATTATTTGTTTTTGTAATGTGACTAATGCACCGGTACTTAGGGAGTACTACAACCTATCTTCAAAATAATAATTAACATAGCAATGCTAACATAATATGGCAGGATGGATACATGCATCAGCATTTGATGGAAATGGATATATGCATCAGCATTTGATGGAAATAGCATTAACTGATATTTGAGGATCATTACATAGTTGAAAGCATGAATACGAATAGGGGTACGGGAGCAACTTCCAATGTCGATCCCAAGCACAAATAAATTCGATAGGCATAAAAATTAATATTTTCACTACCTTAATTGCATCGGTTCAACCGTACAAACAAATGAAGAGGATAAGAAGAAGGGGGGGAAAGTGACATGAATAGAATAGGAAAAAAAAGTTGAATCTGTAGGCGAAAGATAGCAGCCGCTATAGAGGAGGAAGATGACATGTGGGCCGGCCTTGATTTACTAATATGGATGTGTCTTCAGGGGGTTGAACCAAGTCAAGATCCAATCTGGTTACAGGAGATGAGATCCATGCTCACAACGAATCAACAATAGCACCGACGTTGCTCTTTGCCTAGCTAAACATCAGTCGATGACGTAAATTTTGGAGTCATTGGAGAAACAGAGGGTTTCTTTGCTCTATGTGTAGCTGGACATCAGTGACCGGCACTAAGTCGGGAGTCAACGCAGAAAGGAAGGAAAGGAGAAATGGGACAACGGGGATCAGGAAAGACTTGCCTCTGTGTGAAGATGTGGAGTGTGACAGATGCGTGAATGGTGTGTGCATCTACGCAAGTGTGTTGAGCTAAAAGCCCAATTAACCATTCAAGTGAAAAATTTATTTCACTACAAACAGCACAAATAATCAGCTATGAATTATTAAAAGAAACTATGATTAACGCAAATCTTCTAGGAAAAAAAAGTATAGTGCATATATGTATTTTTACTGTAAATTATGTAAGTTTTAGTGATGCAAACTTTTTTGAAGCTAACAATAAATGGGAATATGAACAAAAAATATAATTGTTACAAAATTACCCATATTGACTAAAATGTCATGCATATGATTCTTCTCGGGAAAATATTATGTACAAAAAATACAAAACGTTAATATACCACAATGGGATTGTCAAGACATGCAGACACCATGTACACATCACACCAGCCGCATTAGAAAAACCCGTGGATTCCAGCACGTACCACTAAAATAGTCCAGCAACAACATAGCCTCCAGATATTTCCCGAAACATTAAAATAACTCTGATATCCTTAAAATCGCCATTTCAGGACCAGCCCAAAGAACTGGTAAATACGAACTTATCGCAACCAAACTATATTAATAAATACTAGCCCGCGCGAAGATCGGGCCACTTTGCTAGTTGATAGAAAAGCGAATAATTATGAGACTATCTAGGCATGATCGTTATATATAGGCATCACGTCCGAGACAAGTGGACCGAAACGATTCTGCATCCACTACTATTACTCCACACATCGACCGCTATCGAGCATGCATGTAGAGTATTAAGTTCATAAGAACAGAGTAACGCCTTAAGTAAGATGACATGATGTAGAGGGATAAACTCAAACATAGTGATATAAACCCCATCTTTTTATCCTCGATGGCAACAATACAATACGTGCCTTGCGGCCCCTACTGTCACTGGGAAAGGACACCGCAAGATTGAACCCAAAGCCAAGCACTTCTCCTATTGCAGGAACTATAGATCTAGTAGGCCAAACCAAACCAATAATTTGAAGAGACTTGCAAGGATATTATAATCATACATAAAGAGTTTAGAAAAGAACCAAATATTTCTCATAGATAATCTTGATCATAAACCCCCAATTCATCGGATCTCGACAAACACACAGCAAAAAGAGATTACATCGAATAGATCTCCTCGAAGAGTGAGGAGAACTTGGTATTGAGATCCAAAGAGAGAGAAGAAGCCATCTAGATACTAGCTATGGGCCCGAAGGTCTGTGGTAAACTTCTCACAACTCATGGTGAGGCGATGATGATGATGATGAAGCACTCTGTGGAAGATCCCCCCTCCGGCGGAGCTCCGGAACAGTCCCCAAGATGGGATCTCACGGGAACAGAAGGTTGCGGCTGTGGAACTAGGGTTTACTCTGTTGTTCTGATAGATTCGGGGTACGTAGGTATATATAGGAAGAAGGAGGTCATCGGGGGCCAGACGGGGTGCCCACGAAGCAGGGGGGCGCGCCCTATAGGTGGGCGCGCCCCCCACCCTCGTGGACGGCACGTCACTCGTGGACGCCACGTCAGCCCTACTCTGTGGTTCTCAAGTCTCCCGTGCGTATTTTGCTCCAAAAACATCTCTCCAACTTGCCTTTGGACTCCGTTTGATATTCCTTTTCTATAAAACCCTAAAATAGGCAAAAAAAACAGTAATCTGGACTGGGCCTTTGGGTTGGTAGGTTAGTCCCAAAAATAATATAAAAGTGTATAACAAAGCCCATTAAACATCCAAAACATCATAAATAATAGCATGGAACAATCAAAAATTATAGATACATTGGAGACGTATCACTGATCTTCCTACACGCCTACGAGGAGTCGCCGCCCCCCGAGGACACTCAGTCGAAGAGCAGCGACGAGGATGTCCCCTACGCGCCACCGGATGAGGTTGCGCCAGACCCCCAACTTTGGATTGGGTTTGGGGCCAGTGCAATATTTCTTTGTGGAAGTCGTTGTCGCCTGCTAAGAAAGCCAGGCAAGTGGCATTCAGGAAGGATAAGAAGAAGGGGGGGAAAAGTGACATGAATAGAATAGGAAAAAAAGTTGAATCTGTAGGCGAAAGATAGCAGCCGCTATAGAGGAGGAAGATGACATGTGGGCCGGCCTTGATTTACTAATATGGATGTGTCTTCGGGGGGTTTGAACCAAGTCAAGATCCAATCTGGTTACAGGAGATGAGATCCATGCTCACAACGAATCAACAATAGCACCGATGTTGCTCTTTGCCTAGCTAGACATCAGTCGATGACGTAAATTTGGGAGTCAATGGAGAAACAGAGGGTTTCTTTGCTCTATGTGTAGCTGGACATCAGTGACCGGCAGTAAGCCGGGAGTCAACGTAGAAAGGAAGGAAAGGAGAAATGGGACCACTGGGATCAGGAAAGACCTGCCTCTGTTGAAGATGTGGAGTGTGACAGATGCGTGAATGGTATGTGCATCTACGCGAGTGTGTTGAGCTAAAAGCCCAATTAACCATTCAAGTGAAAAATTTATTTCACTACAAACAGCACAAATAATCAGCTATGAATTATTAGAAGAAACTATGATTAACGCAAATCATCTAGGAAAAAAAGTATAGTGCATATATGTATTTTTACTGTAAATTATGTAAGCTTTAGTGATGCAAACTTTTTTGAAGCTAACAATTAATGGGCATATGAACAAAAAAATAACTGTTACAAAATTACCCATATTGACTAAAATGTCATGCATATGATACTTCTCGGGAAAATATTATGTACAAAAAAATACAAAACATTAATATACCATGATGGGATTGTCAAGACATGCAGACACCATGTACACATCACACCAGCTGCATTAGAAAAACCCGTGGATTCCAGCACGTACCACTAAAATAGTCCAGCAACAACATAGCCTCCAGATATTTCCCGAAACATTAAAATAACTCGTATATCCTTAAAATCGCCACTTCAGGACCAGCCCAAAGAACTGATAAATACGAACTTATCGCAACCAAACTATATTAATAAATATTAGCCCGCGCGAAGAGCGGGCGACTTTGCTAGTTGATAGAAAAGCGAATAATTATGAGACTATCTAGGCATTGATCATTATATATAGGCATCACGTCCGAGACAAGTGGACCGAAACGATTCTGCATCCACTACTATTACTCCACACATCGACCGCTATCGAGCATGCATCTAGAGTATTAAGTTCATAAGAACAGAGTAACACCTTAAGCAAGATGACATGATGTAGAGGGATAAACTCAAACATAGTGATATAAACCCCATCTTTTTATCCTCGATGGCAACAATACAATACGTGCCTTGCTGCCCCTACTGTCACTGGGAAAGGACACCGCAAGATTGAACCCAAAGCCAAGCACTTCTCCTTTTGCAAGAACTATAGATCTAGTAGGCCAACCCAAACCAATAATTTGAAGAGACTTGCAAGGATATTATAATCATACATAAAGAGTTCAGAAAAGAACCAAATATTTCTCATAGATAATCTTGATCATAAAGCCACAATTCATCGGACCTCGACAAACACACAGCAAAAAGAGATTACATCGAATAGATCTCCTCGAAGACTGAGGAGAACTTGGTATTGAGATCCAAAGAGAGAGAAGAAGCCATCTAGATACTAGCTATGGGACCGAAGGTCTGTGGTAAACTTCTCACAACTCATGGTGAGGCGATGATGATGATGATGAAGAACTCCGTGGAAGATCCCCCCTCCGGCGGAGCTCCGGAACAGTCCCCAAGATGGGTCCCACGGGAACACAAGGTTGCGGCAGTGGAACTAGGTTTTTCTCTGTTGTTCTGATAGATTCGGGGTACGTAGGTATATATAGGAAGAAGGAGGTCACCGCGGGCCAGACGGGGTGCCCACGAGGCAGGGGGCGCGCTCTATAGGTGGGCGCGGCCCCCACCCTCGTGGACGCCACGTCAGGCCTACTTCGTGGTTCTCAAGTCTCCCGTGCGTATTTTTCTCCAAAAACATCTCTCCAACTTGCCTTTGGACTCCGTTTGATATTCCTTTTCTATAAAATCCTAAAATAGGCGAAAAAATAGTAATCTGGACTGGGCCTTTGGGTTGGTAGGTTAGTCCAAAAACTAATATAAAAGTGTATAACAAAGCCCATTAAACATCCAAAACATCATAAATAATAGCATGGAACAATCAAAAATTATAGATACATTGGAGACGTATCACTGATCTTCCTACACTCCTACGAGGAGTTGCCGCCCCCCAAGGACGCTCGGTCGAAGAGCAGCGACGAGGATGTCCCCTACGCGCCACCGGATGAGGTTGCGCCAGACCCCCAACTTTGGATTGGGTTTGGGGCCAGTGCAATATTTTTTTGTGGAAGTCACTGTCGCCTGCTAAGAAAGCCAGGCAAGTGGCATTCAGGAAGGATAAGAAGAAGGGGGGAAAGTGACATGAATAGAATAGGAAAAAAAGTTGAATCTGTAGGCGAAAGATAGCAGCCGCTATAGAGGAGGAAGATGACATGTGGGCCGGCCTTGATTTACTAATATGGATGTGTCTTCAGGGGGTTGAACAAAGTCAAGATCCAATCTGGTTACATGAGATGAGATCCATGCTCACAACGAATCAACAATAGCACCGACGTTGCTCTTTGCCTAGCTAGACATCAGTCGATGACGTAAATTTGGGAGTCAATGGAGAAACAGAGGGTTTCTTTGCTCTATGTGTAGCGGGACATCAGTGACCGGTAGTAAGCCGGGAGTCAACGCAGAAAGGAAGGAAAGGAGAAATGGGACAACGGGGATCAGGAAAGAGATGTGGAGTGTGACAGATGCGTGAATGGTGTGTGCATCTACGCGAGTGTGTTGAGCTAAAAGCCCAATTAACCATTCAAGTGAAAAAATTATTTCACTACAAACAGCACAAATAATCAGCTATGAATTATTAAAAGAAACTATGATTAACGCAAATCGTCTAGGAAAAGAAAGTATAGTGCATATATGTATTTTTACTGTAAATTATGTAAGTTTTGGTGATGCAAACTTTTTTGAAGCTAACAATTAATGGGAATATGAACAAAAAATATAACTGTTACAAAATTATCCATATTGACTCCTGCATATGATACTTCTCGGGAAAATATTATGTACAAAAAATACAAAACATTAATATACCATAATGGGATTGTCAAGACATGCAGACACCATGTACACATCACACCATCCGCATTAGAAAAACCTGTGGATTCCAGCACGTACCACTAAAATAGTCCAGCAACAACATAGCCTCCAGATATTTCCCGAAACATTAAAATAACTCTTATATCCTTAAAATCGCCACTTCAGGACCAGCCCAAAGAACTGGTAAATACGAACTTATCGCAACCAAACTATATTAATAAATACTAGCCCGCGCGAAGAGCGGGCCACTTTGCTAGTTGATCGAAAAGCGAATAATTATGAGACTATCTAGACATGATCATTATATATAGGTATCACGTCCGAGACAAGTGGACCGAAACGATTCTGCATCCACTACTATTACTCCACCCATCGACCGCTATCGAGCATGCATCTAGACTATTAAGTTCATAAGAACGGAGTAACACCTTAAGCAAGATGACATGATGTAGAGGGATAAACTCAAATATAGTGATATAAACCCCATCTATTTATCCTCGATGACAACAATACAATACGTGCCTTGCTGCGCCTACTTTCACTGGGAAAGGACACCGCAAGATTGAACCCAAAGCCAAGCACTTCTCCTATTGCAAGAACTATAGATCTAGTAGGCCAAACCAAACCAATATTTTGAAGAGACTTGCAAGGATATTATAATCATACATAAAGAGTTCAGAAAAGAACCAAATATTTCTCATAGATAATCTTGATCATAAACCCACAATTCATCGGATCTCGACAAACACACAGCAAAAAGAGATTACATCGAATAGATCTCCTCGAAGACTGAGGAGAACTTGGTATTGAGATCCAAAGAGAGAGAAGAAGCCATCTATATACTAGCTATGGGCCCGAAGGTCTGTGGTAAACTTCTCACAACACATGGTGAGGCGATGATGATGATGATGAAGCACTCCGTGGAAGATCCCCCCTCCGGCGGAGCTCCGGAACAGTCCCCAAGATGGGATCTCACGGGAACAAAAGGTTGCGGCGGTGGAACTAGGGTTTTCTCTGTTGTTCTGAGAGATTCGGGGTACGTAGGTATATATAGGAAGAAGGAGGGCACCGGGGGCCAGACGGGGTGCCCACGAGGCAGGGGGCCGCACCCTATAGGTGGGCGCGCCCCACACCCTCGTGGACGCCACGTCAGCCCTACTCCGTGGTTCTCAAGTCTCCCGTGCGTATTTTGCTCCAAAAACATCCCTCCAACTTGCCTTTGGACTCCGTTTGATATTCCTTTTCTGTAAAACCCTAAAATAGGCAAAAAAACAGTAATCTGGACTGGGCCTTTGGGTTGGTAGGTTAGTCCCAAAAATAATATAAAAGTGTATAACAAAGCCCATTAAACATCCAAAACATCATAAATAATAGCATGGAACAATCAAAAATTATAGATACATTGGAGACGTATCACTGATCTTCCTACACGCCTACGAGGAGTCGCCGCCCCCCCGAGGACGCTCAGTCGAAGAGCAGCGACGAGGAGGTCCTCTACGCGCCACCGGATGAGGTTGCGCCAGACCCCCAACTTTGGATTGGGTTTGGGGCCAGTGCAATCTTTGTTTGTGGAAGTCGCTATCGCCTGCTAAGAAAGCCAGGCAAGTGGCATTCAGGAAGGAGATGGCGGAGGAGGAAGCCAGGTACAAGGCGGCCTGTGAAGCCCGTGATGCCGCCTGGAAAAAGGAGGCGGTGGAGCTTTGAGGGCGGGTGCGTCGTCGTGCTTAGGAGGTGTACGAAGACGGGTGATACGTCCAAAACGTATCTATAATTTCTGCTTGCTCCATGCCACTTTTGGGTGATATTGCTATGATATTCATACACTTCCATACACTTTTGATCATATTTGGACTAACCTACTAATCCAGTGCACCCCAGTGCCAGTTTCTGTTTTCGGTTGTTTTTGTATTTCAGGTTTTCACGTTACGAGAACTGCCAGGAAAAATCCAGAAAAATTATATAAAAAATCAGCGTTCCGGAAAC